>JAWHQI010000075.1:7804000-8412500 GCA_033032865.1 Dactylorhiza incarnata | reverse complement strand
GCCTTTATGCGTGTCTAGCTACACTTCGTTTAAGAACCAAATGATATTGCCCGAGAAAGTTTACTTGTGCCACCTTATTTTAAATGAGATCATAAATTTTATTTATTTCAAATTAAAACTGGATTTGGAATACATCATCTGGTACCAGAGCTAGGTTGACTCACTCCTATCGTGAGTCAAAGGATCCGAGATATTAAAAAAAACAAATTTGTAAGATCTTTGTTTTTTTAAAGAAATCATTTACCCTTTTGAGTTAAAAAAAACTCTTGTTTGAGTTTTACGGTGTTTAAAAAAACAGTTAAGAGCTTTATTACAAAAATATTTAAAATAATTTTTTTGTTTAAAAAATGGAAAATTGAGTAGGTCGTTTAGAGACCAGCGTAGAGGACTTGACCAAACGAATGAGTGATTTGATGAAGGCGGTAGAGACTCCCACCATCAATATGGGCGATGTGGGATACATAATGAATAGACTATGCATGTTCGTCAATAACATAGAAGCCAATATGCACATAGGGGGAGCCCCTCACCAAACCCCTAGGCACGAGGACCGCATCCCTAGACCTGTAGAACCTTCATACCCTGAGTATGGACTCCGCAACCAACCCCGTTGGGGTGATGGATTTAAGTGTCACGTAGAGCCTGAGAGTTGTTTGGACTGGTGTGAGCTTATGGAGAGATTCATGGCATGGAAACGAATGCCTGTGAATCGACAAGTGAAATATGTCACTCTTAGGCTAAAATGTCTAGTACTAGTCTAGTGGGTACAGTTAGAGTGCACACACTTCACCTTAGGCCTAGCCCCTATAACCACACTGGTAGAATTTAAAACGCAACCACGGAAGCGTTATGTCCCCCCGGACTATCTACAAAATTTATATCGAAGATTCCACAACTTATTTTATGCGGATGTGATTAGCCCTAGATTTTGTGAAATTCTTGGTGATTCGTTGATGGTTTGTTGATGCACTCTTGTGTACTGATAGTTTGTGATTGCTTGCGGTAGATGTCTTGTAGGTTAATCATTAGAAAATAGGAAAATCACTTTTTATAATTAATTGCTCAGCTAACCAAGGTTTAGGAAACCCTTGTATCTTCACCTATGCTCCATGTGATTCGATACTCGGTGAGGAAACTCATCGAGTTACATTACTTCGACCGGTGCACTGCCGACGTTATTCTGCCGAGTTAACGACCGTTGTAGCCAAATGTCAAGTTTTTGGCGTCATTGTCGTGGGAGTGCAATGGACTTAGTCAAAAAAATCTAAGATCAATTTTACCTAGGTTTGCTTAAGTATTTTTAATTTTATTTGCAAAAATTTTAATCTCATATTTTCCATTTAAATTTCTCCATAGGTCTGCACATATTAATTTATCGTGTGTACTGAGTTGGTTATGATATTTTGTTGAATCCGGTTCCAAACTGGCATGGCCACTTATAAGCCTTGTCTGTGGTGTGGAACCTATGCTCATTATAGCTTTGCGTGCCCATCTAAAAATACTAATTATAATTACCATGGATCTTCTTATGGTGAATCAACATCATATAGTTCCTCATATGGAGAGCCCAGATATTATAACTACATGTCTCCACTGCAGACATCTACTTCTCCAGTTCTTTTGGCTTCCTCGATGCCGAAGCCAACCGGGAAGAAGTGTATGTCTTGTCTTGACCCGAATCTCACATTGTAGGATTGCGAGTTACTTAAGGCCACAATGGAGTAGGATAACAAACCCAATGCCACACTCACGTCACCTTCCTCCCACATGTACGATCCTTCACATACCGATGAGATATCTTTAGAGCCCCCTAGTCATTTAGGGAGTGCTGCAGACACCTCTGACGGCATGTCCGCTGATTCGTGTGATGACTCAGTGATGCCCATTTCTCTTGCGACATAGCCTTGTTTGGATTCTATTTTGAGGGCTGGTCTTTTATTTTCTCAGAATCTCCTAAAAGTAGTTTAAGTCCTCCTGTTATTCCTAGCTCACTTACACATGATCCTTTTGATCATGTCGATGTTTTTGTTTCTGTGCAGGAGGTGCTTGAGGAACTAGAACCTCTATTGGATTGCACCGAGGAGGAGACCTCTCCTAGCGAGGAGCTTCACATCTTTTCACTGATTGATGATATCCAAATCATCACCAATGGACCATCCAACTCTTCTACCGATTGCGAGGAGCTTTGCACTGCCACATATTTGTGCATTGAACCTGATGGGAGTGATTCCGGGATCACTCCCTTAGTAAATATTTCTTGTTCTTCTTCTTTTGATTTTGATTTTATTCCTGAATCTAGTAGCATGCTTGATTCTTTGGAAGATGAGGTTGTGCTCGGCCACTTCATTGAGTGTGTTGCCGACCCCGTCTTACAATAGAATCAAGCTAGGGAAACCATGATCGCCCAATTTAATTTTCTGACTAGGAGTGCCAGGAGCTCCTTTGATTTCTCACATACCTCCTTACCTTTAAACGGGAGACCACTTCTGTGGAAGAGGAGGAGATTATGCCGGTGTTGGTACTACTTACCGACCCGCGAATTAAAGCAAATTAATGTGCATTTCCAATTTTCAATGCCGATAAGTTAAGGCGACACAACTTGTCAAGTAAGTCATGCTGGGAGACAATAAACCCAATGATTATCTTTAATTTCTCTTTTTCTTACTTTGGAAATTTTTAGCTTTGATTAAATTAGTTAAAAACATAGTTAATTTTGATAAATAAATAGTCATATAAATTGATCTACGCTTACTATTGGGTGATCAAAATTTTATGTGTGTCGTTGATGATCTGGGATTGTTTCGGAGGCCTGAACATTTTTTTGTAGCACACGCAGTGTTGTGGATATCTTCCGATATGGCGGACATGTCAGCCGACATAAAGGTTTCATGGACAAAATGACATGCTTCCGATATTTTTTTGCAAAATATCTTTTTGGAATATATCCCCCGATATATCTGCTATTGACCGATATATTCGCTATATCCCGACATTTTATCGACTGGTTTTTTCAAGTTATTTTAATTATTGTCTATGGTCTAATAGACAATAAACCGAAATTATTTCATTGTTTAGGTAATTTTTTCCATTCCTCTGGCTTTCTTCCTTGCTCAAGTCAGTCATCGACTTCAATTATGCATGGTCTTTGAATTATGGACTAAAGATGTCTTATCTTCCATTGTCATTGACAACTTCCTGACTTTCTGCCTCCTCTACTTTATTTCACACATTATACCATTATTACTTATGGAGCACAAAATGTTTATATTAGTTTGATAAATTTAGGAGTTCAATAAATATCAAATTATTAATATATTAATATATATAAATTAAAAAATGATTAAATTTATATATAATTACAAGGTTTTAAGAACCGGACCGGAGATCGAACCGGTGAGACCAAAGGTTCAAGGTCCGACCGGTTGGACCGGTCGGACCGGGGTTGAACCGTAATATTATAATAAATAATAAAAACATATAAAAAATATGTATAACTATATAATAATACTAAGTTGTATAATTTTATACATGTTTTTATAGTTTTATAGTTGTATATATACTTTTATATGTGAGTTTTGAGTTTTATAGTTGTATATATTTAGTTTTATAGTTGTATATATTTAATTTTATACATATAAATACAATATAAAATTATCCTCACAAATAAATATAAAAAATATAATATGTTATATATATTATACATACATTTATATAATTAATTATTTTTTATAAAAATACATAAGACATCACAACTATTATGTATAAGTAAAAACTATTTGACTTCATATCATAAGTGGTTTCTTGGTTGGTTGGGTTGAGTCATTCATCTTATCTTTGAGTTCACGGGTTCAAGACCTGGCAGCCGTATTTTAAAAAATTTAAATTTTAAACTGCTATTCTCAAACCGGGCGGGTTTCCAAAACCTGCCCCGGTTCGCCGGTCCGTGGTCCGCCCGCCCAGTTCTGCGGTTCCCAAGCGGTCCGCGAAAGAAGCGGGCTGATGACCTGGACCGGACCGGCCGGACCGCCCGGTCCGGTCTGATTTTCAAAAGCTTGTATAATTACACATATACATAATTAAATATTAAAATTCGATATATGAAATATCCCCGATATATCCCCCGACATATTAAAATCGACATGAAAAACCTAAACCGACGTGTCCCCGATATCCGACATCTACAACCTTGGCACACGCATGTGTTTATTTTGCATGTTCATGCATTCCTTTCAGTTAGCGCACGCGCATGCAAGAATAATATCCACACGCACGTGTGTCCTGGACCTTATTAGCGCCGCTTGACCAGATCATCCCCATTTCGCGCATCTGATCTCTTCCGCACGCATTCGCCTCCTCCTTCCCACTGTACATGCACCATCCTTCTTGCCGACAGAAACCAATTTCTTTGGCGGTGGTGTATTTTCCACGGTCCTATACCTCTATCCTTGGGTAATTTCTCAAATTTGCTTAGTTTTTGTTGGAACATGGTCTTCCGCATCTCCTAGGTTTGAGAATAACAAATCCTATTTGTATTTGATCTTGTGTGTTTAAGTGTACATGAAACAATGTCATATGACTCAAGGATAACATAAGAAGGTTGCCCCCAAGTTTGAAGTCAAAATTCCAGCATGCCCACTAGCACCGGCGGTTGCCACTAGCACAGACGCTAGCCCTGATTAGGCAATTCCGAGAAGCAGTTATAAAAGGCGCTAGTGCCGACGGTAGCGGCTAGCACAGGCGGTAGCGCGACACACAAGAGGAATTTCAGCAAGGTTTCCTTGGAATGAAAGATACGCACACGCATGATATTTCCTAAATCGGGATAACGCCGGCGGTAGCGATAGCGCAGGCGCTAGCTCCAAGGCTATAAAAAGGACCCCTTGGCTCCGTCTTCTTCATCTTCTCAACCTCTAAATTCCAGAGCTTCGTGTCACATCATATAAAGGAAGTTTTAGAGAGATACTCCCACAAATCCATGAAGGCTTAAGGAGATCCGTGGAGAAGATTTCAACACGCTTCATCATCGTGATGAAATACTGCATCGACTACGATCATACTCTGCGGGACTTCGTCTACTTCTTTAAGAGATCCACATAGGGAATTTTTCATATTGTTGTTATTTATTTCACATCTTTATTCTTGTAATCGTTTAGTGAATTCACCTCGTGTTGACGACTAGGTCTGGGTAGGACTTAGGGCAGAAATTCGCCTCGTGTTGGCGACTAGGTCTAGGGTGTAGATCTAGGGGGTGCTGGAGGCCGTATCCGAGGGAGGATTGGCTAGAGCGGCTTGAGACCGTATCCGGGGGAGGATAGGCTAAAACCACCGGTTCGTGGGGATACGAGTCGGGATAGAAAACAAAAAGACTTTTTACTATTCGCCTTCGATTTCTAGCGCCATAAGAAATCAAGTTTTGTAATCTTATATTTCAAAGTTAATAAAATAATGTCTTCATTTTATTTCACTTGATTTGTTTGGCTTTTCTCTATTTTGATCTCTTAACTTTTCAAGTCTTTTAAAATATAAAAAAAAGTTTTAAAACCCTTATTCACCCCCTCTAAGGGCGCCTACAGATCCAACAAGTGGTATCAGAGCTAGGTTATTCCAAATCAGCTTAACAACTGAGAATAATGTCGTCTCATGATCTCGCTTCTATTAGCGGGGGGAAATTTTTATGAAGAAGGAAAATCTCCTGCATCACCTTTATTTGAAGGAAGAAATTATAGAGGGTGGAAAATTTTAATGGAAAAGTTTATTACAACTTTAGATATCGAAGCGTGGAATATAGCAATAGTAAGACCAGCAGATGATTCAAATAAAAAAGAACGTCACCTAAATGCAAAGACTTTGAATAGTATTTTTTGTGCTTTATCTCAAAATATTTTCAAATTGATATATTATATTTCTAGTGCATACAAAGTATGGAAATTTTTTAAGGAAATGATGATCTTCCTCTCACAGGTACGAAACAAACGCAAGAAGTGGAGAACATACAAGCTTGCACAAATGGTCAAGAAAGCTCCTCTCATGATCGATCAATGGAGTGCACATCAAGTGGAAGAGAAAAAGTTTTATCTTTAGAAGAGGAGTGCCAAAAAGATGAAGATAACAAAGGAACTCTATACTCAAATCTCACCGCATCCAAAAGCACTGTAAGGAAATCAAATTCCCTTATTGTTTGCAATTATATTTCTACTTTACAATTGCTACACATTACAAAATGCAAAATTCAGAAATTGAAAAATGTTAATTGCAGACTGCATTTAGTAAATAAATGTTTAAAAGCAAAAGTTAATTTAGAATCAAATTCTGACTTATCTAGTTTTACCTAAGTCTCTTTAGTTGAAAATATTACATCTTGTATAGAATTTAATGAATTAAGAGAAAAATACAAGGAACTTGAAAATGAACTTATTTTTGTAAAAGAACATAATAGAAAATGCTCTTTAGAAAATTCATCTTTGAAAAGTAATTGTGCTATGTGCCAAAGTTATAAAATTGAAATCAAGGAGATGGATGAAACATTTGAGGAATTAAGAAATAACTATCAAACTCATATTGGCTTTATTGTTTCCACTCTTAAAAATAGCACAATAGCTTAAAATAAAGCTAGACATAATCTTAAGATCAAGAATAATGAATTAAAATAAAAAATCATCTTGCTTATGAAAATTATAAATAAAAATTCACATCACACAAATTCACAATATCAAGCAATATCTAAAAGCAAGTTGAATATGAATATGAATATCTTAACTAACCCTAATAATGTGAGTAAGAAACACAAAGTATTTGTAAATCAAAATCCAAATCACCATTATTTACAAAATCATGTTTCTCCCAACTTAAAGTTAGAATTACACAAATTTCCAATGAACGATACTTTCAATAATCATTACAATCATAATCTTCAAGATAAAGATAATCACAATGGAAGTTTGATAAATAAAAATAATATTAAACCAATGTTTGAATGGAGGACCAAAGTTAAAAATGAAATATTAACTTCACATGAAAGGACCCATTCATCACTATCTCCCCACAAGCCAACACATTATATTTGGGTACCCAAAGGAACCGTAACACTTGATTCCCTTTGGATATCAAAATCTCTTATTCATTAGGTATCATCAAATGCATGAAATAGAATCTTTTCAAAATGAAATATACACATTTCTACTTCATGATATGCTTCAATGTCTTTTTTATTTTTATTTTTATTTTCTTATTTTTTTAAAGCTATCATGTCATGGTCATCTTATATATTATTGGAAATATGATTTTATCTCTTAAAGTTTAATAAGTTTATAAATCAAATTGATCAAAATTCAAAGTCATATTTTATTTTGATGACCTATCTATCTTTCTTAAATTCATTGCCTATAAATATCTTATATTATCCATATAAATCTAATTCTAAATTTGTTATGAGATATTTATCTAGATTAATGAAATCATGAACTTCAATTTTTCTCTTTCAGAAAATTTTGAGCCTATAAAGTTTAAATATTAAGTATGGGTAGCAACCAATAACACTTAAATATCATGAGAAAGGGATATTTGGGATGTCACCCCATCACATCTCCTAGTACCAGTGCGAACCCTTCACAGGGTAGACCTCTGGAAGTCCAAGATCCACTATAAATTGCTAAGTCTAACTAAAGTCTAGCAAAGATCAAATTAATTATAGACTCATGCATACTCTTGCAATAACCGAAAAAGAAAACTATCATTATGTTGCCCTTCAGAAAAGTATATATATTCATAATTTGTGATTAAAAATAAAATCACAAAAGTCATATTGAATGAATGTATTATCATACTAACATTATATCCTAATGAATATTATTAGGTATCATTCTAATCTCATGCACTGTTAGTTATTATATGTTTGTCAAGATATAAAAATAGAAAATTTGGAACTTAAAATTCATGATAACTACGAGGTTTTATATTATCATTCTAAAAAATCAAATAAACTCATAGTCTATAAATCATTCATAAACTTAGAACTCTTTGTATGCATATGATCATATACCAATATTGTATGTCTCGCAATAGAGGAGGCGTTGGATTGGTTGCATTAGAGACCTAACCTCTAAGTCATGTCTTGTCCTTAACCGGGGAGGGTTCCAGTGGGGTCTTGCGAGGCACTAGGAGGAAAGAGTGCTAGGTTGAGAGTTCTCTAGTGTATGCATATGGGAGTAACACCCCAACCAACGTCATGTGTGCAGCTCCTCATGCCCATCTGTCACTTAGTACGAGGCTAGGGTGTAGACATATTGTATGGGTATTTTTATCTAGGGCATACCTATTTTATGCATGAACATTATTTTTATATAATCACTAAAATCATGCATATTTGATTTGTTCAATCATGTTTTCTTTGTTTGCATATCCTATCATATTAAGCTTAAATGATTGTGCAAAACTCAAGTTGTTTAAAAAATTAGAATTAAAGTTTTTTGTGCTGGAGCTCAGGGTCTAAAATTTTAACTATCGCAACTTTTTGCAATTTCTTCTCGCCTATTCACTTCATTAGATAGGTCTTACTTTGCACAAATATAATTGAGCAAAATCGGAAGTGAAATCGAAGAAAATCTAGGCTATACGATTAAAATAAGCACTATATGTGAGCTAACGCAGACACTAAGACCTACCGCCGGCGCTAGCACCATGATTCAAAACTCAGTGCTTCGAATTTCTGAAAAATTTATAAAAATATGATCTCATAAATTTTCTACTTATTTTCGTGTTTTTGGCATTTCTTTGTTTTATGAAAAATCAAATTCAAAATTCCAAAATGCAAAAAATTATGTCTTTGCTTTCAGTTTATGCAAAAATTATGCAATTTTTTTTAAAAAGAAACTTATTTCAAAATTTATGAAATTTGATTTGTTTGTTTTCCTGATCGTATGAAAAATCAAAATATAAAATGCCAAAATATCAAAAAAAAAACTGTATGGAATTTCTTGTTAATATCAAACATGGTTTAATCTATTATTTAGACCTTCAATAATGTTGAAATTCATCTTTTCAAACTACTTTGAACATTGTTTTTATCATGCTTTAATATATCTAATCATTTGTGCATCAATTGTATTGAAAAAGTTGGGTAGAATCTAACTTATCATGCCTCTAAGTATGAGTAAATGTTTTATGATTGATAATGATATTTCTTCACTCACTTATTTTGGCAAAGTCTACATGTGCTTTTAATCTAAGAATGATTGATGTTGTATTTTAATTGTACAATAAATTAAAATTGCACAAGTATCTTACCTATACTACATTTATTTGCACTATTAAAAAATTTAGAAAAGTGGTTGTGCTTTCAAAATTAAATTGTTTTGCAAATCTACACTCATTTATATCAAAGCATGATAAAAATAATGTTTTATGATTGATAATGATATTTCTTCACTCACTTATTTTGGCAAAGTCTACATGTGCTTTTAATCTAAGAATGATTGCTTTTGTATTTTAATTGTATAATAAATTAAAATTGCACAAGTATCTTACCTATACTACATTTATTTGCACTATTAAAAAATTTAGAAAAGTGGTTGTGCTTTCAAAATTAAATTGTTTTGCAAATCTAGTGTATTCAGAGAACTTTGAAGAAAAAATCATGAAATAAATTGACAAAGATAACTCCACCAAACACTACTTGAACCTCTTGATAAGTCCTAATGAGCATTGTGAGGTTGAGCATCTTGGAAAGAATAGTAAAGTGCCTTGTGGAAACCTTTTAGTTTTTTTCACCACTTATTCTTAAGTACACCAGATTACAAAAATATCAATATTGAAAATTAAAGTGTGATCCCCCAAGCACTACTTTGCACCATGATAAGTCTTCATGAGTATTGTGTGTGCAGAGCACCTTGGTAGTTGTACATTTTTTATGTGCATTGAAGTGTGTGGAAGTAAAATTATTTGTGTTTTATTGTGCACTTTACTCTACATTTGTCTTGTATTGTTTATTAAATCATTTGTTTACTCTCTTCAAAATACACTTATATGCACATCATTATCTTCCATAACACTTCTTCTCATGAGTATTAGATCTTAATGCTAATTCTATACTAATATTTATATATATATGCACTAGATAACCTAACATGTTTTCTACAATGTTTGGTATGTCTTGAATTTGTGAATTAAAATAACATTGTAGTAGTCTGTTTTTGATACCTTTCTTTCATGCTTGGTTAATTTATCGTAAACCTTAAAGATTTTAAAAGAAAAATAATTTACAAAAACATCTTCTCATTTTTGAAATTAACTCATATTTCTTCTTATGAATCGTCATGATTATACAAAGATGTTTCTTGTATCTCTATGAGTCTTCTGCAATATTATCTTTTACCTTCCGCTTTCATGCTTATTTAAAGTCTTTTCTTCTGGAGTGTATCATCACATGAATCTCAAAATTCCTTTTTCTTCAACAAGTGATAGACTTGTTTGGTAAAGTTTATATTGGTTATTCTAACATGCATATTAATTTAATGCTAAAAACTCTGATCTTTTTGAAAATCCTTTTTATGCTAAAAACTCTGATCTTTTTGAAAATCTCTTTTATGCTAAAAACCCCTTTTCATTTCATTTCCTATGAAAGCTCGATAATGCCTTATCTTTTACTCAAAAACCACTTTATATGTCTCTTCCTAACCTAACCCACTCTTGCTAATAACAAAAGGGGGAGAACTAACATGATAAATAATAATCGCTATCAAATAGGAAAACTAACATGATTAATAATTAAGAAGATAACTTACATATAAGGGGAGCATTCACATGGGGGGAGCATGTATTTAGGGGGGGCAATTCTAAATACCAAAATAGATAATTATCCTAAGTCATCACTCACACACACATAAGTAGGTTTCATCATGCTTTATGTATTAATGCTCTGATTTATCATTAATGGATTTGTTATTATCAAAAGGGGGAGTTTGTTGGAACATGGTCTTCTTTATCTCCTAGGTTTGAGAATAACAAATACTATGTGTATTTGATCTTGTGTGTTTAAGTGTACAGGAAACAATGCCATATGACTCAAGGATAACATAAGAAGGTTGCCCCCAAAGTTTGAAGCCAAAATTCCAGCATGCCCACTAGCGCCGACGGTAGCCACTAGCGTAGGCGCTAGCCCTGATTAGGCAATTCTGGGAAGCAGTTATAGAAGGAATTAGCGTCGGTGGTAGCGGCTAGCCCAGGCGGTAGCGCGACGCACAAGTGGAATTTTGGCAAGGTTTCCTTGGAACGAAAGATACGCACACGCATGATATTTCCCAAACCGGGATAGTGTCGGCAGTAGCGATAGCGCAGATGCTAGCTCCAAGGCTATAAAAAGGACCCCTTGGCTCCGTCTTCTTCATCCTGTCATACCTCAAAATTCTAAATCTTCGTGCCACATCATATAGAGGAAGTTTTAGAGAGATACTCCCACAAATCCATGATGGCTTAAGGAGATCCGTAGAGAAGATTTCAACACGCTTCATCATCGTGACGAAAGACCTCATCGACTATGATCATACTCTGCAGGACTTCGTCCACTTCTTCAAGAGATCCACATAGGGAGTTTTTCATATTGTTGTTATTTATTTCACATTTTTATTCTTGTAATCGTTTAGTGAACTAGCCTCGTGTTGGAGACTTGGTCTGGGTAGGACTTAGGGCAGAAATTCGCCTCGTGTTGGCGACTAGGTCTAGGGTGTAGATCTAGGGGGTGCTCGAGGCCGTATCCAGGGGAGGATTGACTAGAGTGGCTTGAGGCCATATCTAGGGGAGGATAGGCTAAAGCCACCGGTTCATGGGGATACGAGTCGGGATAGAAAATGAAAAGACTTTTTACTATTCACCTTCGATTTCTAGCATCATAAGAAATTAAGTTTTGTAATCTTATATTTCAAAGTTAATAAAATCATGTCTCCATTTTATTTCACTTGATTTGTGTGGCTTTTCTCTATTTTGATCTCTTAACTTTTCAAGTCTTTTAAAATATTAAAAAAAAGTTTTAAAACCCTTATTCACCCCCCTCTAAGGGCGCCTACAGATCCAATAGTTTTTACTTGAAGAATTTTAGCCCTAGGAATTCTTCTCCATCTTCCTTCCTTGCAAGATTCGAGTTCAATATGAACAAAATCTTTGCATAGAAGAAAAAGAGAGAGTCCTCCAAGCGGAGGCGAGCAGAAGAAGATTCGTTGTCTCATTTTGATGAGGAAGCTAAGACAGCGATGCTCACTTTTGTTGACCCACAAATGCGCAAAAATTTCAGTCGCCTCCGTGAGTAAGAATTCGTAAGCCACCACTATATTAGTTGGGAGGCTTTCTGAGCTCTCCCCTTACAGTCGCAGGTTGAAGCTTTGGTAATGCATAGTGGTTGGAACAAATCACTGAGCATTTTCGACCTTGGTTACTATGAGCTGACACTCAAATTTCTTTCCTCACTCACTCTTGCTATAGCGATAGCGGAATAACCACATGCTAGCACCATTTGCTTCCGTATTATGGGTGTTTTGCATCATTTGAGCATAGCTGAATTCACCATCCACTTAGGGATATTTCCCCTCGAGTTTGTAAACTCAGTAGGATTTTTGGAATTGCCTTCTAGATTTCCCCTGGTATATCCCATCAAGACTATTGGTTGGAGATCACATGAGGGCATGTGGTGTATGAGGCCCATCGGGCCAAGGCTACCTATTTGGTGTGACAGGAGCTTCGATACGTGCACCACATCCTTAGCCATAATATAGCGGCGCGGGGCCTGAGCACCCATATTGTTGGTTGGCAGGAGCTGCTGTATCTCTACAACATGCATGGATCACTGGGTCTTGATTAACTTGGAAGTGATGGTAGCCTAGTTCCTACTCCGCCAGGCGAAGGATATGCACGTAAATAAGATCTCAGGGTCGAAGTTTATCACTCGACTGGTTCGTTGCATGGGACTTTGCGATATGCTTCCCAAATATGCACTATGACGAGAACTTGGATCCGGAAGAGCCCCTTCAGCATACCCCAGAGAAGCATATTGCTACCGTAGCTGAGGAGACCAAGAAGACGAGAGCCACCGACGCGGAGAATTTTATGGTCGTCGGTCATTTCGTGAGGTTTTCCCTGATGTTGCGCAACAACTCGACCATCTATCTACATAGATGGATTCGATGTCGTTGTATATGCATCAATTGAGTTCTTTTCTTGGGATGTCTCATGATTATATCCATGGCGGTGTCAGCCCTCACTAGGATCCTTCGGGTGGCCTGCCGTCCGACTTGTTTTCATTGTTCCAACGAGTTTGTCTCTTTTCTTTCTATTTCATTATCTGTGGAGCACTCTATATTTTTGATTACTCTACAGTATATTATATATTTTCTCTCTATGTTGCTACTTTGTTTTATCTGTTTAAAACTCTATTTAACTTTATAGTTGCTGCTTTTAATTTCTAGTTACTTGTTTTAGATATTGTTGTCTCTATTTCATTCCTGTATTGTACCTGTTCTACAAATCTGTTATACTGTCACTCTGTTTGTAATCACCTTTATTTGTATGGTTTCATCAATATTGTAGGTTGCTGACACGCTTACGGAAAGTGCACCGGTCGTATAAGAAATAAAAGTAGGGAGAGACTCCCCGAATATCGTTCTCAAAGGACTGCAAGTTGGGGTGTATGATTTTATTGTCGGGAAAATTGATTATAAAGATTTCTATGTTAATAATAAAAAGGGGGTTTTGATTTGGGTTTCTTAATTTAACAACAATAAAAGGAAAATGCGGGCCTAAAACACCGCTTCGCTTGGCGAGATGGAGTGCAGGCTACAATGTCGTGCTTCGGTAAGCGGGTGGACGAGAAGGCTCGTGGATGGATGATTCGTAACCGGCGGAGTAAGGGTCGTAAGCACCTCGTCATGAAACATGCAACTAGCAATTACTAGTGTGGCACACAACGTAGCGGTGGAGTGGATGGTGGAATGGGGCGCTCCTCAACTCACATAAACAAAAACAAATCTCATAAACATGAAATTACATTAACTTAAACAAGGGTTTATGCACATAATCCAAAACAACATACATCCATAAGGAAGATCTGAAACATACACAAGGGGGAAAGAGTAAACATAAGCTCGAAGACTCGCTGAAGGTTCTCGGTCGGAATTGTAGGGTTGTCAAGCCTCGTCTGAGCTCGGTCTTCAGTTGCCGTCCGGGGTTCAGAGGAGCTGTCACCTTCCTCCACGTTACCCGTCTTCTTCGTGGTTCAGCTCAAGCTAGCTCTTGTTGGAGACACCTTGAATCAGAAATCTTCCCTCAATGGCATTCTTGAGCTCGTGGATGATGAAGGAGGACGAGGAGGACGAGGAGGAAGCTTTGGCAGAAGATTTGCAAGAAAGCGATGGACGGAGCTTCTCCTAGGTCAAACGGTGCGAATAGGGCGGACTGGAGCTGAAATGGCGGGCTCCCAAAATCTTCTCTCATCTCAAGCCAGCAGATTTCCTGGCTTTTATAAAAAATGTTAGAAATTATGTCACGCATAGTCGAACGCACGACCGTGCGTAGATCATGCGTTATTAGCGAAGAATAAAGCCCTGGAAGATGAAGCAGCAGCGCCAGTGCATTTTACTCATGCACGGTCGAAGCCGACCGTGCGTAAAAATGCACGATCAATTCCAGATAGCCTAAAAACCAGACTTAACAGGTGATCGTGCGATTCCTTCGCACACAAGTAACTTCCCGTGCGTGAACAATTCGCACGATCAAAGACAGAACATCGTTTTCCACCACAGATGAGAGCGCACGATCGCAGCCGACCGTGCATTAAGGAAACACACGATCGTGCGATTCATGCAGACATGAAATCTGGGTAAAATTGGATGAACTGTCCACCTGCATAAACATCAACACAACTGGGAATACCCCTCCAGCTCAATACAAATACAGAAAAAGGGTTAGGGAGCACCATGTGCTTACCCCCAACGACATGAAGCACAAAAGCATACCAAAATGGTCCTAAATAGTGTACATAGCGTAGAAGCAAATACAAGAGAAATACAAGCGATTATAGCTCGAATAAGACGTGCACAATAGTGAAAACTAGCCCGGATGAGTCCATAAAATAATATAAATATTGAACTCCTCACACCCCCTGACTTAACCATTTGCTCGTCCCAAGGAAATCATCTTTTATGCGGATGGTAAAAAGGACTAGCTGGCCTAATAATTGCAAATGCGGAGTACCATGCGAAGTCGCATGCTCGCACGCATAGAAATGCAATAGAAGAATTTTTTAATTATACAAATAATTTGTAATAATCTAAGAGCGTAATTATATATTATTTCTACTAAAAAGTTGAATCACGACGAATCGTCCGGTTATGCGTAGGAAGAAAGTAAACTGATCGTTGAGGCGAACATTGCTCAAGATCGGTGCTCAGAGCAACCTCCATTGAAATCCATTAATGTCGGTGAACATAAGCTCACCCGGTCACACTCTCTCCACGACACTAGTTCGGTTCATTACGTGAGTCAGTAGGACTTTAGGATAAAAATGGGGCTTGGGATTCGGTAGGGTATACAATGATAAATATGAAGGTAACACACCTAACCCAAAAGAGCCTGCACCAAGGGAACTATCCAAGCACTACAATGAGCACACGGGTGCACCACACCCCTAGACTTGAACCTGGAAACATGGGTGTGTGCACCGCCTACTCCCAAAACAAATCTTAAAAGATTTTCAATTAAGCTCTTTTCTTAATCACAATTTTTTTTCTTTTCCACCTTTTTTTAATTTCTTTTTCTTTTCTCGCAACTTTTTCAGCGAATATACCGAGGAAGTGCAAACCACACTTTCACAAAATTTACACTGCATAAACACCCTCAATTGATAATAATATAACGCTAGAGCTCGGATTGGTTGTGCGACTAGGATTAGATTTTAGGCTTTGGTGAAATAAGAGTGGAGCTGAATCAAGAGACGGGGTAGGCACAAAGGGGCTAACAAGGATTATGATAGGATCAGCACACAAAGCTCAACCTGGTCAAAACGAAGGCCTACATCATGCTCACACATTGAACTAACTTATATCAATGCTTCAAGAGTCGCTTGGGGCAAGTTCTTAGTCACCGAGAAAGATAATTCTTCCTCCCGACTCAAGCAATACAAACCTAGCAACCATCTACACACATTCCTATGCTACTGTCAGATTCACACCGGATTTACCACTTTTGAGTAGGATAAACAATTCTTACACAAATAGAAAAAAATACAAAACTATAAGCATAAAGAAAAAATTATTCTACACATAATTCTATGCAAGACGGGAGTACTCGACTAGAGTACTACGAAAGTCAACATTTTACTCCGTCTCACAATCTTAAGCCAGCACAACAATTTTCCCAATCCTACAAAAGAAATGAGTTAGACTAGTTACGCACCTACGATTAAGTGCGCTCTCTAGTGGGTGTTGTGGTGTGTGATGAAAATGAAAATTAAAATAAGATTGTAACTTCTAGTATGTTGTGCTTATGTGCACGTGCAAGTGGGTAACGATAAGCTACTCTTCCCCAGACTTAAATCTAACCATCACAGAATGCAATGCTATAATTATAAAAAGAAGTAGGAGGAGAAATTACCCCATGCTCAGAAATGAGCATACCAGAAGATTGGCGTTAAACTGTAAATTAGCTCAATGCATCCGCCATCAAAGTCGCCCTACCTGCAAAACAAAATCTCCAACAACCGCAGAAAACATAAACAAAACAACAAGATTGGGTCGTCTCCCATGAGCCCTTTTGTTTACCGTCCTTAAGGTGGACCAAATACCTGTATTAACATTATATAAAATGGAAGAGTTCTAGAAATTGTCCAAAAGATCACCAAGAGACACACGCAAACAAACTAAGGACTAAAACAAAAGCAGAAATAACGAGCAGCAACCAAAATCCCGGAGACTCCATCACGACTCAGCTATATGCTGATTTGTGATGGTTCTCCCCTACCACACAAGATGGGAAGGAGGTGAAGGCTTTAGGGCTCAAAGGAGATTTCTCTCCCTTGCCCCTAACCTCTTCCTTCTCGTGTCGGAGAGCGGTAAAACGAGCAGCGTGAAGTAGTCTCTCTTGTTTAAGTTTTTCCACAGAAGTGGAGCGCCATCGGGCACAATGTGCCAGATCAGAATCAAAGTTTAGCAGTCCCGGAGCAACCAGGGGCTTCATTTCTTCACCCACCACGGGTGACAGATCCGCCCAATGAATCTGTTTTAACTATTTACATTATACTTCAGTTTTAACAAAATCAATCAAAAGGTTTTTAGCCATGCCGGCCATGGTACTTTCAGACTTTGCGGCCTCGCCGCCTTTGTTCCCAGCTTCTTCTTCATCCCTCACATATTTCTTCACTATGTTCTTTTCCTCCTCCTCTGACTCAGCATTTGTTTCTTCGCTTTGCTTCTCCACAACTATACTCAACTCATTAGCAAATTCATCAGAAATGACAGGTAAAGAGTTTAGATTCCGGGTTATTGTAGAGGAGAAGGTGTGGTGTGCCACTTTGGGTGACAAAGTGACACAACCCTTAGCGATGTGAAGAGTGGCGCCACTCTCCTTCAAGAACGGGATACCTAAAATATGGAAGTGTTTTCCATGGGTCCCAGAACCTGAAAGTTAGTGACAACCGCCGCTCGATCTACAACAACCTTAACATCCTTAATTTCTCCCTCTGTTTCCACCACCGTTCCATTTATGAGGACAAGTAGTGTCCGATCGTCCACATTGATTTTTAAGTTCAGCTTTTCAACGTCTTGCAGTGCAAGAACGTTGCGTGACGATCCTGTATCGCAAAGTGCGGTGGTTTCAACATTATTTATCTCACATTTCAATATCAAGTCGCCCTCATTGTAACCATCTACCTCGACTATGCTCTTTCCCTGCTCACGCGGATTTTTTTCGCCGTGCTAGGGAGAGCACCTTGAGTTCGCTCAGAGAGCACTTGAGCCAATTAGCCCAAGTGCATCTCTAAATTCCTCATCGAGGTGGTTTGGTTGGCCATATTAGATTGGGCGACTTCAACAAACTTCTCCATCATCTCTTCTAACGTGCTTTTTCTTTGCACCACAACACCTTGGTTATAACCCAGATATGGCGGCCTCGGTTGGCTTCCGGACGCTTGAGCATCAAATTGATGCTGGCCCGGTTGCCATCGTTGGCCTGCAGTGTTTTGGTTCCATGAGCAATTTGGGTGATTTCTCACACCCGGATTATAAGTATTAGAAAAAGGTGCAGTGCGGTTTTGATTTTGAATGTAATTAACATTCTCTTACATATTGAGATTAGAAATATCGGAGGAGATTTCACCTGAAGGGCATTCGTATGTATGATGTCCAGAGTTCCCAAATGCTTGACAAGATATAGCCATCACCGGAGCCGGAGAAGAGGCATTCCTCTTCAACAACGCTATGCTCTCGTATGGTGATGGTGCTGCCTCTGCAGGTGGACCAGAAGTGTTCACTTCTAATAGTCCTCTTGCGTTCCGCGGGGTGTTCCTCCCTGCGGTCCAAAAAGAACTATGAGTCACGGTGTCCTGCAAAATTCGCAAAACTTCATTAGGAGTGCGATTTAGGAGAGTTCTGCCGGTGGCAACATCAACCATGGCTCTGTAGTTAGGCTCTATTGCGAAGTAGAAATACTCCACAAGGTTATAGGGTTGCAGCTCATAGTGAGGACACTTCCAGAGGAGTTCCATAAATCTTTCCCAAGCTTCCGCGAGGGTCTCCTGAGCGTGTTGCTGGAAGGTTGCAATCTCACTCCTTAGGTTCACAGTTCTGTCCACTAGGTGGAACTTTGCTAAGAATTTTGAGGAAAGCAGCTCCCATGTGGTCGCTGTGCCTGGCATGATCGTATGGAGACGCACTTTGGCTTTATCACGGAGGGAGAACGGGAACAGTCTTAATTTCACCGTGTCGTCCGCTATATCGGCATGCCGGAATGTTTCGCAGATTTCTGAGAACTATGCCAAGTGAAGATGGGGATCTTCACTTGCCATCCCAGAGAACTGGGCATTGTTGCGGATGATGTTCAGGATTGCCGACCTGATCTCAAACTGGTTGTTTGTGATGGATGGGACAAAACCGGGATACGCACTCCCCACAGTGGGAGTGGTGTAGTCTCGCATTGTTCTGGGCCTTGGCCGGGCCACCTCATTCTCATTAGCCACATGACCAACAGCTGACACATTCTCTCCTCCGGGGCTAAATTCTTTTCTGTTGATATTATGATCCATAGGAGCAGCAGCACGTCGACGCGCGCACAACATCCTCTCTATCTCTGGTCGTACTCTACTAGATCACCAGGGCCTTTCCCTTGCATAAACTTATACATAACAAAAAGAAAAATAAAAAACAACAAAGAACCTTTATAACAACTTCCTGGAAGAAAAACTCATACAACGCTTGCAGTCCTCGGCAACGGTGCCAAAAACTTGACGTGCTTACGACAAGTGCACTGGTCGTACAAGTAATAAAAGTAGGGAGAGACTCCCTAAATATTATTCTCAAAGGACTACAAGTTGGGGTGTATGATTTTCTTGTCGGGAAAATGGTTTATAAAGATTTCTATGTTAATAATAAAAAGGGGTGTTTGATTTGGGTTTCCTAATTTAACAACAATAAAAGGAAAATACGGGCCTAAAGCACAGCTTCGATTTGTGAGATGGAGTGCAGGCCACAATGTCGTGCTTCGGTAAGCGAGTGAATGAGAAGGCTCGCGGATGGACGATTCGTAATCGGCGGAGTAAGGGTCGTAAGCACCTCGTCACGAAATACACAACTAGCAATTGCTAGTGAGGCACACAACGTAGCGGTGGAGTGGATGGTGGAATGGGGCGCTCCTCAACTCACATAAACCATAACAAATCTCATAAACATGAAATTACATTAACTTAAACAAGGGTTTATGCACATCATCCAAAACAACATACATCCATAAGGAAGATCTGAAACAATACACAGGGGGGAAAGAGTAAACCCAAGCTCGAAGACTCGCTAAAGGTTCTCGGTCAGAATTGTAGGGTTGTCAAGCCTCGTCCGAGCTCGCTCTTCAGTTGTCATCCGGGCTTCATAGGAGCTGTCACCTTCCTCCACATTACCCGTCTTCTTCGTGGTTCAGCTCAAGCTAGCTCTTGTTGGAGACACCTTGAATGCAGCAGAAATCTTCCCTCGATGGCGTTCTTGAGCTCATGGAGGATGGAGGAGGCCGTGGAGGAAGCTTTGGCAGAAGATTTGCAAGAAAGCAATGGCCGGAGCTTCTCCTAGGTCGAACGGTGGTGGAGCGATGAAAAGGGCGGACTGGAGCTGAAATGGCGGGCTCTCAAAGTCTTCTCTCGTCTCAAGCCAGCTGATTTCCTGGCTTTCATATAGAAATGTTAGAAATTAAGTCACGCACGGTCGAGCACACGACCGTGCGTAGACCGTGCATTATTAACGAAGAAGAAAGTCTTGGAAGATGAAGTAGCAGCGCCCATGCGTTTTACTCACGCACGGTCGAAGCCAACTGTGCGTAAAAACGCACGATCAATTCCAGATAGCCTAAAAACCAGACTTAACAGGTGATCGTGCAATTCCTTCGCGCATGGGCAACTGCCCGTGCGTGAACAATTCGCACGATCAAAGACAGAACATCGTTTTCCACCACAGATGAGAGCGCACGATCGCAGCCGACCGTGCGTCAAGGAAACGAACGACTGTGCGATTCATACAGACATGAAATCTGGTAAGATTGGATGAACCATCCACCTGCATAAACATCAACACAGCTGGGAATACCCCTCTAGCTCAATACAAATACAGAAAAAGGGTTAGGGAGCACCATGTGCTTACCCCCAACGACATGAAGCACAAAAGCATACCAAAATGGGCCTAAACAGTGCACATAGCGTGGAAGTGAATACAAGAGAAATACAAGCGATTATAGCTCGAATAAGACGTGCACAAGAGTGAAAACTAGCCCGGATGAGTCCATAAAATAGTATAAATATTGGACTCATCAGTTGCTGCAAAAAATTGACGCACATGCAGATGAAACCTACCAAATTGGGTAACCTAATTCCACTCCGCACTCTCTTGTTATTCACCTGTCTATTTGTTTTTATTTATTTCACCTATTTTGCGACACATTGATGGCAATGCTGAATTTATGTGGGTGTGTGTGGCGGGGGGGGGGGGGGGGGGGGGGGGGGTAGTCGTTTAGTTCCTATTAGTAATAGTTTAAAAAATTTGTAATTACTTCATTTTTTTCTTCTTTTGCCACAATTTTTTAATCAATAACTTTGTTTGTTTTCCTAGTTCTCTACCGTATTTCATTACTGAAAATTTGTTAAATGTTCAATTTGATCATGTCATGATAGTAAATTGTAGACTCATTCATCCCTCCACTGTTGTGAATATGTTCCACAGTAGAATGCTATTTTAGATTATTTCCATTTGCATAACTCATTTTTAACTCTTTTGACATTATATCTAAGCGTAATCATCACTTCTCATTAGAGTACGGTTGTGTCCAACGAGTGTTATAGGATCGTGTAGCGAGTTGCTAGAGAGGTTTTAGTCGGTCATGATGAAATGGTATCCTTTCTCGGTGTTTAAAACTTTCCCCTAGCGATTCTCATAGCATTTGATTAGGTAGTTTCAATTTCATGAAAATGATATAGGTCTTTCTTTGGATAGCTTGAGCCTTTTCATCCTAGCCTACTCTATCATTGCATACCTAAAATTGAGCCTTACACCATCCCTTTGTACCACCCCACTTTCATTTCACCAAAGCCAAATTTTCATCTTATTATCACGCTTAAACTTGAGATTTAAATTTAAAAAATCTAAATTATTTAGGTTGGTATAAGTATTGTCATCTTGTGAATGAAATTGGAATTGAACTATTTCTTTGGGGATAGGAGGATAAAATTCACTATCCCCATTTCTTGGGTTCAACTTTTATGTTCGATAAAATTGAAAATATGAAAAAGAAAGAAAATAGAAGCAAAAGATAAAATGATGATTTGTTTTTATTGGCGTTTAGCTAGTGAGGGTGACCCCATTTTATCTTGTTCAATTTGGGGGTGTTACCTCACCAATTTTTATCCGTCGTAGATTATTTTTTGATTCAAAGCTCATTCTTCTTATTTAGGTGTGATTTTTGAGCCGTCTAGTTTATCTTGTTGATTATCCTTACCCTAAAATTAAGCCAAAATGTCTTATCCCAATCTAAGTCCCCGTGATTCTTGATTTTGTTTCATTACCGATGTAGTGGAGAGGATGTGACTGGGCAAGCCTATGGACGCCATCATTGATGGATTTCTTTGGAGGCTGCCTCGTAGTCACGTGACCTAACACTGATCTCAGTAGCTCCGCTGCTTTCTCCTCGCTTTTTCTAGGACACACTATTTTATTCTGATATGAAGTGATTGGTACACATTTGCTATTTTGTTAAAAAGAAGTTAAACTTAAATTTTGCCCAGACACACAATTTAGACTCATTGTGTAAGACCACCTCCCCCTTACTAGGAGGGTTACCCGGGCCTTATGCCCAGAACTGTCGCCTTACGGATGACACTAACACTCGGGTTAGCCGCCACTGCAAGGCGTCGATCCTACCAGCTAGTACGATCATTTAACCTTTAGGCTAATAGAGAATAGCAGTATATAAAAGAAATGAACAGGTCCACAATCACAAAATCTCATAAATGTATACAAGTAGTCCAGCAATGAGCACAAAAGATAGTAAAGGCTTATGCCCGATACATATCCAAATGAAAATGACAAAAGAGCCACTCTCTCACAACATCTCTATGCGGAAGCTAAACACTCTCATCATCAATCACCTGACTCGTAGTAGAAGTAGTGTGTGACATGTGCTCCTCAAGTCCTTCCACCTCGTCCGGCTGGTTCTCCAGCCCATCGGACTCCTACGGTCACAACCGACCGTTAGTCATAAGACTAAGCAACCTTTGTCCCCGCCTCCCCCCGCATCTCCTAGGTACCAAGAAGGAGTAAGGATGCGGAGGACAACAAATATAGTAATAAAAATATGCAAGTGACAAGGAAATCTATAATAGCAAGTATATACATGACAAGGTAACTATACTAGCAGGTATATGCAGGTAAGCAGTAATAAACAGTAAAAGTAGTAAGTAATGTAAAGCAGTGCGACACAGGTACAGTAACAAGTAAATCTATACTACCATCACATGAGTACCTTAACTTATATTAATGCCCATACAAAATGGTATCACTTGGCAAATGATCATAAGAGAAAGAAGTCCACAACACTAGGCCACCCCGCTCGAGCTTTAGTTTGAAGACAAACTAAGCAGTAGAAGCTATGGTGTGCCCATGTGTAAAAATCACAGAAAATAGTCCATTTAAGCATTTAGTTAGGCCAATTCTAATACAACATTATTTTTGTGTAGTCCCCGCAGTTCGCTGATCCACGATGTGTTGTCCCTCCTCCTCCGACTGCCACCCCATTTCAGCAGACAGAGCTGGGGAAAACTCTGATGGCTATTCTGGATGACTTCAGAGCTTAGCAGGTTCCGGCCGCACAGCCGAACCCCAGATCAAATTGGCCAAATGCCTTCAAGAGTTTGGCTCCCCCAATGTACCATGGAATAGAAAACACAGTAAAGATGGAGGAGTGTCTTGATTCTATTCAGGAGATGCTAGCCGACATCAGCTGCCCAGTCAACAGAGTTGTCCCCTTGGTAGCGTCTGCTTTGGATGCACATGCAAAAAGATGGTGGAAGTCAGTGTTGGACTCCACTTTTGCAGATCGGGAGATGTCAGATATCTCATGGGATGAGTTCAGTGATGTCTTCTTAGAGCACTTTGTATCTGCCACGGATAGGGATGAGCTAGAAGAGAGGTTCATGAACCTCCGGCAGGGGACCCGGTCAGTGTTTGAATACCAGAGGGAGTTCTCCCACCTGGCCAGATTTGCAGGGGTACATGACTTGGATGATAGGAAGTACACTAACAGGTTCTATCGGGGTCTTAGGGATTCATTGAGAATGGCTCTACTATTCAAATCGCATGGCATGTCTACCCAGATCATCGAAATTGCCAAAAATCTGGAGGCAGGCCATTTTATGGTGCATAGTAGGGGAAAGAGACCGGTTGACGGATTATACTTTGGAGAGAGCAGTAGGGGCCCGCAGCAGGGCAGAGTGATGAGTCACAAAAGAGGTGGGGGACGTCCTCGTCCCAACTTCAGACCAGAGCAGCAACCTCCTACAGTGATGGTGTAAGACCCCCCCTCCAAAATCGACGGTCCGACCGGGGGATCTTATCGCACACCACCCTTTTTGCGCGATGCCAAAGCGATCACAAAGGGTGAAGGTACTAACTTCTTCAACCCCCTTCCTTGAACACTCCAAGGTCACGCATTGGGGTGGTGTTAAGCGAAAGTCACTACACACCAACAGAGTAAAGAAGCAGTATTCTAGCGGAAGACGTCATCAAAGAGTGCGCTTTATAGCACTTAGCGGAAGACGTAGTAATATCGCGGAAGATTAACTATCACAGAAACATAAAACTCAAGACCTGTATGAATAATTTTCATACCTCCGCCGCATTAAATCCTGTCCATCAAGGATTCATTGCCCATATATAAATGACGTGAGGTGGGGCACAACAAAAGAGATACGGCTTAACAACTTGTACCATACGTAGCCTGCTCCGTGGCTTCATCCACACATGGATGCTGTCTCTCATCCGCACCTGTCACCTGGGCTAAAGACAAGTTATTAGAACCACAGTCAGAATCCAACTCCTACAAACACACACTTAATATAATAGTTATAAGGGAGGGGATATCTGGACTCTTATTGGGCCGAGGCAGTCTTCCCTCGACCACCGCCTACGTACTCCGTATCATCCTGCATACGGTCTCAGACACACGTAGTTCTATAGTTTCGCACGGGTTGCCCTCCCAGACCATCTGTCGTGCGGGTTGCCTTAGAGTAAAACTCATCGGCCATCCTATATTCTTCGAAGGCACGTTTTCCGAAGGGACATTTCATTCCCGTAGGAATTATTTCTCGAAGGCAATATTTCACTCCCGTAGGAATTATTTCTCGAAGGCAACATTTCATTCCTGTAGGAATTATTTCTCGAAGGCAACATTTCATTCCCATAGGAATTATTTCTCGAAGGCACAAGATGTTCTTGTCAAATCTAAATTATAGTCAATACGGAATAAAACCCAAAACATCGACTCGCCTGCGCTGCTGCGAGAGCGGCAGCCAGCTCGACACTATTTAGGGTTGACGCTGAAGGAATGTTCCATCTTCACGTCAACTCTAGACTATATGCAAATAAAGAAAAAAAGGACAAAACATCGATCTGTCCGCTCTGCCCTACAAGCAGCGGACAGTTCGGCACTATTTAGGGTTGACGCTGAAGGAATGTCCCATCTTCACGTCAACTCTAAATTATAGACAATGAAGAAGAAAAGGCCAAAACATCGATCTGTCCGCTTTACTCTACAAGCGGCGGACAGTTCAACACTATTTAGGGTTGACGCTGAAGGAATGTCCCATCTTCACGTCAACTCTAAATTATATGCAATACAGAAGAAAAGGCCAAAACATCGATCTGTCCGCTCTGCTCTACAAGGGGCGGCCAGATCGACACTATTTAGGGTTGACGCCGAAGGAATGTCCCATCTTCACATCAACTCTAAATTATAGGCAATTAAGAGGAAAAGGCCAAAACATTGATCTGTCCGCTCTGCTCTATAAGGGGCGGCCAGATCGACACTATTTAGGGCTGACGCCGAAGGAATGTCCCATCTTCACGTCAACTCAAAATTATAGACAATAAAGAGGAAAAGGCCAAAACATCGATCTGTCCGCTCTGCTCTACAAGGGGCGGCCAGATCGGCACTATTTAGGGTTGACACTGAAGGAATGCCCATCTTCACGTCAACTCTAAATTATAGGCAATAAAGAAGAAAAGGACAAAACATCGATCTGTCCGCTCTGCCCTACAAACGGCGGACAGTTCGGCACTATTTAGGGTTGACGCTGAAGGAATGTCCCACCTTCACGTGAATTCTAAATCATAGACAATAAAGAAGAAAAGGCCAAAACATCGATCTGTCCGCTCTGCCACTACAAGATATAGGCTCTACGACGACATTTTTTTTGCGACGTTTTTGAAAGCGTCGCTTTTAGTTTTATATTTAGCGACGTTTTTTTCCATAAACGTCGCTAATGCAAAAAAATAGTATTCGCTACGTTTTTTAGGAAAACCCTCACCATACGTGTTTAGCTCTTGTGACGATTATTTTTAAAACGTCACTAAAATAATGTTTTTATTGTGACGTTTTTGAAAACGTCGTTGTTAGTTTACATTTAGCGACAATTTTTTTTAAAACCGTCGCCAATATAAAAAATTAGCATTAGCCACGATTTCCATGAAAACATGTATGTTTATCTTTCGTGACGATTTTTTTTAAAAAAAACGTCATCAAAATACATGATCTTCTGTCAAAATTTGTTATCAAACATTTCAGAAGATTTTTTGTTAAAAGGGATATGAGTGATATAGTTATTATCATTTATCAAATGACTGAACATGAATCATCTCATGTACTTAGTGAGCATGATGCATGAAATACATGAAGTATGTATACGACACACATTATGCATGTTTAAGTCGATGATATATATCAGCCTTATCTATATGCGCATGTGCACACACCCATAACCATACAATTGGTTATGCGTACTCCGGTGATATAGGGTAGTTTGTTATGCACACATGCACCCATAATCATGCGCTTGGGGCTATTATATGCGCACCACATGATCGATGGTCGGATATTTTGTTATGTGCACACCCATAACTATATTTATGCACACACCCATGCATGTGTACGATGGGTTATTTCGCTATGCGCACACCCATAACGCTATGCACACCTGGCCCGGCCCCATGATGGGGTATGGTATATATTCTGCTATGAGCACCACCCATAACTACGCTTGGCTATGCGCACCCTAGCCTCATGATGTGGGTGTTTTGCTATGCGCATACATATAATCATACACGCTTGGCTATGCACATCGCCATCATAGGGTATTTTGCTATGCGCACACCCATCACCATACACCTGACTATCCGCACTCCCATGATCGGGAGACGGCTGCGGCAGACGGTGAGCGCGGTGTCATCAAAACATACGTATGATCTTCTGTTAAAGTTCTAATAATGATATTTTTGATGCTAGTGAAGTTATATTGATGATAGCGATGATCTCGATCGTAAGCTTGATACGAGTAGTTAAATATATATAATATGAATGTGTTCACTGTGTATATTATATATCTCCACAAATGTACATAACTGTTAGGGTCGACATACATACGTACATCATGTGTAGCCATGTATTCTTCGTCCTGTAGCTCAATGATCTTGTCAAATGTTACTAGTTATGGAGTACCCTGCAATCATACTAAGATATTTCTTTATGTATGGAGAATATGTTTACATTAATCGATGATGCATTAGGTGAATGTTCCAATATTGTAAGTATTATGAGTTGCGCTAATGATGAAGATGACTGCATCGATCAATGACGAGTCAATTAAACAAAATCTAAGATAAGAGATCATAACCTCATATCAAATGCTCATACGTATATGAATTTTGAGTTAACTTCAAAAATAGCTAGCAACTATTTTTGTTGGTGCAAAAATAACAATGAATTGTTTTGTTACGAAATACATGTTTTTAAATAAAAATGAAATATACATTTCTAAAATTTTCATGCTAATATTTTAAGGGAATTGTTAAAGGCAAACCCAATATGGCTATCCGCAAACCAATTTCTATGAGTTATTACGCGCCTTTTGAAAATACGCCTTGTACATGCATTTTTAGGAAAAGTATTCAACACGAAAATTGTAGATCTCGTCGAGATCTACAACTTTCGTGTTGAACAATTTTCCTAAAAATGCACGCACAAGGCGTATTGCCGCCCTGATCGTAACTATAACGAATTTTTGACGATTTTTTGAAAATATGCTTTGTCCATGCATTTTTAGGAAAAGTGTTCAACACGAAAGTTGTAGATATCGACGAGATCTACAATTTTTGTGTTGAACACTTTTCCTAAAAATGCATGTACAAGGCGTATTTTCAAAAGGCGGGTAATAACTCATAGAAATTGGTTTGCGGATAGCCATATTGGATTTGCCTTTAACAATTCCCTATTTTAATATAAAATTATTTATGGAGGGAAATTGGTTTGCGGATAGCCATATTGGATTTGCCTTTAACAATTCCCTATTTTATAAAATTAATTTTTTTATCCTAAATAAATATATATATATAGGAGGCGTTTCATTTCCCCCCTCCCGCGATCCGTCTTCAGCCGCGCCATCCGCCGCCCGTGCCCTAATTTTTCGCTAAATCCCTCTCCCCACTCCCGCTCGCAGCCGCAAATCGCAAGCCTCCGCCGCTCCGACTCCCGACGGCCGACTGCCGGGAGGCCAACGCTGTTTCCTCACCGTCCCAACTCCCGATTACCGACTCCCGCTCCGCCTCTGCCGCTCGTTCACTCCCGCAACTCCGCAAGTCGCACCGCTGCAAGGCCGCAACAGGTTCACTCCCGTTCGGCCGCTCTGCCTCCGCCGCTCGGTGCTCGTCATCACTCCTCCCGCAAGGCAGCTTCTTTATCTTCTCCTTCACTCTCTTTCTGTACTTGATTATTGGGATTGATTATTGATAATCAAGCAGATTCATTGTAATTGATTATTGGGATCAAGGAGGTTTCGATCAACTTACTTTTTTGAAGCGTTTTCATCTTGGTATTCTTCCGATTTCTCTCTAGTAGGGTCAAACTTGGATCACGGATAATTTGAGGTCCAACATCCCTTAAAGATCTACATTGAGATAGTTTGAATTAAGCTAGGGATTATTAGTAACTACATTACTACAATGATTGAGGTGGTGCCTAAAAGATCAGGAGGAAAGATGAATCCATCATTTCAATTCAAAAGGAAAAAGAAATAAACTATTAGCACAAATAGTTTTCATCTTTTTTTTACAATGGAAAATTTTTAGTGAATGAAGTTTGCAAAGAATTAAAATGACATGTACGTAGTCATTCAACTAGTACTCAACCTGCCTGCATTCTACCAGTTTATCGTTTGCTAGATTGTAGTTGACCTATAGGTAATCATGAAATAACACATGGAGGAATACAGTAGACTTTAGGAGGTACTCCACTTCATGCAGATATTTAAATTAGACTAAGTGCTAGTTGACGACCCATCTTAATCGATGACTCCTCCCTATTATCTTGTGCATTATCTTGTCTAAAGCTAAACTTGAGATTTTGCGATGGGTTCCTCTCTAGAGTGAGCTAATAGTTTTTTTCTTGTTGGGTCTCTCCATCTTAGTGTTAGAATCTTGTGATCTAGGAGTAGTCAATGATTTTGTTTTACTGCCAAATTTCTCTCTTCCGACTTTAGTTTTTCCACCTTGCTAATTTTGTATTTTGTGAAATGTTTAGGCCAATTTAGAAGCTAACATCCACTATTGTTCAACTATTAATTTGAGGTTGCACTTATGTGATCTATTACATTTGTTTATTCTTCCAATTTTTATAATATTATAAGATTTTGAGATTGCAAGGGAGAACATGTGAATTAAATTTGTTTTGGAGAAGTTTTTTCCATAAATAGGATCAATTCAGGAATACACGAACAAAGATGCACATGAATCACAAGCCACGAGTAGTAAAAGGCATCGAGTTAACTTTATGCTTGAGGATTTAGCTTCTAATAAGGGATCTGCATGATTTAATTAATTTGGAATAAACAAAGTGGTAAAAAACTAAATAGAGTTAGCAAGGTTGCGTGCATGACAAATTGATATAACTTGTTCAAATCTAATCTATATGATGCATGCATGATAAATTGATAATCATTATTCCATATTCATAGTTTCTTCATCCTTTCCATGTCATATTTCTTTGCCACAAAATTTTCTCCTACCTCTTGGAGATTGAACTGGAGTAGTAAAGATTTTGAGAATTGAAGAATAATCTTTAATCATTTTGTTGTTCTCTTATGTAGGCATCAATCAGATTCATTATTAACAATGGACACAAGTTGGATGAGAGAGTTACGTCATTCAAAGGCTTATTTAGATGGCGTGAAATATCTGTTAGATTCATTCTATTCATATACACCAATTGGTGAGAAGTGCCCATGTCCTTGTAAAAAGTGCGTAAATCTAAAGAAGTGGGATAGGGATGAGGTAGAGGGGCATCTTGTGTGGAATGGTATTATGGAGAACTACACAAATTGGATTTACCATGATGGACGTCTAGCTAACATCGGAGTCTTACAAAATAATAATTTTCCTTTTATGGAACCTCTGATCCATGATAACAACTCGAGTGATCTGATGAATGAACTTCTACATGCCTCTATTCCTAATTTAACAAACAATGAGAGCTTGCATGAACAAGAATTACCCTATGATAGTATCGGTGCAGACACATATTTTGAGAATCCTCAAGCTCCAATTAATGCAGATGCGAATAATCTATACACATCTCTCTTAGAGGAAAATAAGCCATTGTGGGAAGGATGTCAAGAGTACACTAAACTATCTTTCTTATTGAATCTCCTTCATATCAAGACACTTGGAAATTGGAGTAATATACATTTTGATATGTTATTGAAAGTTCTACAAGGTGCAATTCCAGGCGGATATGAATCAGTGCCAACTAATTATCATGAGGCCAAGAAAATCACATCTAAATTGGGTCACAAATATATTAAGATTGATGCATGTGAAAATGATTGTTCATTATTTTGGGACGTACACAAAAATGATAATGCTTGTCATATATGCGGGCAATCACGATGGGTTGAAGTACAAGACGATCAATTGACACATCAACCGAGAAAACGTAAGCAACAAGATATGATCAGCATGAGAAAGATTGCCAAAAAAGTATTTCGATATTTTCCATTAAAAGAACGCTTGGAGAGACTATTTCTTTGTAAGCAAACTGCCGAGATGATGCAGTGGCACGCCAAAGAGCTTAATCACGACAGTTTCATGCATCACCCTAGAGATGGCTTGGCATGGAAAGATTTTGATCAACGCCATAAAGAGTTTTCAAGCGATCCACGCAATATTCGTTTAGGACTTGCTACCGATGGATTCAATCCATTTGGTGATCTTAGCAGTACACATAGCACATGGCCAATTATGCTAGTGATATATAATGTGCCACCTTGGGAGTGCATGAAAAAAAGATCTATCATCATGTCGGGTTTGATACCTGGACCGAAGATGTCAGGAAATAACATTGATGTGTATCTACAACCATTAGTAAAAGAGTTGAATGAGTTATGGCATGTGGGGGTAGAAGTGTTTGATGCTTCAGATGGGAAAAAAATTACACTACATGCTGCACTTTTATGGACTATTAGTGATTTTCCGACACTTGGTAATCTATCAGGATGGAACACACATTCCAAACTTGGATGCCCATCATGCGGGTTGGACACTCAGTCTTGTTGGCTAAAGAATAGTCAAAAAACAGTTTACCAGGCTCACCGTCGATTCCTACCAGTTGATCATCCATATCGAAAAGCAATAAAGTTTGGTCGACATGAAGTACGTATTGGTTGTAAAAAACCTCCTAATGGACGAAGAGTATCCGAGGCAACACAAAATCTTCAAGTTGTATTTGGTAGAACAAATCAGTTGGGAGGACCTACTAAGTATTGGAAAAAAAGAAGTATATTTTTTAATCTTCCTTATTGGAAGACAAATTTACTCTGCCACTGTCTTGATACAATGCATATAGAAAAAAATGTGTGCGATAATATTTTGAACACTATATTAGGTGACCCGATCAAATCCAAGGATAATGTGCATGCCAAAAGGGATTGCACGGATCTCGGGATTCTAAAACATCTATGGCTCCAAGAAAGAGATGATGACACTGAGATTATTCCTCCAGCTTGCTTCACCATGAGTAAGACAGAGAAAGATACTTTTTTAGGAATGATAAAGTCATTACGAGTTCCTGATGGATATGCCTCCAACATATCACGTTGTGTTAAACTGAAACAATGCAGAATACAAGGTTTAAAGAGCCATGATAATCACATTATAATGCAACAATTATTGTCGATTGGTCTACGATCAGTGTTATCAAGGCATATAGTGTCACCATTGATGGAGGTTTCCATGTTCTTTAGAGAATTATGTTCAAAAAGACTAAATGTTTCTGATTTGTTAAAGATTGAAGATCGCATTATCTTGGCTTTATGTCATCTCGAATTAATTTCCCCCCTTCATTCTTCACTGTAATGATTCATCTTATGGTTCATCTTTCACAAGAAGCTATCTTGGGTGGCCCGGTACAATTTAGATGGATGTATCCTATCGATAGGGAACTTGGACATTATAAAAAATATGTACGAAATAAAGCAAAACCAGAAGGATCTATAGCAGAGGGTTATATAGCAGAGGAGACTTTAACATTTTGTTCTCGATTCTTAGAAGGGATTGAGACTCGATTTAATCGACTAAGTCGTAATAGTGCAATTCCACATCTCCAGCCCCCGCATTTAGGATGCTTCCACAAGTTGGGAGTGCAATAAGAGGCGCCGTCTTGAAGGCACTTGATCCAGTTAGTCTTTTGCAAGCTCATCGATATATTTTATTCAACTGTGTTGAGCTTGAAGTTTTTCGAAGGTGAGTTTCAATAAACTTCAAAATTATTTCTACTCAAGTTAATTATTATTAAAATGTACACTAATTAATAATTTTTTTAATAGTGAACTCCGAGAAGAATTGAAGAGTCGTTGTCAATCCCTACATATTGACGTGGAGCGCTTGGAAAATATACTTCATAAAGAATTTTCAGAATGGTTTAGGTAAAGAGTAAGAAACATCATTTTTGCACACTAGTGCTCGTATCTAGATTTACAAATGAATACTATCAATGAAATGAATTATTTTCGTTTGATCTTAACAGGTTGATTGGGATGGCGCGATTGTTAATGACCCTCAATTACGACAATTGGCTCTCGGACCAAACTTTATTGTTCGTAGCTATAAAGGATATAACATAAATGGGTTTTCATTTCGAACTGTAGCAAGTGAGATTCATAAGAGGACGCAAAATAGTGGAGTTGAAGTTATGTCAAACCATGACGAATCTCAAGATGATATCAATTATTTTGGTAGGATAACTGAGATCATAGAATTGGATTACTTTGACTTTGCAAAAGTGATGCTTTTTAAATGTAATTGGGTGAATCCTACAAAAAATGTAGGTGTGAAGAAAGATTTTTATGGGTTCACATTGGTTAATTTCACAAACTTAATACATACAGGAGCAACACTTGAACATGACCCATACATTTTTCCTTCTCAAGCAAGAATGGTATATTATATTCGTGATCCTACACAAACAAATTGGGAATTGGTCATCAGGATGGTACCACGGGATGAGTACGAAATGGGAGATATCGAAGCTACAAGTGTTGATGATCATGAAAACTTCATTCAATGTGTTAGTAATGATATACAAAATATTCAAAATGTATATCAAGATGATGAAGGCATCGAGATGGTTAGAACAGATGTTGAGCCTACAGTTGTGGAAAGAGAAATATAACTTCACATGCTGGGTGCAGGCTCGGTGAGATGGAGGTATTATAACTAGACCATACTTGATATATATCTAGGACTTCATTACCATTTTTTGTGCACATTAAGCATTATGTTGCTGTACTCTCAATTAAGATTGATTGTGTGTCCTCATATATTTTCACCCACGATAAAATTCAATTAAGATTGATTTTCTCTCTATGAAATATTTTCATGTCAACATCTTTCACATTTTTGCTATGAAATATTTTTATGTCAACATCTTTCACTATTTTTCTTTCCTTCACAAAAAAATGAACCTCTGTTAATAATCAGTGGCATTTTGTTCAGTAAATGATGATACATTTTTTGTAGCCAACATTATGTCCAATAAAGTTATAATAGAAGCATAATTGATAATACAAATTATTTGACATATTAGTTGACCACATGTAACATAATGTCTGCATTCCTATAGTAAAAACAAGTCTCCTTTAATGTAAAACAATAAGCCATTGCGTTCTAGTCAATGTTTTACATATTTGTTGAGCCCAGGCAACATAATCTCTGCATTATTATTGTAAAAACAAGTCTCCTTTAAAGCAATGAGCCATGGCATTCTAGTCAATGTTTATTCCTTGGAACAACCAACTTGTCATGAATTTTGTAATGTAAATATTTAGGGATGACCTGTCCCCTCATTTTCTCGTTCTCGTCAAAGGTCGACGGTTGAAGGTCCATCATCTTTATGCTTCTTATTTCGACGATCCTGCAAATACCTCCCATATTCTGATGCATGCTTACTGCGAGTAGCAGTGTTGACAGGGAAGGATTGTTGTGAACCCGGTTCAGCACCTTGGCGGGAAGAGCTGTTGGTTTATTTTGGTTTGAATGTAAGGGTATTTTGGGTAATAAGTTGATTAATGGCTGTTATAAATAACTGCTGAATGGGGCGGGTTTGGGTGTGATGTAATCTTGTTGTTGAATCTTGTGTGGTGTAGAAGGAACTGATCTGTTCAGTGTGTGGCTCTTTGGATAGTCCGACTGCAATTGTCCCCCTTGTTCTTTGATTTCTTGTTTCGTTTGAATGCTATTTTCTCTTCAGATCTGGATGTGATTGCAATTCCCTTCTATTGATTGCATGTGAGTGATTTCCCTTAAGCTCAGTGTGATTTGGAGCTTATCATATTCTCTCTCTAGTCACTCCAACGATCTTTCACCTCCTGCTCACTGTCTTGCACCCCTCGACGATCTCGCAAATCCCCACTTCGCAGATCACTGTCCTGCTTCTTCCTAAATTTTGTGCAGCGATTCACGGTTGCAGCCATCTTGGGAATCATTTGTATTTGAGTATATACTAATGTGGTTTATGTATTTGTGAACATTACATAATTCTATTCCTCATCAGTTCAAGAAACAATTTTCAACATGAAAATGGAGGAAAAAAGATGTCTATTTGGTAAAAAAAAAACTTTAGGGTTGAAGGGATCATTACTCCTGTAGTATCTAAATCATTTCCAGCCACCAACCCAGTTGTTAGGATTGAAGGCATCACTACTCCAGTAGTATCTAAATAGATTATAGGAGAAGTGTTGCATGATTTTAGGCTAGGTAGATGTCATTTTTCAGTTTTGTAGGCAATTGCTCCTATAATTTCATGGTTACTTGCTCATCAAGACAATTAGTAATATCATGAAGTTATAACTTGGAGTAGAATTTTATATACGTTTTTAATTATCTATTGTAAAATAGATGTTTTTCTTGTTTGACAATTTACTGATAGAGCCTAAGTATCTGCTCGTGGTCCCAATCTTTGTGACTTAAACTAATGACCTTATGTGCACTGCAGGAAGGAGAATGGGCATCTCTTATAGCTCTGCTCACAATAAAATGAGGCAAATAATGAATTAATTGAAAATTAATTAGTGAATTGTACAATAAAATGAGGCAAATAAGAAAAGGTAGCGATGTTACAGGCTCTATTCTGAATTCGATTTCCAATAAATGCAATTGCAGCAAGAGCCAGAAATTTGTAAAGTTCGCCTTGGAGTTGCAATCAACCTATGGTATATTTCTCTCACAACAAATTTTTGCACTGAAATATTGAAAAAAGCCCACTTTGATTGTTGCCACCCCTCCTTAACATCTATAGCAACCAGTGAGTTATTACAAAAGAATACTAATGAAGAGGATGTGGATGCTAGTCAATATCAATCCATAGTTGGCTCTTTAATGTATTTAGCCAACACCAGAATAGACATAGCACATGCCGTCAAAATTGATGCCCCTAACAGTAGTAGTTGATTAGGAATCCAGTGAACTACAGCAGTTCACTGGGAACTACAACTGTTAACTGGGAATCCAATGAACTGCAACAGTTCACTAGGAATCCAGTGAACTGTAGCGGTTCACTGGGAATCCACTGAACTGTAGCGATTCACTGGGCATAATTTTGAGAAAATATTGTCCCTTTTGGTGATTGGCAGGTGGCAGGTTCTTGATCTTCATCTCCATAATTTTGAGAAAATATTGTCCCTTTTGGTTCTTGGTAGGTGGCAGGAATCCAGTGCAATGAATATGGGTGAGAGCTGCAGCTACTCTTCCTCACAATTAAGCTTGCTACACCTCCTCCTCCTTACAATTAAGCTTTTTGCATACGACATGCATGTGTAATCAGTCAACTGCTGGGAACAGGGGAAAGCCACTGCTCTATTTTCTTCTTCTTGAACAATGGCATTCGGTTCAGTAAACGATGACACAGATTTATTGTCGTGCTGTCTTATCACAAGTTAAACAAGTCTGATAAAATTATTGTAGGATAAATCAAATTAATATACCACACTGTCATCATAATCTGTGTTATCTATATGAAATCAGACAGTAGAATAATGAACTAATTCATTCTAGGCAAGGTTCTACATTTTCTGTTCTATCAGTATAGATTCTTTTGTTAACTATTAGTTTGACGATAATAGCAGCTCACAGCAGCATAATACATATACACTTTGCTTTTGGTATGTGCACGACTCACGTGTTGGTATTTGATTTTATTATCATGCAGATATTTGATTTTGTTATCATGCAGATACTTGATGGCTCGTAAAAGAACATTTGCTCCAAGAAAACTATTTGTTTCAAGGGATGAAACTTTATCTAAAGATCAACACAAAGATGTTGGTGGTGGCCCTCATGTGTGCACTTCAAATGCCCACAAGGAATCACTACATGATCCAACAACTATGCATTATTTTTCTACAGATGTAAGTTCTGACGAGGATCAACATAATGAGCAAGAAGCTGTAAATCATACTGAGGAAGTCCTAGAAGCTGAAATTCATGAAGCTGCTTTTAGGTAAAAAAATATTTTATAACACGTTATTTCAATTTAGAGTATTATATAATATACTTTTATTTATTTTCTAGGTCTACATTTGGACCGGAATACTATGGCCGATGTCGTGGTATGGGAATGGGTGTCACTGCAATTCAGATATATCCGGATCTATCACGCCGCTCAAGAACAACTAGTTTAAGACATACAAATCCAGAAGAGTTGCGGGAGATTGAACAATTGAAACTACAAATGTCAATTATGCAAAAAACCATAGATCGTCTTGTGGATGCCAGGTCACAGCCAGATTCTAGGTAAGATTCATCTGGAATATCAGTGGGATAAGGGATACATCTATCACCAGAACAAGTAATAATTTTGTGTTTAAATCTTGTTAGTAATGCTTAATTTAATTACAATAGTTTTGTAAATATTTATTATGTATGCAGTTCTTAAGAATGATGGCTTCTATTCAAAGATCAAATCAAGATGAGTCTACCCCTAACAACACCATAACACCATCTCCTACTACAAATCTCAATCCGAATCAAGGTTTGGCTTCTCTTTTCTTCTATTTATTTTTGAGATTCAATTGAATTTATAAGCTCCGGTCAAGTAATCAACTATGCTAGTATTGAAATATGTTCAAATCAACACAGCAAATATATAAAACAATTAAGCAATAGCCAACAGGTGCAAGTATTATGTTCAAAGCAGGTTGTAGACAAAGACTGCCCTGTTAGACAACAAGGAGCTCTACCCAGATTTCTCACCAGATATCTTGACATTTCTGGGTAGAAATCTGGGCAGAAGTACTGCCCAAATTTCTCGAGAAAACTGGGCAGAAGTTCTGCCCAATTATCTTGACATTTCTGGGCAGAAATCTGCCCAGATTTCTTGAGAAATCTGGGCAGAAATCTGCCCAGATTTCTTGACATTTCTGGGCAGAACTCTGCCCAGATTTCTCAAGAAATCAGGGCAGAAGTACGCGGCAGAAGTACTGCCCAGATTTCTCAAGAAATCTGGGCAGAAGTACTGCCCATATTTATCTGGGCTGCTCATAATAACCTTATTAGTACCTTCTAAAATGTTTTCTATAGTTTCTAAATAAAGACGCTCTTTGGTAAGGGATTTATTGGTCAAATATTGTTTGTAAACAACACTAAATCTCTTACTATCTCCTTCTGCTCTTGAGATAACTGATTGTCTATAACCTTCTACTTCTTGTACAATTTTAGTCGCTTCTCCCCTAGCTCTTGATATTCTATTAATGTTTGGATATTAGCGACTTTTTCTTTTAAGATTTGTTGTTTATTGCTAATTTCGTGAAGTTCAATCTCATTTATGTCTAATAAATCTTTATATCGCGTTATCTCTAAATCAAGTTTGATAATTTTGGCATTATTATCTTGTGAATGCGATTTGATAGAGGTTATTTGTCGCCAGAAGTATGCCCAGAAATCTGCCCAGATTTCTCGAGAAATCTGGGCAGTACTTAATCTGGAGAAAGTACTTAATCTGCCCAGATTAAGTACTGCCCAGATTTCTCGTGAAATCTGGGCAGATTTCTGGGCGTACTCGAGAAATCTGGGCAGAGAAATCTGGGCAAAAATCTGCCCAGATTTCTCGAGAAATCTGGGCAGATTTCTGGGCATACTTCTGCCCAGATTTCTCGAAAAATCTGGGCAGAAGTATGCCCAGATTTCTCGAGAAATCTGGGCAAATCTGGGCAGATTTAGAAATCTCGAGAAATCTGTGCAGATTTTTGGACTTATTTCTGCCGCTAGGTGCTTTTAATGCATAATCTCCTTCGACCCAATTGGAAAAAAACTCAGTTTTGATTACTTTCTTATTTAAAGCATGCGTATTTATAAAATGATTATTTGTTAATTTAATTCTCATTTAGTTAGGCGAAAGGATTTTTCATTTGGAATGGAAAACATTTGTTTTATAGATTAGATAATCTTGCTCTATTTCTAATATGGATTCCTTTTTGCTAATTGAATTAGTATGTTTTATTCATAATACTGAATCTTTGCACCAGGAATGTGATCTATGAATCCTAGATTTTTATATCAAGCCTCAGTTGGCCAGATTCTTCTGGTATTTCCTGAACACAATCGATGTCACACTTGGTATGATTTTATCTACATGTTTTGCAGAAAAATGAATTTACCTACATCAATGCACGTGTGTGATATGATTGAATTTTATGTTGGCTCACAGATATTGTTGAATTTTAGTGTGGAAGATCCTCACTAATTTTTTTTTTGTTCTCTGATGCTTCACAGACAATGGTGTGAGGTATAATTCAGCTGATGGATCTGTCATTTGCCCAACGAGTTGAAAAATTCACTAAATAGGAAGACTCCAAGGTATTCAATAATTCATTTGTGAATGTTTCTTTGTAGGGTTATGTTATAAGTAAATTTTAGGTGTTTTATTCCATCGAAATGGTTACACAGAAAATATGATTTCTCGGGCACTACTACATCCTCCCTCACATCACCCTTCTGCCATGAACCAATAAATTGGTATCTTGACATGACCGTGTTGTCACTTATTTATTGTTTTATTATATGTCTAGATGCTCTTACCTACTTCTAACATAAAATTAAAACGTCTATAACTTATTAATTATATACTTATCTTGATGTATTATATTTATATATTTGTTTATTTTGTGCAGAAAGATCTCAATGTTGGTGAGATAAAAGAGGAGTTGTGATATGATGACAACGGACCATGAAGATCATTTTGCTGTTTAAGTTGATTTATATGTATCTTCTTTTGTAGTCTGTGATGTCTAGTATGTATTTTGGTAGACTTTGATATATTAGAAGAAAGTTGGAAAGAACATCCTGCAATATGATAACAAATGATGGTTTGTTTTATTTAGTGATGTAGTGTGCACCATTATCTAAATGAAATGTTTGTTTTGTTAAATTGTTATCTATTAATGTGATATGAAATGAAAGTCTTAATATTATGTATATAGTTTGTTGTTTCGAGTGAATATAATTTTGATTATGTTCCATTTCTACTTGGTTTTGAATGTTCAAGTGGGTTGGTGTGCGAGCTTAAAATGCAAAAAAGTTGACATTTTTTTGAAAAATGTTATTGTAGAGTTCTAACAACCGTGATATTTTACAAAAAAATATAGTGGTAGAGTTAATATTTTTCTCGATGTTTTTTTAGAAAGTGTCGCGATAGATCAATTATCTAGCAAAAGTGTCACAATAGATCAATTATCTATCTTGACATTTTTTTAAAAAGTGTCATGATAAAACAATCATCAATCGTGATGCTTTTCTGTAAAAACGTCACGATAAACCAATCATCAATCGTGATGCTTGTATGTAAAAGCGTCATGATAAAATAATCATCAATCGTGACACTTTTCTGTGAAAGCGTCGCAGAGGGCTACGGCGACACGCGCAATCACGATGATTTTGTGACATTTTTATAAACGTCACTGAAACTATCGCGACGCTTAAAAATCGTCACTAAAGACATAAAAAAACATCGTCGTAAAGCGATTTTGATGCTCTACAAGCGGTGGATAGTTCAGCACTATTTAGGGTTGACACTGAAGGAATGTCCCATCTTCACGTCAACTCTAAATTATAGGCAATACAGAGAAAAAAGCCAAAACATCGATCTGTCCGCTCTGCTCTACAAGGGGCGGCCAGATGGGCACTATTTAGGGTTGACGCCGAAGGAATGTCCCATCTTCACGTCAACTCTAAATTATAGGCAATAAGGAAGAAAATGTCATAATATCAAGCAGTAAAATAGGCCGAAAGCAGAGGCCATAATATCAAGCAGTAAAATAGGCCGAAAGCAGAGGCCATAATATCAAGCAGTAAAATAGGCTGAAAGCAGAGGCCATAATATCAAGCAGTAAAATAGGCCGAAAGCAGAGGCCATAATATCAAGCAGTAAAATAGGCCGAAAACAGCGGCCATAATATCAGGACCAGTGCGAGACTGGAGAATTGAAAGTACAGAAAGTAGATGAGTGGGACCAGTGCTAGACTAGATTTAAAGATACTGAAAGCAGTAAATAAGGACCAGTACGAGACTGCAGGAAGTAAATAAATAAACAAGTTAGTAGTCCAATCACTCCATAACAGGAGGCTTCAAAGTCGACTCCGTTTTTAGGAGGAAAGTTCTGTTCCATCTCCGTTCATAGGAGGAAATTCTGTTTCATCTCCGTTCATAGGAGGAAGTTCTGTTCTTTCTCCGTTCATTGGAGTTTACTTATATTTTATGAGGTTCCTTATTTTCGTGTGCCTTGATTTCACATTTTTGATTATCTTGAGGTTATTGAATTGACGGCGTCGCCTCGCGATTGTGACTTTAACCGCGCATCAATATTTTTGCTTTTAAAAATACCCAAACTTTTTAGAGGGTGCGATCCAGCCTCCCAAGCTTCCCATAATTTTTGGAGACATGTTGGAGGAGAGCGTAATTCATTATTAACATAGATTTTTAGCATAAAAAATTGTAAACCCATTTCAAAAATTCCAAAATAATTATAGTAGATGTAGGTCAGTAGTAGGAAGCTTCCCAAATTTTCTCATAATTTTTCATCACTGTTGCGGCCCTCTGGAAATTCAAAAACCCAAAATATCATAGTATTTAAATTACTAAAAATACTAAACCTCCTTTAAAAATTATGAAATTTTTACAGGAGCTAGCCCTTGCCAAGATGAGCAACTTTGATGTTCAAAGTTTTTGCACTTGGGCTTCCTATAAGCCCCCAAAAAAATCAAATGTTATAATAAATATAATCATAAAATTTTATAAAAATTTTATCAAACGTTTTGATAGAAGCACGTATCGCCGCCCCTTGCGGGCCTTCCCCGCCACCGGCCGGCCACCGGACGGCCGTGGCTCCGCACCCGACCAACTCAAGAGTGCGGGGCGCTCCCTCCGGCGGTGGTCCGGCAGCCTGCCGCCGCCGGCCATCGCCGGAGCTGTATATCGTCCTGTTTCGGACGGAGGAGAGGGGGAAGGTGACGGCGGCGCTCCGGTCGCCGGAGTTTGCATGCGATGCGTCCGGGAGTTAGGGAGGGAGGAGAGGAGAAGGATCCACTTTGGTTGGGGGCCTCCGAGAGCTCTCCGATGAAGTCGTCATGGGAGGTGGGGGAGGGTGGCGGAGCTCGGGTTTGGGTTTTCCAGCGAGGTGGTGCTCCGGCAAGGGGGTGGCTGTGCTCGATTGGGGCTGGGGAGAGGTGCGTATTTTCTTTGGGAGGCAAGGGGTCCTTATATAGGGAGATGAAGCACCCCCCTCCCTCTTACCTTCGATGTGGGACTAATCCCTTTAGAAGGGAATAGTTTTGGCCTTCTCCAACAAGTGTTGGGCAGCTGGCAGTCATCCAAGTAGGTTAGTACATCCAGGTGTTAGCATCATGGTGGCTTGGATCTTGGGTGGGTTTGATCTTGGGCTTTGGGGAAGGAGAGGAACATTCTTGATTTGGCTCAAAGCCCAACCTCCTAGCCATCTTGCTAGAGATCAAAGCCCATTTAGGGTTGGGGAGTGGCTTGGTGGCATGGCTTTGGCAAGTGGTCTTCAAGTGGGGTATTCATTAAAATATGAAAAATTCCATTTTGAGGGTTTTGACCGAAGTCAACCCTCGGGTGGGTCCCCTAGGTGGGTCAAAGTCATAGTAGGTCCGAGTCGTCGAGTGTCGGGTCATCATGGACGTGGCAGGGTTGAAATCCAGCGTTTACGTATCTCGAAAATTTTATAATTTTACGAGCAATATTTTTATTTAATTGACCAAACGATGTCGGAATTGAGCGAAACGAATTTTTATGCACTCGTATCGACCATACGAGTCTATCATAACTGATAGAATTCAATTCGGAGCTCGTTTACTTAACATTTGAAAATGGCGTTGTTGCGGCGCTCGATATTACTCAAAATAGTCGTTTTCTCCAAACGACCTCGGATTGGAATGAAAGGAGTCCTGTTGCACTCGTATCGACTATACGAGTCTAACGCAACTGACAGAATTCAATTCGGAGTTCGTTTGCTTAACATTTGAAAATGGCGTTGTTGCGACGCTCGATATTACTCAAAATAGTCGTTTTCTCAAAACGACCTTGGATTGGAACGAAATGAGTTCAGTTGCACTGGTATCGGCCATACGAGTCTAACGCAACTGACGGAATTCAATTCGAAGTTCGTTTGCTCAATATTCTAACATGGCGTTGTTGCGGCACTCGATATTACTCAAAATAGTCGTTTTCTCCAAACGACCTTGGATTGGAACGAAACGAGTTCCGTTGCACTCGTATCGTCCATACGAGTCTAACACAACTGACAGAAGTCAATTCGGAGCACGTATGCTCATTATACGAAAATAGCGTAGTCGCGACGCGCTACTATACTCAAAACAGTCATTTCTCTAAATGACTACCATTTATGTGGCGAAGGTCGGGCCGTGGTTGTCCTGTGACCCGACCTAAGCTCTTCCAAGGGTTCAACCGAACCGACTAGACCCCTTTTTAAAATTGGGATGTTACAATCCAATAAAACAAAGAAAATTTTCATCCCTGAAAATACGAGTGGGTCATGGGGATTCAATACGGGACGTACTGTAGACCACTAGAGGTGTCGAACGATCCCAAATTTTAAGGATCTCTAGGTTTGGTTTTACCTAATGAGCTGCATCGATTACTTTTATCGTGCAACATAATAAACAGCTTAAGTGGAACAAAGGTAGCTTTACCGTAGCTATGTCCATTCTGCCACAATTCTGATATATATTGTTCGAGGGAATATTTCGTGCGCCAAATTGTTCACTAATTGAATTACCAGCTTAGATAATTATATCGAATAAGTAATTCTAGCATAGTCGAATTCCTCCAAAGTTTGCATATCTGAAATGCAAAATTTGTGAGTTGTGTCCTAGAGGTACATAGTAAAAACCCATTAACATATAACCGACTCTCATACGAATGTTTATATGTTAGTGGAACAGATAACAAGATATGTAAGTAAGCAGGGTAAATCTATGAACATATAACCAACTCCCATACGAAGGTTATATGTTGATGGTACATGTAAAAATAGCAAATAAGCAGTGAAAAATCCATGAACATATAACCAACTCCCATACGAAGGTTATATGTTACTGTTATATGCAGGTATGTATGTTTTGATGCAAATGATGCACATGCAAGCCATGCATAATGAGTACTCACGACTCAATCACATATCCAAACATCGACTTAGTCTGACCGCTTTTCTTCCAGCAGGGTAGCGACCCCCGCGGGCCTCACCGATGTGGCCGTCGGTGACAGTGGCCGGTCCTGCCACTTCTGGGTGTGGACGTACCGCACTACCTAGGCCCCAACGTACAGCTCCGTGTACTCTTGGATGTGAGCGACATCCGGCGATTACAAAATTCGGCTATCCAGCGGAGGGACCCTTCAGGGAAATAATTAATAACCTCCCGGGGTTCACACTCTCCCTAGTGCCTCATGAGTTGTCAACCTTCCCATTCCTGTATGAACGGTCCTTGGGCATGACTGTCCCGCCACGGTAATCACATATAATATTTTACCAGTTTGCTCTTATGTTGCCATATTTTGACCGCTTCTTTTTGCAGGGTAGCGAACCCCGCGGGCCTCACCGATGTGGCCGTCGGTGACAGTGGCCGGTCCTGCCACTTCTGGGTGTGGATGTACCGCACTACCCAGGCCCCAACGTACAACCCCGTGTACCCTCGGACGTAGGAGACATCCGGCAATAACTGAATTTGGCCAACCAGCGGAGGGACCCAGCGGGGCATATAAGATACAGCCGAGCTCCCGGGGTGCACACCTCCCTGTCGCCTAGAGTCGTCAACCTTACCGCACCGGTACGTACGGTCTACGGGCATGACTGACCCGCCACTTTTCCCAATGCAAAGCAAGCAATAAAATAGGTAACCATCACCTTCGGGTCCTCAGTGGCTTACCCTTTTTAACGAGGCTTCCCGACTGGCTGAGTATGTAAACATCGCAAGTCCCGCGAATGCTAACAATGTACTTTTAGGATGGTTTGTATACAAGCTTTTATAAATCTGCCACAAATTTACTTCAATCCAGCACGTCGCCTCAGTAATCATTTCCTGAAATATTAACGTTATTGAAAAGACTAACATTTTATCATAGTTCTTTTACGATTGCGCGACTTTATTTTCAACAGATCGTCAAATTGATCAAGTCAAAGCATACTTCATATTTGCAATCGTTAGAGCAATTCTCCATATACACGCAAAATTTCATTTAGTTAGCTTACCTTAAATGAAATTTTGAAAACGAGAATTTTAATCCCAATAAAACAAAGAGGCTTAAACCTGGGATTAGAAATTAGTAATGAAGTTCTTACATTGTACACAAAATTCCATTTGATTTGTTCACCTCTAATGGAATTTTGAAAACGAGCATCTACTCCCAATAAAACAAAGAGGCTTAAACCTAGAGTTCAAAATTTGAAATGATCATTTGTAGGGTTCAAAGAGAGTATTTTATGGGAATAAGATAGATGATTGTTCGAGATCAGATGTAGTAAAAGACATTTAAGTGTCGATCTGAGTCATAAAAAAAACATTTTGCATGACTAAAACTGAATTTGATAAGTTCGAGTGAAAATGTTCATATATATGCCAAGTTTGTTGCCAACTTTTACCTTTTAGGTCCACCACCGCTTCCGCTGCAGTGGTTCGTCCCGAACCACGCTACAGCGGTTAGTGGAGCAATAGGTGTTTCTGTGATCACGAATAGGTCGACAAGATCGGTTGCGCTCTGATCCATTTGTAAGACCCCCCTTCCAAAATCGACGGTCCGACCGGGGGATCTTATCGCACACCACTCTTTTTGCATGACGCCGAAGCGATCACGAAGGGTGAAGGTACTAGCTTCTTCAACCCCCTTCCTTGAACACTCCAAGGTCACGCTTTGGGGTGGTGTTAAGCGAAAGTCACTACACACCAACAGAGTAAAGAAGCAGTATTCTAGCGGAAGACGTCATCAAAGAGTGCGCTTTATAGCACTTAGCGGAAGATGTAGTAATATCGCAGAAGATTAACTATCACAGAAACCTAAAACTCAAGACCTGTATGAATAATTTCCATACCTCCGCCGCATTAAATCCTGTCCATCAAGGATTCATTGCCCATATATAAATGACGTGAGGTGGAGCACAACAAAAGAGATGCGGCTTAACAACTTGTACCAGACGTAGCCTGCTCCGTGGCTTCATCCACACATGGATGCTGTCACTCATCCGCACCTGTCACCTGGGCTAAAGACAAGTTATTAGAACCACAGTCAGAATCCAACTCCTACAAACACACACTTAATATAATAGTTATAAGGGAGGGGATATCTGGACTCTTATTGGGCCGAGGCAGTCTTCCCTCGACCACCGCCTACGTACTCCGTATCATCCTGCATACGGTCTCAGACCCACGTAGTTCTATAGTTTCGCACGGGTTTCCCTCCCAGACCATCCGTCGTGCGGGTTGCCTTAGAGTAAAACTCATCGGCCATCCTATATTCTCCGAAGGCACGTTTTCCGAAGGGACATTTCATTCCCGTAGGAATTATTTCTCGAAGGCAACATTTCAACCCCGTAGGAATTATTTCTCGAAGGCAACATTTCATTCCTGTAGGAATAATTTCTCGAAGGCAACATTTCATTCTCGTAGAAATTATTTCTCGAAGGCACAAGGTGTTCTTGTCAAATCTAAATTATAGTCAATACAGAATAAAACCCAAAACATCGACTCGCCTGCGCTGCTGCGAGAGCGGCAGCCAGCTCGGCACTATTTAGGGTTGACGCTGAAGGAATGTTCCACCTTCACGTCAACTCTAGACTATATGCAAATAAAGAAAAAAAGGACAAAACATCGATCTGTCCGCTCTGCCCTACAAGCGGCGGATAGTTTGGCACTATTTAGGGTTGACGCTGAAGGAATATCCCATCTTCACGTCAACTCTAAATTATAGACAATGAAGAAGAAAAGGCCAAAACATCGATCTGTCCGCTCTGCTCTACAAGCGGCGGACAGTTCAGCACTATTTAGGGTTGACGCTAAAGGAATGTCCCATCTTCACGTCAACTCTAAATTATAGGCAATACAGAAGAAAAGGCCAAAACATCGATCTGTCCGCTCTGCTCTACAAGGGGCGGCCAGATCGACACTATTTAGGGTTGACGCCGACGGAATGTCCCATCTTCACATCAACTCTAAATTATAGGCAATAAAGAGGAAAAGGCCAAAACATCGATCTGTCCGCTCTGCTCTACAAGGGGCGTCTGTCCGCTTTGCTCTACAAGGGGCGGCCAGATCGGCACTATTTAGTGTTGACGCCGAAGGAATGTCCCATCTTAACGTCAACTATAAATTATAGACAATAAAGAGGAAAAGGCCAAAACATCGATTTGTCCGCTCTGCTCTACAAGAGGCGGCCAGATCGGCACTATTTAGGGTTGACGCTGAAGGAATGTCCCATCTTCACGTCAACTCTAAATTATAGGCAATAAAGAAGAAAAGGACAAAACATCGATCTGTCCGCTTTGCCCTACAAGCGGCGGACAGTTTGGCACTATTTAAGGTTGACGCTGAAGGAATGTCCCACCTTCACGTGAATTCTAAATCATAGACAATAAAGAAGAAAAGGCCAAAACATCGATCTGTCCTCTCTGCTCTACAAGCGGCGGACAGTTCGGCACTATTTAGGGTTGACGCTGAAGGAATGTCCCATCTTCACGTCAACTATAAATTATAGGCAATACAGAGGAAAAGGCCAAAACATCGATCTGTCCGCTCTGCTCTACAAGGGGCGGCCAGATCGACACTATTTAGGGTTGACGCCGAAGGAATGTCCCATCTTCACGTCAACTCTAAATTATAGGCAATAAGGAAGAAAATGTCATAATATCAAGCAGTAAAACAGGCCGAAAGCAGAGGCCATAATATCAAACAGTAAAATAGGCTGAAAGCAGAGGCCATAATATCAAACAGTAAAATAGGCCGAAAGCAGAGGCCATAATATCAAGCAGTAAAATAGGCCGAAAGCAGAGGCCATAATATCAAGCAGTAAAATAGGCCGAAAACAGCGGGCTTAATATCAGGACCAGTGCGAGACTGGAGAATTGAAAGTACAGAAAGTAGATGCGTGAAACCAGTGCGAAACTGGATTTAAAGATACTGAAAGCAGTAAATAAGGACCAGTACGAGACTGGAGGAAGTAAATAAATAAACAGGTTAGTTGTCCAATCACTCCATAATAGGAGGCTTCAAAGTCGACTCCGTTTTTAGGAGGAAAGTTCTGTTCCATCTTCGTTCATAGGAGGAAATTCTGTTCCATCTCCGTTCATAGGAGGAAGTTCTGTTCTTTCTCCGTTCATAGGAGTTTACTTATATTTTATGAGGTTCCTTATTTTCTTATGCCTTGATTTCACATTTTTGATTATCTTGAGGTTATTGAATTGACGGCGTCGCCTCGCGATTGTGACTTTAACTGCACGTCGATATTTTTACTTTTAAAAATACCCAAACTTTTTAGAGGGTGCGATCCAGCCTCCCAAGCTTCCCATAATTTTTGGAGACATGTTGGAGGAGAGCGTAATTCATTATTAACATAGTTTTTTAGCATAAAAGAAATAGTAAACCCATTTCAAAAATTCCAAAATAATTACAGTAGATGTAGGTCAGTAGTAGGAAGCTTCCCAAATTTTCTCATAATTTTTCATCACTGTTGCGGCCCTCTGGAAATTCAAAAACCCAAAATATCATAGTATTTAAATTACTAAAAATACTAAACCTCCTTTAAAAACTAAGAAATTTTTACAGGAGCTAGCCCTTGCCAAGATGAGCAACTTTGATGTTCAAAGTTTTTGCACTTGGGCTTCCTATAAGCCCCCAAAAAAATCAAATGTTATAATAAATATAATCATAAAATTTTATAAAAATTTTATCAAACGTTTTGACAGAAGCACGTATCGCCGCCCCTTGCGGGCCTTCCCCGCCGCCGGCCGGCCACCGGACGGCCGTGGCTCCGCACCCGACCAACTCAAGAGGGCGGGGCACTCCCTCCGGCGGTGGTCCGGCGGCCTGCCGCCGCCGGCCATCGCCGGAGCTGTATATCGTCCTGTTTCGGACGGAGGAGAGGGGGAAGGTGGCGGCGGCGCTCTGGCCGCCGGAGTTTGCATGGGATGCGTCTAGGAGTTAGGGAGGGAGGAGAGGAGAAGGATCCACTTTGGTTGGGGGCCTCCGAGAGCTCTCCGATGAAGTCGCCATGGGAGGTGGGGGAGGGTGGCGGAGCTCGGGTTTGGGTTTTCCGGCGAGGTGGTGCTCTGGCAAGGGGGTGGCTGCGCTCGATTGGGGCTGGGGAGAGGTGTGTATTTTCTTTGGGAGGCAAGGTGAAAGTGGAGGTTAGATCTTAAGTTACTCTAGAGGGGGGGTGAATAGAGTATTAAAACTTTTCCTTAGTTTTTATAGCGGAATTAAAATAGTATTATATATAAGTGTAAGCTGTGTGAGAATTATATAAACAGAAAAATTAAGTAAATGTAATCACAAAACAAACAGCACAAGCACAGAAAATAATCAAACACAGAAGACACAAGGAGCTATAGTAGTTCCCCAATAAATCTGGGTACGTCTACTCTTCTACCACCTTTGGTAGGAATCCACTAGGAGGTTTTTGATAAGGTGCCCTCACACCAGGTGAGTTGTTGATAAGGTGCTCTAACCAAACTGCAGGTTTTTGAAAAGGTGCCCTGTCACCGAGATTAACTTTTGAAGGGAGTTATAACCCTGTACAAGATGGGAAGGAAAAAGTTTATAGTGTTCTTCTCTGTCAAGATGCTGAGAGAAGACTCTAGTGGATGTTGTTGTAAAGCTCCCCCTGTCAGATTGAAGTATTTGACAGAAAATGAAGAAGCTTTCTCTTGAAAACTAAGATCTCCTGTAGCAGTTTGATCTGGAAGAACAGGTTCTTCAGATTGCTTGTTGCTCTTTTAGAAGATCTGAATTTGCAGCAGATTCTGAGTGAATGCTCTTGAGGATGATGTTCTCAGAAGTTTTTGTTTGCTGCTTGTAGAAGAAGAAGATGAACAAAAATACTTTCTAAGATGTCTATCTATATCTTCTTCTTCTTTTTATGTTGTATATATATATCCTTTTTATTCTGTAATAGAACGACGTTTGAATTCTGTCAACTCAAACGATTTTGGCAGGTCCTTTTATTTTTGACTGTGAAAAGATTCCTTTTCATTAAATGTCAACGGCTATTGCTGCCTTGGAAAAAGGAAAGAAGGGAATATATTAACTGAGTTTAATATCCTTCCTTATCTGTCAGAATATGTCCAAAGGATATTAAATAGATCCGTTATATTCGTCGTTTTGCTGTTAGGATAGATAGAGTATAGTTGATAACAAAACTGGGCTTCAATAAATGATCTGTCGAACGCTGGCTATAATCTATCGAGCGCTGTCCAGAAGATGTTGAACGCTGGCTGGAAAACTATCGAGCGCTGTCAATAAAAACTGTCGAATACTAGGAGCCATCCGTCGAGCACTGCTAGGCATTTGTCAAACACTGATCAGAGAATGTCGAGTGCTGGAACTGGCTGTAATACTTCAGTCTGCTGAGAATAATTTGTCGAACGATGCTAGACATTCGTCGAACGCCACTTGCCATTTGTCGAACGCTGCTATCCATTTGTTGAGCGCTGGGAACCTTAGATTTAATCTTAAGTTCTAGCTAATTTATCAGCCTACAGACTTGACCCTTAAACTATACAATGGGGTCAACTGATCCTAATTAGTACATAGTGATCCTAGCCCAAAACAGTAAAAGGGTTGTTCCAACAATCTCCCCCTATTTGGGTTAGGATACTATTTGACAAGAAAAATTAAATAGATACAGCAGAAAGTATAATCAACAGAGCAACAATGAAATGAAATATATCTGATAGATTAAAATAGATAATTAGATAAGATAAAAATAAATGCTCTGAGTTTAGAAACTTTACATTCATAACCAAGCAATTTATTTAAGGCTTTTTGTCCTGAGAAGGTGGCTTGAATATGATTTTCCTGTTGGGATCTTCTGATTTCTTTTTGCTGATAAACAAATCTTGAGCACCAATGATTTTCCGTTCTTTGACATGAGGGATAAATGCTTCTGGGTGCATATCAATATATTCCTCAGAATTGAATGCTTTAACTGTTTTGTACTTTTCAAGTTCTTTTCTTCTGTATTCTGACATGGTTGAGAAACTTGAGAAGTCTTTGCCTTCTGCTTTAGCCTTTTTAATCTGTGCATATGCAATTGTTTCTTTCAGTCTTGCCATCTGACAGATTTTCTCTTCTTCTGGATCTGGAAAGTAATAAATATCTTCTGAATCATTTTTGTCTTGAGTGACCTTTTGAGGTACTCTATCTCTGTGAAGAGATCCATCAGAAATGTGAAGTTTGTATTCTGAAGATATTTGAGAAGAAGAAAAGGTTTGACTTCTTTAAAAGATAGGAGCACTGGCTGATTTCTTAGAGGAAGGAGCACTGGCTGATCCAGAGGCTTGAGAACCACTAGAACTACCAGGTCTCCTTGAATGTTGAGAGCTTGGCTTCTGAGAGGAAGATGATACACCTGCTGATCCTATTGCACCAGCTGCTGGAGGAGGAGGAGGAGGATGATTGTGCTTGATTGGTTTGTCAGGGAAGTAGCCAGTCTTCTTGAATTTCTTCCTCCTATTGTTCTCATTTCTGGAGAGCTTCATCCAGTGAGGAGTTTTCTCATCAAGAGGGACATTATACAAAATGTATAGAGGAAAGTCATTATTTGGATTTGGGGGTTTGGGAGCAGCCTTTGACTTAGCTGTTCTTTTCTTTCTTTTCTTTGAAAGTGTATCATCAGAATCACTGTTGTCATCATCATCATCAGAGTTAGAAGATTAGATTGGCTTATTGTATAGATCATCAATTCTCTTGATTGCTTCACGAGCCTTTAATCTTTCTTCTTCAGCTTTGTCAAACTCTGCATCTGCTTCTCTCCAGATTTCATCAAAGCTTGGCATTGGTTCTTCATTCCATACAGGAATTGGAGGTGAAGAAGTAATTTGTGGGGCTGTTGTATCATCAAGGAATTCTGCAAGATCATCTTCATATTCTGCAGAATGATCCTTTATTTGAATGTCTTGAACAGTGGATGAAGGAATAGAGGATATGTAATTTTGTATGATATCAGAATGAGTTTTCTGAGGAAGGCAAATCAGAGCCTTTGATAGATCCTCTATGTATACCTTTGGTGATACTATTGAAGTATATGTGACATCAAATTTTGATAATAAGCTATATAGATCACAGGATGGATGAATGCATATATTATTTATTTCTTCTATAACTTGTGTATCTGAATCAATTATATCTGTATCAAAAATTATAACTTCTGTATCTTCTTCTGGAGTTTCTTCTGTTTCTGGAGCTTCTTCATAGGACATCTCCCCCTGCCTAGCTTCAGGAAAGCCTGAATCTAGGCCCCTAGTAGAAGGGACAGCAGTGGAGGAGGGAAGAGAAGCTATCTTAGAAGATAAAGTAGAAAGTGCCTGAAGAACTGGAGCAAGTTTTGCATCCAGGAGCTGGCTCATTTTAGGAAGGATAAGATCAAAAACTTGATCAGCAATAGAGGAGAGGTTGAGGGATGAATAATCTGGTGGATGGCTAGTGGATGGTTGTGAAGTGGATGGAGATGATATTGGAGGAATGATATTGCTGATGTTGGTGGTATGTGTGGAAATGTCTAGATGGATTGGACTAGAAGAATGAATAGGTGAATGATATTCAATGTGTATTGGAGAGGGAGGTGTGGTAGGTAGTTGTTCTGAAGATAGGAGTGGAGCATCACTGATGTGGGCAGTTGAGAGTGGAATATCGTTGATGGGTGATATTACAGTTGAAGGAGGGGATGAAGAATGAGAATGTGCAGGGGATTGTTGAGCAGGTGGAGAGAGGATATGAGAGGAAGGAGGAACTGAGGAAGGATCTTCTAGAAGGGTAGAGGGAGTGACTTGATCAGGCCTTGTGTCCTCAGAAGCTTTCCTTTTTCTGGAGGCCTCAGCTCCTGTATTCTTCTTGTGAATCACTCTATCCCATTTAGCAAAGAGTGCTGAGGTTAGCCTCTTGCTGGCATTTATTGTTACTTTTGGTGACACCAGAAGCTCTGGATGCCTTTCCTGCAGAAAAATTCCTAAAATTCTTCCAAAGCATACATTCTCTGTAGAGTTTTTCTTTTTAATTAGGTCAAAAAGAATTGATCCCCAGTTGACTTTCTTCTTCTCCATTAAGGCCACCATTAACAGAAATTGGTGCCTACTGATATAGTCATGACAAGAAGTCTTGCTCAGCAAGACTTTTCCAACAATATCTGCTAAGAACTTGTAGTCCTGAGACAGATTCTTTTTCAGAATGTGGCCAGGGTTTCCAGTCAAATGGCCCATTTTGACTAAAGCTTCATCAAATTCATTTGAGCTTATGTCTAACTCATCTTCACCATTTTCAAGACCAAAGATTTAAGAAAGGATGGTGGGAGAGAGAGAGACATGATGACCTGAGATTGTTCCCGACAAGCTTTCATCGACTGGTTTTGCAGTGAAAACCCATTCTTTTATCTCTGCAACAGCTATCTTCTGCCAGGTGCTTAGAAGCTTCCTTAGTTATTGTTCATCCAGCGTTTGAAGAATATCCTTGAAGATTTGGTCTGACTGTGCAAATGAGTCCATGTCAATGTCAAAACCTGCGTCAAACTTCATTAGGTGCAGAGAGGCCTGAGGAATCGCCATTGTTCCTGCAAAGAAAGTTGAAGATCAAGTGCAGAGGGGAACTGGAGGGAAAGATGATTTCTGTAGGCGCAAAGCTTAGAATAAGATAAAATAAGTGTTATATAGTCAAGAAAATAGGGAGGAGAATTCGAGGAGCGATGTTCGGCAAAACCTAATTAAATCCGAAGTCGAACCGGCTTTAAAATTTTGTCGGACAACAAAAAAAAATCTTTTTCGTCGACCGCTGTTCGACAAACGAGATTTTCTTCACTGACTCTGAATATGAAGGTTTTTGTCGACCATCGTTCGACGAATAAAAATTTGTCGTTCTTCGTTCGACAAAAATTTTGGATGAGATAGAAAATATAATTTTCAACAAATTGAATCTCCATCTATCATTCCCAGTTGATTCATAAAGAAGATATGTTTCTTTTCATCCAAGGGTTTGGTGAAAATATCTGCTCTTTGTAAATCAGTGGAGATGAACTGTAGGCAAATTTTATTTTTATCCACATTATCTCTAATAAAGTGGTGCCTTATTTCTATGTGTTTAGTCCTACTATGGAGAACTGGATTTTGTGCTATAGATATTGCACTAGTATTGTCACAAAATATAATTGATTAATTTAAGTTGATACCATAGTCTAGAAGTTGATTTTGTATCCACAGTATCTGTGAGCAGCAACTGCCTGCAGCAATGTATTCTGCCTCAGCTGTTGATGTGGACACAGATGTCTGCTTCTTACAAAACCAAGACACAAGCCTATCACCAAGAAACTGACAAGTTCCTGATGTGCTTTTTCTGTCTACTCTGCATCCAGCATAATCTGAGTCTGAGAATCCAGTTAACTCAAATTCAGATGTTGTTGGATACCAGAGACCTAGATTAGGACATCCCTTTATATATCTTAAAATTCTTTTTAATAAAGATAGATGAGATTCTTTAGGGTTAACTTGAAACCTAGCACAAATACAAGTAGAAAACATTATATCAGGCCTACTAGCTGTCAAATAGAGTAATGAGCCAACAATTGCTCTATACACCTTCTGATCAACAGGTTTCCCTGATTCATCAGCATTAATGACAGCATTAGAAGCCATGGGTGTTTTCATGGGAGAGGAATCAGATATTCCAAACCTTTTTACTAATTCCTTAGCATACTTGGATTGTGAAATGAAAATTCCTGATGAGGTTTGCTTCACTTGAAGACCAAGGAAGTATGATAATTCACCCATGCTACTCATTTCAAATTTAGATTGCATAAGTTTAGAGAACTTTTTGCATAAATTTGAATCAGTAGAGCCAAAAATAATATCATCTACATATATTTGAACTAGCAGTGTTTGATTTTTATGTATTCTGAAAAATAAGGTTTTGTCTACTAAGCCTCTACAGAACTTGTTTTCCAATAGAAAATTAGCTAAGGTCTCATACCATGCCCTGGGAGCTTGTTTGAGACCATAGAGAGCTTTATTAGGCTTGAATACATAAGAAGAATGAGTTGGAGAGATGAAACCTGGTGGTTGTTCCACATAGACTTCTTCCTTGATATCTACATTTAGGAATGCACTTTTTACATCCATTTGATATACCTTAAATTGTTTGTATGCAGCAAATGCTAAAAATATTCTGATAGCTTCAAGTCTTGCCACAGGTGCAAATGTTTGATCATAGTCTATGCCTTCTTCCTGTGAATATCCTTGAGCTACTAGCCTTGATTTATTTCTCACAATATTTCCTTGATCATCAAGTTTGTTCCTGAAGACCCACTTGGTGCCAATGACTGGATGGCCTCTTGGTCTTGGAACCAAATCCCAAACTTTGTTTCTTTCAAACTGGTTGAGTTCCTCTTGCATTGCAAGGATCCAATTTGGATCTTGTTCTGCATCTTTTATGGTTTGAGGTTCAACTTGTGATAGAAAGCAAGTATGCATCTGATTTTGATGTAGTTGATGTCTTGTCTGAACACCTGCTGAAATATCACCAATCACTTGTGAAATTGGGTGATCTCTAACTGTGATGTGATCAACAGTTGGAGTTAATTCTGCAGTGGTATTTATTTGGGGACTTTGTTCAGTAGTTGTATCCTGTGGAGGATGTTCTGTTGTTTCTTGATTCTGATAATCAACAAGATCTGGATGATCTTCTTCTTCACTATCTTCAAGGTTTTGAGCTAATGGTTGCATTGAATCTCCTGACTGTAGATTTAGTTCATTAAGCTCTTCACATAGAGCTGGTACCTGCAAAGCATTCTTGGTAGAAGAGTTCTTCTCCTTGTAAGACATGTTAGTTTCATCAAAGGAAACATGCATGGATTCTTCTATCTTAAGAGTGGATTTGTTAAATACCCTATATGCTTTGCTAACTATTGAATATCCTAAGAAAATTCCTTCTTTAGATTTTGGTTCAAATTTTCTAAGATATTTCTTATCATTGTTATGAACAAAACATTTACAACCAAAAATTCTGAAATAGTCAATTTTAGGTTTCTTCCCTTTAAGTAATTCATAAGGAGTTTTACCCTTAAGTTTGTGTATCAAACTTCTATTCAGAACATAGTTTGCTGTGCTAACAACTTCTGCCCAAAAGGAGAGTGGCAAATTAGCATCTGCAAGCAATGTCCTTGCTGATTCAATTAGGGTTCTATTTTTCCTTTCAACTACCCCATTCTGTTGAGGAGTTCTAGGAGCTGAGAAGCAATGCATGATACCTTCCTTCTCACAGAATTCTTGCATAAGAAGAGACTCAAACTCAGTGCCATGATCACTTCTGATCAATGCAACTACTGTAGAGTATTCAATCTATATGCTCTTAAGAAAGTCTTTAAGAACTTTAAAATTATCTGACTTTTCTCTCAAAAAGAATACCCAAGTGAATCTAGAGAAGTCATCTACAATAACTAGAGTGTAAGACTTCCCTCCTAAACTCTTTATTGCTATAGGTCCAAAAAGATCCATATGTAGCAAAAATAAGATTCTAGGTGAATCACTTTTAGATAAGGATTTAAAACTGTTTTTGGTTTGCTTACCTAGCTGGCATGCCCTACATAAACCTTCTTTCTTATATGATCCTGATGGTAGACCTCTAACAAGATTATCTTTAGATAGTTTGACAATTGTTCTAAGATTTACATGCCCTAATCTTTTATGCCATAGTTCACTAGGTTTGCTTAGCTCATTAAACAGGCAAATTTCTGATTTAGAGGAATTGAAATTTACTAAATATATATTACCCTGTCTAATACCTGATAAAACAATGACATTATCAGATGACTTGATAATGCATTCTGATTTATTAAAGGTTACCTGATAACCTTCATCACATAACTGACTTATGCTGATGAGGTTGTGTTTCAGACCCTTCACATAGGTGACTTCCTTGAATGTTACTGCTCCAACCTTGATTTGACCAAAGCCTTTGGTTTGACCATGGTTGGAGTCTCCAAAGATCACTTTGGGTCCAAGCTGTGCCTTGTAATTTTTCAGATTGGCCTTGTTTCCTGTCATGTGCTTTGAGCAGCCACTGTCCAAGTACCATTTTTGATTTAATCTTGGATGGTCGTGTACCTGCAAAGACAAAAACATAAACTAGTTGTTTTTGACCCAGACTACCTTGGGTCCTTTTGTGTTACCACAAAATTCAGAAATAAATGACATTTCAGGCTGGTCCTTATAGCCTTGTGGATGATATCTCCTTGGAGGTATTATCCATTCAGTGAAAGGATTTTTAGTTTGTTTGGAATTAAGATTTCTAGTATTTCCTGTATAGTATCTGTTCGACAAATTTGGATAAATTGGTCGACTATTGTTCATCTGATAACTATACTGAAAATCTGTTTTCAGACTTCGTCGAGCTCCGTTCAACAAATTTGAATCTTTTTGTCGATCTCCGTTCGACGAATTCTTTTGAATTCTTTTATCCTTAACAGACTTGCTTGAAATATCTTTATCTCTTTTTGCAGCTCCTTTGCCTTTAGCAGAAATAAATTTTATAGGTGAGGAGAGGATATTTCTCTTAATCAGAGATGGCTCACTTGATGAGGCACCCAGGCCCAGTTTGCTATTATTAAGTCTAGCATTGACTGTGCTTGTGATGTCCATTAGTCTGATACTTCTCCCATTTAAGGATTCTTCAAATTTCTTGGCCTCAGAAAGTTTATTCTCAATGAGAACAATGTGTTCTCTGGAGGCAGCCAGATCTTTCTTAAGATTTGCATTTTCTTCACTCATCTTTTTCATTTCAGCTAACTTACATCTGAGTGAGATTATTTCTTTCTCAGAGTTGAGTAAGTCTGAGCAAAGGACTTTGAATTCAGCCTTGAATTCATCTGAAGTAAAATCAAAAGCAGATATTACCTGATCTGCATCATTTTCTTCTTCTGATTCTGAATTTTCTTCATCAGATTTGCTGGCTGAGGCATTGATTGCCATCATGCAGAAGTTCTTTTCTTCTTCAGCATCACTGGAGCCTGATGAAGATTCATATTGTGACTCACTGTCTGAGTCATAAATTGCCAGTAGACATTGGCTATTCTCTTTTGTTTCTTCTTCATCAGAAGAACCAGATGAAGATTCTGATTCAGATTCTGTTTCACTCCAGGATGTTGCTACAAATCCTCTTCCCTTCTTTTTGTGTGAGTGGGAGGAAGATTTGCTAGAACCTTTCCTTTCTTCCTTTTCTCTTTTTCTCTCCTTTCTGTCCTTTTTGTTTTGATTCTCTGGACATTCAGGAGCAATATGTCCTGGCTTCCTGCAACCAAAACATATAATTTCATTAGAGTGATTTTTGTCATACCTTGGCTTGTCATAGCTTCTGGATGACTTCTTCTTGAAATCTTTCTTAGCCATATTATAGAATCTTTTGGCTATGAAGCTCATCAACTCCTCTTTGGTAGGAGTTGGTCCTTCTTCTTCTGCAGCCTTGAAGGCTATGCTTTTCTCCTTCTTGAGTGCTGGGGATGAAGTGGATTCTTCAGCTTCCCTACTTTTGACGAGCTGCTCATAAGATTTGAGCTTGCCCAACAAGGATTCAGTGGTGATCTCATTTAGGCTTCTGGCTTCTTTGATTGGCCAGATTCTGGAGTCCCATGTGCTGGGAAAGCACATAAGAATTTTGTTATTGATCTCTGTAAGTGAGATCACTTTGTCCAGAGACTTCAGCTCATTTATTATGAGGCTGAGCCTATTGTACATATCAGCAACATTTTCTGATTCTCCCTTCTTGAAGTTCTCATATTGAGAGATCAGGTGAGATCTGCTATCTTTCCTTTCATCTGCTGAGCCTGCCACCATGTTGTTGAGAGATTCCCAGATTTCTTTTGCTGAGGTGCACTCAACTACTTTATGGAATATGTCATCTGACATAGTTAAGGCCAGAATGTTCATTGTCATTGCATCTGCATTTCTTTGCTTCTTCTGAGCCTCAGTCCACTCAGGAGGTGGAACAGCAGTGTTGTCTGTTGTTGCAGTAGTGCTGGTTGTTGCTGTAGGTGCTGGAGGTCCTGTAAGAATAACATTGAAAATCTCCTCATCAATAGAGTTCATATAAAGCCTAATCCTTGCTTTCCATAGTGCAAACTTATTGAGATTGCACATAGGAGGTCTTGTGCTAGAATATTCCTTGTTTTGTGCCATGAGTTTTGAATGATATAAAATTCTTAGATAAAGAAGCTCTTAGACAAATTAAGATCTGGTTGATCTTTGTGATTCAGATATTAGTCTGTAAAGAATCAACCCTACTCTGATACCAATTGAAAGTGGAGGTTAGATCTTAAGTTACTCTAGAGGGGGGTGAATAGAGTATTAAAACTTTTCCTTAGTTTTTATAGCGGAATTAAAATAGTATTATATATAAGTGTAAGCTGTGTGAGAATTATATAAACAGAAAAATTAAGTAAATGTAATCACAAAACAAACAGCACAAGCACAGAAAATAATCAAACACAGAAGACACAAGGAGCTATAGTAGTTCCCCAATAAATCTGGGTACGTCTACTCTTCTACCACCTTTGGTAGGAATCCACTAGGAGGTTGTTGATAAGGTGCCCTCACACCAGGTGAGCTGTTGATAAGGTGCTCTAACCAAACTGCAGGTTTTTGAAAAGGTGCCCTGTCACCGAGATTAACTTTTGAAGGGAGTTATAACCCTGTACAAGATGGGAAGGAAAAAGTTTATAGTGTTCTTCTCTGTCAAGATGCTGAGAGAAGACTCTAGTGGATGTTGTTGTAAAGCTCCCCCTGTCAGATTGAAGTATTTGACAGAAAATGAAGAAGCTTTCTCTTGAAAACTAAGATCTCCTGTAGCAGTTTGATCTGGAAGAACAGGTTCTTCAGATTGCTTGTTGCTCTTTTAGAAGATCTGAATTTGCAGCAGATTCTGAGTGAATGCTCTTGAGGATGATGTTCTCAGAAGTTTTTGTTTGCTGCTTGTAGAAGAAGAAGATGAACAAAAATACTTTCTAAGATGTCTATCTATATCTTCTTCTTCTTTTTATGTTGTATATATATCCTTTTTATTCTGTAATAGAACGACGTTTGAATTCTGTCAACTCAAACGATTTTGGCAGGTCCTTTTATTTTTGACTGTGAAAAGATTCCTTTTCATTAAATGTCAACGGCTATTGCTGCCTTGGAAAAAGGAAAGAAGGGAATATATTAACTGAGTTTAATATCCTTCCTTATCTGTCAGAATATGTCCAAAGGATATTAAATAGATCCGTTATATTCGTCGTTTTGCTGTTAGGATAGATAGAGTATAGTTGATAACAAAACTGTGCTTCAATAAATGATCTGTCGAACGCTGGTTAAAATCTGTCGAGCGCTGTCCAGAAGATGTTGAACGCTGGCTGGAAAACTGTCGAGCGCTGTCAATAAAAACTGTCGAACGCTGGGAGCCATCTGTCGAGCACTGCTAGACATTTGTCGAACACTGATCAGAGAATGTCGAGTGCTGGAACTGGCTGTAATACTTCAGTCTGCTGAGAATAATTTGTCGAACGATGCTAGACATTCGTCGAACGCCACTTGCCATTTGTCGAACGCTGCTAGCCATTTGTTGAGCGCTGGGAACCTTAGATTTAATCTTAAGTTCTAGCTAATTTATCAGCCTACAGACTTGACCCTTAAGCTATACAATGGGGTCAACTGATCCTAATTAGTACATAGTGATCCTAGCCCAAAATAGTAAAAGGGTTGTTCCAACACAAGGGGTCCTTATATAGGGAGATGAAGCACCCCTCCCTCTTACCTTCGATGTGGGACTAATCCCTTTAGAAGGGAATAGTTTTGGCCTTCTCCAACAAGTGTTGGGCAGCTGGCAGTCATCCAAGTAGGTTAGTACATCCAGGTGTTAGCATCATGGTGGCTTGGATCTTGGGTGGGTTTGATCTTGGGCTTTGGGGAAGGAGAGGAACATGCATGGTTTCTTGATTTGGCTCAAAGCCCAACCTCCTAGCCATCTTGCTAGAGATCAAAGCCCATTTAGGGTTGGGGAGTGGCTTGGTGGCATGGCTTTGGCAAGTGGTCTTCAAGTGGGGTATTAATTAAAATATGAAAAATTCCATTTTGAGGGTTTTGACCGAAGTCAACCCTCGGGTGGGTCCCCTAGGTGGGTCAAAGTCATAGTAGGTCCGAGTCGTCGAGTGTCGTGTAAAACCCTCATTCTCCGAGGGTGGGCCCCACCAAAGGCCACGTAGGCGGAGGTCAAGGTCAAAAGGTCAAGGCAGGAGTCAACAATCCAGAAGACGAAGGAAGAATCAAGATCTTTTGTTGTGCGAGAAGGTACTTGCTCGCCCCATGACGAGGAGGAAAGCCCTGCCCGGCGTTTCCTACCCGGCCAGGCGAGGAAGCCATGAGGTCGGACCTGCTCGCCTATAGGCGACTTAGCCAACCAACTCGCCAGTTAGATCTGAGATCCTTACCTGCTCGCCCACATATTTCCTGGTCTAAAAAACCAACTCTAGGGGGTCAGGGATAGTCATCTGCACCCCCCCTATGATTTGTCTATAAATAGACCCCCAGGGGTACTAGAAATGGCACTTGTAAAAAATAGAGCTGCACCCCTCCCCCTTTGACAATCAAGAACCTTCCCTATCAAGTGCCTACCTAGTACTGAGCTCGGCCATTCGTGGCTCTGGAGGAGAAGACTCTTTAGAGCTTCTGGGTACGTGGTGGGACCTCCCTGCCGCAGCACCTGGGGTTGTGTCCCTTATCTCTCCGCTTCATCCATAGTGGCTAACCCAAACCTTCTCGCTAAACCGCTGGGCAAGTAGCCTTAGGTCGCATTGATTCGAATTTTGGGGCCAGGATTTTCCAGGCGTCAACACTTTGGTGCGGTGAGCGTGGATCGCGGCCAGAGGAAGAAAGTTTGGAAGAAAAGTGAGATGGTAGCAGCTAGCGACCACGAGGAGGTGGCAGGAAACTCGGCTCGAGGCGGCGAGTTCGTATCGTTGGCTGTCTTTGAAGAATTCGCGCAAAGGATGGAAGGCACCATGCGAGCGGCTCTTCTACCTCGCACGGAAGGAACGACGACCTCGCCTCATCGCCCGGGCCCATTCGAGGAAGGTGCTCGCACTCAGCGAGCAGGGAAGGCGCACGCCGAGGAGTTCGAGCGACCGAAGAAGTCGCAGTTTGGTCTGCAAGCGTCTCAAGGACCTGGCAGAACTCAGTTTCGCGAGGAGGATGAGCAGGCGAGATTCTATCATACTCGCCACGTGAGCGAGTATGGGGGGGATACTCGGCCAGATGATGATCGTCGCCAGATAGGGGGGAGAAGCCCGTTCTGCGAGGAGATCCTCGCCGCGCCAGTGCCGGAGGGGTTTAGAGATCCCTCGATGAATTACTACTCGGGGAGAGAGGACCCTATCCGTCATATCCAGTGGTTCGATGATGTCGCTTCCCTTCGGACCATGTCGGACGCCTTCAAGTGTAGGCTGTTCGCGATTTCCCTCCGAGGGAAGGTAAGGGACTGGTTTCACCAGTTGCCGGAAGGCTCCATCTACTGCTTTGAAGACCTTTGCCGGGGGCTGAACATGCGGTTCGCCATGGCAAAGAAGTTGAAGAAGGAGGCTATGACCCTTTTCCATCTGACCCAGGGGCCAAAAGAAACGCTGGGGGACTACATCGATCTCTTCCAGGAAGAGGTACTACACATCCAGGAGGTGGATGGTCGCACCCTGCGGTTGGCCCTAACCTTCGGCCTCCGCGAGGGCCTCTTTAAGTTGGAGATCGGTAGGAATCCTCCCTACTCCTACGCCAACCTCATCGAAAGGGCCAACCAGTTCATCCAGGGTGAAGCTTCCAACCGCGGCTTCCTAGCCAGGCTCACCCGAGTGACCAAGGAAGATAAGGAAGAGGAGGAGGAGGAAAGTCCCCTGAGAAGAGGAAGAAGGAAGAGCCCAGGAGGGCGGAGAAGCGGAAGCAAGAAGGAAGAGGCGGAGAGGAGAGAAGAGAAAGAGAACCCAGGAGGGAGGAGCCGAGAAGGAACGATGAGAGGAGGCTCATCGTGGCCCCGGAGCGTCGGGAGGAAGAAAGACGCTACCAAGTCCCCGCTAACCGGCCACCGTGGAAGCCGGCCAGGGGACCTCAACGTCAGGAGCGGGGAAGGAGTTCCCCGGAGAGAAGGCGTTACGACAGGCCAGAGGGGCGCCAGGAGAGAAGAAGGGAGGAAGCAATGGCGGTTGCCAGGCGCGGCAACCGCCAGGGCCGGAAGAATAAGAAGCAGAGGAGGCCACAGGTAGAGGAGGTTCGCCTCTACTGTGAACTCCACCAGGTGGAGGGGCATGGCACGATGGCATGCCCGGACTTTTGGGAAGCCAGAAGAAGGCTGGCAGCAGGAGAGGCAGGAGGAGAGCAGCGGAGAATAGAAGCTCCGGTCGAGCAGCCGGCGGTTCAGGACGCCGGCCGAAGAAGGAACGAGGACCGAGTCGACCACGGAGGTCGAGGAGAAGTGGCCTCAGGAGGTAGAGGAGTGGGGGTGATCCATGGGGGTGCGGGGATAGGAGCTTCCCGCAAGGGAAGTCTCCATCAAATCTATCGAAGGAGCGTCGCTTCGACCTCGCAGGCACCGCCCCCGTTGGAGGAGATCACCTTCTCCGAAGAAGACATGCTAGGGAATGAGAACCCCTTTCATGACGCCCTCGTAATCCAGGCCGCTGATGAGTCCTGATCATATACACATTTATGGACTCATCCGGGCCGTTATTTAGTCATTTCTCCGCACTTTAGCCTTGTTATAGTTTATATTTGATAATCCATGCTATGTGCACATCTAGGCCCACTTTGGTGTGATTTTCGTGCTTATTGTCATTAGTAGTATTCATGTGCTGTTAAGTGCCACTTTCAGTGGCTAGATCTGTGGTTGTGCGGGAATAGGAGTCGTGCAAGTGTTCCCGGTGCAATTCTGCACAGGAACACTGCGCACGATCGCCGGTTCTATTGTGCACGACCACTGGTCGTGCGCCACTGATCGTGTGCACTTAAACCTTTTTCACGAGTTCTGTTTGGTGCAGTGCGCACGACCACCAACGCCAGTGCGCACGACCACCGGTCATGCGCCACTGCTCGTGCGCACTTAGCATTAAATTTCTGAGTTCTGTTTCGTCTAATGCGCACGTCCACTGACGATAGTGCGCACGACCACCGTTCATGCGCCACTGGTCGTGCGAACACTTTATTTTATAATTTCGTATCTTACAGGTTCCACCCAGGCAGTGCGCACGATCGCAGAATTCCAGTGCGCACGACCACTGGTCGTGCGCCAATGACCGTGCGCAGTATTTATTCCAGCGCCTATTTAAACGCCTGTTGCGATTTTTAGGGCATTATCAGCCGCCGGGAGGGGAGTTCCTGTGCCGTACGCTGCCGACCTCCACCGTGGGACGCCTCCACTTCATCTTCTACGCAAGGGGAAGCCTCCTCCATCCATTCCAAGACTTCCTCCATTGTCCGTGAGTGTTCTCCATCGTCCGCAAGCCTCCAAGCAACCATTCTCTCATTCCGCCCGGTGAGAAGAAGAAGGAACCTGAAGTCGAAGACGACGGAGCTACGTAGGGAGATCGTGACAGCTCTCTACGCCGGAAGCATAGTCCGCCCGAGTCCGGAGGTAGCCCGACAACCTACCATTCCGGCCGTGAACGGCCGCTAGTCTTCACCATCGGTTATTTCTTTCCTCTTTCCTCCATTGTACTCGTTGAACCGTGTAAACTCGAATATTATGATGATGTTTGTTGAAATGAATGTTTCCTTGTTGTTCTTCATGGTTTGCTAGTGATTCACTCCGTTCTCACTCACTCACTCGCACACGCACGCAAGGTGTTTGTTCCGTGTTAGCAAGAGCTAACGACGGTTGTGAAGAGGTGTTTACGACCCTCACCCTTTCGCGCCAGAACACACTCCATTCCACCTCACGAAGCACGACATCGCGGCCGTTGCATCCATCTCACCTTGCGAAGCGGTGTTTTCGACCCGCATCTCTTTTTGTTGTTGTTAAGATTAGGAAACCCAACCAAGAACCCCCCTTTTTCATGTGTGTTTTGCTTGTGTAACAAGAGTCACGCTACGCGTTTCGTTCACCCAACCTGCATTCCTCAAGAGACCGACATTCGGGGAGTCCACTCTCCACATTTATTACTTGACAGCGACCGGTGCACTTGCCGACACGCATCAGCCGCCGTAGAAGACTTTACCGTTGATCGAATCCTGATCGATAACGGTAGTTCCGTATACGTCATCTTCAAGAAGACGTTTGACGGGCTGGGATTCGGCGCAGGAAGGGTCCGAAAGCCAGATGGTCCCCTCTTTGGCTTCTCCGGAGAGAAGCAAGAGGTGGAGGGAGGAGTAGATCTCCTCGTAACACTCGGGGGCACCCCTCTCCAGTGCCGTTTCATCATCGTGGACGCCCCGAGCTGCTACAAAGCCATCTTCGGGAGGCCGCTTCTTAACACCTTCAAGGCCGTCCCATCCTTCTACCACCAGTGCCTCAAGTATTGCCAAGGGGATGTCCAGGTGAGGATCAGGAGCGATCCAAGAGCCGCCCGCGAGTGCTACCTCAGCTCGGTTAGCACCATCAGTTGGATGGCTGACGCGGAGGAGTTCGAGAGGGTAACTGGAGGCACGGCCTGGCTGGAGGCGTCCGAGAGGGTGGAAGAGATCGAGGTACTCTCCGCAGCGGGAGTGTCTGGGCTGCTGAAGATCGGTGGATCACTAAAGGTCCCCGAGAAGGTGGAGATGGCAACGTGCCTACATGATAATGTTGACATCTTCGCCTGGAGTGTTGCTGAGATGCCGGGGATCGACCCAGAGGTTGCCTGCCACCACCTCAACCTCGACCCCGCGGTAAAGCCCGTCCGCCAGAAGAAAAGGTCCACCGCCACCGTGTTGGCCGGGCCTATCCGTGAAGAGGTGAAGAAGTTGCTGGACGCAGGTTTTGTGTCAGAGATCTAGTACCCAGTCTGGGTCTCCAATGTTGTAATAGTTAAGAAGGCTGTAGGCAGATGGAGAATGTGTGTGGACTTCTCTTTATTAAATAAAAGCTGCCCCAAGGATTGTTATCCCTTGCCTCGGATCGACGCGCTGGTTGATTCAGCCGTCAGTTTTCCTGTAATGAGTTTTCTTGATGCGTTTTCGGGATACCACCAGATCCGGATGTATCCCCCCGATTGCCGCGATGTTTCCTTCATCACTAGGGACGGGTGCTATAGCTATAAAATGTTGCCCTTTGGGCTAAAAAATGCAGGAGAAACCTACCAGCGGATGATGGACCTTGTCTTCAAGGAGCAGAAGGGAAGGAACCTAGAGGTGTACGTGGACGACCTCTTGATCAAGAGCAAGAGTGTCCCGGAGCATATAGCAGATCCGGTGGAGACCTTCACGACGCTGAGGAAGTTCAAGATGAGGCTCAATCCGGCAAAGTGCGTGTTCGGAGCTGGAAGGGGGAAGTTTCTGGGACATCTCATCACCCCGAGAGGGGTGGAGCCGAACCCTAATAAGGTTAAGGCAATCCTAGAGATGGCCTCACCGAAAACCACGAAGGAAGTTCAGAGGCTGACAGGAAGGTTGGCAGGTCTCAGCCGCTTCCTATCCAAGGCGGGAGATAAATGCTCTCCCTTTTTCAAGACGCTCCGCAAAACTGAGAATTTCGCATGGTCCGACGAATGCGAAAAGGCGATCGGAAGGCTGAAGGAGCAGTTGACTCAGACACCTCTCCTTCACAGCCCGAAGGAAGGTGAAGACCTACTCCTTTATTTGGGAGTAGGGGTGGAAGCGGTAAGTTCCGTGCTGATCCGGGAGGAAGGAAAGAAGCAGCTCCCAATTTACTATGTTAGCCAGGTGCTCAAGAAGGCGGAGTTAAAATATCCAATCTTGGAGAAGCTCACCTTCGCCCTGGTGGTGTCGGCACAAAAGCTCCGGCCTTATTTTCAAGCTCACTCCATCCGGGTCATAACTGATCATCCTCTCCGAAATATCCTGGAAGGGGTGGAGCATTCGGGAAGGCTGGCGAAATGGTCGGTAGAACTCAGTGAGTTCGACATTAAATTCTTGCCCCGGGTGGCGATCAAAGCACAAGCGGTGGCAGATTTCTTGGCCGACTTCTCGGTGGAAGCAGAGCCGGGAGAGGAGGCTTCTACTCCCATCCCTTGGAAGATGTTCGTGGACGGAGCCTCAGGCAGGAGCTCTGTGGGGGTGGGCATCGTTCTTGTCAGCCCACAGGGAACTAGGATTGAGCAAGTAGTCGAGATACTCTTCCCCGTAACGAACAATCAAGCCGAGTACGAAGCCATCGTAGCAGGATTGCGCCTCGCAAAGGAGCTGGGCATCCAAGACGTCATGTCTTTCACCGATTCAATGGTGGTCGCGTCTCAGATTCGGGGAGAGTTCGAGGTACGCGACACCATTCTGCAAAAGTACCTCATGAAGGTGAAAGGATTGATTGGAGGCTTTCAATCCTTCTTCGTCGAGCACGTACCGAGAGAGGAGAACTCGGCAGCGGATCGTCTGGCCAAGTATGGGCCAAGAGCAGGAGGGACTATCACGGAGTTGTTTCGACCATCCATCGAGGAATGAGAGATGATGGAGATCGATCATCGTCCTTCATGGATGGATCCGTTCATTTCATTTCTAAGTTCTGGGCAACTTCCAGCAGAAGAAGGGGATCAAAGGAGGTTTCGGTACAAGGCGGCGTATTACTTATTGCAAGATGGGGAGTTATATCGCAAGACCATCTCAGGCCCTCTGGCTAGATGTGTCTCTGAAGACGAAGTACCTCGAGTGTTGGAGGAAATTCACTCGGGAGAGTGCGGAAGCCATTCTGGGACTCGCACTTTGGAGCAAAGAATCTTGAGACATGGCTACTTCTGGCCCACTATCCGCAGGGATGCGGAGGCTTTCTCGAAAAAGTGCCCGAAGTGTCAACTGTTCGCCCCCCTTCATCTGCAGCCGGCCCAGCATCTTCGTTCGATCACCGCCCCATGGCCGTTCGCTATCTGGGGAATGGATTTGATAGGTCCCTTTCCTTCAGCCAGTGGCCAGAGGAAGTTCGTTCTCGTCATGATCGACTATTTCTCCAAGTGGATTGAGGCAAAGGCTTTAGCCAAAACCACCTCTCAAGTCGTGAAGAACTTCATCTGGGGCGAGATCGCCTGCAGATTCGGGATTCCCGTCGCCATCGTCACCGACAACGGTCCACAATTCGCTAGTTTGGAGCTAGAGGATTTTTGCAGACAGCTTGGAACTGATCTCAGGTTCGCGTCAGTGCATCATCCCAGGAGCAATGGACAAGTGGAGGCCGCCAACAAGTTAATTATCAACCTACTAAAGAAGAAAGTCGAGAACCTAAGAGGTAATTGGGCGGAGCAGCTCCCCTCGGTGTTGTGGGCTTTGAGAACCACTCCTAGCTCAGCCACAGGGGAAACCCCGTTCAAACTCTCTCACGGGTCCGAAGCTCTCATCCCGGTAGAGTTCGAGGTCAGAAGTCCTAGGGTGATTGCGGCGGAAGACGGAGACGAGGAATGGCGACTGGAGAATGAGGAAGCCCAGAAGATGTCCCTCGACTACATCGAAGAGCTCCGAGATCTAGCCTCGGCTAGGTAGGAGGAGATCAAGCGTCGCATGGCAAGACACTTCGACAAGCACGTTCGTCTCAAACACTTCCAAGCAGGTGACCTAGTCCTGAAGAAAGTGGACGTAGCTGGGAGATCGGCGGCCGTAGGAAAGCTCAATCCTAATTGGGAGGGACCTTTCATTGTCCACGAAGCACTCACAACAGGAGGGTATCGCCTACAGAATCAGGAAGGGGAGCTCTTGGGAAACACATGGAACGGCGATGATCTAAAGAGGTTTATCCCTAAGCAAGGATGTATACCCTTCTCTTCTGTAAATTGGTTACTTAAAATATAAAATCCCCTGAAACAAGGGATGAGGAAGATTTTCCATAATAGCAAGCCTTAAAATAAGAAAGCAGGTGAAGTTGATCTCCTAGTCAGGTTGGGAAATTGGCCTCTGACTTGATTCTCCTAAACCCCAGAACGGATGATGGGACAGTGCCTCGGTTGTGCGTTCCCTTAAGTCCAAGCATCCGAGTAGGATGGAGACCTTGGGATGTTATGTTCCCTTGGAAGGTGCTCCTCTGGAACCTCCCCGACAGTCATTCCCTACTATGTCGACCCCTTCAACAGTAGGATGGAGACCTTGGGATGTTGTGTTCCCTTGGAAGGTGCTCCTCCGGAACCTCCCCGACAGTCATTCCCTACTATGTCGAGCCCTTCAACAGCAGGATGGAGACCTTGGGATGCTGTGTTCCCTTGGAAGGTGCTCCTCCGGAACCTCCCCGACAGTCATTCCCTACTATGTCGACCCCTTCAACAGCAGGATGGAGACCTTGCGATGTTGTGTTCCCTTGGAAGGTGCTCCTCCGGAACCTCCCCGACAGTCATTCCCTACTATGTCGACCCCTTCAACAGCAGGATGGAGACCTTGAGATGTTGTGCTCCCTTGGAAGGTGCTCCTCCGGAACCTCCCCGACAGTCATTCCCTACTAAGTTGTCCTCTTCAATGGCACCAGCTTCGCACTAGAAGGAAGACTATCGAGGATATCCCCTTGTCCCCGACCGTCTTTTCCTATCTATCGTCTTCTTCAGAAGTCAGGGTGCGAGTAGGATGCCAACTCGCAGGGGTTAGTGCGAGTAGCCCTATAGGCGAGAAGCAAAAATGAAAACTAGCAGGTCGAAGGTGCGAGCAAGGTAGATTGTCGGCAAATCCGATCTCATCCTAAATCATCCTGACGAGGAAGACAAGCAAACATACACAAGCAAGCCTCTGAGCCTAGCGACATCACACCAGCACAAGGAAGATTCACCAAGCAAACAAATATTACTATTAAAAGAAATGCTATCTACCAAAAATATGCTCGTAGAGCCGCGAGAAGCATCAAAACTGTTAAATAACAAAAGGTTCACTTAGGCGAGGGAGCATAATCGGCTGAATCCGACTCGTTCTCTTCCTCGTCGTCTTCCTCCTCGCTGGCGTTCAAGATGTCTGACAGAAACCCCTCCGTCGTCAAGCTATCCGCCCCAGGAACCAGCAAGCCGGCCACCGAAAGCTTCGCAAAAACTAAGTCCCCGACGGCTAGGGCAATCTCTCGTCGAAGAGACGAGAGCTCCTGCGACGTCATGAACGATCCATGAGTTCGGCGAGAAGGTCCGGCTTCCTAGAAGGAAAGTGCAGCCATCCTCGATTCCAGCTCGGCGTTTCGAACCTGCGATGCCTCCAGCAAGACTTGACTCGCCCGCAGGTCGCACTCAAGCTTGGAGATCGTCTCCGCCGCTACCAACTGCTCTTCCTGTACATGCGAGAAGGACAGGTTAGAAGATACGAAGAGAAGACAGCGGGTTTCAATCCAAGCTCGCGTAAGTACCAAGATCACCTCAAAGCTCCGACTGGACTTGGCTTTATCCTCGGCCACCTTGGCGCGCCTTAGAGCCCCGTTCTCCCGCTTCTCGGCCTCCATCGTCAGCTTCCGATGAAGCGTGAGCTCCAATTCAGAGCCAAGGAGATTCTGCGTTGTCTGGTGGAATAACTCAAAAGCTCGCAGCATTGCTCGCGACCCCTGGTCGGCGAGAAAGCGAGGAGAAGCCTCCCGCAGAACCTTCGCATCATCGCGACCATAAAGCCGGAACAAGACGCTGAAGGCATCGTCATTCGAAACCTCATCCTCACTCCACGAAGGCAGGCGAGTGCTTAGGGTCACCTCGCTGCGCTCCCGGCTCCAGGTGATCAGCGGTTCGCCATCCAAGCCCCTGTTCAGCGAACCCTTCCCAAAGTTGGGATGGTTCTCAGGAACGCAATCTTCCTCCTCGCGAGCTCGCTCCTCCGCCACGCGCTGGGCAACTTCCTTCCTCTTCCTTTTCTTGAACGCCGGTGGTTCGTCCTCGGCCGGCCATCCAGCCGCGTGAAGGATCTCAGCCTCGGCGCCAACCCCGGGATGGATCTCCGCGATAGGAGACCCGTGCTCGCCTTCCTCCTCCTCGCCTTGTTGCATTGTCGCCGGATCGACCGCGGGAGACCGAGGAGGTGGGGTATAACCCCCCACAGGAAGAGCCATAGAGGGAAGATACCGACAAGCTGAAGACAGTCGTTAGATCAAGAAACAAAGGTAAAATTTAGTAGCGACTAAGGAAGGTTACCCTCGCCAGGCTGCACGAAGGCGAGGTGATCCACGTCCCTTCGCCAGAACTCGATATCGAGTTTCTTGTTCTTTAAGGCGAGGAAGAGTTCCTCGCGCCAGCCCCGGAGCGAAGGAGTGGCGAGCGCCCCGGAAGGTCTCTATTGAGGGCGATTTGGTATGTGCGAGAAGTCACCTGTGACGAAGATGAATTTCTCGCTCCACCGGTGGACCTTGTTCGAAGTCCCGACCACCTTACAGTGATGGCTGCCGAAGAAGATCACCCCGTCCTTGGTCGCTCCCATGTAGAAGATCTTGCGGAAGATGTCCAAGTCAAAAGCGATCTTCTCTCTCCGAAGAAAGCAGAGGTAGCCGATGATCATCGCTACCCCATTCGTATTAATCTGGGCGGGGACCCAGCCATAGTACCGGAGGATCTGGCAGAACTCGGGCCAGAGAGGATGGCGCAGGCCGACCTCAAAATACGATAGGGAGAAGGCGAGCTTGCCCTCCGAAAAGGTGTTGATCCGCTCGTGGGGAGCGGGAAGGCCGACCCGGAAGCCTTGCGTGAGGTGTTGATGGACGAATCTCTCCAGATCGTCCGCGCGGGTGACGGGTTTCTTGAACTTATGTGCGATGAAATTCTCGGCATAAGTCAAGCGGCGGGTCTCAGCTTCCAAAGAAGGCGTCATTGGAGCGAACAGGAAGAAGGAAACGAGAAGGAAAGGCAATTAAAGAAGTTCGAGAAAGCGCGCCGATTTTGGACCCCTACCCCCCTATTTATAGAAACCGGCAACAGGAAAGGAAAGGGAAGGGGGGGGGGGGGGGGGGGGGGGGAGGTCGCGACGAAAGTTTGCGCGAGGTTTCTTCCTACTCGCCCGCTTCGAAGTCGCATAAACTAACTTATACGCGAGGTGCCGATTACTGTTCTCGCGTCTAAGCGACGATCTACAAAAAACGCAAGAAAACCCTGCAGAAGACAAAGTCAACATAAACGCGACCAAGCAATACAGTTTAAAGTCATAGCGCACATGCATTCGAGATTATTACAATACTCGCAGCATGATTGTCTAAAAATACAAATCAACAAGCAATCCTAAAGGACAGGAGGATCGCCGCGCCTATCCGAGGTTGCACCAAGCTGCCCGTTGAATCCCAGCTGACGCGCAAAGGCCATCTGCTCATTCGCTCTCGCCAAGAGTTCCTCGCCAAGCCGAATGTGCTCCTCCATACGATTCAACGTCCCAAGGGACCCAATGCTCGCACGAAGGCTACGCACTTCCGCCTTCAGCGCCTCTTAGCGATGTTCTATGCCGACCATCCAACTGTCCAACTCGGTGACAAGATAGTGCTTTCCCTCTGCCATCTGTAACCGATGCTCGAATTCTTCGATATTTGAGACGCGCCCTTCAAGCGAGGTTATTCGCCGATGAACCTCGTAGGCCAGCAACCTACCTACCTTATCTCCAGGTCGAGGTAGGCGGAGGCCATCTTCGTCCTGTACTCGCGAGTAGGAAGTCCGAGCGCATCGATAAAAGCAGACCCCGCAGACGTGGCGCGGGCTGGAAGATGGCGAGTTAGAAAAAGAACCACCTAAAGACATCACTTTACGATAATTATACCTGCCCGCACAGGTGCCGTCCTCGGTTGATGACGAGGAGGAGAAGGTGACCGCCGAGGAACGTCCCGGCGGGGGGGGAGGGGAGGCAACTCGACGAGGAGATGGAGTCCGACGAGGACTGAGCCTTCGCCGAGGAGATCTGCGAGGAGAAGGCGAGCGCTGAGGAGTATGCCGGCCCCCTGAGCGCCCACCCCGTCCGTTATGGGACAACGACCCGCTGTCAGGGCGCCGAGGAAGCTGAGCCGTGGGGACAGCCGAGGAAGATCCTCCCTCTCCCCTTCCCCCAGAAAGGGTAACCATGGAGTTCTGTAGCAGTATCCGGTTCCCGCCTGTCACGCGCTCAGTAATAGGGGATGATGGACGAAGAGGTTCCCGCTCAGGGATGAACCCTGCGGGAAGGACCGGTGGAGGCGGTAGGTGCTCGGAACCTACGCGCTCTACCACCGGGGACGTCTGTGTATTCGCCTCCGTGTTAGGTCCACCTACAAAAGAACGTCGGCATCAACGAAAAGTCCGCACAAGAATCGCAGTATCTCGACAAGGCGCTTGGAGAGGGTCCAGGTTAACGTTCTGGGGTTCTTCCTCGGCAGTGGTTAGAGTAACTTCGTCCCCCAACCTCTCAGCAGTCGACGACGCAAGGGAAGGCTCAGGCGCGGAGGTCGCCGGATTCGCCCGAGGAACCTCCTAGGCCAAGGGGCTAAGGCGACGATCGGAGGCTCCTCTTTTTCTCTTACGAGTATCCGAGTTTTTCGTCTTCTTCATTAATTTCATCAACAGGTCGGTCTTCGCGAGCATCTGCTCGGCAGACAGTATCTCGTCGATTCTAAAAAAGTGGCGTGCCAAGGAAGGACCACCCCCCTCTATTTATAGACTTCCGGGGGTCCTAGGCCTGCCGAGTAGGTAGGTTTCCCGCCAGAAGAAGCTCGTCGAATAAGGTTTGGATGATTCTTTCCGACCAACTACATTGCTCGCAAAGAGCGGGGATTGTGTACAACCCTCATTCTCTGAGCGTGGGCCCCACCAAAGGCCACGTAGGCGGAGGTCAAGGTCAAAAGGTCAAGGCAGGAGTCAACAATCCAGAAGACAAAGGAAGAATCAAGATCTTTTGTTGTGCGAGAAGGTACTTGGCGCACCATGACGAGGAGGAAAGCCCTGCCCGGCGTTTCCTACCCGGCCAGGCGAGGAAGCCATGAGGTCGGACCTACTCTCCTATAGGCGACTTAGCCAACCAACTCGCCAGTTAGATCTGAGATCCTTACCTGCTCGCCCACATATTTCCTGGTCTAAAAAACCAACTCTAGGGGGTCAGGGATAGTCATCTGCTCCCCCCCCTAGGATTTGTCTATAAATAGACCCCCAGGGGTACTAGAAATGGCACTTGTAAAAATCAGAGCTGCACCCCTCCCCCTTTGACAATCAAGAACCTTCCCTATCAAGTGCCTACCTAGTACCGAGCTCGGCCATTCGTGGTTCTGGAGGAGAAGACTCTTCAGAGCTTCTGTGTACGTGGTGGGACCTCCCTGCCGCAGCACCTGGGGTTGTGTCCCTTATCTCCCCGCTTCATCCGTAGTGGCTAACCCAAACTGTAAAACCCCCCTCCCGGAACACAAAACACGGCCGAGGGGAGTTTTATGCCCAGGACAGCCGCCTTGCGGAAGCGCCAGCACACGGGCTAGCCACCTCCGCAAGACGCCTATCCTGCCGGCTAAACCAATATCATCAAGCCAACCCATTAATAATCAAAAACAAGAAGCCACATATATATAAATATTCGCATAAGTAAAAGTCCATAAATATACAAGGCAGACAGCTCCACGAGCTCCTGCAAAACTACATCAGAGTGACAAACTAAAGGATGCCCAAAGGGCTACATTTCATTCTACGCTCACATCTGTCACCAACGGTACTGCGGGTATCGCTGTCTCCGGCCCAGTCGACCTGACCTGGCTATCCGTCTCCCGCGCCGTGCGCTGCTGCTCCAGGGTGCACTCCTAAAAAGAGGTACGAAGCAACCGTTAGTCATAAAGACTAAGTGGCTTCACATCCGCTCCCCCGGCGACTCCAAGGCACTGGGCGGTAGAATTGAAAGAAAGCTGCAATATTAGCAATAATATACAAGCAGGTGACAGAAATGGTTGTTCCTATATGTCGGTTGTATGAGTACCCAAGTACTCGCAATAGTACTATCTAACAGGTTCATAAGTATATCAGCAGCAGTAAGTATATACACGAAAGTATAAGTAACAACAGACATGAGCAGAGTAATGAAGAGCTGAATTGAACTTAACTTATAAGGATGCCCATACAAGCTTATAAGTTAAGGGTCTGCATATAAAGGTAACTCATCATATAAAGATGCCCATACAAGTTTATATGATGAGTATCCATTGCTGTGCAATGCAATGATTATGATATGAATGCGGTGCAATGAATTGAAGGATGAATGCAATGCAATCCAATACAATGATTGTGTATTGAACCCTCTCCCATATCCACAACTATCCGGATGGCGCCTTTGGGAACTGAACACCAAAGGACCCCGACCATCCACCGACCATCAACATTATGCCACCACGTGTCAAGCATGCGCAACCACAAATTTCCCATGCACAACCGTGCGCTATCGAATACCCAAGGACTCTCGAACATAGCCTTAATTCATAACTCATACGCCTTTAGCCGACGCCCCGAACTGCACTCAAGGCCCCCAACAACTGAGTCCTTACCGTTTACCATAAGATATAACCGAATCTTATAGTCCGCTCCGAATCACCAGTGCTAACCATACCGAGTTAATTAGCTCGCGTGCCGTGGTGTGCATATAACAATATATTTACTAAGCCGATCCCGTAGGATTATTCGCGCGATTGATGGCATATCATATTTAGCGATTAGGCAATCCAACCAATATAATGGGAGAAATCCACAAAATGCCGAGATTGAAGGTGTTATGACACAGTTTACTAAAACAGGATTTCTGGGTGCTACCGATGTCCAACCGTTATGATCCACCCCAATTTGGAAAGCTAACAACAAGGGCTACAACATTCGTGTTGAGTCCTAAACCCAGATCCTAGTGGGTCCTACCTAAAATCTGCCCTGAAGTCCACTGCAGATATAATTTCTGCCCGACTCTTAAGGTAAATCTAACGTCCATTGTTCATCTTCTTCCCCAACAAGAGCTAAAGGTATACATATGTATATAAAATTGAAATCCAATTTAACAGGGAACTTTCTCATTTCTCAAGCAAGCTTATGAACCAAAATATATATATGTATTTATAATTGAGATCCATTCGACAAGGACTTATTTCTCAAATCCAAATCAGCAGCAATAGAACCTATATATATATTTATATATATAATGAAATCCCAATAACAGGGAACTATTCATTTTCATCCTAAATGAAATTTAGGGCAACCACCTTCTCTCCTCCCATGCACCCTCACGAGGCCTTCGATTATCACGACACCAACGCCCTTGCATTCGTATTGAAGCGGGGAGTTGATTGGGGGTATTTTCGCGGCGATCGGCGCCCTACGGCAAAAACCCTAACGCGGCCTCAACCTACGGAACTTCATTTCGCTCCCATATCAACTCAATTGAGTTCGATATCTCTCCTAGGGGGTCTAAGATACTAGCACCAAGGGAGAGGGGTCGGAAGTCACCTGAATCCGGGCCGATGATCGCGACAGTCTCCTCGGCGCCATGAACGAACTCGACCTTCTCCAAGCTAGCTCCTCTTCCAATGGTCGCACAAGCTTCTCCACGGGTTTTCTTGGCCAAAACCCTAAGTTAAAACCATCAGGTTGGAGGGAAGGAGATGAAGAAAAGAAGAAGAAGAAGAAGAAGAAGAAGAAGCAGAGGAAAAAGATGAAGATGCTAATCGGGAGAAAAGCTAAGAATTTAAGCAATGGAATTTATCTTCATCTCGCATTAATGGCATTAATGACAACACCACCTTCAAGGCCATACGTTGGAACTCCCAAATTTGGTGTTAGGGTAGGCATTCGGAAACAGCAGAATATTTCGTCGAACAGGAGACAATTCGTCGAATGGATTGTTCGACTTTCGTCGAACGGAGGTTAATTCGTCGATCGCAGCTGGCAAAATCTTCGTCGAGCGCTAAATAATTCGTCTACCGCCGAACATATGATTCGTCGAACGCCGTTCGACGATACTTCGTCGAACGCCGTTCGACGATACTTCGTCGAACGCCGTTCGACGATACATCGTCGAACGCCTTTCGTCGAACGCCGTTCGACGAACTTTCGTCGAACGCCGTTCGACGAACTTTCGTCGAACGCCGTTCGACGAACTTTCGTCGAACACAGAACTTAGTCGAACGCCGTTCGACGAACTTTCGTCAAACGCAGAACCTTCTTCGATCGCGGCAGTGGCTTATATTTTGTCGAACGAAACTATCCTATACTTCGCCGAACGCCGCAATCCCTTTGATGTTCGTCGAACACTTCCCCTTCGACATTCGTCGAACGGCATCCTCCCTTCGACGTTCGTCGAACGAAATCTCAGAAAACCTATTATCTTATTACCCCCCCCCCCCATCACCTACAACAATATTGTTATTCCTTTCCCCCAATTAATCTAAATTTGAGCACGCACTGGAAAGCCCAAATCGGGTAGTCAAAACGTCTCCGATGGGTCTAGCGCGAAATGGGATGTTACAAATCCAATAAATGAAGAAACAATTTCATCCCCGAAATTTTAAGTTGGGCCTATGGGGACCGAAGGTCGACTTACGATATCGTTCTCCCTAGCACACACTAAATCCTACTCGTCACGGGTGAGGGCCACAACCCATTTTCACTACCTCACCCCAATTTCTCCCCGGTGTGCTCTCGTTATACTCCACGCACTTGGAATCCCCGATTTTCCCAACCTTAACAAATCAACTTCGTTATACCTTTGTCTAAAATCCGTCAAGGTCAGAGCCTACCATGCACGATGTTATCACTCGTCCTCTCAACCTTAGCCGATCAACATTCTTCGCACCTTTGATCTCTAGGTTCAGCGAACCTATTACGCACGAGGCTACCACTCAAGCTCCCGCACCAAATCCAGATTCCTCCTCTCAAGGAGTCATGTGTTTTATATTGCAAGAGTAAGTTGGTTCTTCCAATCTCAGACATCGTTATCCAAATAACGTGCAGCACCCTTATCGTCATCACTTAAATGTAGTCAACAGTTTAGCTTTCAAGGAAACCGGCCTCAAAGACAGGCGGGTAGTCTACCAGGTAAGGTATGGGGTCACGTACATGCTTGACACAGCCTAGGTGGCGGCTTTGGGAATGAACACCAAAGAATAGCCCAGATGGCGGCGTTGGAAATTAACACCAAACAATAGCCCGGATGGCGGCTTTGGGAATTAACACCAAGGGCCAGGACCATCCAGTTGAACAAACTACATTAGCCCGGATGGCGTCGTTGGGAATTAACACCAAACAATAGCCCGGATGGCGGCTTTGGGAATTAACACCAAGGGCCCGGACCATCCAGTTGAACAAACTACATTAGCCCGGATGGCGGCTTTGGGAATTAACACCAAAGGGCCCTGACCATCCAGTTGAACAAACTACATTAGCCCGGATGGCGGCTTTGGGAATTAACACCAAAGGGCCCGGACCACCCTGTTGAACGAACTACATTAGCCCGGATGGCGGCTTTGGGAATTAACACCAAAGGGCCCGGACCATCCAGTTGAACGAACTACATTAGCCCGGATGGCGGCTTTGGGAATTAACACCAAAGGGCCCGGACCATCCAGTTGAACGAACTACATTAGCCCGGATGGCGGCTTTGGGAATTAACACCAAAGGGCCCGAACCATCCAGTTGAATGAACTACATTAGCCCGGATGACGGCTTTGGGAATTAACACCAAAGGGCCCGGACCATCCAGTTGAACGAATTAAACTAGCCCGGATGGCGGCTTTGGGAATTAACACCAAAGGGCCCGGACCATCCAGTTGAACGAACTACATTAGCCCGGATGGCGGCTTTGGGAATTAACACCAAAGGGCCCGGACCATCCAGTTGGTCATCTAGCGATGCGAGCAGTAATATAACAAATCTCCCAACATCTTCATTTAACCACCACGTTGCAACACCTTAGCACTATGAGTGCTACGATTTAAACTAATTATCCTAAATATGTCACTTTAAGCACAACTCTTTGATCAACAATCGAATACGACTCCCACTCAAAAAATTTCAAGGCGTCCCCCAAAATTTATTGCGCAGTCGCCTGACCAACCATTGATCATTGAGAGGCACTACAACACTATCGAGAGAGTTCAAGTTTCCACTTATTAATCCCCATGAGGTTCTAATGATGGAACTCATGCTATGAGGACCTAAGGACTACCACCGAGTCCTTATGTCATCCAAACGCTTGCCAGGATCCGACTAGTGCATAGCCGCACTCAAGGACTGCCAGTCTCAAGTCCTTACCATCACATCAGGATGTATTCATATCTTCCAAAAACATACGTCAAGAGTTCCCAATATAGTGTTCATGATTTTCAACCATCTCTCACATGTCATCGACATTCACTTCTTGTGCTCAATTTACGGCTCACTCTATCACAACGAGGTTTTTATCACATTTGAGAGGTTGTCATCAAACCCCACTCTTTGCTAGATTATCGGACGATGTGCGCATTGATATCAATCATGTCGTCCACCGACTTTACCCAAACATGTGTCACCTCGCCTCATTTCAACCTATAGCATTCATCTATGTTCCGCCCAATTGACACATAAATTCGGGCACTCATTGCACATTTAATTGGAGAAGATTAATTTCTCTGTCGCTACCGCCGGCGGTAGCGCTACCGCCGCGCGGTAGCGCCCCCACCAGAGCGACCTGTGATGTTAGCCGTTTGTCTTAGCGACATCACGAACCACCGAATTTAGAATTCGTGCTGAGTTTCTTTCGAGATCCAGATAGTTCCATTTAGGGGCCTCTTCTCGTGAACTTAAATCCTTTGAGACATCCAATCACTAAACAACCCTTACCAATCTGCCGAATTTTAAAAGAAAATGTTATCACCTCGTAGGTGTATATCCCTAGGTGTTAGCTTACTCCTCTCCTTGTCACTTATCCACATAGTCTTATAATAGCAGGGAGAGAATTATCATCTTCAAAATGCTCTCTTCTGTTAATTACTAATTCGATTTCTATCAACCCAAGCATGGCATTCGTAGCCCATCGTGCTTACGACAAGTTAATTTTTCCCATGATCACAAACTCCGAGGTTGAAGTTACAAGGATTTTAAATCGTCTAGAAAATCCCAGACGGTAGGCACTAGCCCAATAAACGAAGAGATAAGCCCCCTTATCTTTTTAGCTGGGTTTCCTCCACTACCAGATCTAATGCGCTCCCCGAATTATCTACGAACTTTTCCGACATGCACGAATAAGCGACGCTTGCATTTCAAGAGTATTGTCGGCCTACCGCAAACAAGCACGATACTTGTAGATTTCAACATTATGCGGGCGCAAGCATATTAGCTAAGGGGAACAAAACTAAGATGCATGTGTACCTGCAATAACCTCCTGCAGATCCCGCTCCTGAGCTAGATCCAAAGCATACACCTGCTGCTGAGCAGGCCTAGGGTTCCTACCCTGCTGTTCCTGTTCTCGACCTTGACCTCTTCCTTGCTAGGCGTCCCTTTGACGTTGCGTACAATAGCGTCGGATGTGGCCCGGCTAATGGCAATAGAAGCAATCGCCCTTGAGCGGCTGCCTTGGACGCTTCGGTAATGGTCGCGCTTGCTGCTCCACCCTAACGTTCGGGCGATCACGCCCACCATCTCTCCTCTGGTCTCCTCCTGTATCCATAATGTTCTTCCTCCTCGCGAAGCTGCGTCTTGACTCCATCACACCCCTCTCGGGCCTCTTACTCCTGGCCTGGACTCCCAAGTGGTCCGCCTCCAACTTCCGTGCCGTCTCTATAATCTGTGCGAGGCTCGAATCGGCGACAAATAGAAGGGCCTGCCTCAGGGAATCTCGCAATCCCTTATAGAACCGCTTTGCGTAACCGCGGTCGTCCAAATCATAGGAATCTGCGAATCTAGCAAGGTGCTGGAACTCCCGTTGGTACTCCACGACTGTCCTAGATCCCTGCTTCAGCTGCAGAAACCTCTCTTCAAGTTCATCCCGGGCCGTGGAAGAGACGAAGTGCTCCAGGAACGCGTCTGCAAACTCGTTCCAGCTTATGTCAAGGTAACTATGCCCTTCAAAGGTGGAGCCCATCAAGGACTTCCACCACCTCTTTGCGTGCAAATCCAAGGCTGAGACTGCCAGTGTGACTGCCATATTGCCCGAGCATCGAATTCCTGCCAGTAACTCCTGCACTGTGTCCAGCCACTCCTCTGTCTGAACTGCGGACTCCGTCCCATGATAGGTGGGAGGGGAAAGAGCACGGAAGGTGCTCAACCAATTTGAGCCTGGGACCTGCGGCTGCACCGACATCTGCTGAGACCTGAAGGCATCCAGGATTGCCGTCAAGGTTTGGCCCAGCTCTGATTGTTGAAAAGGAGCAGGTGCTGGAGGCACTGGGGTGCCAGCCGCTGGCTCCGAACGTGCCGGAATCTACATGTAACGTAGATTTTTGGGCTAGGGTTGGCTATTTAAAGGAAAAATAACGGACATACTCAATGCGAATCCCCTATGGGCACACCACTGCTTCCGCTCATTCAGTTTGTCCTCAAACTGAAGAGTTGAGTGGGGTGGCAACAAAAGGGTATGGACTTCTTTATCTTCGGATCATTGCAAGCTGATACCATTTGTAAAACCCCCTCCCGGAACACAAAACACGGCCGAGGGGAGTTTTATGCCCAGGACAGCCGCCTTGCGGAAGCGCCAGCACACGGGCTAGCCACCTCCGCAAGACGCCTATCCTTCCGGCTAAACCAATATCATCAAGCCAACCCATCAATAGTCAAAAACAAGAAGCCACATATATATAAATATTCGCATAAGTAAAAGTCCATAAATATACAAGGCAGGCAGCTCCACGAGCTCCTGCAAAACTACATCAGAGTGACAAACTAAAGAATGCCCAAAGGGCTACATTTCATTCTACGCTCACATCTGTCACCAACGGTACTGCGGGTATCGCTGTCTCCGGCCCAGTCGACCTGACCTGGTTATCCGTCTCCTGCGCCGTGCGCTGCTGCTCCAGGGTGCACTCCTAAAAAGAGGTACGAAGCAACCGTTAGTCATAAAGACTAAGTGGCTTCACATCCGCTCCCCCGGCGACTCCAAGGCACCGGGCGGTAGAATTGAAAGAAAGCTGCAATATTAGCAATAATATACAAGCAGGTGACAGAAATGGTTGTTCCTATATGTCGGTTGTATGAGTACCCAAGTACTCGCAATAGTACTATCTAACAGGTTCATAAGTATATCAGCAGCAGTAAGTATATACACGAAAGTATAAGTAACAACAGACATGAGCAGAGTAATGAAGAGCTGAATTGAACTTAACTTATAAGGATGCCCATACAAGCTTATAAGTTAAGGGTCTGCATATAAAGGTAACTCATCATATAAAGATGCCCATACAAGTTTATATGATGAGTATCCATTGTTGTGCAATGCAATGATTATGATATGAATGCGGTGCAATGAATTGAAGGATGAATGCAATGCAATGCAATACGATGATTGTGTATTGAACCCTCTCCCATATCCACAACTATCCGGATGGCGCCTTTGGCCGACGCCCCGAACTGCACTCAAGGCCCCAACAACTGAGTCCTTACCGTTTACCATAAGATATAACTGAATCTTATAGTCCGCTCCGAATCGCCAGTGCTAACCATACCGAGTTAATTAGCTCGCGTGCCATGGTGTGCGTATAACAATATATTTACTAAGCCGATCTCGTAGGATTATTCGCGCGATTGATGGCATATCATATTTAGCGATTAGGCAATCCAACCAATATAATGGGAGAAATCCACAAAATGCCGAGATTGAAGGTGTTATGACACAGTTTACTAAAACAGGATTTCTGGGTGCTACCGATGTCCAACCGTTATGATCCACCCCAATTTGGAAAGCTAACAACAAGGGCTACAACATTCGTGTTGATTTGTAAACCCAGATCCCAGTGGGTCCTACCTAAAATCTGCCCTGAAGTCCACTGTAGATATAATTTCTGCCCGAGTCTTAAGGTAAATCTAACGTCCACTGTTCATCTTCTTCCCCAACAAGAGCTAAAGGTATACATATGTATATAAAATTGAAATCCAATTTAACAGGGAACTTTCTCATTTCTCAAGCAAGCTTATGAACCAAAATATATATATGTATTTATAATTGAGATCCAATCGACAAGGACTTATTTCTCAAATCCAAATCAGCAGCAATAGAACCTATATATATATTTATATATATAATGAAATCCCAATAACAGGGAACTATTCATTTTCATCCTAAATGAAATTTAGGGCAACCACCTTCTCTCCTTCCATGCACCCTCACGAGGCCTTCGATTATCACGACACCAACGCCCTTGCATTCGTATTGAAGCGGGGAGTTGATTGGGGGTATTTTCACGGCGATCGGCGCCCTACGGCGAAAACCCTAATGCGGCCTCAACCTACGGAACTTCATTTCGCTCCCATATCGACTCAATTGAGTTCAATATCTCGCCTGAGGGGTCTAAGATACTAGCACCAAGGGAGAGGGGTCGGAAGTCACCTGAATCCGGGCCGACGATCGCGGCAGTCTCCTCGGCGCCATGAACGAACTCGACCTTCTCCAAGCTAGCTCCTCTTCCAATGGTCGCACAAGCTTCTCCACGGGTTTTCTTGGCCAAAACCCTAAGTTAAAACCATCAGGTTGGAGGGAAGGAGATGAAGAAAAGAAGAAGAAGAAGCAGAGGAAAAAAGATGAAGAAGCTGATCGGGAGAAAAGCTAAGAATTTAAGCAATGGAATTTATCTTCATCTCGCATTAATGGCATTAATGACAACACCACCTTCAAGGCCATACGTTGGAACTCCCAAATTTGGTGTCAGGGTAAGCATTCGGAAACAGCAGAATATTTCGTCGAACGGGAGACAATTCGTCGAACGGATTATTCGACTTTCGTCGAACGGAGGTTAATTCGTCGATCGCAGCTGGCAAAATCTTCGTCGAGCGCTGCCTAATTCGTCTACCGCCGAACATATGATTCGTCGAATGCCGTTCGACGATACTTCGTCGAACGCCGTTCGACGATACTTCGTCGAACGCCGTTCGACGATACATCGTCGAACGCCTTTCGTCGAATCAACCGTTCGACAAACTTTTGTCGAACACAGAACTTAGTCGAACGCCGTTCGACGAACTTTCGTCGAACGCAGAACCTTCTTCGATCGCGGCGGCAGCTTATATTTCGTCGAACGAAACTATCCTATACTTCGCCGAACGCCGCAATCCCATCGACGTTCGTCGAACACTTCCCCTTCGACATTCGTCGAACGGCATCCTCCCTTCGACGTTCGTCGAACGAATCTCAGAAAACCTATTATCTTATTACCCCCCCATCACCTACAACAATATTGTTATTCCTTTCCCCCAATTAATCTAAATTTGAGCACGCACTGGAAAGCCCAAATCGGGTAGTCAAAACGTCTCCGATGGGTCTAGCGTGAAATGGGATGTTACACAAACCTTCTCGCTGAACCGCTGGGCAAGTAGCCTTAGGCCGCATTGATTCGAATTTTGGGGCCAGGATTTTCCAGGCCTCAACATGTAGGGTCACCATGGACGTGTCAGGGTTGAAATCCAGCGTTTACGTATCTCAAAAATCTTATAATTTTACGAGCAATATTTTTATTTAATTGACCAAACGACGTCGGAATTGAGCGAAACGAATTTTGATGCACTCATATCGACCATACGAGTCTAACACAACTGACAGAATTCAATTCGGAGCTCGTTTGCTTAACATTTGAAAATGGCGTTGTTGCGGCGCTCGATATTACTCAAAATAGTCATTTTCTCCAAACGACCTCGGATTGGAATGAAACGAGTCCTGTTGCACTCGTATCGACCATACGAGTCTAACGCAACTGACAGAATTCAATTCGGAGTTCGTTTGTTTAACATTTGAAAATGGCGTTGTTGCGACGCTCGATATTACTCAAAATAGTCGTTTTCTCAAAACAACCTTGGATTGGAACGAAATGTGTTCAGTTGCACTCATATCGGCCATACGAGTCTAACGCAACTGACGGAATTCAATTCGAGGTTTGTTTGCTCAATATTCTAACATGGCGTTGTTGCGGCACTCGATATTACTGAAAATAGTCGTTTTCTCCAAACGACCTCGGATTGGAACGAAACGAGTTCCGTTGCACTCGTATCGGCCATACGAGTCTAACGCAACTGATAGAAGTCAATTCGGAGCACGTATGCTCATTATACTAAAATAGCATAGTCGCGACGCGCTACTATACTCAAAACAATCATTTCTCTAAATGACTACCATTTATGTGGCGAAGGTCGGGTCGTGGTTGTCCTGTGACCCGACCTAAGCTCTTCCAAGGGTTCAACCGAACCCACTAGACCCCTTTTTAAAATTGGGATGTTACAGATGGCTCCTCCACCACTACGGATCCAGGAGCCGAGGAGGCAGGATGATCGGGGCCGCCAACCAGTGATATGCTTTGGGTGCCACCAGCCGGGGCACATTAGAGCTAACTGTCCTCAGCAGTTTCTTCCCCATCCTCCTCCTCGAGCAGCCCCTCTAGCACAGTAGGGCCGAGGCCGAGGACGAGGTCGGGGCCGAGGACCTCATGGTAGAGGCCGACAGCCAGAGCAGATGTACACTCTGGATCTCGCAGAACCCCAGAACCCTGAAGAAGTCATTACAGGTAGTTTATTGATTTTCCTTTACGATTACTTAAGTACCTTTCAAAAACTGTAGTGTACTTTAATTTATGACCCAAACAACCAAACCACCTAGGTATAGTGCTTGTCTGCGACAAACCCTCATACACTCTATTCAATACGGGTGCCTTGCATTCATTCTTCTCAGAGAAATTCGTAGACGACCTAGACCAAATACAACACTTTGAGGGAATCCAGAGGAAGGCGCGACTTCCGGACGGGTCGTAGATAGCAACATGTGCCAAGTGCAACATGAACATGGAGATTGGAGGAAAGATATTCGAAGCGCCGACAACGCTTTTGAAGAAGCCAGATTTTGACCTAATTATGGGCATGAACTGGCTGCACTGGAATCATGCTAGGATCGATTGCCCGGTAAAGAAAATTATGCTGAGGCATGGAGATTCTAAAGTAGTGATCGAAGGTACTAAAACCACCTCCCATCTCTTATTATCATCTGCACAGGTTGTCAAGGCTCATGAGAAGGGAGACGAGGTGTACCTAATCTGTTTTGAGATGGCGGAGACGGAGGTATCCATAACAGATATTCCAATGGTTAGGGACTTCTCTGATGTATTTCCAGAGAAATTACCCGGACTACCCCCCGTCTAGGGATATGGATTTTTGAATCCAGTTGGTTCCAGGAGCAAGGCCGGTATCTCTGGCACCATACCGGATGGCACCAAAGGAGCTAGTGGAGTTCAGGACCCAGCTTCAGGAGCTGGTGGACTCAAGATTTATCAGGCCGAGTTCATCGACATGGGGAGCACCAGTATCATTTGTGAAGAAGAAGGATGGGTCACTGCGACTCTGCATTGATTACCAGGAGTTGAACCGGCTGACGGTACAAAACACATACCCATTACCTAGGATCGATGAGTTATTTGACCAGTTGCAGGGAGCCTTCTGGTTCTCCAAGCTCGATCTGAGATCCGGATATTACCAGTTGCGGATTCGGGAGGACGATATCCCGAAGACGACCTTCAGTTCCCGCTACGGGTTATACGAGTTCACGATGATGCCCTTCGGGCTCACGAAAGCTCCTTCTGCATTCATGAGCTTGATGAACAGGGTATTCGAGCCCTACCTGGATAGATTTGTCATAGTATTCATTGACGATATTTTGATCTACTCCAAGTCAAAGGAGGAGCACACCCATCACTTGGCTCAAGTCTTGGTCAAGCTGCGACATCCCCAAATGTACGCAAAGTTCTCGAAATGTCATTTCTGGCTAAAGGAGGTGGCATTCCTAGGACACGTCATCAGCGGGGCTGGGTTGGCAGTGGACCAGGCCAAGGTACAAGCAGTGAGAGATTGGCCACGACCGAAATCGGCCTCAGATGTCCGAAGCTTCCTGCTATTAGCAGGGTATTATCGTAAGTTCGTGCAGGGACTCTCAAATATTGCACTTCCCCTCACATCCTTGACGAAGAAGGATGCTGCTTTCACGTGGACAGAAAAGTGCGAGACAGCCTTCTAGGAGTTGAAGGACCGACTCAACTCATCCCCCATCCTTGACCTCCCATCTGGGAAGGAAGGTTTCCCGATCTATGCTGATACATCTTATCACGGGATGGGTGCAATTCTCATGCATCATGGTCATGTGATAGCATATGCTTTAAGGCAGCTGAAGAAGCATGAACAAAATTATCCGGTACACGACCTAGAGCTTGGAGCGGTGGTATTTGCCTTGAAAATTTGGATGCATTATCTATATGGGATTCATTGTGAGATCTTCTCTGACCACCAGAATCTCAAGTACATCGACACCCAAAAGGATTTGAACCTACGCCAGCAGAGGTGGCTAGAGTTCTTGTGCGACTATGATTATACCATGCACTATCATCCGGGGAAGGCGAACATTGTAGCAGATGCCCTGAGCAGGAGGGCAAGCACTTCTGGACCGGATCCCCAGATGATGGTCAAGGAGCTGGTGAGGATGCTAGAGGATTTGCACATTACCTTGGTTTCTAAGGCGGAGCTTGAAGTCCACAAGGAGTACCTGGCATCCCTGAACCTCACCTGTGATATACGTGACCACATCAGGGCACATCAGAGGCTGGATTCTGCTCTGGAGCCTGTATTCAGAGCCTTAGAAGAGGGCAAGTCAGAGAATTATTCAGTGCCCGACGATATCATTCATTTCCTGGGTCATTTCTACATACCCGCAGGAGGTGGGATCCGAGAAGAGATACTCAGGGAGGCACACTGCACATGTTACTCAGTGCACCCCGGGATCTCCAAGATGATGGCGGACCTGCGGAGGGATTTATATTGGCCCGGAATGAAGAAGGAGATCGTATATTTTGTCTCGTTCTGCGATACTTGCCAGCTAGTGAAGGCAGAATGCAAGAGCCCAGCAGGACTTCTATAGCCAATATCAGTGCCGGAGTGGAAGTTCAAGGACATAGCCATGGATTTCTTACACGGATTGCCTCGCTCCCACTCCAGGCATGATTCTATTTGGGTAATAGTAGACAGATTGACCAAGGTAGCGCGGTTCATACTGGTCAGGAAGGACGATTCAGTTGCAATTCTAGTAAGGTTATTTGTGGAACAGTTCGTCAGGTACCATGACATACCCAGGACGGTTATTTCAGATCGCGGCGATCGGTTCACCTCTAGGGAATGGAGAGCGGTACATGCATACTTGGGGTCTCAGCTTACACTCAGCACTGCTTTCCATCCACAGACCGACGGGCAGACAGAGTGGACCAACCGGACTATGGAGGACCTGCTACGCTTGTGCATTTTGGATACGGGAAAGCCCTGGGAGAGGTTGTTTCCCATGATCAAGTTTTCATACAATAATAGCCACCAGGCAAGAATTAGGATGGCACCGTATGAGGCATTATATGGTAGGAAGTGTCAGACACCGCTTTCTTGGGTCCATGATGAGGACCAGAAGGCACTCAGATCAGAGTTCATTGAGGAAACAGACACTACAGTTCAGATGATCAAGGACAGGATCCTAGAGGCCCAGAGTAGGCAGGCCAAGTATTACGATGCGAGGCATCGAAAGGTAGAGTTCCAAGTGGGAGACAGAGTCTATTTGAAATACGTTCGGTGCATGGTGTCTCAATGGTGCGAGGACACAAGAAGCTCAACCCTCGATTTATGGGGCCTTACAAAATCCTAGAGCGGATCGGTCCCTTGGCTTACAGGCTGGAGATGCCATTAGAGTTGGCGAACTTGCATGACGTCTTTCATGTCTCTTCACTATGGAGAGCTCTATTTAGGCCGGAGAAACACATCACTTCCACCTCGGTCCCGGTAGAGTCTGATAGATCAGTCCGTCTGGAGCCAGTCCAGATTGATGATACAATAGTCCGAGTCCTGTGAAAGAAGAAAGTTCCCTTTGTCAAGGTGTTGTGGTCCAATCAGTGACGAGAGGAACACACATGGGAGCCTATGGATCTCATGCAAAAACAGTACCCGAGACTCTTCACTTCAGGTACAACCTAACCCACTCAAGATATACTTATTCATGCTGTGTAAAGAACCCCGTAGACCTGAACTTAAATTTTGGGGACGAAATTATTTTTTTCTTTATTGGGATTTGTAACATCCTATTTCCTACTAGACCCCTTGACTTTAATTAGGTAGGACAATGGTGAGTGAGGTGGGTTTGAGCTAAGTAGTGACCTTAGGTCACATTGAGTTAAGAGAACTCACATGTGGTCCACTAGAGGAGGCAAGTCAACCATGGTCAATTTTAGGCTTAAAAGAGGAAATTTGGTGTGCCTAAGTCAAAATCGATGGACCATCCCGTCGATCGATGGGGCCATGCCGTCGATCGACGACATCAGCTGGGAAAGACATATTCTTTATATCTTAAGTCAAAATTGACGGGACCATCTCGTCGATCCCGTCTATCGACGAGACCATCCCGTCGATTGTCGGCAGCAGCTAAATTGCTGCTTCTTTATAGCTTAAGTCAAAATTGACGGGACCATCCCGTCGATCGACGGGACCATCTCATCGATTGTCGACAACAGCTAATTTGTTGCTTCTCTATAGCTTAAGTCAAAATTGACGGGACCATCCCGTCGATCCCATCGATCGATGGGACCATCCCGTCGATTGTCAGCAACAGCTAATTTGCTGCTTCTCTATAGCTTAAGTCAAAATCGACGGGACGATCCCGTCGATTGTCGGCCGCAACTATGAAAGCTGATATTTTATGTCGTTAAGTCAAAATTGATGGGACCATCTTTTCGATCGACGGGACCTCCCGTCAATCGACGGGACCATCCCGTCGATTGCTGACAGCAGCTGGGAAAAGCTGCTTCCCAAGGCGATATGTTTAAATATTAATCTTTGTTTATTTCAAGGCTGGTATGTGGCTTTGGCCAATTAGAAAATGACACATGGATGTCTTGTCCAATCCAAGCAAGAAAAAAAAGTCTTTTCATTAATTCCTATTCAAATCAAGCCACCATTTTCTCTCTCCTCCCTTAGCCTTGAAATCCCAATTCCCTTACCCGAAGCAACACTTTTTCTTCTTCCTCTTCCTCACACCCTAAGAAGCTCCAGCAAGCTCACCGGAGAAACTTGCTGCCATGACGCTCCGACGGATCATGCGATCCCAAGCCCCCATTCAGGTCCGATTTCTCCTCCCCTCCCCTCGTGCTAGCTTCCCCCTTCTTCCATTTTCAAATCGAAGAAGAAATGGTGGCTTACCATTTCGGATTTCTATTGTTCTTAATCAAAAATCTCCACCGCTGACTGGAGGAAGAAGATGAGCAGGAATCGTCTGATTGTGCTTTAAGATTTGTGCAGATTTAATAATTATAATTATCATGTGTATAAATCTGTCATTTTTTTCCTGTACATAGATTAATTGTTTTGAGGCCCATAGATGCCATTTCATGAAAAATGGCTAGCTATAACTTTTGTAGATCCGAGGGTCTACTTTATTTAGAAATTTGAATCAGCTCATTTGGAGCCTTGTAGCTCCCTGGGCACCCATTCTTGTGAGACATGTACCTAGGGAGCCCTAGACATTTAAAAATTAATTCAGAGAGAGAAATATAAATCTAAATGACTTGAAATTTTGGGCATACATGAGTCATGCCCTGAAGTACCCCGTGCCAAAAATTGGGAATTTTTTGACGATATTTCCCTATAGTTTTGTTCATTATTCAATTAGTCAAATAAATGAAATATATGGAGTGGTGAAAATCCAAATGACCCCAAATTTGGGTGTCATGCTTGATAGGACATTAGTAAACTCTGGTTAAAATTTGGAAGTAATTGGACCTCTGCAAGTGGGGTAATTCCACTTGCATGTCTTTGCCTATTATGTGATATGGTGTGCATATAGCCAAAAAGAATATTTTGTGTATTTGACATATATGGCTTAGTGTTAGCCTCTGAGATTTTGGCCACACCCTCTTTATGACATAATACATTAACTCAGGAAAAATTAGGATTTTTGGGATAATAAATCCTTAGTATTTGATAAATTTGAATTATGTCACATTTATGTATTAGTGAAATGTTTAGGGCTAATACCTTGTGGAAAATTTTGAAACTCTGGGAAATCATTTGGAATCTAATTATGAACCTCTGGAATTTTTGGTAGAATTTTTGGATATATTACACATGGTTAAATTCCATATATTCAGTTTGTCACACTTTTTAATTTATGAAATATCTATGGTGAAATGTCTCTAAAAATTTATGAAATTCTGGATAAGATATTTTTGGGTCAATACAATACTCTAGTAAGTTTTTCAGAATTTTTAGAAGCATAAATTAGTACTTGTTGTGTAAAGTTACCTTTTCACCCCTTTTATTTTATATGGAAATTATGATTATAAAACCTCTGAAAAATTATGTAACTTTGGAAATCATGTTATTTTGTCATCTATTACCCCTGGGAATTTTATTAGTGATGCGTGTCGGCAAGTGCACCGGTCGCTGTCAAGTAATAATTGTGGAGAATAAATTCCCCGGATGTCGGTCTCTTGAGGAATGCAGGATGGGTGAACGAATTGCGCAGTGATTATTGTTACACAAGCGTTCAACAAACACAAAGATGGGGCTTTTGGTTGGTTTTCCTAATCTTATCAACAACAAAAGAGATGCGGGTCGAAAATACCGCTTCGCAAAGTGAGGTGGATGCAACGACCGCGATGCCGTGCTTCGTGAGGCGGATGAAGTGAACTCAAGTGCGAGAGGGTGAGGGTCGCAAACACCTCTTCACAACCGTTGTTAGCTCTTGCTAACGCGGATCAAACACCTTGCGTGCGTGCGCGAGTGAGTGAGAGAAAGCGGAATGAATCACCACCAAACCATGAAGAACAACAAAGAAATATTCATTTCCATCAAAATAAACATCACAATATTCGAGTATTGCACGGTTCAAAGAGTACAACGAGGGAAAAGAGGAAAGAAATAACCGGTGGTGAAGACTAGCGGCCGTTCACGGCCGGAATGGTAGGTTGTCGGGCTACCTCCAGACTCGGACGGACTATGCTTCCGGCGTAGAGAGCTGTCACAATCTCCCTACGTAGCTCCATCGTCTTCGACTTCAGGTTTCTTCTTCTTCTCACCGAGCGGAATGCGAGAATGGTTGCTTGGAGGCTTGCGGACGATGGAGAACACTCACGGACAATGGAGGAAGTCTTGGAATGGATGGAGGAGGCTTCCCTTTGCATAGGAGATGAAGTGGAGGCGTCCCAAGGTAGTGGTCGGCGGCGTACGGAATAGGAACCCCGCTCCCGGAAGTGAACGAATGCCCTAAAATCGCAACAGGCGTTTAAATAGGCGCTGGATTAAATACTGCGCACGGTCATTGGCGCACGACCAGTGGTCGTGCGCACTGGAATTCTGCGATCGTGCGCACTGCCTGGGTGGAACCTGCAAGATACGAAATTATAAAATAAAATGTTTGCACGACCAGTGGCGCACGACCGGTGGTCGTGCGCACAATCGTTGATGGTCGTGCGCAATACAACAAACAGAACTCAGAATTTTAATGATAAGTGCGCACGAGCAGTGGCGCACGACCGGTGGTCGTGCGCACTGTCGTTGATGGTCGTGCGCACTGCACCAAACAGAACTCGTGAAAAAGGGTTAAGTGCACACGATCAGTGGCGCACGACCAGTGGTCGTGCGCAATAGAACCGGCGATCGTGCGCAGTGTTCCTGTGCAGAATTGCACCGGGAACACCTGCACTACTCCTATTCCAGCACAACCACAGATCTAGCCACTGAAAGTGGCACTTAACAGCACAAGAATACTACTAATGACAATAAGCACGAAAATCACACCAAAGTGGGCCAAGATGTGCACCTAGCATGGATTATCAAATATAAACTATAACAAGGCTAAAGTGCGGAGAAATGACTAAATAACGGCCCGGATGAGTCCATAAATGTGTATATGATCAGGACTCATCACACCCCCAGACTTAACTGTTTGCGCGTCCCGAGCAAACGAATCCGGCGGAGTGTGAAAATGATAGTTAACATAGAGAATTACACAAGGGAGTACGGTGCGAAGTAACATACGCCTGCGAGTAGAGAATCTAGTAGAAGGAGAGTTTAACTATGCTAACTAATTTACATAAGTATTAAAGCGTAATTAAAGATTTAGTTATACTCAGTTGGTGAATTATGAAGAATTTGACGATCATGCCCGGTATGATAGTGACGAGACACTGAGGCGGGTGTTGCAAAAGATCGGGGCTTAGGAATAACTCCGCTGAAATCCATCACCGTCGTGAACCATACGCTTGCCCGGTCACACTCTCTCCACGGCGCTAGCAAACTCGCAAATCAAATCAGTAGGACTTATAGGATTAGAACGGGGCTTAGGTTACGGTATGATATTCAAAGTTAAACGCGGTGGCTACGCAACCCAAGTGAGCTAACGGAACGCTGCACCACACAAGAACAACAAACTATGCTCGTGTGACACACCCCCAGACTTATCATGAAAACCAGGTGTGCACACGGCCTACTTCACAAATACCAACAGATTTTCTGTTTTTAGCTCGGGAGGATTTTTTTTCAAAATACTCTTTTTTTTTCTTTTACATATTTTACTTCTTTTATGTAACCCCCGGTTGGTTCAAAATCAGCAGATGGACGTTATTTTCCCATCATAACACAATGATTCCACACTCCACACAAGTTTAGAATTATGAGCGCAGTTAAAAACAATTTGGTTGCGGGCGTGGGATAGGCTTCAGGCTTTGGTGGATGAAGAGGAGCTGAACAAAGGATTGGTAGGCACAAAATAGGCTTGCAAAGGTGAATGAAATGGACATGGAATAACAAAGCTCAAACTAGCCAAAGGGTGGCCTACATCATGCTTGACTCAACGAGTAGCTCTCACCCATGCTTCGAGAGTCGCTTGGGGCAAGTTCTTAGCCCACGAGAAAGATAAACCTTCCTCCCGACTCGAGCAACACACGACTAGTAATCGCACACACACAACACCGGGTTATCGTCAATTCCATACGAATTCACCACTTGAGTATATTAAATCTAAATTTACGCAGAAATACTAAACATAATTTAGATGCATAAAGAAAATCTAGTTCTACTCACATTCTACCATAGCATGCGAAGTGACTAGAACACTACATGAGTCAACATCGCACTCCAAATAATAATTCCTACGTTAACAATCTATTTCACATTCCGACCAAAATAGTTTAAACGGAACAACGACAAAAAGATAAACACGCACTCAAGTGGGTGAAGTGGTGTGTGAAGCATGAAAAACAAAAATAATGACTAGGATAAATAAAGATACAACCTTCTAGTATGCGGTGCAACTCGTACACAGTGGGTAACAACAACCGCTCCCCCAGACTTAAGCTAAACGATATATCTAGAATTTTGAAGCTAAAAGAAGGGAGGAAGTGTTACCCAATGCTCAGAAATGAGCATACCAGACGATTGGCGTTTATGATCACGAATAGTCCGCAGCATCCGCACCATCGAACACAAAACCTGCAAGCACAAACTCAAAGCAACAAAAGCAAATACAAAAGCTGAACTAAAAGAAGTTAGAAAAAAGGAAATACGAAAACAGGAAATCTGGGTTGTCTCCCAGGAGCGCTTTCATTTAACGTCCTTAAGCTGGACCAAATACCTGTATTAGCATTGTTTATAAAGTTCAGGAATTAAAAAGAAAGAGTTCTCAAGAGTAGGGTTTCACAAAAATAAGAGACAAGAAGGGGAAATCAGCTGCCGGTGTTTGTATGATGTCCATCTCCCAATGTCAACAACTGACACTCCTTGTTTATAGTGGCGCCATCGTATAACTTCAGCCGATGTCCATTGACCTTAAACTTGTCCCCCTTATCCCCAGATATTTCTATGGCACCGAAGGGGGAGACATCGGTCACGGAGAAAGGACCACTCCACCGCGATTTTAGCTTCCCTGGGAAGAGGCGGAGACGGGAGTTGTAGAGCAACACTTGGTCCCCAATTTTGAACTCCTTAGGAATGATATGCCGATCGTGCCATTTCTTTGTTTTCTCCTTGTAGATACGAGCATTTTCATAAGCGAAATGACGGAGCTCCTCTAACTCGTTGAGTTGGGAGCGACGCACCTCGGCCGCGGCTCCAATGTCCATGTTCAGAAGTTTGGTTGCCCATAATGCTTTATGCTCCAGCTCTACAGGGAGGTGGCATGCCTTGCCATAGACTAATTGAAACGGAGTCATGCCGATGGGTGTTTTGAACGCAGTCCGGTAAGCCCATAATGCGTCGTCGACCTTTTTAGCCCACTCCTTCCTATTTGAATGTATTGATTTCTCAATTATTCGCTTGAGCTCGCGGTTGGAGACTTCGACTTGCCCGCATGTTTGGGGATGGTATGCCAAAGAAATCTTATGATGGACCCCAAACTTTTTCATGAGCTGCACAAACTGCTTATTGCAAAAATGACTACCGCCGTCACTGATGATAGTTCTCGGCGTCCCAAACCTGGAGAAGATATTCTTGTGGATAAAGTGTAGCACTGTGTTTGCATCATTCGTGGCAACCGCCTCAGCTTCCACCCATTTTGAAACATAATCAACTGCCACAATAATGTAATGCTTACCGTGAGACATTGGGAAGGGACCCATGAAGTCTATTCCCCAGACATCAAAGGGTTCGCAGACCAGCATGTTATTAAGGGGCATCTCATCACGCCGGGAAATATTTTTGGTCCTTTGGCACTCGTCGCACTTGGTGACATAGGCATGGGCGTCCCGGAAGAGGGTCGGCCAAAACAATCCACATTGCAGGATTTTTCGTGCTGTTCGAACGGCCCCGAAGTGCCCGCCAGCTTCTCTGTCATGGCAGTGCTGCAATATAGACTGAAACTCAGCTTCCGGAATACAACGCCTAATAATCCCGTCGCTGCACGTGTGGAATAAGAGCGGATCTTCCCAAAAATAGTATTTTGAGTCAGAGGCAAGCTTCCGTCTTTGCTGAGGGGACAGATTTGGGGAGAAGGTTTTACAAGCCAAGTAATTAGCGATATCTGCGTACCAAGGTGCGGTTGGGGAGGACGTAGTAATTGCGAATAACTTTTCATCCGGGAAATAGTCGTCCGTTTCCTCCTCAACGCTGTTGGGAGTGTCGTACTCCAATCGCGAGAGATGATCCGCAATCACGTTCTCCACCCCTTTCTTATCTTTGATTTCCAGATTGTATTCCTGCAAAAGTAAAATCCAACGAATCAGGCGCGATTTGGATTCTTTCTTACTGAAAAGATACCTGAGAGCGGCGTGGTCCGTATACACGATCACTTCGGAAAGTACCAAGTACGAGTGAAATTTTTCAAAAGCGAAGACCACGGCTAGCATTTCTTTCTCTGTGGTGGTATAATTTGCTTGAGCACTGTTAAGAGTTCGACTGGCATACGCAATAGTGTGAAAAGTCTTGTCTTTCTTTTGACCGAGTACAGCACCTACGGCCACATCACTTGCGTCGCACATGATAATAAAAGGCAAAGTCCAGTCGGGCGCCACCAAAATTGGGGCTACGATGAGTTGTCCCCATAAAGTTTCGAAGGCTTGCATGCATACTTCGTCGAAGTGGAAGGGGACGTCCTTAACCAGTAGGCGAGATAAAGGCTTTGAAATGGAGGAAAAATCCTTGATGAACCTTCGATAGAAGCCCACATGACCAAGAAAACTTCGGATGCCTTTCACTGACATGGGTGGAGGGAGGTTTCTGATAACACTTACCTTCGCTTGATCCACTTCAAGCCCTTTGCAGGAAACTTTATGTCCCAACACAATTCCTTTGCGCACCATAAAGTGGCATTTCTCCCAGTTCAAGACAAGATTGGTGTCTTCACACCGCTTCAAGGTCTTGGCCAAATTCGCGAGGCAAATGTCAAAGCTACTGCCAAATAGAGTAAAATCATCCATGAAAACTTCGAGGAAGTCCCCCACCATGTCAGCAAAAATGGCGAGCATACAACGTTGGAAGGTTGCGGGGGCATTACACAGTCCGAATGGCATTCTTTTGAACGCGAAGGTACCGGAGGGACATGTGAATGTTGTCTTGTCTTGATCAGATGGGTCAATTAGAATCTGATTGTACCCTGAGTACCCATCCAAGAAACAGTAGTAATCCTGCCCCGCTAACTTTTCTAGCATCTGATCAATGAAGGGGAGCGGAAAATGGTCCTTGCGCGTCGCATCATTCAGCTTGCGGTAGTCGATGCAGACTCTCCACCTGGTGATCACTCGGGTTGGTAGCAGTTCGTTTTTTTCATTGGCAACGACAGTAATCCCTCCCTTCTTTGGTACCACCTGGACTGGACTGACCCATTTGCTATCGCTGATTGGGTAAATGATGCCAGCGTCTAAAAGCTTTATCACTTCAGCCTTCACTACCTCTTGCATTTTCGGGTTCAGCCGCCTCTGGGGCTGTGCTGTCGGTTTGTACTGATCTTCAAGGAGGATCTTATGCATGCAGACCGTGGGGCTGATTCCCTTAATGCCAGCAAGAGACCGTCCGAATACCATGTGGTACCTTCTCAGCACGCCCACTAATGCAGTTTCGTTGGCGGCGGACAGGGCTGCGGAAATAATCACCGGATGCGTGTTATTTTCTCCAAGAAAAATGTACTTTAGAGAATCCGGGAGTTGTTTGAGTGCCGGACAAGGATTTGGATTGGCAGAATCGTTGGAGGGTTCTCCGATTGAGTGTGACAAATCGGGCTGGTTTGAGTGTGCACCCCCTTCTTCCTTGTCTTCGTGCTGCCAACACACCTCACTGTCATCCAACTCCACAACGTTCTGACCATCGAATTCTTCAAGCGCCTCTGCTGGTTCGCACTCAGAGATTTCAAAGAGTTGCGACGGGTTGTGGACGTTGAAAGATATAGCATCCTCCCCCAGTCTTAGTGTGAGCTCCCCCTGCTCCACATTAATAATAGCACGAGCAGTAGCGAGAAAGGGCCGCCCCAAGATAATGGGTACATTTGAATCGACCTTCATGTCGAGGACGATAAAATCAGCTGGAAAAGCGAGACCGTTTACAACTATTGTGAGGTCCTCGACGATTCCTGACGGCTTCTTGATCGACCGATCAGCTAGCTGCAGCATTACCTGCGTTGGCTTCAAGATCCCAGCACCAAGTTGACGAAAGATAGAGAGCGGCATCAAGTTGATTGATGCCCCCAAATCACAGAGTGCCTGGCTGAAACGGTGATGGCCGATCCTGCAGGGAATCGTAAAGCTGCCCGGATCCTTGCACTTTGTGGGCAAATTGGAAATGATGGCGGAGCACTCCTCGGTGAGGTCGATAGTTTTGAGACCCTCCAACTGCTTCCGCTTCGAGATCAAATCTTTCAAAAACTTGGAGTAACCTGGCATTTGAGAGATAGCTTCAATCAGTGGTATGCTCACTTGCACTCCCTTCATTATTTCCAAGAATCTGCGGAATTGCTTCTCGGATTTCTCGTTTCGCAGCCTGTGGGGGAATGGGGGGTGAACAGCACTTTTCGAGGTTTGTGCCTCGCTCACGGGATGCGGCTCAATATGACTCTGAGTTAGCTTCTCGGATGTGTCTTCATTATGCTTGTCAGTGGAACACGCAAGTGGTTCCTGTCGAGGAGGATTGTCTACACTTCTCCCACTTCTCAATTGCATGGTGTTCACTGACTCAGGAGGCTGACTTGCAAGCCCAGAAATGACATCGGACAGCGTCCTTATAGTAGATCGAAGCTGTTGGATTGCGGCAGATTGGTCATTCATTTTGTTTAATACCCCGACCACCAAAGTTGCTAACTGTTCTGGTTGCTCTGGCGGCATAAAATCTGCTGCTCCTTTGGATGTCACGGCATTAACTGCAGCAGTGCTTGGGGAGCGAATAACATGACTCCAGTGCTGACTGGTGTGAACAATATTCACGACCACTTCCCACGCGTCCTTCCCTGATTTATTAAACAGGGCCCCTCCAGCTGCCATATCAAAAAGTAGACGGAATTTATCCAGCACTCCGAAGTAAAAAATCTGAATTAAGAAAGCTTCTGAAAGATCTTCACGGTAGCATCCCCTATTCAAGGATTGGAAACGCTCCCAAGCATCAACTAACGTCTCCTCCTTCCCTTGTCCAAAGGTTACGAGTTCCCTGTACTTGTCCAAGGCTTGGGTACGATGTTGAAACTCTTGCAAAAATCTCCCCTCGAGTTGTTTCCATGTGATCACCTCTCTTTTCCGAATATCCCAATACCAGCTTTTGGCTTTTTTATGCAAGGAGAATGAAAATGCCAAAATCTTTTGTAGGTCGTTTTCAATTCCATTGAATACACATGTGTAATAGATTTCTAAAAAGTCCTGCATGTGTTGCACCGCGTCTTCATGCTCATCCCCGCTGAACTTGCAGTTCCCTGACATGTACTCAATGACGTCGGAGGAGATCCCGAAGTCATGATTGTTCCTTTCTGCTTGATCCCTTAAATCATCCAAGCTTCCCTGATAGATGCATTCCTGAATGGAGGTCATGCTACGAATACTAGCAAACAAAACGATTAGCGAATGATGGAAAAGGCGAAAGTAATCAGAAGTGCGTATCGAAAAGAAACGGAGATACCAGAGGTGAACAAAAGAAGTGAAAGAAAAGAAAATTCTCGTGCAACAAATCTTCACGCAGACGAATTCATCACGTCTGCAGTCCCCGGCAACGGCGCCAAAAACTTGATGCGTGCCGGCAAGTGCACCGGTCGCTGTCAAGTAATAATTGTGGAGAATAAATTCCCCGGATGTCGGTCTCTTGAGGAATGCAGGATGGGTGAACGAATCGCGCAGTGATTATTGTTACACAAGCGTTCAACAAACACAAAGATGGGGCTTTTGGTTGGTTTTCCTAATCTTATCAACAACAAAAGAGATGCGGGTCGAAAACACCACTTCGCAAAGTGAGGTGGATGCAACGACCGCGATGTCGTGCTTCGTGAGGCGGATGAAGTGAACTCAAGTGCGAGAGGGTGAGGGTCGCAAACACCTCTTCACAACCGCTGTTAGCTCTTGCTAACGCGGATCAAACACCTTGCGTGCGTGCGCGAGTGAGTGAGAGAAAGCGGAATGAATCACCACCAAACCATGAAGAACAACAAAGAAATATTCATTTCTATCAAAATAAACATCACAATATTCGAGTATTGCACGGTTCAAAGAGTACAACGAGGGAAAAGAGGAAAGAAATAACCGGTGGTGAAGACTAGCGGCCGTTCACGGCCGGAATGGTAGGTTGTCGGGCTACCTCCGGACTCGGACGGACTATGCTTCCAGCTTAGAGAGCTGTCACAATCTCCCTACGCAGCTCCGTCGTCTTCGACATCAGGTTTCTTCTTCTTCTCACCGAGCGGAATGCGAGAATGGTTGCTTGGAGGCTTGCGGACGATGGAGAACACTCACCGACAATGGAGGAAGTCTTGGAATGGATGGAGGAGGCTTCCCTTTGCGTAGGAGATGAAGTGGAGGCGTCCCAAGGTGGTGGTCGACGGCGTACGGAACAGGAACCCCGCTCCTGGAAGTGAACGAATGCCCTAAAATCGCAACAGGCGTTTAAATAGGCGCTGGATTAAATACTGCGCACGGTCATTGGCGCACGACCAGTGGTCGTGCGCACTGGAATTCTGTGATCGTGCGCACTGCCTGGGTGGAACCTGCAAGATACGAAATTATAAAATAAAATGTTCGCACGACCAGTGGCGCACGACCGGTGGTCGTGCGCACAATCGTTGATGGTCGTGCGCAATACAGCAAACAGAACTCAGAATTTTAATGATAAGTGCGCACGAGCAGTGGCGCACGACCGGTGGTCGTGCGCACTGTCGTTGATGGTCGTGCGCACTGCACCAAACAGAACTCGTGAAAAAGGGTTAAGTGCACACGATCAGTGGCGCACGACCAGTGGTCGTGCGCAATAGAACCGGCGATCGTGCGCAGTGTTCCTGTGCAGAATTGCACCGGGAACACCTGCACTACTCCTATTCCAGCACAACCACAGATCTAGCCACTGAAAGTGGCACTTAACAGCACAAGAATACTACTAATGACAATAAGCACGATAATCACACCAAAGTGGGCCAAGATGTGCACCTAGCATGGATTATCAAATATAAACTATAACATGGCTAAAGTGCGGAGAAATGACTAAATAACGGCCCGGATGAGTCCATAAATGTGTATATGATCAGGACTCATCAATTAGCAAGATTGAAATTACTGACATGGCACTTCCTTTGTAATTTGGAACATGTCCAATGATTAATGAATTTTAAACAGAGGTCAAATTAATTTGAAATATGTCAAAAATCTGGACACTTCTTAAATTATCCAATATGGACCAATGGTATGAATTATAGCTCAATTGGACATGATATGTTTAAGATTGCATCATAGGAATCAAATTTAGTTCATTCTCATTTTGGACTGCGAATAGTAAAAACTAAATGGGATGATTTGATTGGCAAGATCATATAGAAAATCAGTAAAACTTGGATCATAGTAGTGTTATATCATTTATATAAGCCCCTAGAAGTTGTGGAATATTTGGAGAACATTCGTACTAGATTTAGAAGATTAAAGAGCTTATGTGTTGAGCATCGTTCAAAAGAACGTTTGCTTAAGAATAGAGTGAATGATAAATCATAAAGCATTTAAGTTATACAGAGTAATAAGGAGAGTGAGTCTTGAAAATGGGTAGCCACCAATAAAAGTAATTGTCTTGGAAAGGGGAGTTTGGGCTTCAGCCCATCGTATTCCTTAGTACCGCTGTGAGCCCTTCACCGGGTAGACCTCGGGAAGTCCAGGATTCATCCTAAACTTCTAAGTATAACAATTATTAAACAAGAGTAGTCTAACTAAATGAATAAGAGATATGGTAAATTTCATCCCGAGTTAAAGGATGGGAAGTTGTACATCAGGACGGGTTAGTCCTGCGAGTTGGAGGCTCGGGAAGTTGTATATCAGGACAGGTTGGTCCTGCGAGCTGGAGGCTCGGGTTGTGATAACTTGTATGTGCATAATTAGTGGCGGGTCTTCGGTACTGGAACAGTCGTCACACCGACGACAGTACGTTGACTTAGGCATATGTGAGGGTTTGAGGGGCCAGTAGGTTGTTTATGCTGCGGTCTGGAGGACAATCCCCAAAAACATACACCCGACCTTAATGACTGGTGGGTTCCATCAAAGAGTACGCAAGACTCTATAGTGCACCTAGGACGTGTACAGATGCGTACGAAGGGTCTAGGCCTAGGCAATGTGTATACTAGCCTAGGTAAGTAGTAATAAACAGTAAAAGTAGTAAGTAAGGTAAAGCAGTACGTCCCATATAATGATTTGATCTGCACAAATCTTAAAGCAGAATCAGACGATTCCTGCTCATCTTCTTCCTACAGCCAGCGGTGGGGATTTTTGGTTAAGAATAATAGAAATCCGAAATGGTAAACCACCATTTCTGATTTGATTTGAAAATGGAAGAAGGGGGAAGCTAGCACGAGGGGAGGGGATGAGAAATTGGACCTGAATGGGGGCTTGGGATCGTGTGATCCGTCGGGGCGGCATGGCAACAAGTTTCTCCGGTGAGCTTGTTGGAGCTTCTTAGGGTGTGAGGAAGAGGAAGAAGAAAAAGTGTTGCTTCGGGTAAGGGAATTGGGATTTCAAGGCTAAGGGAGGAAAGAGAAAATGGTGGCTTGATTTGAATAGGAATTAATGACAAAGACTTTTTTTCTTGCTTGGATTGGACAAGACATCCATGTGTCATTTTCTAATTGGCCAAAGCTACATACCAGCCTTGAAATAAACAAAGATTAATATTTAAACATATCGCCTCGGGAAGCAGCTTTTCCCAGCTGCTGCCAGTAATCGACCGGATGGTCCCGTTGATCGACGGGAGGTCCCGTCGATCAACGGGATGGTCCCGTTGATTTTGACTTAACGACATTAAATAACAGTTTTCATAGTTGCGACCGACAATCGATGGAATGGTACCGTCGATCGACGGGATTGACATGATGGTCCCGTCAATTTTGACTTAAGCTATAGAGAAGCAGCAAATTAGCTGCTGCCGACAATTGACGGGATGGTCCCGTCGATCGACGGGATCGACGGGATGGTCCCGTCAATTTTGACTTAAACTATAGAGAAGCAACAAACTAGCTACTGCCGACAATCGACGGGATGGTCCCGTCGATCGACGGGATCGACGGGATGGTCCCATCGATTTTGACTTAAGCTATAGAGAATCAGCAATTTAGCTGCTGCCAACAATCGACGGGATGGTCCCGTCGATCAACGGGATCGACGGGATGGTCCCGTCAATTTTGACTTAAGATATAAAGAATATATCTTTCTCAGCTGATGCCGCCGATCGATGGCATGGTCCCGTCGATCGACGGGATGGTCCCTCGATCGACGGGATGGTCCCTCGATCGACGGGATGGTCCATCGATTTTGACTTAGGCACACCAAATTTCCTCTTTTAAGCCTAAAATTGACCATGGTTGACTTGTCTCCTCTAGTGGACCACATGTGAGTTCTCTCAACTCAATGTGACCTGAGGTCACTGCTTACCTCAAACCCACCTCACTCACCATTGTCCTACCCTAATTAAAGTCAAGGGGTTTAGTAGGAAATAGGATGTTACACATTGTACCCACCATATACACATCACTTCTCTGTTTACATTCTATTTTCATGATTGCATTGTTTAATTTACTTCCTTATTCCTTGATGGGAAATTTTCAAGTGTAGGAGAATTTGATATTTGCATTTCTTACTTCATTTTCACCATGTAATTCAATATGTAATCATCCTATTTTGTGCTAGAATTGTATGGAAAATGCTCATCTCTTTATTATATCCATTTCTAGACTATATGGATGTGCCTTTCTACAGGTGTGGATATTTGCATTTCTAGACTATATGTCCAAAATTGCTTACGCATGCTCGTGCACTTTGCAGTGCATGCGCATGCTTATCCTATTCCCTCGACGACAGCTTAATCTTGGATGTGAATTTGCATGTGTGAGTTTTTTGCACGTGCGTGCACACACATACATTTATGAGTGCACGATCATTTATTGTGTTTTTTTAGAGATTTGGCTCAATCTAAATTTACGCGTGCATAATTTCTGCATGTGCGTGAGTGCGCATGCAATTTCATTTGCATGACCTGAGCGCCCGTATTGCTGCTTCTTTTTTCTTCATGCATGCATGTGCGCTTTACGACGTATGCACATGCATTTTTGTTTTTCTAAACTTTTATAAAATGCGATTTTATGTCCATTTTTTGGATCTTAAGGCGGCCTTAGAGCGTGGGAATTTTGATATTTTATAAGAAAGATATTAAATCAAAAGAAAATTGCTAGAATTGAAAATCAAATCAAATTTATTGAACAAATAGAGATATAATTATTATTGATAAAATTGATTACAAAAGAGAATTTCTATAATGCTAGAAGTCGAGGTGTCAATATGAAAATCTTTTTTTGCTTTCTATACCGACTCTTCTTCCTAAAAACCAGATGACTTTAACCGGTCTATCCCCAGATATGATCTCAAGCCGATCTAGCCTCTCTATCCACAGAAAGACCTCGAGCACCCCCTAGATCTAAGCCCTAGACCTAGTCGCAAACACACGCGGCAAATTCCCCATAATCCATACATGGACCTAGTCGACAACAACCGTGATGAATTATCCACTAGACAGTCACAAAGATAAAAAGGTATTACAAAATATGAAATTCAAATTGAAAACTCCCTATGATGAAATCTGAAGGAGGCGACAAAGAACCGCTGAAGATAATTGAAGTCGATGCGCGTGTTCTTCGCGTTGAGTTTGCGTTGATCCGACCCTCCTTTGATTCATTCTCTTGAATTTGAATGAGAGAACTTTAGTTTTCTGGAAATACGAACCTTACAGAGATTTCAGAGAGGTGGAATATGGCTCCTTAAGTTATGTCCCTTTTGAGAATGAAAGCCACCCTTCTATAGGAGAGGAAGATAACACTGGTGTTAGACCTAACGTCAAGTGTTGACTCAGTTTAGTAATGATTGATGACACGTATCCTCATTCTAGGAAGGAGATATTGCATCATTAGAAGACTCTTATTTAGGCAACCCTAACGATGATGTTAAGGTTAACACTGCATAGTCATGCAAAAACTGCTCCCACAATCACGACAGCTTCCCTCTATTGCATTTTCACATTGGCGGGATCGAGGGTCAACGCCGACGTTGGCTCTAATGCTTGGCGTTAGACCATTTTCTTTTCTTTAGCACATTGAGCTAGTCCATACCAAAATATAACATCCCAGTGTCATCCTTGTTCAATCCTGCATACTAAAAACACAATGACAAAGTTGATCAAATACAAGAAGGATTTGTTATTCTCAAACCAAAGAGATGCGGAAAACCTTGTTCCAACAATCTCCCCCTTTTGATAATAACAAATCCAATTCAGATAAATCAAATTACAAAGATAAAGGATGTGTTTTTATAAAGAGATATGACACTATGCTAATTAGAGATTCCTATGAGATATATATTTAGAGATATGTGCTCCCTGTATTTAAGTGCTCCCCCTTAGTGTATGCTCCCATAGAATAGATTTATGCTCCTCCTTAAGCTAGCGAATCCTACTACCAAATAATTAAGATTTATCATTTTATTCTTCCCCTTTTGTTATTAGCAAAAGTGGGTGGAGTGAAACAAAACTAGGCAAAAATAAGGTAATAGGTGAAAGTTGTGACTACTAAGAGAGAGTTAAGTGTTTTGTTATAATTAAAGGAAGTCATGATCGAGCGTAGAGGGATTAGTGCAACTGAAAAATATGATAAGCGTGTAAGAAAGAAAAAAATATCCATTGTATTTTACCAAGCAAGTCTACCACTTGTTGAAAAAGAGAAAGGAAAAAGAGTTTTGAAACACAAGTGATGAAAACACTTCAAAATAATACTTGAGATAGGCATTATGAAGCATGGTGAAAATACATGACAATAAAGCGGAAAACAATGTAGCCAAGATAATTATTTTAATGTTTAGAGATTTTTGTGAGGTTTAGATATGACTTTGAAAATTAATGCAAATAACAGTTAAGAATGCTCACAAGTATCAATGATCTTGAAATTTTTTCAACAACCAAAGGCAAGCATGATTTTACATATTCAAAAAGATAATAGCAATAATGAAAGTAATTCACATTCCAAGTAAAGAAAATATTGTAGAAATCATGCATTGTAATCTAGTGGCTTACTTAAGTTTTTTAGAGATTTATGTAGATATGCCTTAGAAACCAATTCTCATGAGTAGAAGCTTTATGAAAGATAATGATGTATGCAAATAGTGTTTTGATAAGAGTATATAAGTTATATTATTAAAACACATGACATATGTAATGCAGTAGTAAAATAATATTGAGAGTGTAATCTTAGAATTACTTCAACACACCAATTCTAGATTTATATTTCAAAGCACATAAAATAGTACAACTACCAAGATGTTTTGCCCGCACAATGCTCATTAAGACTTATCAGGTAGCGAAGTATTGCTTGGGGGATCACATAACAATTTTATACTTTATTTATTTTGGGTGATCCGGTGTATAAATAGAAGTGATAAAATGATGTGTTTGCACAAGGCACTTTACAATTCTTTTCAAGGTGCTCAACCTCACAATGTTAATTAAGATTTATCAGGAGGCTGAGTAGTGCTTGGTGGAGTTATCTTTATCATTTTATTCATATTTTTTAATTTAGGACAAAGGTCTCCGAATTCACTAATTTTTTTGCAAACAACAAAAAGTTTGAAATCACACTTCTATATGTGCAAAAAAATTATTTTTGAAAAGAAGTGTATATAATTTAGACATACAACTTAACATGTTAAACTATTACTCTACACTATCATGCAAGACTAAGATTATAATTACATGTAGATTACCAAGAGAGTGAGTGAATTAATCATTATTTAATATAAAACATTACTCATACATAGATGCATGCTAAGGAATCTTACACAATTTTTTATAATCTATTTCATTGTACATAATAAGATTTAGGTCAAGGCATTACAAAGCCAAAACAATGTTTATGATACTTGAAAAAAAAATATTGGAGAAAATCTTTAAGAGAATGTTTAGTCACTTTTGACAATAGTAGGAGAAAATAACAAGATTTTTGCTCATGTGAAATTCTATAGTCAAGTAGTAAAACAAAAGCATGACAAAACATATTTTTGAAATTTTTTTATTATTTGAATTTTTTGTTGATTTTTGAATAATGGAAAACAAAGATTAATAGAAAAATAAAAACTCCCAAAAATAGAGAAACAAACAGAAGAATATGCATGAGAAAATACCAGAATTTTTTCAGAAATGAAAATAATGCAATTTGCAACAAAAGGGCTAATGTTGGGCGTTGACTCATAACGCCGACGTTGATGCCTAATGCTGGGCGTTGAATCTTAACGTCAAAACAGTACATGATTTCTTATATTTTTGAATTTTTTTCTTTAATTTAGAGTTATTATATAGAGGTCTTCTCAGTGTAGAAATTTCAGACATTATAGAGATGAGTAGAAGGCTCTTTAAGCATGTTTTTGTTTGTTTAAAAATGGTTTTTCAAATACTTGTATTTTACAAAATCATTAAAGCTCAAAATGATAAAATATGCAAACACAAGATGTAATGTTAGAACAAACCAGATATGCATGATTTAAGTGATTATAGTGAAAAGAAATAGTGTTCATGAAGTGAGTAATATAAGTATGCCCAAAGAAAAAAAACTAACTTGACTATATGTCTACACCCCAGCCCGACAGTAAGTGACGTATGGGCATGAGGTGCTGCGCACATGCCGTAGGTTGGGGTGTTAGTCCCATATACACACAAAAGAGGTCGCTCAACCTAGCACTCATTCCCCCAGTGCCTTGCAAGGCCCCACTGGAACCCTCCCCAATTAAGGACAAGACATGACTTAGAGGTTAGGTCTTCTAATGCATATAATCCTACACCCCTGCTATCGTGAGACATGTAATCATGGGTTAATAATCTCGGACATCCTAAGCATGTAAGTGTAATGATTGATTCATAAATTATGGTTTGTTTGAATTTTTAGAAAAATTATTGTAATTGGGATAAATGATTTTAAAATCAAATAATTATCATGTTTTTTAAATTTCATTATTCAATTTTACCTTAGCACAACATGTCATGATATAACTAACATAGAAATTGATTTCTACCTATAATTAGAGATACTGCTAGAATGATGAGTTTGAATGCAATATTATGCCATAAGATTAATAGTGATGATGTTGTATGTATTCAAAAATAGAATTTCAATTTATAAACCTAGAATGAAGTGATGATTCAATTTGATTTTTTATTATTAGTACAAAGTTGATTCTAGAGTCTACATATAAGTGAGATACATGCAAATACAATACATAGTACATTCATATAATGATCGTGATCACAAAACAAACTTTGAAAGCAATATGATCTTTTCCAATTATGTTTAATGTTTGAATTAAAAGATCTTTTGATTTTGCATGATTATTATAAATTATCATTTACTTTAACATATAGAAATTAAGTACTCGTAATCAATTATTCATGATGATGTAAGTGAAGTATTATGAGAACATTCATATTCATCGGTTTCAAATTATTAAGGTGAAAGAATGTAAGGTGAATAAAGAATATATATATATATATAAAGAAATACTTCTAGGACCATGTGAAGCTCTAAAATGTACATTCATTAATTAATAGCCACATGATCAACTCCTTTGGATGAACGATGTCCGTCCGATCAAAACACCTAAACCACTGCTTCTTAAAACCCCACAACCCTATTCGCCCTCTCAACAACTTGCCTATGCTTCCTGTGAAACTTCTGTCGCGCCGGCTCCTCCACATTTCCTACCCGGTATCCCTGATGGCGGTTGAAAAAGAAGGCGATCCCTGATGGACGCTCGAACTAGGCGATCCTCTCCAAATTCTGCCATACCTGTTGGATCGGTCGGCGCCCTTAGAGGGGGGGTGAATAAGGGTTTTCAAAAACTTTATATTTTCTTTAGAAAACTTTGGAATATTGCAATAATAAAACAATAAGTCAAGTAAAACAAAAAGAGAGACAAGCTTTATTGATATTAAATAAGTTTTACAAAACTTGATCTCAATGGCGCTAGAGATCGGAGGCGAATAATAAAAACTCTTTTTCGTTTTCTATACCGACTCGTATCCCCACGAACCGGTTGGCTTTAGCCTATCTCTCCCCAGATACGGCCTCAAGCCGCTCTAGCCAATCTATCCCCAGAAAGGCCTCGAGCACCCCCTAGACCTAGCCTAGATGAATTTCTCGAGAAGTCCTTTATTTCTCGAGAAGTTGAATTCATTTCTCGAGAAGTCTTAATTGTTCTCGAGAAATCTTCTCTATTTTCCTTTGAAAGTTTTTCTTAGTCGTTTCTCGAGAAGTCTTATGTTCTCTCGAGAAATCATAGCCATTTCTTTTATAAGTCCCTTTATTCTCGAGAAATTATCTTCCAGTCCTCTCAAAAGCTTTTTCCAGCCTTATCTCGTTTCTTGCAGCCATTTCTCGAGATGTAAAGTTCATTTCTCGATAAGTCAATTACATAGAGGGGGTGAATAGGTGAATTCTGTCTAAGAAGAGATTCAGCATCATGCAAAGGAGATGAAGGAGGTGGAGGAGGTAGAATATTAGTCCTCCAATCTGGAATTTCTTCTAGAATAACAGTACTGACTTTCCTCTGGGCAGAGGATGGAATCTCATCCTCTCCCTCACTGGCATGCTCAGAAAGAGAAGCCTGGCCTTCAACCAAAACAGACTCCTTCTCCCCCTCAACATCTGCTGGGGAGGAGAGTGCCCTTGCACTGAGTCTACATCATCATTATCAGCTAATTCTAGGTCAGCCCCTGACTCTGCCTGATGGAAACTAGGACTGTGTTCTTCATAAAAATCTCTTTCAATGTCTGCCACAATGTCTGCTATAATGTCTGTCACTGACTCTTTAAGCAAAACTTCAGAAATAATAACTGGAGGAGGTGAAATAGGAGTATTATCACCTATGGTGGAGGGGATGGCATCTTCAAGGAGAATTTCAGGAACTGAACTCAGAGTTGGAGCTGGATCTTGTTGATAAACTGTTTGTTGAGGTGGTACTTGTTGTTGAGGTAGAGCTGGTTCTTGAGGAAGAACTGGTGGAGCACCTGAAGGCTGAGAAGAGGGGAGGGGAGATGGAGAATCAGGCTGATTTCCATCATCATTAGAAGGCTCAGGCTCCCCCTTGGAGGTTGCACCTGCATGCACTGGCTTGGTGATCCTTATGTCCCATCTCTGTATTGTGGTGACATATATTTTATTCAAGTGGTGGAGAACTGCTCCTTTGGACAAGTCAAAAACTTATTGATTTAGCTGATTTAGATAAAGAGAAAGGATTCATGCAAAGTTCAGAGCTAGAAGGCTTTCTTTGATCTTTGAGAAGAGGAGATTTGCCCAGTCACATTTTTTTCCACAAATAACTGCTGTCATTAAGCAGAAGACATCTGCAGAGACATAACACAAGCTACCTGTATTGCAAAGTAACACTTTTGAAACAATGTCTACCAAAAGCTTGCCTACATCATTCATTTTCTGTCTCCGAACAGATGTAGCAGCTTTATCCAGACCACAGAAAGACACTGCTCTTGCCCAGACTGCATCTTCAAGAATGTCTTCAGAATCCACTACTGGCAATCTCAGATATTTGGAAATTGACCTGGAGCTGAGCTTGTTGAAAAGTTATTCACTGTGGATTTCATCAATTTCCCATCCTTGTGAACTTTGATGTTGATAAAGAACTCTTCTACTTCCATGAATAGAACCCGACTCGGTTGCTCAAGAACAAATGTCAAGCCTGCAGCATCCAAGAGGTAAAACATGTTGGAACATGGTCTTCCGCATTCCCTAGGTTTGAGAATAATAAATCCTATGTGTATTTGATCTTGTGTGGTTAAGTGTGCAGGAAATCAAAGTCCACATGACTCATGGATGGTTGCCCCCAATTTTGAGCCAGTAATTCCAAGTCTCCCACTAGCACTGGCGGTAGCACGTAGCGCCTGGCACTAGCGATGATAGCGCAATTCTGGGAGCACATATGGAAGGAGATAATGCCTGGCGGTAGGCGATAGCGCAGGCGGTAGCGACGCACACGTTTGGCAAGAAGGAATTGTTTCCTCGGATTGAAGATTCTGTCGCGCAGAATGTGTCCTAATATGGTATAGCGCTGGCGGTAGCCGATAGCGCTGGCGGTAGCGCGGAACACAAGAGGAATCTCAGCAGAGTTGCCACGGATTAAAGATTCTCGCGCGCAAAATATTACTTAATATGGGATAGCGCCAGCGGTAGCGATAGCGCAGGCGCTAGCGCTGAGGCTATAAAAAGGACTCTTCTCCTCTCGTTTCAGACACACATCAGAGAGATATCATAGAGAGATAGAGTGCCAGAATTTCAGAGGCTATCTTAGCCGAAAGTTGAAGTCCTACCAAAGTTCTGCAAACTTCTGAAGGAGAATCTGATCACGCCGGATCCAAATGAAGTCCGCCTCTACAACGCTTATTCTACAGCGGATCTTCGCCTCCGTCTTCAGAAGGGAGTTTTTACTTATTTTCATTTCATATTTTTCTTGTAAACGGTTAGTGAAATCGCCTCGTGTTGGCGACTAGGTCTGGGTAGGACTTAGGAGGAAACTCGCCTCGTGTTGGCGACTAGATCTAGGCTAGGTCTAGGGGGTGCTCGAGGCCACATCCGGGGAAGGGTTGGCTAGAGCGGCTTGAGGCCGAATCTGGGGAGGATAGTCTAGGGCCACCGGTTCGTGGGAATGCGAGTCGGGATAGAAAAAAAAGTTTACTATTCATCGCCACCGATTTCTAGCGTCATAGAAGTCAACTTTGTAAAACCGTATTCAATATTAATAAAGCATGTCTCTACTTTATTTCAATTGTCTTACTTGACTTTATATTGTCTTAATCTTGCATTATTCCAAAGTTTTAGAAATATCACTAAAGTTTTTGAAAACCCTTATTCACCCCCCCCCCCCCCCCTCTAAGGGCGCCTACCGATCCAACAAGTGGTATCAGAGCTAGGTTATTCCAATCGGCTTAACAACCTGGAATAATGGCGTCTCATGATCTCGCTTTTCCTGAGGGTCAAGGGGTTAGTCGACCACCTCTCTTTACTGGGTCAGATTTTAACTACTGGAAAAATCGAATGATGTGTTTTCTTATGACCATGGATGTAGAAGTATGGAACATGGTAGAAGTTTGGCACTCTCCTCCTACAACTGTAGTAGGAGAGGCGACATTAGCAAAACCTAAAGATAAATGGGATGATAACGATAAACTAAGGTGTAAAAATAATGCTAAAGCAATGAACGCTTTATATTGCGCTTTAGATAGTACTTAGTTTAATAGAATTTCTGCATGCACAACTGCTTATGATATTTGGAATCAATTGGAAGTTACTCATGAAGGTACATCGCAGGTGAGAGATGCAAAGCTATTCCAACTGGAAATCTGAATATGAAAAATTCAGGATGGATACCGAAGAGGACATTAACTCGATGTACACCCGCTTCACCAAGATCGTCAACGCTTCAAAGGCAATTGGAAAGACCTACTCAGACGGGGACTTGGTGAGGAAAATTCTTTGCTCCTTACCTCCAAGGTTCAATCTAAAGGTGACAGCCATCTCGGAGTCGCACAACTTAAGAACGCTCCAGATCGAGAACCTTATTGGGAATCTTAAAACCCATGAGGTAAACTCCAGATTCAACACGATGAATACAACAAAGAGCCAAAGAAAAAGGCGCTAGCACTAAAGTCAAAGAAGGAGAGCATCGAAGATGATGATGAAGATGAAGAAGGTCTCCAGGTGAAGAACTTCAGGAAGTTCATCAAGAACCCGGAAAGAAGGAACACATTCCGCAAATACTTTCAAAAGGATACTCGACGAAAGGGATCTTCCTCTTCATCAAGGAAAGAAAAAGGAAGCGAAGATGAAGAAGAAAGACCACCACCAGAGTGCTACCACTGCAGAAAGACTGGGCACATTCGGAGACAGTGCCCAAAGTATCAAAAGGAGCAAAAAGAACAACACAAATCAAAAGAGAAGAAGAAAGTACTAAAAGCCGCAACTTGGGATGATTCTTCCTCTGAAGAGTCAAACGAGTCTGAGTCAAGTAGCGAGGAGGAAGCAAACTTATGCTTAATGGTGAAGAGCAACGATGACGACACCAGTGTTCTTAGCGACACTGAGGTAATTCCTCCTACTTTCGAAGAACTCTATGATAAATTTGTTTTAACTTGCAAATCCTATGATCAAAGTATAAAAGATAATATTATATTAAATCGTGAAAATGAATCTATTATCAAAGAAAATCATAAACTCACAAAAAAGGTGAATTCCCTTGAAAAGAGAAAGGTTTCATGTCAAGAGTGTGAGCACTCATTATTTTTGGCAAAACAACTTGAAGTTTCTCTTTCTACAGCCCTCTCACAAAACAAAACTATTGCAAAAGAAAAGGGGGACTTAGAGAGAAAATTAAAAACCTCTCTTTTACAAATTCAAAATAACAAAAAGGGATTTGAAAATAAATGTGTTATGATTGTACAAGAAAATACTTTTCTTAAAAAACAAAATCATGACCTCAATATAGCCATTAAAAAATTCGGGATTGGTCAAAAATCCCTGGATATGATTTTGGGAAACCAATGTTATGGTTCTGCAAAATTTGGGGTCGGATATAAAAGTGAACCCTACCGCCCAGCGCTAGCCACTAACGCTGGCGGTAGCTCAAGTATTAAAAAATCTTCTGCTTATTCTAATATTCAAGCATCATCCAACAAGAGCAACGTAGAAACTCAGAAAAGGGTCTCAACTCCCTTTATTTCGTGTGCTAATTGTCTTAAGTTTGGACACACGTCTAGCTCTTGCAGGAATTTAAAACAACATTCTTTAAAACAAATCTGGGTACCTAAGAAATCCACTTACTCTATGTGTGGTACCTCTTGGGTATCTGGATCTTTACTCTCATCTTCTCTCTAGATTTGCAGGAAGGCTAAGGAAACGGATTACGTGTGGTACTTGGACTCAGGCTGCTCCAAGCACATGACGGGCAACAAAGCAAAATTCCTTAGCGTAGAAAAGAAGAAAGGAGGGATCGTAACGTTTGGTGATAACGGTAAAGGAAGGATCATGGGAGTTGGTATAGTGGGTAACGAATCTTTTCTTATCTCAAATGTTCTTTATGTTAAAGGTTTGAAACATAACTTAATATCTATAAGTCAACTATGTGATAAAGGATTAGACGTATTATTTGAATCATCCACTAATCTTTGCAAAATAGTTAATCCTGAAACAAAAGATGTGTTACTAACTGCACCTAGAATTCACAATGTTTACATAGTTTCGTTTCATGATCTTTCCAAATCATCTATAAAATGTTTTATAGCCAAAAATGATGAATTAGAACTATGGCATGGACGTTTAGGTCACGCTAGTACAAAACTCATTTTAAAACTAGCAAAAAGGGAATTGATTAGAGGATTGCCTAAGTTGAATGGAAATTTATCTTCACTATGTTCACCATGCCAAAAAGGAAAATTTACAAAATCATCTTTTAAAAGCAAAAATGAAATTTCCACTTCAAAACCATTACAACTAATTCATATGGATCTCTTTGGTCCCGTTAACACCGCAAGTCTTGGTGGTAAAATATACACCTTCGTTCTAATAGATGATTTCTCAAGATATTGTTGGACCTTATTTTTCTCTTCCAAATCTGATGCGTTTTGCGAATTCTCAAAATTATGTACTCGTATTCAAAATGAACTAGATTTAAAAATAAAGTGCATTCGCTCAGATCATGGAGGTGAATTTGAAAATGAAAATTTTAAATCTTTTTGTGAAATGTTAGGTATTAAGCATGAGTTCTCTGCTCCACGCACACCTCAACAAAACGATGTTGTAGAACGGAAAAATAGGACAATCCAAGAACTAGCACGCACCATGTTATTTGAATATAAATTACCTAAGTCATTTTGGGCCGAAGTCGTAAGCACAGCATGCTATGTAATGAATAGAGTTATGCTTCGCCCATCACTAAATCTCACTCTGTATGAACTATATTTTCAAAAGAAACCTAACGTATCATATTTTAAAGTATTTGGATGTAAATGTTTTATTCTTAATACGAAAGATTCTTCAGGAAAATTTGATGAGAAATGTGATGAAGGAATATTCCTTGGATATTCTTCAACCAGTAAAGCCTATAGAATATTTAATAAAAGATCGAGTAAGGTTGAAGTGTCTATTAATGTTAAATTTGATGAGTTTATTCCCTGTGCAGAGAAGCCTTCTACAGGTACAAATGATGAACCTTTGCCATCTTTGGAGCACGACGAAGAAGAACCGTCCAAAGAAGAGGAGGAGAGGCCAAATGAAGTTGAATATGTACATCCAAGTGTGTTGAACTTCTCAAAAAATCATCCAAAAGTGATAGTCATTGGGGAACTGTCTACTGGGGTAAGAACTCGATCCTCTATTCATGAAACGTTTTCAAATATTTGTTTTGTTTCCAAAATCGAACCTAAAAACGTTTCCACCGCTTTAAATGACGAATTTTGGTTTTTGGCTATGAATGAAGAGTTAGGACAATTTGAAAGAAATAAAGTTTGGAATCTAGTAGAAAGACCATCTAATCATCCAATTATTGGCATAAAATGGATCTTTAAAAATAAATTAGATGGTGAATCTAGGATTATAAGAAATAAAGCACGCTTAGTTGCTCAAGGTTATTCTCAAATTGAGGGGGTAGATTTTGAAGAAACTTTTGCACCCGTTGCTCACTTAGAATATATACAAATATTTTTGGCATTTGCGAGATTTAAACGAATAAAATTATTTCAAATGGATGTTAAAAGTGCCTTTTTAAACGGGTTTATAAAAGAAGAAGTTTATGTAGAACAACCCCCCGGTTTCATAAATGAAAAATTCCCTAATCATGTTTACAAATTAGAAAAAGCGCTTTATGGTTTAAAACAAGCGCCCCGTGCATGGTATGATCGACTTACATCGTTTTTTGTTAAAGCACGGTTATGTTATGGGAAGTGCCGACAACACGCTCTTTATTAAGCATAATAATAGCGATCTAATTATTTTACAAATATATGTTGATGATATCATTTTTGGAGCCACTAATGAAGAGTTGTGTAATGAAGTAGTATTAGTAATGAAAAATGAATTTGAAATGAGTCTTGTTGGAGAGCTATCATATTTTCTTGGTTTTCAAATCTCACAACAAACTGATGGTATCTTTATTTGTCAAACAAAATATGTTCGCGATATGCTTAAACGATTTGGATTTGAAAATCTCAAACAAGCTTTTACTCCCATGAGTGCTTCTTTAAAACTAGGAAAAGATGAATCCGGAATTTCAATTGATCAAACGCTATATAGAGGAATGATAGGATCTCTTCTTTACTTAAGTGCATCTAGACCAGATATAATGTTTGCCGTATGTTTATGTGCTCGCTTTCAAGCCAATCCAAATATTCTCATTTAAAAGCGGTAAAACGTATTTTTCATTATCTATTAGGGTCATCTAAATTAGGATTATGGTACCCACACAATGATTCATTACACTCCACGGCTATTCTGATTCGGACTACGTCGGGTGTTCACTAGATCGAAAAAGCACTAGCGGTACTTGTCACTTTCTAGGACCCTCTTTAGTAGCTTGGTCTAGTCGAAAATAATCTTTGGTTGCACTCTCCACCACGGAGGCTGAATATATCGCACTTGGTAGCTGCTGTGCACAAGCTTTATGGATGAGTCAAACACTAGAGGATTTTGGATTTCATCTTAAAAACATTGATCTTAAATCTGACAACAAAAGTGCAATAGACCTCACATATAATCCCGTACACCACTCTAGATCCAAACACATTGATGTTCGTCATCATTTCATTAGGGATCACATTAAGAAAGAGCATGTAAAAGTAAGCTTCATTGGCACGGACTCTCAACTCGCTGACATATTTACTAAACCTCTTCCCGATGCAAGATTTCGATTATTACGACTTGAGTTAGGTGTCCTAGATCTTTCGTGTTAAAACACATTCCCAAAACAAAATTTTTGCATGTTTTAACCATCGAAAACATCTCCTAAAAATTTGAGATTTCAACATGAAACTACTATTGGGACACTTAATCAAGATCAACAATTAAAAATTTCAAAATCATAAAAAATCGTGTACTGTTTCCCGCACTAGCGCTAACGCCAGCGCTAGCGTGCATATTTGTTTTTCTGTGCTTTTAAAATTTTGAAAATACCTAAAAATATATTATTCTATATGTACTATCTATTTTTGCACTTCTAATTCTATTTAATTTTTGAAAAATCAAATACAAAAATACAAAAGAAAAATTACAAAAAATATGTTTTTCTTTGGTTTATGCAAAAATCAAATACAAAAATAAAAAAGCTAAAATTACAAAAAAAATATATGTTTTTGTGTCTTATGCAAAAATCAAATACAAATTTACAAAAACCAAATTACAAAAAACATGTTGTGCTTATTATTTAAAGGTTATGTCTTTTTTGCAAAATAAAATCAAATAAAAAAATATAAAACACTAAAACTATCAAAAAAAATTGTATGGATTTTCCTATGAAAATCAAGCATGATTTATTCTATTCTTTAGAACTTCTATAATGTTGCAATTTATCTTTTCAAACTCATTGAACATTGTTTTCATCATGCTTTGATATATCTATTACCATGTGCATCAATTATATTGAAAGTTGTGTAGAAGTAAGCTTAGCATGCCTCTAAGTATTAGTAAATGTTTTATGTTTGATAATGATCTTTATTCACTCGCTTATTTTGGCATTGTCTACATTTGTGCTTAATTTAAGAATGCTTGTGTATGTTTTGTATTAGTACTATGAATTAAAATTGCGCAAGTATCTTACCTACACTCCTTTATTTGCACTTTTAAAAATTAAGAAAAGTGGTTATTTTTCTCATAAATTATCTTGGTTTGCAAAACAAGTGTATTCGGAGAACTTTGTACAAGAAAAAAATCATAAAATAAAGTGACAAAGATAACTCCACCAAACACTACTTGAACCTCCTAATAAGTCTTAATAAGTGTTGTGAGGTTGAGCACCTTGGAAAGAATAGTAAAGTATCTTGTGCAAACCATAACTTTCTTTCAAAATAAAAACCACTTCTTCTTAAGTACACCGGATCACAATAAAAATCAATCTTGAAAAATAAACTATGTGATCCCCCAAGCACTACTTTGCATCCTGATAAGTCTTAATAAGCATTGTGTGTGCAAAGCACCTTGGTAGTTGTACATTTTTTTGTGCATTGAAGTTTGTGGAAGTAAAATTATTTGTCTTGTAGTGTGCTCTTACTTTACATATTACTTTTATTTTTGATTAAAACATGTGTTTAGTCTACTAAAAAATACACTTATGTACACATCATTATCTTCCATAATACTTCTTCTCATGAGTATTGGATCCTAATGCTAATTCTATACTATTCTTTACTTATGAAATGCACTAGATAACCTAGCATGCTCTCTACAATGTTTAGTGTTTTGAAACTATGAATTAACATAACATTGTAGTACTATCTTTCTGATATCATCATTTCATGCTTGGTTAATTTATTACTGATTTTAAAATGTTTACAAAACATCTTCTTTATAAAATTAAACTCCTATATTTTTTAATTATCTTGTCTTACAAAAGATTTTGCTTATATTTTTCTAAGTCTTCCGCAACTTTACATTTATGCTACAAACTCTAATTTATGAAAATATTTTGATACTCAAACTTTGATCAATTTCAATGAAAAGAATTCTACAACTCCTTCTCATTTCATTCTCTACAAGCTCGATCATGCTTTTATCTAATTATCAATTTTTAAGTGGTGTCTCCTTACCCGCTTTTGCTAATAACAAAAGGGGAGAACTAACATGATAAATATTAATCTACTATCAAACTATAATGCTTAATTCAGATGATAGCTTACATATTAGGAGAGCATTCACTTAGGGGGAGCATGTATTTAGGGGGAGGAGTTCTAAATGCTAAAATCAATAATTATCCTAAGTCATCACTCTCACACACACACAAATATAGTTTCATCATGCTTATTTATTGATGCTCTGATTTATCATTAATGGATTTGTTATTATCAAAAGGGGGAGTTTGTTGGAACATGGTCTTCCGCATCCCCTAGGTTTGAGAATAACAAATCCTATATGTATTTGATCTTGTGTGTTTAAGTGTGCAGGAAATCAAAGTCCACATGACTCATGGATGGTTGCCCCCAATTTTGAGCCAGCAATTCCAAGTCTCCCACTAGCACTGGCGGTAGCACGTAGCGCCTGGCACTAGCGATGATAGCGCAATTCCGGGAGCACATATGGAAGGAGATAACGCCTGGCGGTTGGCGATAGCACAGGCAGTAGCGACGCACACGTTTGGTAAGAAGGAATTGGTTCCTCGGATTGAAGATTCTGCCGCGCAGAATGTGTCCTAATATGGGATAGCGCTGGCGGTAGCCGATAGCGCTGGCGGTAGCGCAGAACACAAGAGGAATCTCAGCAGAGTTGCCACGGATTAAAGATTCTCGCGCGCAAATTATTACTTAATATGGGATAGCGCCAGCGGTAGCGATAGCGCAGGCGCTAGCGCTGAGGCTATAAAAAGGACTCCTCTCCTCTCGTTTCAGACACACATCAGAGAGATATCATAGAGAGATAGAGTGTCAGAATTCCAGAGGCTATCTTGGCCGAAAGTTGAAGCCTACCAAAGTTATGCAAACTTCTGAAGGAGAATCTGATCACGCCGGATCCAAACGAAGTCCGCCTCTACAACGCTTATTCTACAGCCGATCTTCGCCTCCGTCTTCAGAAGGGAGTTTTTACTTATTTTCATTTCATATTTTTCTTGTAAACGGTTAGTGAAATCGCCTCGTGTTGGCGACTAGGTCTGGGTAGGACTTAAGGGGAAACTCACCTCGTGTTGGCGACTAGATCTAGGCTAGGTCTAGGGGGTGCTCGAGGCCACATCCGGGGAAGGGTTGGCTAGAGCGGCTTGAGGCCGAATCCGGGGAGGATAGGCTAGGGCCACCGGTTCGTGGGGATGCGAGTGGGATAGAAAACAAAAAAAAAGTTTACTATTCATCGCCACCGATTTCTAGCGTCATAGAAGTCAACTTTTGTAAAACTGTATTCAATATTAATAAAGCATCTCTCTACTTTATTTCAATTGTTTTACTTGACTTTCTATTGTCTTAATCTTGCATTATTCCAAAGTTTTAGAAATATCACTAAAGTTTTTGAAAACCCTTATTCACCCCCCCCCCCCCCTCTAAGGGCGCCTACCGATCCAACAAAATAGATTCTGGAACTCATCTGAGATCGAGCTGAGGCCTGTACGCACCAACTCACTGCCAACACCAATCTTTGGTCGAGGATGAGGCACCATTGATTGAGAAGAAATCTTAAGCTTATTGAAATTGAAATGGAATTGACGAGATGGGTCGCGAGAAATCCAGGAGATCGAGAATGTCGCGAGAGGTTTAGGGTTTCTCGGAGGGAAAGATTGCGTGAACTCAAATCCTTTCGACTCAACGTATTTATATATAAACCTTGATTTGATGGAAATAAAATAAAAGAAATAAACTTCAGCGCGTACCTGACCTTTCGACTTCTAGGGAATGAATAGTTGTTTTTTGAAAAATAATACCTATTTCTCGAGAGTTCGAATTGATTTCTCGAGAAATTAGAATTTGTTTCTCGAGATGTATTATATTTTTCAAGAAATTGTAATGTCAGCACTTAGAAGTCTTGATCTAGAGATAATTTGTATTTCTCGAGAATTTTATGATCATTTCTCGAGATAAATGGTATCTCTCGAGAAATTTAAGTGTCTTCTCGAGAAATCTAAGTGTCTTTTCGAGAAATCTGTTGAAGAGTTACTTTGAAGTCAATACTCGGGGGATTTACCCATTTCTCGAGATATAAGAATAATTTTTTGAGATATAAAGTATTTCTCGAGAAATCTCAGACTTAACTTGAACTTTCATAGAAATTTTCAGATCTTTGCTTTCTTGATAGATTGAAGACCTGAAGATCTTCCTTGCTTCATTTATGACTTGATTAGGACTCCAAGTTGAGCATTCCATGTTCTGTATTGAAGAAAGAGAATTTGGTCTCATCTAGCGGCTTCGTGAAAATATCCGCAATTTGCTTATCCGTAGGGACATAACTTAGATTGATGTCCCCAATCTCCACATGCTCCCGGATGAAATGATATCTCAATTCAATATGCTTTGTCCGGCTGTGAGAGAATGGATTATTAGCAATTGCATTAGCACTGGAGGAGTCGCAAAACATTGGGATGTCCTTCAACTTCAAGTTATAATCTTCAAGCTGATTCTTTATCCAGAGAAGTTGTGCGCAACAACTGCCTGCAGAAATGTATTCTGACTCAGTGGTTGATATTGTAACACAATTCTGCTTCTTGCTGCTCCAAGAAACAAGCCTCCTCCCAAGAAATTTACAAGTCCCGGAAGTGCTTTTTCTAACGTCCTTGCTACCTACAAAGTCTGCATCTAAAAAACTAATTAGTTCGCTATCGTTACTTCTTAGGTACCATAAGCCAAGATTTGGTGTACCCTTAAGGTATCTCAAAATCCTCTTTGCAGCAGTATAGTGAGATTCCTTAGAGTTCACCTGATATCTAGCACATACACATGTAGAGAACATTATGTCGGGCCTACTCGCAGTAAGGTAGAGCAGAGAGACAATTAGGCTTCAGTACTTGGTTTCATCGAAAGGTTTCCCTTTCTCATCCTTGTCCAGAGACATAGCTGAACTCATTGGAGTCCTCATAGAGGATGCACTCTCCATCCCAAATTTCTTTTCCAACTCCTTGGTGAATTTCGTCTGAGAGATGAAAATTCCATCTTCAGATTGTTTCACTTGAAGTCCTAAGAAATATTTCAGCTCACCCATACTGCTCATTTCAAACTTCCCTTGCATAAGTTTGGATAACTTCTTGCAAAGGTTATCGTCCGTAGAGCCAAAAATAATATCATCGACATAGATTTGCAATAGCAAAATCTTGCCTTTAACTTCCCTAAGAAATAATGTTTTATCTATCTTTCCTCTTGTGAATTTGCTCTCAAGAAGAAAGTTAGACAACGTTTCATACTAAGCTTGAGGAGCTTGTTTCAAACCATATAAAGCTTTTTGCAGTAAATAAACATAATCAGGATGTTCAGAATCAACAAAACCTGGGGGTTGTTCAACGTATACTTTTTCTTGTATATTACCATTGAGGAATGCTGACTTGACGTCCATTTGGTATACGGTGAATCCCTTGAATGCAGCATAAGCTAGGAACAGCCTGATCGCTTAGAGTCTCGCTACAGGAGCATAAGACTGATCGAAGTTGATCCCTTCTTCCTGTCTGTATCCTTTTGCTACAAGTCTGGCTTTGTTCTTGATTATTGTTTCGTCTTCATCCAATTTGTTTCTCTAGACCCACTTTGTTACAATGATATTTTTATCCTTGGGTTTTGGAATAAGAGTCCACACTTTGCATCGCTTGAATTGATTCAATTCTTCTTCCATTGTAATTATCCAATGGGGGGTCTTCATTTGCTTCTTGGAACTTCTTTGGTTCAACCTGTGAAAGGAAACTCAAATGCATATTTTTGTTAGTAGTACCTCTTCTTGTTCTTATACCGACTTGAGGATTTCCTATAATCTGATCAACCGGATGATCCCTCATATGTCTGAACTCAAGATTACTTGCATCAATTAAGACACCAAGAACTTCTACTACTGGAATGTCTTCTTCCACTTGAATTGGCTCTTCATCTTGGTGATCTTCCTCTTAAGTTGAGGTTGGGGGAGAGATCTTGACGAAGGTTTGAGTATTCTCTTTAACCGGCTCATCCAAGCTTGAGTCTTGCAACTTTGAACCTGCATCTTCAACAAAAGCACTAGAAGAGATGCTATGTAGCATGCTCGTCTCATCAAATACAACGTTAATAGATTCTTCTACAACCATGGTTGATGGTTTAAAATTTTGAAGCTTTGCAAAACCTTTCTTGTGATGTGATTAGAATTAAGCGGGCTTTTTTGAGGAGTTTCGCGAGTACTCCTACTTCGAGAAACTAACCGTTATCCTACTTCGATGAATAAAGTAACGGTCTTTCCTTCTTTCGGAATATCAACGGTTACGCCCCGACTTCGGAGCCAGATTCTCTAAATTTGTAAATTGAATAGGAGAGAGTTTTGCAAGTTTTTGTAATTATTTATCCAAACTAATCTTTCGATGAAGGCAAGCGCACCTTATCGCGTATAGTATAGGATATTTTTTTAGAAAATATCAAGGTCGTATTTTTCCAAGGACGTGTTGATTATTTTTACTTTTTAAGAATGCGCTATTATTTTATCGATGAAATGAGTGATTAATTTTGCGAGAATTGAAATGACAAAAATTAAAGAAAGCAGAAAATAACAGAAATTAAAGAAAGCAGAAAATTCAATCTCTTACACGCACACACTCTACGGAAATTTAAATGACTTAATTGAAATAAAGCAGAAAAGTTATATCATATACGCACGCACTCTACGGAAATTAAAGAAAGCAATAAAGCTAAGCTATGAAAGCTTTAAAATCTAATTATGAAAGCATTAAAATCTACGTTATGAAAGCATTAAAATCTAAGTTATGAAAGCATTAAATCTAAATTATGAAAGCAATAAAATTAATCTCATACACACACACACTTTCATAAAAAAACTAAATTATAAACAAAAACAATAAAATTTACCCTCATACACTCACACAGTCAACATAAGCAAAAGAAGAACAAGAAGAACAAGAAGAGCAAGAACAAAACAATATATTTATTATATATTACAACTTTTTAAAGAAAGTCTAAACTTGGAAAGCTCAAACAAGAGCATAGAAATACATAAAAAGAAACTCACATACACTCATAAGAACACTAAAATAAAGCTCACAAGAACACTCAAAAAGACTCACAAGAACACTTACTTAGGGTTCTAAATTTTATGAACCTCTTAAAACAAGAAAAGCCTCCCATATTTATAAGCAAAAATGGGGCTGCAAATAGCAAAAAAAGGAGTTTGGAAGGTGCTAGAAGAGCAGCTAGATGTTTGACTTGAGAGGTTGGCAAGTTTGACTTATGCACTGGTGGGGTGCGGTTAGAAGGCTGGGAGGCAGAGAGTTCGTCAAACGCAGAGAGAGTTCGTCGAACGTCGAGAGGGTTTCGTCGAAGGTCTGACGCGGAGAGGGATTCGTCGAACGCAGAGAGAGTTCGTCGAACGCCTGGACGCGGAGAGGGCTTCGTCGAACGCCTGCATTTTATATATTATACATATATATTTTTTCATATTTATAATATATTTATTATACATTATTATTACTATTTTTTTCATTTATATTTACATATAAATGTATGATTATTTATTATACTTATTATTTACATATATATATGACTTTATTATTTATACATCTTTATATCTTTATTTTATAATTACATATATATATATCATTGTTTTCAATGATATATATATATATATATCTTTATTTTATGGATTTATTTATTCATAGTATTATATGTACATAGAAATAAATAATTTCAAAATTTTATTCTTAAATAAATATATTTACAAAGAATATTTTTACATATTTTTCTAATTTGTTTCATACTTAAATAACTCTTTTTTCATATAGATATATATTTATATACATTAGATAAAACAAGTGACTATTTCAATATTTTACATGCAATATATACAATATTACCCAAAATTATGCTAAAAAATATACTACAAATATGTATAATTTACTATTCATCAATGGTTTTCTTATTAAAAACTCTATAAGCTTTGTTATGGCTACTATAGCCTACGAAAATACCTTTAAAGCTCTTTTCACTAAACTTGGTTTTGTAATGCTTCCCATTATTAAGAACAAAACATTTACTGTCAAAGATTCTAAAATAAGAGATGGTGGGTCTCTTGCCTTTTAGTAGTTCATAAGGAGTCTTTTCATGGTTTTTATTTATGAGTGCTCTGTTTTGCACGTGGCATGCAGTGTTGACGGCTTCATCCCAGAAGTATTTCGGAAGTGAAGAGTCGCTCAACATTGTTCTGCAAGCCTCAATGAGTGTTCTGTTCCTTCCCTCAGCTACCCCATTTTGTTGTGGAGTTCGAGGAGAGGAAAACTCACGAAAGATACCAAGGCTTTCACAGAAATCTGTCATGGCTCCAGATTAAAATTTTGTTCCATGGTCACTTCTGATTTTGACAACCAAACAATTTAATTCATTCTGGATTTGCTTGACAAATTTGGTGAAAGTATCAAAGGTATCTGACTTGTGTTTTAGAAAGAATATACATGTGAAATGTGATTAATCATATACAATAACCAATGTGTAAGACTTACCTCCTAAACTTCTAATTTGCAACGGACCAAACAAGTCCATATGTAGCAGGTGCAAACACCTGGTTGAATCTTTGCCAATAACGCTCTTAAAGTTAGCTCTTGTTTGCTTGCCTTTTACACATGCATGACAAGGTCTATCTTTAATGCACTTAACATTCGGTGCATCACGCACTAAGTTTTGAGAAAATAATTTATTTATAGTTTTGAAATTAATATGTGTTAGTCTCTTGTGTCATTGGTCAACAAGAGATGCACTATCTTTTGCTAAAAGGCACACTGGTGTAGAAGAGGATAAACAAAGAAAATTCAAACAAAAAATATATCTACAACGAGTGCCTGATAAAATCGTTTCAGAATTTTCTGCCGACTTTATCAAATACTTATCTTTACAAAAATCAACTGTGTATCCTTTATCACATAGTTGATTTATGCTTATCAGATTATGTTCTAATCCTTCCACATAAGCCACATCGGAAAAGGATACATTACCATTAGTGATCATACCGTAGCCTTTTGTTATTCCTCTGTTGGATCTGCCAAAATTAACTTTTGGACCGATCTCAACTGGAATATAGTTCTGTAATAGGCTTCTTGTCCTGGCCATGTGCCGAGAACAACTGTTGTCCAAATACCAGATAGAATTTTTGTTGGCCTTTGGACATACCTGCAAAAACAGATTACTTTACCTTAGGAGCCCAAACAAATTTGGGTCTTTGGTCCCTTGTTAATTGAGCACCACGATGAACGTTAACATTGCGAGTGGTCTTTCTTGCAATGTTTACTTGTGGTCTCTTAAAATTAATAGAATTGAACCAGCTATCTACGGTAAAGTGACCAATCTTGTCGCAACACCAACAAATCAAATCTGTTGTATCTCCTCTTTGTATTCTCTTGCTTTACTTTTTGAACGTTAGTTTTGGCAGGAGCATTACTTTTTGATGAGGATCTCTCATGCGTGCAACATACACATGATATAACTGACTCCTTTGGCTTAGGAGCAACAGTCTTCACTATTGGTGCCTTCTTTGCACTAGGTCCATGAACAAAAGGACCATAACTTCTCAGATTAATTTCCTCATAGGGTGCCTTGAACTCACTTACACCAAAGTTTCGGGGACGAGTCCACCCCTTGTAGTCATTGACAGGCCCAGACACAATTGGTCTAGTCAAGTGACCATAGGAGCTTTCCAGATCATAGACATTAGTAGGAAAGAAGACTTTCTTAAAAGTTGTCTGATCCAGACGGGCTTTCCCTTTCTCTTCGGCGGTGGCTTTCTTAGCACTCTTATTTTTCTTATTTTTCTTCTTGGCTAGTATACTTTAGCGGAAAATCTATTAATGATTGGAAGAATAGTTTTAGGTTGGGAGAACTTTTCAACTAGCCTTTTCTCAGCAGCTAGCTGTTCTTCCAGCTCTTTGATGCTTCTCTCTCTCAGGGCAAGGAGCTCATCCGAGCTTTTGATTTTGTCTGTCGGGATTTGGATTTCCTCTCTGAGAGATGTAAGTTGTGCAACTTCTTCTCTCAGATTAGATTCAACTTCCTTGAGAGACATAATCTCCTTGACCTGGATTTTGACGACCTTTCGGCATTTATCAAAGGCTTTAAGCAATTCATTATATTGAGTCATGAATATAGTGTGAGCTTTCAGATGAGTTCTAAATCCACATCTGAGTGGTAGTTCTCTTGTTCAGCTGAGGCATAATCAGATTCAGACAAAATAGTGTGAGCATTTACCTTCCCTTTGTATGTAGGTTCTTCTTCGTCGTTAGTCATAGCCATCAGCCCGAAGTAGGCTTCTTCTTCATCACTTGACTTCTCTGAGTCACTGTCGCTGAGTGTTTTGGACTTTTGGCGACGAAACTTCTTTCATTTTTCTTTTTCCCGTGGGCGGATTTCTTTTCTTCTCTTTTTCCACCTTCTTTCTTTTTGTAAGGGCATTTAGTGATCATATGTCCTGGCTTATTACAGCAATAACAAATAACATCAGAAGAAACCTGTTTGTTCGGTTTAGACTTATACCTGTCATGGCTGCTTGAGCCCTTCCTATGATGATCTCCATCACGACGAGAATGTCTATAGTCAGAGGAAAAGGGCTTGTTCTTCATAAGCCTTCTCTTGTATAGCAGTTTCTTGAACTAACGGGAGATTAGAGAAAATTCCCCATCTGACATTTCTGAGCAGGAGGATCCGGCTTCTGATTCTTCTTACTCGTCAGATTCTTGTGCCCTAATAGGAGACACAATTCTACTTTTTCAGGAGCTTTCGGCCTACAGAGCTAAGGTCCTTTCCTTGCTAGAAGTCTGATTCTCATCTTCTTCTGTTTTGTGGATATTCATCTGCAGCTCATGAGATAATAGCTTCCCAAACAGATTCTGTGGGTCAATATTTGGCAGTTTTCCAAACTCCCTAATGGAAACGATCTCGCTATCTCATTCTTTCATCAAGGATCGCAGGAACTTGTCATTGAGTTCAACGTTTGTGAATTCCCGGCCATAGTTTCTTAGGCCGTTAACAATTTTGAAGAACCTTTCATAGGCATCGGCAATGCACTCCTTCTTACTCTGCTTGAAGGCCTCATACTCTTGGTTGAGTAGAGATCTTCTATAGTCCCTTACCTCTTCGATACCTTCCATGAGAATGATTAAGGATGTCCACATCTATTTGGCTGATCTGCAGTGAATCAAGTTTTGTAACATAGAGTCATCCACTGCACTAGCAATAATGTTCTTCGCCTTTTTGTCCAAGGCTACTATAGCGATCTCATCCTAAGTTAGGTCCATCATTTTCTTTGGCACCTAAACAGTAGGGTCAATTGTAGAGGCAGTCATAGGCACATGAGGGCCTTCTTCCACAACTTGAAATATTCTCAGATCTGCGGCTTCCATGTAAAATCCGACTCTTTCTTTCCACATGGGAAAATTAGCCTTTGTGCGGATTGGCAGCTTCAACAAGGAGGAATCCTTGCTTCGTTCCATGATTTGCTAGCAACTAGAATGGATGGATCATGTTCAAGGTGTTAACCTAGAAACGAACAGCGACCCTCTGATACCAATTGAAGTATCTAGTTGCCTACCTAAATCATCTAGAGGGGGATGAATAGGTGAATTCTGCGTCTTTTACGGAATAAAAACTTGATAAAAAGATAAACACGGAAAGCAAATCACAATCATAGACGACAAGGAATTTATAGTGGTTCCCCGATCTTGGGTACTCCACTTTCTAGCCTCACCAATCTAGCACCACAGCTATCCTTGGCTACTTCTCAAAAACTCAGATCAAGAACGATCCTACAATCTCGGAGACACAACTCCTATAACTCGGAGACAAATCTCCTACAAACTCGAAGGCACCGCTCCTACAACTCGGAGAAACACTCTCCTACAACTCAGAGAAAAACTCTCCTACAAGAAAATGAGATTAAGTACAATGAAATACTTAACAAAACTTGTACAGATCTGAACTTCTGAGATCTTCTTCCTCCTTGAGTCTTGAAAAACTTTGGCTAGAAGAAGAGGGTGAAATGATAGAAATCCCAGATCTGATTTCTAGGATTCAACACGATCCAATAGATTGTTGTAGATGATTAGAGCGCTAATCTGTCGAATCTTTTCTTTAGAAGAAATCGATTGATTGAGAGAGAGAGAGAGAGATCGATCCTTCAACAATGGCTGGAGGCAGCAGTTTCTTCACGATGATCCGATCGAATAGATTAGAAAGATAACAATTAGGGTTAACATAAGACCGGATAGAAGGCTTATATATCAATCATAAGTAACGGCTGATAGGCCTTGAATTAAGGTAAGATTAACCTTAACACCACTCACACGCGCCGTCAAGTCCGTCAGAAGAAAATAAAATCCCGTCAGGAATCGGATTTCAAAGCAGCACGGGAAGAAAATAATTTTCTCGAGACAATATGGATTTCTCGAGATATTGAATTGACTTCTCGAGAAATGAACTTTACATCTCGAGAAATGGCTGCAAGAAACCGAGATAAGGCTGGAAAAATCTTTCGAGAGTACTGGAAGAGAATTTCTCGAGAACAAAGGGACTTCTCGAGAAATGGCTTTGATTTCTCGAGAGAACATAAGTCTTCTCGAGAAACGGCTGAGAAAACTTTCAAAGGAAAATAGAGAAGATTTCTCGAGAACAATTAAGGCTTCTCGATAAATGAATTCAACTTCTCGAGAAATAAAGGACTTCTCGAGAAATTCCTTAGAAACAAAAGAATAGAAAACAGAGAAGGATTTCTTGAAAACTAGAGAGGACTTCTCGAGAAATGAATCAAATTTATCGAGAGATACCTTTGATTTCTCGAGAAATACACTTAGAAAAATTTCTGAACTTTTCTCCATTTTTCTCTAGAACACCAATAGCTCTTCCATCTTCCAAGCTTCAAGAGTCTTGAAAATAAAGTGTATCCCAATAGAGAGATCACACATAATTCAACACCATGTTCCACACAATGAGGGATTGTTGGAACATGGTCTTCCGCATCTCCTAGGTTTGAGAATAACAAATCTTATGTGTATTTGATCTTGTGTGTTTAAGTGTGCAGGAAATAAGGTCCATATGACTCAAGGATTACATAAGAAGGTTGACCACAAATTTGAGCCAATAAATCCAACATGCCCACTAGCGCCGGTGGTAGCACCTAGCGCCCGACGCTAACGATGATTAGCGCAATTCCAGAGCACATATAGAAGGAGCTAGCGCCTGGCGGTAGTGGATAGCGTAGGCAGTAGAGTGGAGCATAGAAGGCAAGAGAGAAATGTTTCCTCGGATTGAAGATTCCCCCGCGCAGAATAATGCCTAATCCGAGATAGCGTCGGCGGTAGCGCTAGCGCAAGCACTAGCGCTGAGGCTATAAATTGGACCCCTCTTCTCTCGTTTCATACAGACATCAGAGAGAGATATTGAGTGCTAGAATTCCAGAGGCTGATTTGGCCGAAAGTTGATGTCCTACCAAAGCTCTGCGAATTTCTGAAGGAGAATCTCTTCACACCGGATCCAAACGACGTCTGCATCTACAATGCTTATTCTACAGCAGATCTTCGTCTCCATCTTCAGAAGTTCTTCAAGAGGGAGTTCTTATTATTACCATTTCATATTTCTTGTAAACCGTTAGAGAATTCACCTCGTGTTGGCGACTAGGTCTGGGTAGGACTTAGGGTAGAAATTTGCCTCGTGTTGGCGACTAGATCTAGGTTAGGTCTAGGGAGTTCTCAAGGCTATATCCGGGGTTGGATTGGCTAGAGTGGCTTGAGGTCGAATCCGGGGAAGGATAGGCTAGGGCCACTGGTTCGTGGGGATGCGAGTCGGGATAGAAAACAAAAGGAGCTTACTATTATTCGCCACCGATTTCTAGCGTTATAGAAATCAATTTTTGTAAAACCTTATTTCATATTAATAAAACATGTCTCCACTTTATTTTAATTGTTTTGTTTGATTTCTCACTTTCTTATTCACGCATTATTTCAAAGATAATCAAAATATAATTTAAGTTTTAAAAACTCTTATTCACCCCCCCCCCCCCCCCTCTAAGGGCACATACCGATCCAACAAGTGGTATCAGAGTGGTTTTATTCCAATCGGCTTAACAACCGGGAATAATGGCATCAAATGATCTCGCTTTTTTGGAGGGTCAGGGTGTTAGTCGACCACCTCTTTTTTCTGGGTCAAATTTCAACTACTAGAAAAATCGAATGATGTGTTTTCTTATGACCATAGATGTGGAAGTATGGAACATGGTAGAAGTTCGGTACTCTCCTCCTACAATTGTAGTGGGAGAGGCGACATTACTAAAACCTAAATATAAATGGGATGATAACGATAAACTAAGGTGCAAAAATAATGCTAAGGCGATGAACGTTTTATATTGCGCCTTAAATAGAACTGAGTTTAATAGAATTTCTGCATGCATAACTGCTTATGATATTTGGAATCAATTAGAAGTTACTCATGAAGGTACATCGCAGGTGAAAGATGCAAAGCTATTCCAACTGGAATCTGAATATGAAAAATTCAGGATGGATACCGAAGAGGACATCAACTCGATGCACACTCGCTTCACCAAGATCGTCAACGCATCAAAGGAACTTGGAAAGATCCACTCAGACGGGGACTTGGTGAAGAAAATTCTTCGCTCTTTACCTCCAAGGTTCAATCCAAAGGTGACGGCCATCTTGGAGTTGCACAACCTAAGAACGCTCTAGATTGAGAACCTTATTAGGAATCTCAAAACCCATGAGGTAGAACTCAAGATTCAATACAATGAGTACAACAAAGAGCCAAAGAAAATGGCGATGGCACTAAAATCAAAGAAGAAGAGCACCGAAGATGATGATGAAGATGAATGTCTCCTGGTGAAGAACTTCAGGAAGTTCATTAGGAATCCGGAGAGAAGGAACACCTTCCGAAAATACTTCCAAAAGGATGCTCGGCGAAAAGGATCTTCCACTTCATCAAAGAAAGGAAAAGGAAGCGAAGATGAAGAAGAAAGACCACCACCGGAGTGCTACCACTGCAGAAAGACTGGGCACATTCGGAGCCAGTGCCCGAAGTATCAAAAGGAGCAAAAAGAACAATACAAAGCGAAGGAGAAACAGAAAGTGTTGAAAGCCGCAACTTGGGATGATTCTTCCTCTGAAGATTCAAACGAGTCTGAGTCAAGCAGCGAGGAGGAAGCAAACTTATGCTTAATGGCAAAAAGCAATGATGACGACACCAGTATTCTTAGCGACACTTAGGTAACTCCTCCCACCTTCAAAGAACTCTATGATGAATTTGTTCAAACTTGCAAATCCTATGATCAAAGTATGAAAGATAATATTATTTTAAATCGTGAAAATGAATCTATTATCAAAGAAAAACATAAGCTCACAAAACAATTGATTTCCTTTGAAAAGAGAAAGGTTTCATGCCAAGAGTGTGAGCACTCATTATGTAAGGCAAAAGAACTTGAAGTTTCTCCTTCTAAGGCCTTCTCACAAATAAAAAATATTACAAAAGAAAAGGGGGACTTAGAGAGAAAACAAAAAACCTCTCTCTAACAAATTAAAAATAACAAAAAGGGTTTTGAAAATAAATGTGTTATGATTATACAAGAAAATACATCTCTTAAAAAACAAAATCATGATCTCAATATGGCCATAAAAAATTCAGAATAGGTCAAAAATCCCTGGATATGATTTTGGGAAACCAATGTTATGGTTTTGGAAAGTTTGGGCTCGGATATCAAAGTGAGCCCTACCGCCCGGCGCTAGCCACTAACGTCGGCGGTAGCTCAATAGTTAAAAAATCTCATGTTTTTTCTAAAATTCAAACATCATCCAGCAAGAGCAATGTAGAAATTCATAAAAGGGTCTCAACCCTCTTTATTTCGTGTACAAATTGTCTTAAGTTTGGACACACGTCTAGCTCTTGCAGGAATATAAAATAATGATTGTTAAAACAAATCTGGGTACCTAAGAAATCCACTTACTCTATGGGTGGTACCTCTTAGGTATCCGGATCTTTACTCTCATCTTCTTTCTAGATTTGCAAGAAGGCTAAGGAAATGGAGGACGTGTGGTACTTGGACTCAGGCTGCTCCAAGCACATGACGGGCAACAAAGCAAAATTCCTTAGCCTAGAAAAGAAGAAAGGAGGGATCGTAACGTTGGGTGATAACAGTAAAGGAAGGATCATGGGAGTAGGTACAGTGGGTATTGAATCCTTTCTTATCTCAAATATTCTTTATGTTAAAGGATTAAAACATAACTTAATATCTATAAGCCAACTGTGTGATGAAGGATTAGATGTATTATTTGAATCATTCACTAATCTTTACAAAATATTTAATCCTAAAACAAAAGATGTGTTACTAACTGCACCTGTAATTCACAATGTTTACATAGTTTCGTTTCATGATCTTTCAAAATCTTCTATAAAATGTTTTATAACCACAAATGATGAATTAGAACTATGACATAGACGTTTAGGTCACGCTAGTACAAAGCTCATTTTAAGACTAGCAAAAAGAGAATTGATTAGAGGATTGCCTAAATTGAATGGAAATTTATCTTCACTATGTTCTCCATGCCAAAAAGGAAAATTTACAAAATCATCTTATAAAAGCAAAAACAAAATTTCTACTTTTAAACTATTGCAACTAATTCATATAGATCTCTTTGGTCCCGTTAGCACCTCAAGTCTTGGTGGTAGAATATATACTTTCATTCTAATAGATGATTTCTCGAGATATTGTTAGACTTTATTTCTCTCTTCATAATCTTTTGCGAATTCTCAAAATTATGTGCTCGTATTCAAAATGAACTAGATTTAAAAATAAAATGCATTCGCTCAGATCATGGAGGACAATTTGAAAATAAAAATTTTAAATCTTTTTGTGAAATGTTAGGTATTAAGCATGAGTTCTCCGCTCCACGAACACCTCAACAAAACGGTGTTGTAGAAAGAAAGAATAGGACAATCCAAGAACTAGCACGCACTATTTTATCTGAATATAAATTACCTAAGACTTTTTGGGCCGAAACGGTAAGCACATCATGCTATGTAATGAATAGAGTCATGCTTCGCCCATCTCTAAATCTCACACCGTATGAGCTATATTATCACAAGAAACATAATGTATCATATTTTAAAGTATTTGGTTGTAAATGTTTTATTCTTAATACAAAAGATTCTTTAGGAAAATTTGATGAAAATGTGATGAAGGAATATTTCTTGGATACTCTTCAACCAGTAAAGCCAATAGAATATTTACAAAAGATCGAGTAAGGTTGAAGAGTCTATTAATGTTAAATTTTATGAATTTATTCCGTGTGCAGAAAGACTTCCTATAGGTACAAATGATGAACCTTTGCCATCTTTGGAGCATGACGAAGAGGAACCTTCCAAAGAAAAGGAGGAGAAGGCCAAGGAAGATGAATATGTGCCCCCCAAGCATCTTGAACTTCTCAAAAAATCATCCAAAAGAGCTAGTCATTGGGGAACCTTCTACTGGGGTAAGAACTCGATCTTCTCTTCATGAAACGTTTTCAAATATTTGCTTTGTTTCCGAAATCGAACCTAAAAACATTTTCACCGCTTTAAATGACGAACTTTGGTTTTTGGCTATGAATGAAGAGTTAGATCAATTTGAAAGAAATAAAGTTTGGAATCTAGTAAATAGACCATCTAATCATCCTATTATTGGAGTAAATTGGATCTTTAAAAATAAATTAGATGGTCAATCTAGGATTATAAGAAATAAAGCACGCTTAGTTGCTCAAGGTTTTTCTCAAATTGAGGGGGTAGATTTTGAAGAAACTTTTGCACCCGTTGCTCGCTTAGAATCTATACGAATATTTTTAGCATTTGCAAGTTTTAAAAGAATTAAATTATTTCAAATGGACGTTAAAAGTAATTTTTTAAACGTGTTTATAAAAGAAGAAGTTTACGTAGAACAACCCCCCGGTTTTATAAATGAAAAATTTCCGAATCATGTTTACAAATTAGAAAAAATGCTTTATGGACTAAAACAAGCGCCCCGTGCATGGTATGATAGACTTACATCGTTTTTGTTAAAGCACAGTTATGCTATGGGAAGTGCCGACAACACACTCTTCATTAAGCATAATAATAATGATCTAATTATTTTACAAATATATGTTGATGATATCATCTTTGGAGCCACTAATGAAGAGTTGTGTAATGAAGTAGTCTTAGTAATGAAAAATGAATTTGAAATGAGTCTTGTAGGAGAACTATCATATTTTCTTGGTTTTCAAATCTCACAACGATCTGATGGTATCTTTATTTGCCAAACAAAATATGTTCATGATATGCTTAAACGATTTGGATTTGAAAATCTTAAACAAGCTTCTATTCCTATGAGTGCTTCTTTAAAACTAGGAAAAAATGAATCTGGAATTTCCATTGATCAAACTTTATATAGAGGAATGATATGATCTCTTCTTTACTTAAGTGCATCTAGACCAGATATAATGTTTGCCGTGTGTTTATGTGCTCGCTTTCAAGCCAATCCAAAAAAATCTCATTTAAAAGCGGTAAAATGTATTTTTCGTTATCTATTAGGGTCATCTAAATTAGGATTATGGTACCCACACAATGATTCATTTACACTTCACGACTATTCCGATTCGGATTATGCCGGTTGTTCACTAGATCGAAAAAGCACTAGCGGTACTTGTCACTTTTTAGGACCCTCATTAGTTGGTTGGTCTAGTAGGAAACAATCTTCAGTTGCACTCTCCACCACGGAGGCCGAATACATCACACTTGGTAGTTGTTGTGCACAAGCGTTATGGATGAGCCAAACTCTAGAGGATTTTGGATTTCATCTAAAAACATTGATCTTAAATGTGACAACAAAAGTGTCATAGACCTTACAAATAATCCTGTACATCACTCTAGATCCAAACACATAGATGTTCGCCATCATTTCATTAGGGATCAAGAAAGAGCATGTAAAAGTAAGCTTCATTGGAACGGACTCTCGACTCGCTGACATATTTACTAAACCTCTTCCCGATGCAAGATTTCGATTATTACGACTTGAGTTAGGTGTCCTAGACCTTTCGAGTTAAAACACATTCATAAACGCATTTATGCAACTTTTAACCATCTAAAAACATCTCCTAAAATTCTGAAATTTCTACATGAAACTATTATTGAGACACTTAATCAAGAACAAAATCAAAATTTTCAAAATTACCAAAATCGTGTACTGTTTCCCGCACTAGCGCTAACGTCGACGCTAGCGCACCTATCTTTTTTTCTGTATTTTTAAAATTTTGAAAATTCTTAAAAATATATTAATCTATATGTACTATTTATTTTTGCACTTCTGACTATATTTCATTTTTTGAAAAATCCAAATACAAAATTACAAAAGCCAAATTACAAAAATTATTTTTTGTTATTTGTTTAAATTCTATTTATAATGCAAAAATCAAATACAAAAATATAAAACACCAAAAAAAACTGTATGTACTTTTATTGTGAAAATCAAGCATGTTTAAAACTATCTTTAGAACTTCTATAATGTTCTAATTTATCTTTTCAAACTACTTTGAACATTGTTCTTATCATGCGTTGATATATCTATTAATATGTGCATCAATTCTATTTTAAAAGTAGTGTAGAACCTACTCTAAGTATGGGTAAATGTCTTATGGTTGATAATGATATCTCTTCACTCACTTTTTGGCTAAGTCTACTTATGTTTTTAATCTAAAGATGCTTGCTTATGTATTGTAATTGTACAATGAATTAAAATTGCACAAGTATCTTACCTACACTACATTTATTTGCACTATTAAATATAAAGAAAAGTGGTTATACTTTAAAACTCTAATTGGTTTGCAAAGCAAGTGTATTCGGAGAACTTTGTACAAAGCAAAAAATCATAAAATATATTGACAAAGATAACTCCACAAAGCACTACTTGAACCTCCTGATAAGTCTTAATGAGCGTTGTGAGGTTGAGCACCTTGGAAAGAATAGTAAAGTGTCTTGTGCAAACCTTCACTTCGAAAAAAACCACTTATTCTTATGTACATCGGATCACAAAAAAATCAATATTGAAAAATAAAGTGTGTGATACCCAAGCACTACTTTGCACCCTGATATGTCTTAATGAGCATTGTGTGTGCAAAGCACATTGGTAGTTGTACATTTTTTTGTGCATAAAAGTGTGTGGATGTAATCTTATTTGTGTTTCTTTGTGCACTTTACTCTACATTTGTCTTGTATTTTTGATTATAACAATTGTTTACTCTTTTCAAAATACACTTTGTGCACATTATTATCTTTCATAACACTTCTTCTCATGAGTATTGGATCCTAATGCTAATTCTATAATACTTTTTATATCTAAAATGCACTAGACAACCTAGCATGTTTTCTACAATGTTTGGTGTGTTTTTGGCTTTATGAATTAGAATAACATTGTAGTAGTCTCTCCTTCATACATCTCTTTCATGCTTGGTTACTTCATGATAATTTTTTTTCAAAGAAAAATGATTTACAAAAATATCTTGTTTCATTATATGAATCATCATGTCTTACAAAAAGATGTTTGATTGAACTTTTATATAAGTCTTCCGCAACATTACATTTACCTTGTATTCTTTTCATGCTTATCTCAAGATCTCCAACTCATTTTTTTGCATGGTACGTAAATGTGACATTATTCTTTTTAAAGCTAAAAATTATGATTTCTTTCTATGAACATACTTATGCTAAAACTCTGATTTATTATTCTAAAAACTCCTTATCATTTCCTTCTCTCTAAAAGCTCGATCATGCCTATATCTTATTATCAATACTTTTATGTGTTGCCTCCTTACCCACTTTTGCTAATAACAAAAGGGGGAGAACTAACATGATAAATAAAATCCGCTATCGAAATGAAAAACTAACTTGATTAATTAAAGATGATAGCTTACATATTAGGGGAGTATTCACTTAGGGGGAGCATGTATTTAGGGGGAGCAATTTTAAATACTAAAATCGATAATTATCCTAAGTCATCACTCTCACACACACACAAGTAGTTTATCATGCTTATATATATTAATGCTCTGATTTATCATTAATGGATTTGTTATTATCAAAAGGGGGAGTTTGTTGGAACATGATCTTTCGCATCTCCTAGGTTTGAGAATAAGAAATCCTATGTGCATTTGATCTTGTGTGTTTAAGTGTGCAGGAAACAAGGTTCATATGACTCAAGGATTACATAAGAAGCACTACTAGAAAAATGACTTTTAGCCACACTTTTTTTTGCCACGGGTCCAAAATCGTGGCTAATAGTTAAGTATTAGCCACAACCCCCTAATTCGTGGCTAATAAGTAAGTATTAGCCACGGATGGCAAATTCGTGGCAAAAAAGACAACATTAGCCACGGTTTACCGAATTCGTGGCTAAAAAGTACTATTAGCCACGGTTTCCTAATTCGTGGCTAATATTTTAGCCACAATTCTTAGTTCGTGGTCAATACATAAGTATTAGCCATGGTTTGTTGCCGTGGCAAAAAATTATTATGAGATAATTAACAAAAAAATAGTTTTTAAATTTATTCATAACATATGCATAAATATATTAATATTAATTTAGACATTAATTCTCAAATACTTAATAAATTTGTGTCACATGTCATTCAATCATGTATATACTATACATCACGTGCTATGAGGAGATCAACAACACTCAATCTAAGAGCAGAACTACTTTCGAATAATTATGTGAAGCTATAATATTGATGAAGCTATAATATTGATGAAGCTATAATATTGATGATAGCTAGCAACGATCTCAAACGTCGTTACCTTTATACGAATAATTATGATGAATGCATGTGTTCACTATGAATATGATCGATGTTATCGAATTGTAATCATACGTAACTTCTAGCGTCGACACATCAGGTAGCTAATATTTGGCTTGTAGTTCAATAATCTCATCAAATTGTTATCTGCGATCATACCAAGATATTTTTTTCATATGGAGAATATGATTACATCAATGAGGCGCTAGGTGAATGTTCTAAGAAATAGTAGGAACTGAGTTGCACGCGATAACCACAAAATGACAACATCGATGAGCCAATTAAACGAATTGTACCTAAGATGATTGAGATCTCAGGCTCGTATCAAATGCCCCTAGCTACGAAGAGTTTTGGGGGTTCCGAGATCCCAACCTCGTATCATGCTGCCCCTATATGTATAGTTATTGTGGGTTTCACTGCCCAATCTTATATCAAATGCCCCATGTCGAGTTTTCGGGGGTTCCGCTGCCCGGTCAGCGGACGGGGATCAAGGGGGCAGCGCCCCCTGCAGGGTCCGGGGGCAGCGCCCCAGGCCCAATTTTTTTTTTGTATATTAACTACGACCAGCTCCGCACGGGCTTCGCCCGTGCTCGCTGACACTTAGCGGGTTGCGCCCACATTCGACAGTACCCGGTCGGCGACGGTGGGCTTCGCCCGCAACATACACATATGAGTACTCAAAATGACCGTAAAAAAATATACATCAATATTTTATAATTATTTATTTCAAAAACATTTAATAATTTTGTAGTATCATTTTTTATTTTTCAATAATTAATAAAAAAACACTCTTAATAATTTATGGCAACCAACCTAAAAATAATGGAGGGAAACTAAAAAATCTCTCCCCCCACAAACTTTACTTAATTATTTTTCATTTTTTTAAGCCAAAACCTATAGGTCAAAACCGAGCCTTTTTCCTTTTTCCTCGGTTTTGCGCGCAGCCTTCTCGACAGAACGAACCCCGCCCGCAAGGCGCTCCCCTTCCTTCTCCGTCGAAATCGCTGATCCTCCTCCTCACCGTCGACTTCATCCCCCTTTTCCTCTCTGGCGAAGGTCCAGTGGTGCTCCATACTCCTTCTCCTCTCCGGCGAAGGTCTGGTGAAGCCCTAGAGCATTGCATGCGGCGACCTAATCGGCCGACCACTGCAGTTCGCCGCTCCTTCTTCCTTCTCTCCGGCGACGATAGCTAGGATCTTCATCCTCCAACGTTTTCCTTCTCTCCGGCGACAACAACGAGGGCTTCTTCCTCCTTCTTGGACCACCTTCAGTTTAGGTATAAAAAACATTTTGCCCCCTTTTTCATGATTCGATTTTACCTTGCATTGCATAACAGGTTGTATGTATTTTATGGTTGTGTGTGTTGTGTTTGTGTATGAATGTGTTAACTATGATGTTGTATGTGTTTTGTGCTTGTGTGTTGTGTTTGTGTATTTATGTGTTATGTGGTTGTGTGAGTGTCTTTGATGGCAGACGGGAAAATATGAGCCGAGATCAGCATCCCTCCCTCTGGTAGCCTGAATTGACCTATCCTGAAGGAGAATCAGGTTGTGTACAATTAGTTCCTACGGTTTCTCCCACTTCCAACCGCACAGAACAACGACCGACCATTGCCAGAAGCCGATTTTGCTGCATTCTCTGCGTGAAATCACTGTAGATTGGGTATTACTGCTGCCCAATGAATTGTACAACCTCTGTCCAATTCAGGACAGCAAACAAATCCCTTTCCAGGAGTCCAACCTGCAGCCCAACACCTGCTTTCAGCCGCCCAGAACAAACATTATTGCTTTTTGGTGCTGTCACACATTGTAGAGCACAAGTCCAGCCATCATTCAAAGAGTTCTTATCCACCGGCAAGCCCTCCACATCTAATTCAAGCCTGAAAATTGCCGTAAATCTTCACAGTTTGGTCTTACTTGTTTATGTTGTTTATGTTGTATGTGTATGAATATGTTGTTGTATGTGTATGAATGTGTTGTTGTATGTGTATGAATGTGTTAACTGTGAATTTTCAAGAATCGATTTTTGTAACAAAAAAGATTTCCTGATGAGTTATAATAATTTGGCAATATTTTTTATAAATGCAAGTAAAATTAGGTATTATGATGATCTTTAGAGTGAAAGTTCACAGAGAATTCCTACAATAATTTTGCTAATTTTGATATTTTAATTCTGCTAATTATGTGAAGTTATAATATCAATGATTAATTTCAATATTATTTTAAATAGCAGGTAACAAGATAAGAAGGACTTATCGTTGATTTTACGGCACTTCTCCGGCTACAGATTGTGGCATAGGTTTCACTCTCTTCATCTCTATCTCCTTTTACATTCCTGTATTCTAGGTGTGCTTTGAGGTATTAGTCAAGTAGTGGCTAAGCGAAGCACGGTAGACTCTGTGATTGATGTTTGTAGGGGTGCTCCGTAGTATTGGCTGGTAGAGGGTCAAGCGGAGCAAATAGATATTTATTTACTTTGCATGTACTTTTTCATGTTTTACTGATTTCTAATTTAAAATCTTCCCCTGTAAATCACTTATTATGAGCTTCTATGTAGGTTACTTGAGCATATAACATGGATAAAAGTTGGATTGACTTGCAAAATAGAACTTCAGATGAATATATTAAGGGTGTTGACAAGTTTTTGGATTATGCTTATCAAAACAAGTCAAGTGATTTTGAGACTAGGATTTACTGTCCTTGCAAGAAATGTACCAACCGTTATCTTGTAGAGAGAATTGTTGCACATGAGCATATAATTATTCAGCGGTTTCAAAAAAAGTACAAGACATGGAGTTTTCATGGGGAGTTATGTCATTCACAAAATTATAGTGAAGATTGCTCAATTAATCATCATTTAAATTTGAGTGATGATATGATTGGAATGATACATGAGGCAGCTGGCATTCCTGTAATTGATGCTAGCTTGCATGAAGATCCACATACATCAAATAATCCAATAGATGATTTCACAGAAGGGGATGTCAAATTTAGAAAACTTGTTGAAGATGCAGAGTCTCCATTATACCCTGATTGTGCTAAATATACATCACTGTCTTTTATGGTTAGGTTACAACATGGGAAAACAATGTATGGATGGACAGATGTATCATTCACTTGGTTGTTAGAAACTCTTATTGATGCGTTTCCCAACATAAAAATACCAAAATCTTATTATGAAGCTCAGAAAATCACTAAAGACTTGGGGTTTTCTTACGAGACTTGGGATGCATGCCCTAACAATTGTGTGTTATTCAGAGGAAATGATTTGTCACTTGATAAATGTGAGATATGTGGGGAATCAAGATATAAAAAACCTAATGAATGCTCAGGTAATGTAGAGTGCACAACTACAAAAATTGCTTCAAAACAAGTAAGATACTTTCCTATTAAGTCAAGGTTAAAAAGGTTATTCATGTCATCGAAAATGGCACATTTCATGCGATGGCATATAGAAGAACGCATAGATGATGGGATCATGCGACACCCTGCAGACACTCCTCAATGGAAAAAATTTGATAATGATTTTCCTGAATTTGCAGCTAAGTATCGCAATGTTAGACTTGGTTTGGTATCTGATGGATTTAATCCTTTTAGAACCATGTCTATTGCTCATAGCACATGGCCGGTTGTTTTAATGCCTTATAATTTACCACCATGGATGTGTATGACACAAGCTTTTCTCTTTCTTGTTGTGTTAATTGATGGACCAAAGGGGCCAGGTAATAAGATAGATGTTTATCTACAACCGTTGATTGAAGAATTGAATGAACTGTGGATGGCCATGGTCGTGTGCGTACATGGGGTTCCGTTATAGGCAATCCACAATTAAACGAGGAAGCATCAAATTCAATTCGTTCACAAATTCGAGAGGAGGTGCAATCTCAAGTTGATTCTCAAATTACTCAAATGAAAGCACAAATGGATGAAATGACACGTGTTCAACAAAATATGCAAGTGCTTTTAGAGCGTGCTGGCATTCCATTAACACTAACAATGAATAGAAGTGACGACCCTTCCATTCCATCTAGCACTGGACAGGTTTGTATTTAATGTTACTTTTCAATTGCTAATTTTTTTAAAAACTTGTAATATTTGAAATTTTATAGGTTGGAGATGAGCATGATGATTTAGAAGACGGAGAGTTGGAGGGCATGGTGCATCAATCAAAAAATTAATTAATATGCAGTAGTTTTTTGATTGGTTTTATTTTGTGGTTTGGGAATGATTACATTTGGAGTTTAAGAATGATTTGATTTTGGTTTGTGCTATAAACTAATGAAGACAATTTATATGAATTAATATTGTACTTTTTTATGCATATATCGTGTGTGTGTGTGTGTGTATATATATATTAAGATAAAAATTGTCTCCTTTTAATATTCATTATTTTGGTACCAAATGTTTCTTCAAAAAGTTGTGTTGATGGTCTAGCTAGATAGGAGCTCATAGTTTTTGGGAGTACATGAAAAGTTCATCGAGGAGAAAATGAGATAAAATAAAAGAGTACAAACACTTATTTGCGGGTGTTAGTTTGATTAATTTATTAGTAATTTGATGATCATTGGTAATTGTATTTGATTAATTATAATTTTTTTTTAAATTGTGTATAATTAATGAAACATGAAATAAATTTTAGCCACGGGGTGGAATCGTGGCAAATACTATAAACTTAGTTTTTTAGCCACGGAAAAAATTCGTGGCAAATAGTTAATCATATTATAAAAATTGATGCGAAATAAATATAAAAGGAAACTATTAGCCACGGCAATTTGCCGTAGCTAATAGTTATCATATGTAATAGCTTTAGCCATGGGCCGAAGTCGTGGTAAATGAGGATGAGACTGGACTTTTAGCCACGGTGGAGATTTCGTTGTTAATAGACGATAAAACTGGGACTTTTAACCACGGTTTAAATCCGTGATTAAAGGTCGTGGTTAAAGGTTATTAGCCACGGAGCGGGCGTGGCGAATACTATTTGCCACGCGCGCATTGCCCACGCCCATTCACCGTGGGCAGGCCGTGGCTAAAAGCCATTTGCCACGGTTTAGGACTTTTAGCCACGGCAATTTGCCCTGGCTAAAAGTCTCTTCTCTGGTAGTGAAGGTTGCCCCCAAATTTGAGCCAACAAATCCAACATGCCCACTAGCGTCGGCGGTAGCACCTAGCGCCCGACGTTTGCGATGATTAGCGCAATTCCGGAGCACATATAGAAGGAGCTAGCGCCTGGCGGTAGCGGATAGCGCAAGCGGTAGCGTGGAGCACAGAAGGCAAGAGAGAAATGTTTCCTCGGATTGAAGATTCCCCCGCGCAGAATAATGCCTAATCCGGGATAGCGCCGGCGGTAGCGCTAGCGCTGAGGCTATAAATTGGACCCCTCTTCTCTCGTTTCAGACAGACATCAGAGAGAGAGAGATTGAGTGCTAGAATTCCAGAGGCTGATTTGGCCAAAAGTTGATGTCCTACCAAAGCTCTGCGAATTTCTGAAGGAGAATCTCTTCACGCCGTATCCAAACGACGTTCGCTTCTACAACGCTTATTCTACAGCGGATCTTCGTCTCCAACTTCAGAAGTTCTTCAAGAAGGAGTTTTTACTATTATCATTTCATATTTCTTGTAAACCGTTAGAGAATTCATCTCGTGTTGGCGACTAGGTCTGGGTAGGACTTAGGGCAGAAATTCGCCTCGTGTTGGCGACTAGATCTAGGTTAGGTCTAGGGGGTGCTCAAGGCCATATCTGGGGTTGGATTGGCTAGAGCGGCTTGAGGCCAAATCTGGGGAAGAATAGGCTAGGGTCACCGGTTCGTGGGGATGCGAGTCAGGATAGAAAACAAAAAGAGCTTACTATTATTCGCCACTGATTTCTAGCGTTATAGAAATCAATTTTTGTAAAACCTTATTTCATATTAATAAAACATGTCTCCACTTTATTTTAATTGTTTTGTTTGATTTCTCATTTTCTTATTCACGCATTATTTCAAAGATAATCAAAATATAACTGAAGTTTTAAAAACCCTTATTCACTCCCCCCCTCTAAGGGTGCCTACCGATCCAACAGGGATTACATTGCATGAGACTGTGTTTAATGACCCATTGTGATCTGACATTGGTCTACACTTAACATTTATAACCAGCAAGATCATAACTAAAAGACAATATCAAATACACTAGCAATTCACATTGGTTCAATGGTGACTTCTCACAAATCTAGGGCTATTGCGGATTCAATACCCAACAGATTTGATGTTCGGTCCGATTTTCAAAACGATGGTATCCCGTGAAGCTCCAAGGGCCTATTCGAGCAAGTTCCCATGTGAGTTGCAAATCCAAACAACCAATGCCCGTTAGAATCCCTAATGAGACCACCAGACCGACTATCCCCGGGTTTCCTTTAACAGCCCCGTCCGTGTTAAACTTCACATGACCAAAGGCAGGAGCACGACATGCAATCAAGGGCAGCGAAACGAGAGGTATTTAGGTACGGGTAACGAACGGTGATCATAATAGATCACAGTGAGGGAGCAGAAATAGCCGTATGATCCGTTATTTCAACGGCGTAGATTATTTTCAAAAATATATGACCATATTTGTGTAATACGATCGTATTGAGAAGTGATCGTATTTTATATAATCATGTGCAAAAATTTGTGTTGACGAAAATACACGACGGGTCAGAGGTCGCGCAGAGTGATCTAAGTTTCGTTAGAAGTATCACTTTTTTTCCCAATGGAGCTGGCCCCTTCGTGCATGCCCCTAGCTATTTCATAGTTTTGAATAAGTATTTAGAAAATAAAGATAAATAATAAAAAAATATTAAAATTTTAATGTGTAAAATTATCGATGACTAGGTTCAAACATTAATTGCATATAAACATAGAGCTGAGGCGATAATCCACACCACACACGAATTAAACTTATATTAATAAGCCTAGAGAAAGTGTCCTGCACAACAATCTATCCCGTCGGAAAACCATGCCTGCTCCAATTTCTACGCCCGATGGAACACCAACACCACCTCCACCAGTGACGCAAGCATCATCCGATTTTCTAGCATGGGCCAGCGCACTTAGTCATACCGTCCTCTTCGAGCTCCGGCGGCAACGAGGCATCATCGCAACCCTCACAATCATGAACCTGACGTGGTTCGCAAAGTCGACAATCACCACCATCTTCCTAGGCAGACTTGGCGATCTCCAGCTCGCCGCCGGCGCTCTCGCCTTCAGCTTCGCGAACGTAACAGGATTCTCGGTGCTTACTGGCCTCTGCGGCGCAATGGAAGCCATATGCGGCCAGGCTCACGGAGCCGGAAACCGTGAACTACTTCGCAAAACTCTCCTTATGTCCATCATCCTACTCCTTGTCGCCTCTGTTTTCATCTCTTTTATATGGCTGAATGTGGACACGATCCTTTCCCATTTTGGGCAGCAAAAGGAGATTGCCAGCCTCGCCAAGAAGTACGTACTGTGGCTTCTCCCCGACCTGGTGGCGATCTCCTTGCTCAGCCCCTTAAAAGCCTACCTGAACTCGCAGGGATTGACGCTACCTGCCCTAATCAGCTCCGCCATGGCACTTGCTGTTCACTTACCGCTAAACCTGCTGCTCTCCAACGCCAAAGGACTCGAGGGCGTAGCGATGGCCGTCTGGCTAACGGACCTCGCAGTCGCCATCATGCTCGGTTTATACGTCTGCGTAACCGAGAGAAACTACAAGAACGGAGACGAAAGTGAGGCATCATGGTGGAAACAGAGCAGGGCAGAGTGGGCGCGGCTGCTGCGGCTGGCGGGGCCCTGCTGCCTGAACATGTGTCTGGAATGGTGGTGCTACGAGATTTTGGTCCTTCTTACGGGACGGCTACCAGACAGCAACCGCATGGTGGCCGTCATCACCATCGTATTAAACTTTGACTACCTCCTCTTCTCCGCCATGCTGTCGCTTGCTACGGCTGCATCAGTGCGCGTTTCCAACGAGCTCGGAGCCGGACGCGGGCTCGCCGCCCAGTCTGCGGCGTTCGTTTCGTTGGGGATGGGCTCAATCGGAGGGCTCGTAAGCGCGGGTGCGACGGCGGGAGCGAGGGGATGGTGGGGGAAGGGGTTCAGCAAGGACAAGGCCATCGGGCGGGGTGTACAGAGGACGATGCTGGTGATGGCTGTGGTGGAAGTGGTGAATTTTCCACTTGCGGTGAGCGGGGGGATAGTGCGCGGCACGGCACGGCCGTTGCTCGGCACGTACGCTAGCGTCGGCGGATTCTACCTGGTGGCGCTACCGCTTGCGGTGGTTTTGGGTTTCAGGTTGAAGCTGGGGTTGGCCGGGATGCTGCTGGGGTTCCTCGTCGGCGGCGCAACCAGCTTCGTTCTCTTGCTGGTCTTATTAGCCTGCGTCGACTGGGAAAAGGAGGCGGAGAAGGCGCAGAAATTAGCGACAGATGGCTTGGAAGGCGTAAACGGCGACGGTGCGTGATGATTCATGATGAACCAGTCAGGCGACTGAAATAAAACTTTATTTTACACACCATAAAGTATGTTGGTGAAGAAAACTTAATAAAATATAGGCAAAATCCCCATTTCAGTTCCTAAGATTTGAGTGCTTTAAGATTTCAGTCCCCAAGTTTTTTTTAAAAGATTTTAGTCCCTAACCTTTCTCCTTATTTTGATTTAAGTCCTAAAACAGCTCTGTTAACTTTTCAGCTTCCTTTCCGTTAGCCTTTTCATAACTGTTCGATGAGGTTGAAAAAAAACACATTACAGCAAGTGAAATCAGCGAGGTTGAAAAAAATAATATTACAGCCTGATGAGGTTGAAAAAATATCATGGTATGAAGTCATATTACAGCAAGATTACGAACCTGTGAGTTTGAAAAAAATCACAATACAACCCTAAATTATTGAAGGCGCACGCTTGCTGGTTTGCCAAAACAAAGGGAAATTACTAGTTTTTGGGATCGCAATCCATCAATGACTCCCCTGTTATTCTCTTCGTTTGATTTTTGTTCTTACTCTGGGTTTCTGTGTAGGTGGATTTGGTAGGTGGCTATTATGATGCAGGGGAAAACATGAAGTCTGGTTTCCCCATGGCTCGGAAGTTGCTGGGAGAGACCGGAGGATATGAAAACTCTGAGAACGATCGTTCTCAAGATCAATGGCAGCAACCCAGGCTTGAATGTTGCCACAGAGATCCTCGGAGTTGCCAATATCGTAGGCGCTTGCAATGCGAAAAATCAAAAGAAGAAGATCTGGATCTCGCCGTAACTGCTTGTTGGATCGCCGCTGCCGGTGCGACCGCAAGGTTTTCACTCCCCCGATGTGATTTCTCGGTTGCAGAAATGCACCCTAAACTTCTTTAGGAGCAATTAACCGAAATGCTAACGGAAAAGAAGCAGGGAAAACAGTGAGCTGTTTTGAGACTTAAATCAAAATAAGGAGAAAAGTTAGAGACTAAAATCTTTAAAAAAAAAACTTGGGGACTGAAATCTTAAAGCAAGCCAACCTTAAAGACTGAAATATGGATTTTGCCTAAAATATAAAGTATTTCGCCAAACAGTATGTTATTGAATTTTGGGTACCACCGACGGACTGACCAGATGGGCTTTTTACTTCAAATGGGAAACTCATTGGTCGGTAATATTCTAATATTTACTGTTTGGATACTTTATGGTGGTGCGCCAAGCTGAGGCGTCGAGTTCTACCTTTATGCAACAATATGGAATATGATACGGACGCAACTTAAGCACGATTCCTTTTACAACTTTGACATTTACAGATTTACCGCAATTAACACTTGCAAAGTAAACACTTGCAAAGTAATTATATCGTATACTCAAATTAAAAATAATGATGAAAATTCATAAAGTCGAAAAAAGTTTTTTAGTAGAGCTCATAGACTTATTATTGTAGACTATCATTAGACTTGTCAGCATTCTTTTCAAAAAAGGCTATCATTCGCTCAAGTTCGATGAGCTATCATTAAACTCATCAACTTTATTAAAGTTGATTTAACATGCATATGATAATATATGCATTAAGATGAAATTTGTTTAATAAAATTTGAAAATTTGTGTATTACGATTTTCCATATTAATTAATTGATAGTGTGTTTGTTTTAAGTTGTATTAATTAATTGATAGGGACGGAGCACTATACCAGTCGGGATCAGGATACTGTCGTGATTGGTTGCAAGGTCGAAGCCACGTGCCTCTCACTCGTGTGACAGGCACGGGGCTCCGCCCCTATCCCAGACAACATTCGTTGGGCGGCAATATTCGTCGAATGACAACATTCGTTGGACAACAACATTCGTCGAGCTTCGCCCCCTATGTTAGTGAAACGGCACGGGGTTTTGGCCTTATGCCGAGTGAACGGGCACGGGGCTTCGTCTCTATCATAACTGCGGTCATGCGGGGCTCCACCCCTATCAATAATTGCAGTCATGATGGGACTCCAAAGTAAACATCATTTTTTGTTTGTGATATCTTTCTTTACCCTTATCCTTTAATATATTCATCATATAGTCTGTTAGCTTTCAGTCGAATCTGATCGAAATACTGTCTATCAATATAAATTATTCTAATACATGTATTGTTCTTTTTAGACCCAATACATTGATTTTAGAAATAAAACTGCCAATCAGTATATGATGAGGAGGTTATGAAGGAGATGGGAAGTACATAGAATCGGTGGAGTACTCTTTGAGCTTGCCCTTATTGGAGAAGAAAATAAACATTGGCATCGCAGAGCACGTTGGCATCGACGGCTTCGAGAGCGTCACTTGCCACTTTTTTGTTCTTAGCTTGGCAATTATTGGTAACAATAGCTTAGAACTTAAATCAAAATAACAATAAAGTTACTCTTTCAAATATAGTACTCTTCCTCCACAGTTCCAAAAGAACACTTGCTAATAGCGGTTCATAAAGAGAAATTTCCCAAAAAAAAATCTAGGAGCTAATAAAGCTATAGATTCCTAAAGATTTGCAATCCCAAAATGAAATAAAAAGGCGTATATCCTCCACACAATTTCAAAAGCATGATTGAACGGCCGAGTTAGGCAGACGTGCATTTGAGGATCTACTTTTGGATAGAATTTTTATTAAATTGCTTGATGAAAAGATAGGACTCCCTCTTAATTTATGAACAAAAAATATTTGCATACCAGGAAGTGTGATAAGAACCTATAAATAGGAAGCCTATAAATAGGAAAGCCGGTGAGATCTGCAAATTTCCTTCTTTTGGGTCATATGCCCTATTTTGTGTCTTCTTAGGCTTCATTTGTTTCGGCGTTTTCACCGAGCGTTTGGAGGAAACGCCGCCGGACAGCGAGTAACCAAATGGGTGCCGGCGGCGTTTGCTCCGTTTGCACCCGCCGGAGAGAGAAAAAGCTCCCCGAAACCTCCGTTTCGATCCCCGCCTCCCCCCCTCCGGTCCAAAAGCTGTTCTCCACCCGCTGTTTCCGCCCGCCACCGCCTAAACAAATAAAGCCTTAGTTAAAAAAATTAGTTTATAAACCATTCATGTTGTTAACAACTTCTGATATCCTTCAATTCCAAAATGTAGGTATCGAAATCATGTCTAAATAGCTTAAAACATAGATTAACATGGTTGCAGCAGTGAAACTTGATGTCAAATTCATCTCAGATGCAGTGCTTGTCACTTGAGATGAATATGCCGAGTGAACAACCACGAGGCTTCTCCCCTATGCTGAAAAGTGACCGACGGAATTAGCAAAAGAGTCGGGCCGGTGATAAATCTAACATAATAACGACTTCATTTCCCAATAATGATTGAAACTAATGTAAACTAATATCTGGACGAAAATTTTTGTCGGAACAACTAAAATTTGTCCTCGAGATTCCTGCACAGACATTATAAAGATCAATTATTGCACAAAATTTGTAAAGAACTGTTGCGGGTCGTCCAACGCTCTCCTAGATCGATCGAGCTGAACCGCCTTAGCTCGAGAGTGAGCCGAACGCGCAAACATTCAAAAGTAAAAAATCAATAGTAGACAGTAGGATTTTTACGTGGAAAACCCAAAAAGGAAAAAAATCACGGGGCCTAGCCCAGTTCTGAACGATCCACTAGTTTTGTGAGTTGCAGACATAATTGTTTTTCGAGGGTGACAGGTCACCGCTCGTTACAAAGATTTTGTTATGTCCTTTCCGCACTTAGGAGTCAATCTCGATGAAGTGCCCTCGTGGATCCCCTTCAGCGTGGAACTTGGTGGTGCTTCCTCCAACAGAGCGCTGCAGAGCAGCTTTGGAGAAGAACGTTGAGAAGTGGCCTGGAGTTGAACGTTCTGGAGCAGTCTCGTTCCCCCTCTCCCCCCCCCACTGAGGTCCTCCCAAAGTACTTGGAGTAAAGATGGGAAGCTCTTCCAAAAATCCTCGCCGGAAAACTCAAGAGCTCCTCCTTTTCCCGATGTCCAAGGTCCCTTCAAATGGAGGCATGACCCTCCTTTTATAGTTTTTGAGGGGGGGGCGTTCCGATAACTATGTCATGTTGATTCCTGGATGAGCGAATGAGAATGCTTGATTTGGGGCAAGCGGATTGTCAACTTTGTGATTATGACGAGTATGCCCCTCGGTCACGTTGGGCAGCTCGGGCAAATCAGACAGCCTCCTTGGTGGTGGTGGTGGCCGGCGATCGCCGTCGCTGATGGATGATAGTAGCGCGCTCCGCGGATCAAGCATAAGCGAGAGCGCTTCTTACGGACCATAAGAGAGCGAGACCGCTTCTAGTGGAGCAGCAGCGAGTGGGAGCGCCTCCTGCGGAGCAGGAGCGTGAGAGCGCCTCCCGCAGAGCAGGAGCGAGCAGAGGCACTCTGACGGAGCAGGCGAGAGCAGAAGCGAGCAGAAGCACGAGAGCACCTACTGCGGAGCAAGAGCAAGCAGAAGCACTCTTGCGGAGCAGGAGCGAGCAGAAGCACTCTTGCGGAGCAGGCAAGAGCAGAAGCACTCTCTGCAAAATGGGAGAGCTTTCTGCGGAGCAGGAGCGAGCAGGGAGCGCGAGAACGCCTCCCGCGGGGAAGAAGTGAACATAAGCGAGAAGAAGCACTCTTACGGAGCAGGCGAGAGCGAAAGCGCTCTCTGTGGAGCGGGAGCGCTTTTCGTGGAGCAGGAGAGAGCAGAAGTACGAGAGCGCCTCCTACGGAGCAGGAGCGAGCAGAAGCACTCTTGCGGAGCAGGCGAGAGCGAAAGCAGTCTTTACGGAGCGGGAGCGTTTTCTACGGAGCAGGAGCGAGCGGGAGCGCGAGGACACCTCTCGCGGGGCAGGAGCGAGCAGAAGCACTCTTACGGAGCAGGCGAGAGCAGAAACGCTCTCTGTGAACACAAAGTATGATTTTCTGATAAGCCATATATGAAGTTCATAAATTTCCAGAAAGATTTTGAACTCAAAATAAAATATTGACTAATTTATCGTAATCAAGGATTAACAAAGAAAGTACCAAAAATATTTATCCAAAAATTACAAGAAAATTAACAGGTGAGTTCCATAATTTTCCAAATTCATTTGACCATATAAATCTTTTATTTAAATAAACAAATCATAGGGCACTTTGTGAAGAGAATCATATAAAAACTCCTCCAAAAACTATAGACTAAAATTTACAAATCATATTCTTGCCCTAAAAAGTTCTCTAACCAAATTTCACGATTTTCCAGTCAATATAAAATCCTTAATTAATTCTTTTTATAAATAGGGCAAACAATGGACTTGTGAATGAAGTACTATATAGATCAATCTAAAATCCACAATAAAATTATCAAAGAAAAATATCACCAACACAAGCTCACTGCCAAGTTTCGAGTCATTCGGATGACATATGACACTATGTCCTTTAATCTGTTCAATATACAACCCTATGGTTTGACACTAGGGTTCTAGGACACATCCACCCTAAATCACCCAAAACCACTTGTGGGGGTGTTTTATATAATGTTAAATCAGTGGCCAAGGTTTCACAATATTTTGATGAGGGTTGACCGCTCAAATCCATCAAGTGCACCTTTGTCCTAATATCCCCTAGTTTAACCAAATTTGGGTTACTTAATTACCCAATTAAATCAATCCCAAATAGGATGAAATTTTTACCAGAGTCATGTCATGATCCTAAGGACCATCCACCAAAATTTGGTATGGTTTGGAGGTCTCTAGATCCTAAAATTAATTCGTACATGAATTATTAAATGTTTGCAAAAACTATAGAAAAAGGTCCTCCAAAAATTCCCATTTTTGTATATGTTGACGGTAAGGGTAAATCTAGCCTATGCTCCAAATTTCAAAGAATTTGGATGTCTAGATTAGTGGATGCACTCAAATCAATCTTTGGTCAACCCTATGTATAGGTTGCACCATTTTGAATGTTGTAGTCAAAGCAGTGAGCCAAATCAGCTCAAATCAATTTTAAATTAAACTAGACACAAAGATCTACAAGTTTTGTTTTTGGCCACTTTTTCTAAACGACCTCTAAGGGGTTCAATTTTCAGTTTCAAACACGTGCATTTCTAGGAGAAATTATGATGTTAAATAATCATAAAATTGTATAATCTGTCTAAATAATATGGAGGGCATCGGTTTATCTTCTCCAATCAGCCAACGACTATGATTGGCCCGACCTATACCAACTTGGAAGGTGATTTCCCGGCCACCTAGACCCTCTCCCGGTCAGCCAATGCCACCACAACCTCCGTTGAGGTGGCGACCGACGATGGACGGTGGTTGGCCGGCCGGAGGCGGCCGGAATCGGGGTTTAAAGTAAGGAAGCTAAAACTTTAATCCAAGCCTTCGACCATGCCGATCTAAGGCCAATTGACCTTAAACCATGTGGCCAACATGATGAGATCTATCCACTAAGAGAGGAGGAGGGGAAGACCTCAGTGATGGCTTGTAACCGTGCCGCTGATCGCAGGTCTGCCGATCGCCGGTCCGCCATTGTTAGCCGTGGAGCTTTTGGTGCCATGCCGATATGAGTTTAGATGCTCGATTTCTTCTGGAAAGTGGGGGAAACTTCTTCCCTTCACCCCTTGAGGCCTTTTAAAGAGCTAATTCAGAGACGAGAAGAGGCAAAGCTTGGGATTCCACCATTAACACCATTCATGGTGTAAATTTCGGCATCCCTAAAAACCAACAAATTTTGCCCCCATGTGAGTTGGAAAACCCTTTAAACTTCTCCTAATTGATAGGGGAAATGAATCCTCATCAATTTGGAAGACTTTTGGTTTCCCTTGGCCATGATTCACTCCCCCAAATTCGATCCCGTCTGCATCCTGTTGGTTTAGCTACCGCCGGCGCTAGAGCTAGCATCAACGCTAGCATATCGACAGCGTAACGCTCGTCGGTTCGGCCACTACCGCCAGCGCTAGCGTCTTGACGGTATATGGTTCTTCTCAGCAGTTTGGAGCCCATCTCAGCGGTCCGTCGAGATAACCGCTAGCGCCAACGCTAGTGTCTCAATGACATAGAGCTCTTCTCAACGGTTTGGAGCTCGTCTCAACGGTTCGTCAAAACCACCACTACCGCCAGCGCTAGCCCCTAGCGTCGACGCTAACTTAGAATTCAAAACACCTTTCTTTCTACAATTGGATAATTGAGGTGTTACAAAGGGACCCCTTAATGGATTAGGCATGTTATGATGGGGTCATGAGTCATGGTGACACCCTAAAGCCAACCCTATATTGGGTAATTGGAATGTACTATTTGCAGACCAATGTGTTCTTCATCCACTTGCCTAAGGTCTTATGTTCTCTTCGCGCATCCTAGGGTTTTGTCATGACCGAGTCATGACAAAACCAACCTAGGGGTCAAGTAGTTTGGGGCATATTACAGCGAGGCTCTGCCGCACGCGGACAGCGCCGCCCTGCCACATGCGGGCAGGGCGGCCAGCGGCGCGCGGCCAGCGCGGCCTTGCCGCACGTGAGCAGGACGACCTAATGCGCAAGGCCAGCGCAGCCTTGCCGCGCGCTGCCAGCGACACTGCCGTGCGCGGGCAGGGCGGCCTACTACGCGAGGTCAATGCGGCCCTACCGCGCGCGACTTGCGCGGCCCTGCCGCGCGCGGCCAGCGGCACAGTCGCGCACAGGAAGGCCGGCCTGCCGCGCGAGGCCAGCGCACGACCAGGTCTGCCCTGCCGCGCGCGGCCATATCTGGCAAGGACTGGTGATTAGCTTTGATTTTGTTGTCATAGACGCTACACTGTGGATTTGGATGCCTCCTGCTTCTGTTCTCAAATTTGCTGTGGATCAAGCTTTATATTATGTTGTATCTTATATAAATGTTATCTGTAGCATTCACGGTTTAGAAATACATTTTTTTCTTATAAAACAGTTGCATTGTGGATTTCTAAACTTTAGTTACAAGATGATATTGTTTAGTGTGTACTGTTATTAATATATATAGAGTTCAAGCTATGAGACATATCCGTGGTTGGCTACCATTAATTTAGCGCGCTGCTATTAGCACCGCAGTTTTGGCTAGTCGCACCGCACTTTCTCCTAATTTTTCGCGCCTTTTGGAAATACGCCTTGTACATGCATTTTTAGGAAAATTGTCTAACACAAAAGTTGTAGATTTCGACGAGATCTACAACTTTCGTGTTGAACACTTTTCCTAAAAATGCATGTACAAGGCGTACTTTGGAACTACGCCCAGGTTTCGCGCCTTTTGGAAATACGCTTTCTACATGCATTTTTAGGAAAAGTGTTCAACAAGAAAGTTGTAGATCTCGTCGAAATCTACAACTTTTGTGTTGAACAATTTTCCTAAAAATGCATGTACAAGACGTATTTCTAAAAGACACAAAAAATTACGAGAAAATGCGGTGCGACTAGCCAAAACAGCGGTGCTAATAGCAGCACCCTTAATTTATTCTAGATTGAGGCTCCGTTTGGGAGGACTTATTTTCACCGGTCAAGCGGTTAGGACCGCATGAATCGGACCTTAATTAAGGTCTGGTTCATGCGGTCGTAACCGCTTGACCGGTGAAAACAAGTCCCCCCAAACGGAGCCTATCCAGCCACATCGTAATGGCATCAATCAAATGTCATTAGCAATATGTCTTTTAAGGAGAGGCCATTCCTTTAGGGTGTTTATATTGGCAGTCCGTGAATGGCTATTGGCAGTCCCAATAAATTAAAAAAACGCAAAATTTAATTTGACTCTTCTCTAATAGCAGCCCCACTTAAAGACATTTTATTTCTGCCCGTTTTCCCGTTCTCGTCGAAATCCACCGAAAACTTCAGATTTCTCGCCGCCGGTCGCCCACAACCGCCGTAGAAGAACCCTTCGACACCGTTGAACTCCTCTAGATATTTTTTTGGCGAAACCGACGAACCCTTCCAAATTATGGAATATTTTCTTCTATTTTTCTCCTACTTTTGAATTTTTTGACCTCCTAAATAATATTTTTCATTTACTTAACGATTTAATGAGAAAATAAATAGATTTTTTTTCACTAAATATGATTTATTTGTTTTAAATTTAATTTTATTTTGAACTGTCAATATCCATCGGTCTGCCAATATCATTTTGTTAGACTGCCATTATCATTGAGATGTCAATAGTAATTCGCGGGCTGCCAATATAAACACCCTTCTTTTACTACGATTTTTTTGTAATACATAATATGAGATTTCTTCAAATACAAAATCATGAAATTCATGTTCATAAATAATTTTAAAATATTTTATGGTATTTTTATAATTCTCGTCATGAAAATATTCTGTCTTATCCTAAATATTTGAGGCTATTTTCTCCAGGCGGCCTGCTGCGTGAGGCCAGCGCGGTCCTGCCGCGCATGCGGGCAGTGCGGCTTGACGCACGGGGAGGGGCACAGTGCCTTCTCTTTGCTCTCCTTCCCTTTTTTCCTTATACTCATAATGCCCTTAATTATGCGCAGGAAACAAGGCGAAATAGCCGAGCGAAGCTAATGCGTTTGCGTTCGACTTTGAGCCTGGACCAGATCGAAGCATGGTGGAAGCTCTTTAACATTCCTGTTAGCGCCAATGTGAGGATTCCACTGCCCAAAGAGCGAGCCTAACTCCCCCCTTCCGGCTTCTTTACTGTATCCGAGGGGTGCTTCAAAGCAGGGTTTTCCATTCCCCCACCCGAGGAGGCCATGGAAATCTTTCGTCACTGTGGGGTGCCGATTACTCAATTTACTCCGGCGGGTATGACGAGGATCATTGGGCTCATCTGTTTTTTCCGCGAGAACGGCTCACGCTTATCTTTAGAGATATTCAAGGACTGGTGCGACGTTCTCCTTAGGCCGGGTGGCCGAGTCAATGTTCGCAGCAACAAGAGATGGCTTGCATTTGAGGACAAAACCATCCACCGTCATGGCGGAACATTTTATGGGTTCGTGGAGAACTCCTGGCGGCTTCCAGAGGCTTGGAGGGAGCTCTCTGACCGCTGTCGACAAGTGCAGGGCTAAGGGGATGTCTTTACTCCGATACTGGGTTTGCAAATGCTAAAGATCTAGCGAGGCCTCTTTTCCACATAAGTGTTTTTGTGGACACGAAGTGATTGCAGCTGGCTGGTCTTACATCTGACGCCAGTCGAGATAGCGCTCTATCATTGACCCGGGACAGGAAAAGGAAATTGATCTTGAGGCTCGGTGGGGCTTCCTCTACATCCAGTTTTCGTGACGCTGGCGATGGGGCGGGACTGTCTGCTCCGGCGAATGAGGTTGCTCCTCCCTCCCCTGACATCGAGGAGATTACTGCGGCTCCAGTTGTTAGCCTTCCACCTCCAAATGGCCCACCGCCGAATGTGTTAGCTGCAAAGGAAAAAGCGTGCATCCACCTCCCTGCTTTCCACCACGTCGAAGGTAACAAACATGTAAAATTCTTCGGGCCTCTCCGCCATTGCCATTTTTCTGACTTGTGTTTTAGTTTGTTCAGATTGGGGAGTTATACGATATTGCCAATACGTGGAACGAGCACTATGTCGGCCTGAAGGATGAATATTTTGCCCTTTTGGAGAGGTTTCGCGCTGCGGAAGGAGCTGTCTTGGAGTCAAAGTAGAAGGGTGAGCACGACGCTTCCTGCCTCCGACACCTAGAATTCGAGCATGCGTCTGAACGAGCCATGATCAAGAAGCTTGTAGCGGAGTCCCATGCGACGGAGGCGACTTGCCAGGAGCAGATCGCGGCGCTTGAGGATGCGGAAAAAGAGATTTCCCGTCAAGATGGTGAACTGATACACCTCCGGGAGGAGCTGGAGAGGCTTGCTTCTATGCGGCAGGACCCCAAGCAAATTAAAGCCGCTGGGGTGGCTGAGTACAAGGACTCTCTTGAATTCATGCATGAGTGATCCCGGATTTTTGAGGAGCTCCGTGCCGAGATCATGACTAAGGAGATTGAGCCGCTCCTGGAGGATGAGTGCGAGATTGCTTTTTCGAAGGGTTTTAGGAAGGCTCTTCGTGCGGTAGAGAGAAATTTTGGATGCAGCACCACGGGTATTGGACCGAGCGACGCTTCAGAGGACGACACTTCTGAAGTAGATAGCGAGGGGTGACCTAGGTGTTCTTCTTTTGTTGTTGCCTGCGTTCTTGCTTTACTTCTTCGCCCGTCTTGTGCTTGTCGCTCGAGATGATGTATCTGAGACTTGTATTTGTTTTGCATGTTTTGATTTCGTATAAGCCTTTTATGCTTTTTAAATATATGTTAGTTGTCGTATATAATCTTTAGATAGTCTTGATGTGGTTCCCTTGAGGGATTTTCCCACTGCATGCCCCCCAGTTTTCAAAGACCACCGTGTGTGGGGTATGAAAATTAATCTTGAAGGTTGGTTTTAAGGTCACCCAATAGCTTGCGCGTGGCACAGATAGATGGCCACCATCTAGCGGGAGGCTTTGCCTTTTTACTTGAAAACTTGTTAAGGGAACGTGGTTCCTGCCCGATTGTGAGGGGGTATGCCCACAACAGCCGGATGGAGTAGGCTCGCTCTTGATGTGGATGGCTGACCACCATCTTATCGGAGGTTGTCGCCTTACCATTTGGAGATTCATTGGGGAAATGTTGTTCCCGGAAAGTCATCAGGGGGGCAGGCCCTCAGCGGCCGGATGGCGCAGGGTCGCTCTCGATGTTCAGGGCTGACCACCATCTTATTGGAGGTTGTCACCTTACCATTTGGAGATTCGTTAGAGAAACGTGGTTCCTGCCCGGTCATGAGGGGGGCAGACCCTCAGCGGCCGGATGGCGCATGATTGCTCACGATGTGGAGGGTTGGCCACCATCTTATCGTAGGATGTCTCCTTACCATTTGGAGATTCGTTGGGGGAGTGTGGTTCCTGCCCGGTCATGAGGGGGGTAGGCCCTCAGTGGCCGAATGGCGCAGACTCGCTATCAATGTGGAGGGCTGACCACCATCTTATTGGAGGTTGTCGCCTTACCATTTGGAGATTCGTTGGGGAAATGTGGCGTTGGGAATCTTGCCCACATGATTCCTGATTTGAAGAAGTCACCAAGTCAAGACTACTTCACTTTGTATTTGATCACTTCTCTAGCTTATAAATCTCAGAAGGAAGATCGTCGAACGCTGAGACTTGGCGAGTTAGTTGAACGCTAGGACTTGGCAAGATTGTCGAACGCAGAAGCAAGATCGTCGAATGCAGAAACAAGATCGTCGAACTCAGAAGGAAGATCGTCGACCGCTGAGAATTGGCGTGTTCGTCGAACGCAGAAGGCTGTTCGTAGAACGCAGAATGGAGTTCGTCGAACGCTGAGACGGGACAAAAGAATGAAGCTCGTTGAACGCAAAATGCTGTTCGTCGAACGAAAATTGCCGTTCGTCGAACGCAGAGAAGAATGAAGATAAAAGGAAGAAATGTCGTCCAGAAGACGCAATATCGTCGACTTCACCAAAGTGGCCTTGTCGTCAAGAAGAACAGACATCGTCGTGAAGAAGCCTTGTCGCTGAAAAGGCTAGGTATGACTGATGGCGTCGAACATCGTCGTAAAGAAGGCATGTCGCCGAGAGAACAAAGTGATTACGACGACACAGTCAGAGACAACATATCGTCGTATATGCAGAAGCACCAGAATGTCTCGTATCATCGAGATACCTGCATCAGAGGGAGAAGCTAGAAGAATTGAAAGTCTACCTAAGTTCAAGCGATCGACAAAGTCCCGTCGTCGAGATATTGTCCATGTCGTCGTAACATTGGAAATATCGTCGAGAAAGATTCAAATGTTGCGGACGTGCTGTCAGCCTTTAATGTCGCCATCTGATTGTCCAATCAGCGCCTGCTCTTATGGAATGGGCGTCTGACATTAAAGGACATCACATGTAACCGTTATGCGGCTCATCTGCCCTATAAAAGGGAACAATGATGCCCTAGAAAAGAGGTCTTCAAAATAGAAAATGTGAATGAGAAATAATCCCGCCGCTACACGTCAATAGAACAGTATTTTCAGCGGAGAAGAAGAAGATCAAGTAGAGAACAAACATCAAGTGTTCTCTGAAGTATCAGTCATCTCCATCGACTGAAAAGTAGCCGATCAACATCAGGCAAAAGAAGAGGAGACTGAAGAAGATCCAGTGCTGAAACTCCAAATCAAGAAGCATCTTCTTCAACCTAGAGAAGCCGATCTTCATCAGGCAAAGTTGCCAATCTTCATCCGGCAGAAGAAACAGTTTTTCTACTGTAATTTCTTGTAAGGATTGCGAGCCTATTTGTCTATCTTGAGGGCTGGAGAGCTGTGAGGCTTGAGGGCCAGGGCAGTGGACTTGCGGGTACGACACTGTCTAGCTTGAGGGCTGGAGAGCTATGAGGCTTGAGGGCCAGGGCAGTGGACTTGCGGGTCCGACACCGTCTAGCTTGAGGGATGGAGAGCTGTGAGGCTTGAGGGCCAGGGCAGTGGACTTGCGGGTCTGATCTTGTCGAGCTTGGGGGCTCGGGCGCAGTAGGGGTTTGCGGGCCTAGGCTGTAGGCACAGGACTTGTGGGCCTGTGTTGTGTAGGGCTTGAGGGCCTGAGTGTCGAGCTTGCGGGCTCGGGTGCAGTAGGGGATTGCGGGCCTAGGCTGTAGGACTTGCGGGTCTGTGTTGTAAGGCTTGAGGGCCTGAAGATTTGGAGGAGTTTGCCGAGCCTAGCACACTGCTAGTTAGGCGCAGAGGGAAAGAGGACTACTCAAGACACCCTGTCTTGAGGAACCTCTATAAGTTGCTGTATGTTTTCTGTGTTATGCTTTATAACTTATAGATCTACTAATCAGAAATCAAGAACACCTGAAGGGGATGAAATAATCCGAAAAACCTATTCCCCCCTCTAGGTAATAAGTTGACACCCAATAAACAACAGTGGTATCAGAGGGAGGTTGATCAAAAGAAGACTTAACCGTCTGATCTAGATCGTGGAACGATTAACTATGGCTGGTGGAGATTAGAATCGGGAGATGAGATCCATGAAACTTCCAATCTGCACGAAGGAGAACTTCCCTATCTGGAAGGAAAGGGTAAGGCTGTTCATGGAAGCGGCTGATCCAAGAATCTATCTGACAATCCAACATGGTCCCTTTATCCCTACAACTGCTTCCACCATTGATCCAACAAAGAAGGTGGTAAAGAAATATGAGGACATGACCAAGGACGAGCTAGCCTTGGCAGGCCTAGATAAGAGGGCACAAAATGTCATTGTAAGTGCCATAATGATTCGACCCTCCAGAATCTGATTCACTACAAAACGATCAAGGTGATGTGGGACTCCTTGATCGTGTACATGGAGGGTACTGAAGAGGTAAGGGATGATAGAAAATCCCTTCTCAACCAAGAGTGTGAGGCCTTCAAGCAAGGCAAGAATGAAACAATCTCCAACTGTTATGAGAGATTTTTCAAGATAGTGAATGAATTGAGAAACTATGAAAGAGAGTTCACAAACTCAGATCTTAATGACAAGTTTCTTAGATCCCTCACAAAAGAGTGAGATATCAAGATCTGTGCCATCAGAGAGATGGGTCAGCTGGGCATTATGGAGCCCAAAAATCTGTATGTGAAGTTGCTGTCTCATGAACTTCAACTCAACACCAGGAAGGCTGAAGAAGAAAGCTCAAAGGTGAGCTCAAGAGACAGATCTGTTGCTCTAAAGGTTGAGAGCACCAGAAGATCCAAGGGAAAGATCTCTACAACTCAGAACAGATCTGAGAGCAGTGAGGAATCAGAAGCTAGCTCTTCAGATTCTGATGACACCGACAGAGAGGTGGCCCTTCTCTCAAAACAGTTAAGGAAGCTGATACACAGAAGGAGGAAGGATAATCACAGAAATTCATCATCAAGTTCCAGAAGATCTGATCATCGTGACAGATCCAGAGCCCCCAGGGGGGAAAGGTACAGGTCTAACCCTGGTAAACATGATTTAAATAATACTGTTTGTTATTCCTGCAGCAAGACAGGTCACATGGCTGCTGACTGCCCTTCTAAGAAGAAGGAGTCAAGGAACCATGAAGAAAGAAGAAGCTCAAGAAGCAAGAGGGACATATGACTACTCAAGACACCTGGTCTTGAGGAACCTCTATAGATCTTGTGTCAACTGGTGTGTTTTATCTGTGTTTATCTGTGCGATATTTTTGTGCTGTGCTTGAATATTTGAAACTCGCGCAAATAAATTGAAAAGAACCCAGATCACCTAACCCCCCCTCTAGGTGAACGTTCCATTACTAACATGTGGTTCCCACCCGGTCGTGAGGGGGTGGGCCCTCAGCAGCCGGATGGCGCATGCTTGCTCTCGATGTGGAGGGCTGGCCACCATCTTATCGGAGGTTGTCGCGTTACCATTTGGAGATTCGTTCGGAATGCGCATCATATGAGGAGCAAAAAGATAATTTATTCATGGGCGCGTGGGTCTGCCCCTTGGCTTATTACATGGTTTTTCAAAACAGAAATTTTTGGAAGAAACGTCGGAGACTTGCGACATTCCACGAGCGCAGAAGTGTTTTTCCCTTGGCCGTCCTCAGCTTGAATGTCCTGGGTTTTACGATGGCCGTGACGAAGAATGGCCCGTCCCATGCTGGGGAGAGTTTGTTCCTCTGGGGGTCTTTGCTCGCGGCCCCAATGCTTCGAAGGACAAGGTTTACAACATTTGTCAGGCGCGACTTCACCCTTCTGTCGTTTAAATGCGCCACCTGCCTCTAATATGCAACGATGCGCTGTGCGGCTACATCCCCGACTTCTGCAACCAGGTCCAAGTTTGCCCTGAGGAGATCCTCATTATTTTCCAAATCCAGATACTGCACGCGGGAGCTCGGTATGGCGATGTCCACCCGGATCACTGCCTCCGATCCATAGCAGAGGTTGAATGGAGTTTCCCTTGTTGGTGTCCTCTGCGTGGTGCGGTATGCCCAAAGTACATTGGGGAGTGCATCCACCCATTGCCCCCTGCTTCGTGCAGGCACGTCTTTAGTCCCTTGACGATTGTACGATTAGTGACCTCTGTTTGCCCATTAATTTGAGGGTGCGCGACATCCGTGTGCCGGAGGATGATCTTTAGGTCCTCACACATCTTGGTGAAAGCTTTGCCAGTGAATTGTGTGTCGACAATGATTACTGCCGGAATGCTGAAACGACAAATAATATTTCTCCAAACAAACTGCTTGGCATTCACTTCGGTGATCTTGACCAGTGGCTCTGCCTCCACCCAGTTGGTGAAATAGCCGACAACCAGAATGATACACTTTCGCTAACCGGATGCTGGGGGAAAAGGGCCGAGGAGGTCAATCCCCCATTGCGCGAAGGGTCGGGCCTCTTGTAGGGGCGTGAGGGTGACGGTGGTTAGCCGTGGGATGTTGGCATGGAGTTGGCAACTCTAACACTTTTGAACAAGCTGAAGAGCCTCGCTCTTAAGGGTGGGCTAGTAGAACCCCAGACGTAGAACCATCAGCACGAGGGATTTCCCGCCAAGGTGCTCACCGCAAATCCCCTCGTGCACCTCCCTGAGGGCGTACTTTGCTTCTTCTTCTGGTTAACATTTTAGGAAGGGCCCAGAGAAGGCCCTTTTGTAAAGCTCTCCGTTAATGATGGAGAAGGCGGCGGCTCAAACTCGCATCCGACGTGCTTCCGCATAGTCTTGAGGGAGCACACCATGCTCCAGGTATGCGCGTATATGGTACATCCAACTTGTGTCTCCTTTATTTATTTCTTCAACCACCCATGGCCCCTGAATGCATGGCATCACAATTTCTTCAATCCGTCGCCGTCTGGACTGATACCTTGTTGGGAAAATTTCCATCTTAGAGAGCTCGTCTTCCCTCGTATTCTCCTCTCAAGGAACATGCATGATTTGATGTGTAGGGACTCTTAAGAGGAGAGGCTTCACTAGTTGGAGATACTTCACTAACTAGTCATTTTTCTCCTCATAATCTCCTTCGATCTGGGTGACCACTAACTGTGAATCGGTGCGCACCATTGGACTTCCTACCCCGCAGTCCATGAAGCTAAGCATCTCGTGCCCGGCAGTGGCGTCAATGAGCTGATCATTTCGTGGAAGAGGGAAGCTATCCTTTGGGCATGTCTGGCTTAGATTGCTGTAATCCACGTACATCCTCCACTTCCCAGAAGCTTTCTTGACCATCACAACATTGGCCAGCAAAATGGGGTACTCCACCTCCCGGATGAACTTTTCCTCGAGGAGCTTTCCTACTTCCTCCTCGATCGCCTGAAGATGCTCCGGGGTGAAATTCCGCTTCTTCTGGATCACGGGCTGGTAAGAAGGGTTGATACTCAAGGAGTGCGTGATTACCTGGGGGTCGACCCCAGGCATGTCCTCCGGGCTCCATGCGAAGATGTCTTTATTTGCGTTGAGGAATTTTGTGAAATCCTCTTGCTCCTCGAGAGTTAAGAGCGATCTAGTTTGTACAATGCGAGCTGGATCTTCCTCGAACAGCTTCACTTCCACAAGTCCCTCCACTGGCGCGCCTCTTTGCAAAGTGGCTTCGTCCCGCAGGTCGAAGCTATCGATATTGAGCGTCGTGCCCTACGTAGGTCGAGCTTGCTTCAGATAGTAGGACTGTGCCGCTTCCTGGTTTCTACGTATGAATCCCACCCCACCGAGAGTTAGGAACTTCATTGCTAGATGTGGGATAGAGGGTATGGCTCCGAACGCGAACTGGAGGGGTCTCCCAAAGATGGCATTGTAAGCGGAGCTCAACTCTACCATCACAAATTGTATGTCGTGGTTGACCTGCCTCGGGAATTCCCCTAGTGTGACTGTAAGTGTAATCATCCCTTGAATAGGAACTGGGCGATTATCAAAACCGTAAACCTCCCCACGGATGGGCTTAACCGCTCCTTCGTGAGCTTCATGCTTAGGAGTATGGACATGAATAGGACGTCGACAGAACTCCCAATGTCGACCAAAATTCTCTTTACGTTGAATCAGGGGTCCCCAATCCCTACACTAATGACAAGGGGGTCTTGGTGTGGCAGCCGCAAACCCTCCAAATCCTCTTCCCTGAAACTTATCGTTGTATCTTGCCGCATTTTCTTATCCGCAAGCATTTTCTCTGAATGAGTTATGGAAAGTATTTGCACGGAAAGGATGGGAGATCCTGCTATCGTTTCCACTTCTCCTACCATTGGTCGACCCCTTGGAGCGCCTTGTGGTGCAGGAGGCTGGTCTATTGCGGGCTCGGGTGGTGCCTGTTGATTGTGTGTATGGCCTTGCAGGAATTTCCCTAGGAGCCCTTGGCGCACAAGACGCTCAATCACTTCCTTCAGCCGAGTGCATTCCTCCGTACTATGCCCTGCCCCCCTATGAAATTCACAGCACTTTGTCCGATCTCCTGTGTTCGGAATGAGCGGTCTGAGCCTTCGCAATGAAACATCGTCATGGATGACATACAGGATATTGGTCTGGGATGTGTTCAAGGGCGTGAAATCCCAGGGCAGTGGAGGTACAATAGCCCTTTCGGATTCCTCTCGGCGGTTCCTACGATGATCATCGCTTTTTGCTGGCGCTGGTGGGTCCTCTGGCCCCTTCCTTCTCTTCAGAATTCCCTCAAATTGCTCCTGATAGGCTTCGATTGCCTCATCTGCCGCAATCTGTGCCTCCACCCGGAGAATGAGGTCGGGGTAGGCAGGCACCGTATCCCGCATTAAAGCTGAGTAGAACCCGCTTGGGCGGAGCCCCCCAAGAAAGACACAACGTAGAAGTTCTGGGTCTACTCCTGGGATTTGACGTGCTTCAGATGTGAAGCGGCGGAAGAAGTCCATATGAGTCTCCCCTTCGTTCTGGCGGATCCCAGAGAGGTGGGAGGGGTCCATGACGATACGATGATTTGCAAAGAACTGATCCACAAACAGCTGAGATAACTTAGCGAAGCTATCTATTTCTCCCTCTTTCAACGAGTGAAACCACATCTGAGCCTACCCCTTCAGAGTCGTCGGAAACACCTGACACAAAAGCTGATTGGGGGCATTGTTGACTCACATGATAGTGGTGAAGTGGTTGACGTGCTCCAATGGATCATTGGTGTCATCGAAGGTCTAGATGCTCGACTACTTGAAAACGGGCGGGATGGGTTGTGCTAGTACATGTTAAATTTTTGAAGTGGAAGTGGATCTGTGCTGGGCGGTCTGCAGGTTGGAGACCGCAGAGACCGCACGGTCTGCGCTGGTTCTCTGGTCAGTTCAGTCTCAGCGGTTTGTTTGAGTCGGTCTGATCTGGGAGACTGTTATCTGTCCAGGCGGCTTGCGTGGTTTGGTCTGGCGACTTGTCCTAATCGGCCAGATGTTCTTGGTGTCTTCTTTGGAAGAAGACCGGGCGGTCTGCTTATTGAGACCGCAGTGACCGGACGGTTTGGTTATAACCGCAAGGATTAATAAGGGAGCTGTGAGCTATGCTGAGCTCGGGCGGTCTGCTTTGCGAGACCGCTCACGATCTGATGGGCGGTTATTGTATCCCAGTTTGTGCGGTGACAACATCCGTCTTCTCGCCTATAAATAGGGGTGCACGGACAGTCATTAATAACGAGAATTGTAAGAACCAAAGTTGGCTTGATTGTGCCGGTCTCACTTTGAGGTCGTGTGGTCTGAGATTTTGTCTGACCGGTTTCTGTGTTCATAGGTTAGCGGCTAGCAGCTCGCGGTCAGCTTGTCTCCCTTCTTCCAGCTTTGAATAAACCAGTTCGGGAGGACTGTGTTTAGGTGTTCGCGGTCTGTGCAGCGGACTCAGTTGATCAGGCGGTTTTAAGTGGCCAGGCGATCTTGAGTTGCAGCCTACAGCAGGTAGCAGTCTCTCTGTTCAGTGTTCGCGGGTTCTTCTTTGATCAAGACCGTGCGGTCTGGGCGATCAAGAAGTGCGAACTGTTTGTTTTCAGCAGTGGAATAAAGCAGCTAGTTGGTGGTCTGTGGTTGCGGTCTGGCAGGTGCGGCTTGTACTCTGTTCGCGCGGTTTCAGTGGCTTCCATCTGGCTTGTCTGTTCGCGCGGTCTGGCGATCTCAAGTTGTCAGGTCGCGACTACTTGTATTTTGTGTTTGTGCTTCTCTCCTCCGTGATTCTTATGAATCATGTCTCGCCATGTATACCTCGCATTGTTAAGAGATAGTTAATGCCATATCACTATTCGTTCTTCTCATTGTCATTGTTGTGCTACACTTGGTGAAAGGTTTATAAAGTGTGTTCCGCATTTTTACTTCACCTCTGGACCTCAACTTTTTCAACATGGTATCAGAGGCGAGGTTGCTGAGGTTGCTGAGAAAAAATTGCTGATACTTCTCTCGGGTTTCTCAAGTGGTTAGCAATCAGTGGGATATCAATGGAAGGAGGATATGCTAGAGGTCTTGGTATTGAGCTCCTTATGCAGACTAACTTTAAGAAGTGGAAGTCTTGCATGGAGAGCTACCTTCTTGGCGAGGATTTGTGGGAGGTTGTTGGATGAGAAGCTAGACAATCTATTGTTCCTGCTGATGGGAATGCTGAGCTCGTGAAGGCTTGGAGAAGAACGGATGCTAAGGCAGAGTTTACTCTCAAGAGAGTTATCATTCCGGAGTTGTTTGATCACATCACCGGGTGTGGATCAGCTCCTGAAATTTGGACAGCCTTTGATGGCTTGTTCAATAAGAAGAATGTAGCGAGGCTACAGTTCTTGGAGAATGAGTTGGCGAAAGCAACTCAGTGGAATTTGTCCATTTCAACGTTCTTCTTGAAAATGAAGAACCTCTGCGCAGAGATATCGGCTTTGGACCCGGATGAGCCTATCTCAGAAGCTAAGCTAAAGAGGCACATAATCTGCGGCTTGCGGAGGGAGTATGTGGACTTTGTTACTTCTGTTCAAGGCTGGGCCAATCATCCTTCGTTGCTGGAGCTGGAGAACTTACTTGCTTCGCAGGAAAGTTTGGCTAAGCAAATGGATGGGATGTCTGTCTCTGGGGGAGAAGGCGAGGTTCTCTTTTCTGGCAAGAAGAAGAGATGGGACAAGAAGAAGAATACATCTGGAGATGATGGTCCGTCTACTTCATATCAGCAGGAGAGGAGCTATGCTCCTAAGCATGATGGGAAGAAGTATGAAGGACCTAGATGCTTCAGGTGCAACAAGCTTGGTCATTTTAAAAGGGACTGCAAGGTCAATCTTTAGTCGGGGCATGCTGCAAGGAAGGAGGAGGCTGGTTCCAATTCTGAAGATAGTTGGGGTAGTGGAGGTGCATTCATGACGGGCACGTGTGTTCAGGCTATGACTTCCATCAACTATCAGGACATTTGAATAGTGGACTCTAGGTGTGGTCATCACCTCACCGGGGATAAGTCGAAGTTCTCCTCATTGCAGACATATACAGGTAATGACGCTATTATTACGGCTGATGATACTGTTCATGCAGTTGAGAAGGAGGGTGTGGTTTCATTGAATGATGATAGAGGTACTCTTACATTGAAGAGTGTCTATCTTGTTCCAGGGATGAAGAAGAATCTCTTCTCGGTGATCAATGCGGTGGATGCTGGCTATCACGTTCTGTTTGGTCCAACAGAAGTGAAATTTCTCCGAAATGTTTCAGCGGTGAAAGCTGAGGTCACTCATGTTGGGAGACGGGTGAAGGACTTGTTTGTTCTTTCATCAAGTTCTTATGTTTATAAGATGAGGGCTAACGACAGCGCTGCTATCTGGCATGAAAGACTTGGGCATGTTGGAATGGATAAGTTGAAAGCTATGGCGGGAAGAGGCCTGGTGAAAGGTCTGCCTAGCTCTCATCTTTCGGGGATGGTCACATTTGTGCAGGTTGTCAGTTTGGTAAAGCTAAGCTCTTTCCATTTGACAAATCACAAAGCAGATGTAAAAGACCATTGGAGTGCATCCATGGTGATCTGTTTGGACCTACCAATACTGCCAGTCTTGGAGGTAGCATGTATATGCTGATTTTGGTTGATGACTTCACCAGATATACTTGGGTATATTTTTTGAAGGATAAGTCGGAGGCACTCGAGAGGTTTGTGGAGTTCAAGGAGCTGGTGGAAGGTCGATTAAACCTGCGGGTGAAGAAGTTCAGAACAGACAATGGAGGGGAGTTCACCTCCAAGGAGTTCTTTAACTTCTGCAGGAAGCATGACACTCAATGAGAGCTTTCTTGTGCTCACACTCCACAACAGAACGGATTTGCAGAGCGAAAGATCCGTCACTTGACGGAGACCTGCAAATGTTGGCATGCCAAGAGTATACCAAAGTCCTTTTGGGCAGAGGGAATGTCTTGTGCGGCCTATGTATCAACCGGATGCCTCTCAGTCCCATCAACATGAAGACCCCTCATGAGTTGATGTTTAAGGAGAAGCCAAGCGTGGAACACTTTCGAATGTTTGGTTCTACCTGCTATGTGCATATTCTGGATGCCCTTCGAACAAATCTAGATGCTAAGGCAAGGAAGCTAGTCTTCATCGGTTATGATGACCAAAAGAAAGGGTGGAGATGCATGGATCCCGAGACACAGAGATATGTGATCTCCAGGGATGTGGTATTCGACGAGCTGACGTCATACCAAGGTAGATCTTCTGTTGAGTTACAAGGAAGCAGGGTAGATGGTGGACCAGAGGAAGCTGCAAGAGACGCTCTGGTGGAGTTGCCTGTTTCTCCAGGTGCTCTAGGTGTTTCTAGATCTGGATCAGGTGCTTCAGGTTCTGGAAGCAGGGGGAGCAATGCTCCATGTCTACCTGAGAAGAGAGTTAATCTAGAAGCTGCAGTGGAAGAGGTGGTTCAGAGTCAAGCTCTGAGGAGGTCCAAGAGGACCATTATTCCACCTGATCGGTATACGGGCGGGAACTTGGTGAGCTTTGTCTCATGTTTCTTCGCAGGTCCCCTGGATGAGAGAGAGCCATCTTGTTTTGAAAATGCCGTTGGATTCAAGGAGTGGGAAGGAGCCATGGATGAAGAGATGACTGCCCTCAGGAAGAATGAGACTTGGGACTTGGTGCCTAATGTTGAGGGAGTTACTCCGGTGACTTGCAAGTGGGTTTTCAAACTGAAGAAGAAGGCTGATGGAAGTATTGAGCGGTACAAGGCTCGCCTTGTAGCTCGAGGTTTCTCTCAGAAGTATGGGGAGGATTATGAAGAAATGTTTAGCCCCGTTGCCAAGATGACTTTGGTCCGGGTGGTGATCTCATTGGCAGCTTGCCAAGGGTGGAAGATTTGGCAACTCGATGTGAAGAACGCTTTCTTATATGGCGAGATTGACAAGGATATCTTCATGGATCAGCCACCTGGTTATGTATCCGAAGAGCACCCAAGATATGTTTGCAAGCTCAAGAAGGCTCTTTACGGCTTGAAGCAAGCGCCTCGGGCGTGGTACGGGAAGATCACAAAATACCTCCAGTTCTGCGGATATTTTGCTTCTGATTCAGATTCAAGCTTATTCGTAAAGAAGACGGGGGAGCTTCAGGTCTTGGTGCTGCTGTATGTTGACGATATGATCGTCACGGGGAATTCTGAGATGGAGGTAGCTAGGCTTCGTGCTGAGCTAGCTATCAGATTTGAGATGAAGGATTTAGGCGAGCTCCACCATTTCCTTGGGCTCGAAGTGGAGAGGAAAGAGAGCGGTATGCTTGTTTCCCAGAAAGGCTATGCGGATCAAATCGTGAAGCGATTCGGCATGGAAGGGGGGAAGAGCAGCTCTACTCCACTGGAGGTTGGAGTTCATCTTCGGCGAGATGAAGGGAAGGTTCTTACCGATCCTTTGGTGTTCCGGGCTTTGGTCGGAAGATTGATATACTTGACGATCACGAGGCCAAATATTGCTCATGCAGTTGGCAGGGTGAGTCGGTTTATGAAAGAGCCTCGGAAGCCTCATCTTGTGGCGGCTAGGAGTATATTGAAGTATGTCAAATCCACCTCGGATTTGGGTCTCTTCTACGGGAGAGATTCGGGCTTTTGCTTGCACGGGTACATGGATGCTGATTATGGAGGAGATTCGGATGATCGGAGATCGACATCTGGATATGTCTTTATGACAGGCTCTACAACTATATCATGGTGCAATAAGAAGCAAGATTCTGTATCTGTATCTACCACGGAAGCGGAGTATAAAGCTTCGGCTTTGGCGGCTCAGGAAGTCATCTGGCTTAGGAGGCTTGTGGAGGACATTCATAGGGAGGTGCGAGGTCCTACTTTGCTATGTGGTGACAACGAGAGTGCTCTCAAACTGGTGAACAATCTAGTTTGTCACGCGTGTACAAAGCACATAGAGATTCATCATCATTTCATTCGTGAGAAGGTGTTGGAGGGATCTCTGATTGTGGAGCATGTGCAGAGCAAGGAGAACATTGCTGACATATTCACTAAGCCGCTGGCGAAGGGATCTTTTGGTCGGTTGCGGAGTTTGCTTGGGTTGACTTCCACTTCCCACTTCAAGGGGGAGTGTTAAATTTTTGAAGTGGAAGTGGATCTGTGCTGGGCGGTCTGCAGGTTGGAGACCGCAGAGACCGCATGGTCTGCGCTGGTTCCCTGGTTGGTTCAGTCTCATCGGTTTGTTTAAGGCGGTCTGATCTGGGAGACCGTTATCTATCCGGGTGGCTTGCGCGGTTTGGTCTGGCGACTTATCCTAAGTCGGACAGATGTTCTTGGTGTCTTCTTTGGAAGAAGACCGGGCGGTCTGCTTATTGAGACTGCAGTGACCGGGCAGTTTGGTTGTAACCGCAAGGTTTAATAAGGGAGGTGTGAGCTATGCTGAGGTCGAGCGGTCTGCATTGCGAGACCGCTCACGATCTGATGGGCGGTTATTGTATCCCGGTTTGTGCGGTGATGACATCCATATACTCGCCTATAAATAGCGGTGCAGGGCCCGTCATTAATAACGAGAACTGTAAGAACCAAAGTTGGCTTGATTGTGCCGGTCTCACTTTGAGGTCGTGCGGTCTGAGATTTTGTCTGACCGGTTTTTGTGTTCGCAGGTTAGCGGCTAGCAGCCTACCAGCGGATGATGGACCTTGTCTTCAAGGAGCAGAAGGGAAGGAACCTGGAGGTGTACGTGGACGACCTCTTGATTAAGAGCAAGAGCGTCCCGAAGCATATAACAGATCTGGTGGAGACCTTCGCGACGCTGAGGAAGTTCAAGATGAGGCTCAATCCAGCGAAATGCGTGTTCGGAGCTGGAAGGGGGAAGTTTCTGGGACATCTCATCACCCCAGGAGGGGTGGAGCCGAACCCTGACAAGGTTAAGGCAATCCTAGAGATGGCCTCACTAAAGACCATGAAGGAAGTTCAGAGGCTGACAGGAAGGTTGGCAGGTCTCAGCCGCTTTCTATCCAAGGCCGGGGAGAAGTGCTCTCCATTCTTCAAGACGCTTCGCAAAACTGAGAATTTCGCATGGTCCGACGAATGCGAAAAGGCGATCGGGAGGCTGAAGGAGCAGTTGACTATGTTTAGGTCAGATAAGGCCTCAAGCCACTCTAGCCTTTCTTTCCCCAGAAAAGCCTCGAGAACCCCCTAGATCTACTCCCTAGACCTTGTTGCCGTGTGGCGAATTCCTCCCTAAGCCCCTCAAGACCTAGTCACCGTGTGGCGAATTTCTCTACCAGACAAAGATAAAAATATAAGCGTTACAAGATAGAAACTAAAATAAAACACAAACTAAAAACTCCCTCAAAAGAAGAACTTGATGTTGATGTAGATGCGATCAGATCAATCTTCAAGTTCTTTGCATTCACGAACGTTGACAGAGTTCTTCGGGCTGCTTGGGGAAGGCTCTCACAAGTGCTCTGAATATATAGCTTCTATTCGTTCTGTATCAGCAAGCAACAACGGAGGAAGCGTGCGTCTTTAAATAGAATGAGTCGCTACCGCCTGCGGTAGTACTACCGCCTCGCGGTAGCCACATTAGGCAATGATCAAGCACACGGATCGTGGCAGTTTAGGAAACTTTTGACGCCAAAGTTTGAGGTCTGCCTAGCGCGCCGCGGTAACGCTAACGCTCCGCGATAGCGAGATAACCTTCCTTCAGCCAATATCTCCTTCCACATTTGCTCCTCAATCACATGCAGACGGGAGGATTCCAAAAGCTACCGCCAGGCGGTAGACATGCCGCGCCGCGGTAGAGCACGCTAAATATGCATCCCACCAATCATTCATTTTTCTCCACTGTATCCTTCCCGTCAATTGTTTCCATTTATACTAGCGCCAGCTGTAGTGATAACGCTCCGCGATAGAGCACATCTCTTTTCGTCGAACGTATCTTCGTCAAAAACCCTCACATTTCATCGAACGATGTTTTCATTTTATCGAACTCAATTTTGTCGAACGCCAGTTCATCGAACAACATCTACTTTCGTCGAATAGCTAGCGCCAGCGGTAGTGCTAACGCTCCGCGGTATCAACAGAGAATCATCCTGATGTCACTTCGACGTCTTTCTTTTTCACACTCCTTTGGGGATTGAATGTTGAAGATCCTGCACACTATAAACACAATGCAAATATGATCAAATACAATAGGATTTGTTATTGTCAAACAAAGAGATGCGGAAAGCATGTTCCAACAAACTCCCCCTTTTGATAATAACAAATCCCTTTAGAAAGAAATAGTTCAAAAGATAGGAATTGTGTTTATTAAAAAGGATAAGCATGAAATTTAAGACATGTGCATATGCTCCCCCTAAATGAATGCTCCCCCTAAGTGAATGCTCCCCATACAAAAAAACTTCCTATGAACTTGACTTCCCCAAACATGTGAATTTCTTTCAAATTTATTCTCCCTCTTTTGGTATTATCAAAAAGTGGGTGGAGAGAAAGTTAAACGTTAAAGTGTGAAAGAAATGTGTAGAGAGGGAATGAACATGATAAAGAGTTAAACGCTTAGGAAAAAATACAATATATAGGAGTGAAAAAGGGAATATGAAGAAATTGTCATAAGGAAACCACTTGTTGGAAAAACGTATTCATGATCGAGCGTACAAGTAGTAAAGAGGTGGAAAGCATGAAGAAATATTTTTTTGAAGTGAGCATCTATATAAGAATGGTGAAGCATAGTAGATGATTAAGAGTTTTTAGCTTAAAGATGAAACAATATAACATTTGCCAAGTAATATTATCATGTTAGTTCTTCCCCTTTATGTAAAAGTTTTAAGCATAAAAAAGTAATGATGTCCAAGTAACCAATGTACCCAGACAATATGTCTATACCCTAGCCCCGTACTAAGTGACAGATGGTCATGAGGAGCTGCATACATGCCGTAGGTTGGGGTGTTAGTCCCATATGCAAACACTAGACAAAACTCAACCTAGCATTCTTTCCCCCCCCAGTGCCTCGCAAGGCTCCACTGGAACCCACCCATGTTAAGGACAAGACATGACTTAGAGGTCAGGTAATCTAATGTCTACAACCCTACTCCCCCGCTATGGTGAGATATGTAATCATGGGATAATAATAATTGGAAACATTTAGCGTTTGAATCTAATTATGAGTTCATAGCTTATGGGTTTGTTATTGTTTTATTTGAATTTTTATAGAAAAGGTCACATAGCTAATTTGAAATCCATTAATAAATCAGAGTTTTAGCATTACAATATTTTCATGTTTAGAGCAACCAATATAAATTCTAACAAGCAAGTCTACCATTTGTTGAAAAGGAATTTTGATATTTAGGACTTTGATATAAGCATGAAAACGCAAGGTAAAAATATATGGTGATGATGCGGAAGACTTGTAGAGATACAAGAAACATCTTTTTTGTAATTATGATTATACAAAAGAAGAAATATGAGTTAAATTAAAAAAAGATGTTTTTTGTAAATCAAGTTATTGTAAAATCTTTTGATAATAAAGTAACCAAGCATGAAAGAAATATATCAATAAGAGACTACTACAATATTATTGTAATTCACAATTTCAAGACATACCAAACATTGTAGAGAGCATGCTAGGTTATCTAGTCCATTTCATAAATAAAGAGTAGTATAGAATTAGCATTAGGATCCAATACTCATGAGAAGAAGTGTTATGGAAGATAATGATGCGCACATAGGTGTATTTTGAATAAAGTAAACAAATGTTTTAATCAAAAATACAAGAAATATGTAAAGAGCACAATAAAACACAAATAATTTTACTTCCACACACTTCAATGCACAAAAAAGATGTACAACTACCAAGGGGATTTGCACACACAATTCTCATTAAGACTTATAAGGGTGCAAAGTAGTGTTTGGGGGATCACATATTTTATTTTATTTTAATATTGAGACTAGTGATTCGGTGTACTTAAGAGTAAGTGGTTTATTTTTTGAAAGAACGATAAGGTTTGCACAAGACACTTTACTATTCTTTCTAAGGTGCTCAACCTCACAACTCTTATTAAGACATATCAGGAGGTTCAAGTAGTGCTTGGTGGAGTTATCTTTGTCACTTTATTTTATGTATTTTTTGTTTTGTACAAAGTTCTCCGAATACACTTGTTTTGCAAACCAATATAATTTATAAAAACATAACCACTTTTCTTAACTTTTAAAAGTGCAAATAAAGGTAGTGTAGGTAAGATACTTGTGTAATTTTAATTCATTGTACTATTACAAAACTTACACAAGCATTCTTAGATTAAAAACATATGTAGACAATACCAAAATAAGTGAGTGAATAAATATCATTATCAAACATAAAACATTTACTCATACTTAGAGGCACGCTAAGCTTGGTTCTACACGACTTTTACAATATAATTTATGCACATGAGTTTAGAAGTACCAAAGTATGATAAAGACAATGTTTAAAGTAGTTTGAAAATATGAATCACAACATTGTAGAAGGTCTTAAATGATAGAAGAAATCATGCTTGATATTTCCAATAGAGTTCATACAGTTTTTTTATATAAAAATGATTTTATATTTTTGTATTTGATTTTGTTTGCACAAAAAAGAAAAATACTCAAAAAAATAAATGTTTTTGTAATTTTGGCTTTTGTAATTTTGTATTTTAATTTTTCTAAAATTAATGAAATGCAGTAAAACAAAAATAAGTAGGAAATACAGAAATACATATTTTTGTTGATTTTTGGAAATTTAAAAAAGACAGAAAAACAGAGCCTCGAGCTAGCTCCGGTGCTAGCGCTAGCGCGAAATACAGCACACAATTTTTTTTTGAGATTTTGAAAATTTTTCTTTAGCATATAGCATAAGGAAGATAGATTTGCATTTAGCATAGGCAAACCTTTAATGAGTTTATTCTTTGACAGTTTTAAGATTAACTTGGTGCTAGAGTGACCGAGACGCCTATGTCATAATTCAAGTTCTTCACTTTTTGATATAAGACATTTGAGTGACGCATGTGATAGATCATGAAAGGTAATTAGATACACATTGTGAATTCGTGGTGCAGTGAGTACAATACTATTGGTTTTATGATCTATAATTTTACATAAATCAGTAGAAGACTCAAATAAGACATTTAGACCTTTATCGCAAAGTTGACTAATAGAAATCAAGTTATGTTTCAAACCTTCTACATATAAGACATTAGTAAGAGAGAAAGAATTGTTACCCACAGTACCGGTGCCTAAAATCCTTCCCTTTCCATTGTCCCCAAATGTCACCATTCCTCCTTTATTCTTAGTGAGGCTAAGGAATTTTGATTTACCGCCCGTCATGTGTTTGGAGCACCCTGAGTCCAAGTACCACATGTCTTCCTTTTCCTTAGCCTGCCAACATAACTAACAAGAAGATGAAAGTAAAGATCCGGATACCCAAGTGGTTCCTCCCATAGAATAGGTGGAAACCTTAGGCACCCAGATTTGCTTGACAGTACATCGACCCTTCATCCTGCAAGAGTCCAAGGTATGCCCGAAGTGATGACACTTGGCACATAACACAAAAGGGGTTGAGACCTTTTTCAGTTTTTGTTGTGGACTCTTGCTGGAGGATGGGGAATCAGTAGAAAAAATTCCAGATTAATGATTATTACTTGAATTATGAGTTCTGTTACTACCGCCAACGTTAACTGTTACCGCCGGGCGGTAGTTAGCAGAACATATCCTAGCCCTGTTTTTGCACTACCATGCCTTTGGTTGGCCAAAATCATATCAAGACTTTTTTGGCCAACACCAAATTTTTCTATGGCTAAGTTAAGGTCATGGATTTGGGCTTTTAATGCAAAATTTTCACTAACTAAATTTCTGCATCTATTTGCAAAGTTTTTCTTTTCAATTTCAACATTAGAAAGTGAGAGTTTCAAATTTCTTTCTAAGTCTCTTTTTTATTTCGAAAGTGATTCGATATTGGAGAGAACGTTAGAAAGATCAATTTCAAGTTCGCTAGTCATTGCCAAAAGATCATCATTCTTTTGACAAGACTCCATATCCTTTCTCAAGGCAATTACTTCCTTATTTAATTTTTGATTTTGTTTTAAAAGGATTTTATTTTCAGTTTTAAGTAGATCAAGATCTTTTAAATTTTTGCCAAAAGATTTACAAGTGTTTAAGTATTCGGAATAAAGATCATCATAGTTTGAAGGGATTACCTTAGTGTCGCTTTGGACACTGCACTTGTCGTCGGTTGATTCATTGCTTTTCCCCATAAGGCACAAGTTTGCCTCATCATCATCGCTTGAGCTTGATTTACTTGAGCACCTGGAGGAAGTCATCCCATGTTGCAGCTTTTAAGACCTTCTTCTTCTCCTTTTCTTTAAGCCGTTTTTCTTTTTGCTCCTTCAAGAATTTTGGGCATTGAATTCTAATATACCCGGTCTTCCTACAGTGGAATCGCTCGGGAGGTGGCTGCTCTTCGTCGTCGTCGTCACTAGACTTTTCCTTCTTCTCTCTTTTGGATGAGGAGCCTTTTCGGGAAAATTTCTGGAAGGTGTTCCTCCTTTCCGGATTCTTCATGAACTTAGTGAAGTTCTTCACAAAGAGAGTCTCCTCATCATCTTCCTCGTCGTCATCTTCTTTTCTTGACTTCAGTGCCATGGCGATTCTTTGGCTCCTTGTTGTACTCTTCTTCTTGAATCTTGAGTTCTACCTCATGGGTTTTGAGGTTCCCAATGAGGCTCTCAATTTGGAGCCGCCTAAGAACACGCGATTCGGAAATCGCCGTCACCTTTGGATTGAACTTTGGGGGGAGTGATCGAAGAAGCTTTCTCACCAAGTCGCCGTTTGAAAATCTTTTTCCAAGAATTTTGAGGCATTGACGATCTTGGTGAATCGAGTGTACATGACGTCGACGTCCTCATTCAGATCCATCCTGAACCTCTCGAATTCAGATTCTAGTTGGAATAGTTTTGAATCTTTGACCTGCGAGGTACCTTCATGCGTTATTTCTAATAAGTTCCAAATATCATAAGCAGTTTCACATGCACATACTCTATTAAATTCAGTCCTATCAAGAGCAAAGAACAAAGCATTCATTGCTTTCGCATTATTCTTACACCTAGCCTTATCTCCATCATCTCATCTATCCCTAGGTTCTTCCATGGTTATTTCTCCAACAATATATGTAGGAGAAGTGTATGGAGTTTCAACACATGCCCATACATCTAGATCTAAGTTTATCAAAAAACAACGCATACGCGTTCTTCAGTAATTATAATCAGTTCCAGTAAACAGCGGAGGTCTACTTATTTCCTGCCCCTCAAAGAAAGCGAGGTCACGGAGCGCCATTATTCCCGGTTGTTAGACCAAATTGGAATAACCTAGCTCTGATACCACTTGTTGGATCTGTAGGCGCCCTTAGAGGGGGAGGGGGGGGGGTGAATAAGGGTTTTAAACTTTTTTATGATTATTAAGGAAATTAATTCTCTGTTGCTACCGCCAACGGTAGAGTTACCGCACGGCGTTAGCGACAGTGAAAATACTTTTAGGTTAGAACAATAAAAATCATAGAGCACGAATCAGAGATGAAGAAACAAACATATTTTCATTAACATTAAATTGAAATAAATATGATTACAAACTTTTCCCAATGACGCTTGGAAAGAGGCGACCAATGAAAACTCTTTTGGTTTTCTTTGCCGACCCTTCTCCCAAAGACCGATTGGCTTTAGCCTATCTCTCCCCATATAAGGACTCAAGCCGCTCTAGCCTTTCTCTCCCTAGAAAGGCCTCGAGCACCCCCTAGATCTACTCCCTAGACCTAGTCGTCGTGTGGCGAATTCCTCCCTAAGCCCCTCAAGACCTAGTCGCCGTGTGGCGAATTTATCTACCGGACAAAGATAAAAATATAAGCGTTACAAGATAGAAACTAAAACAAAACACAAACTAAAAACTCCCTCAAAAGAAGAACTTGATGTTGATGTAGATGAGATCGGATCGGTCTTCAAGTTCTTTGCATTCACGAACGTTGACGGAGTTCTTCGGGCTGCTTGGGGAAGGCTCTCATGAGTGCTCTGAATATATGGCTTCTATTCATTCTATATCAGCAAGCAACAATGGAGGAAGCGCGCGTCTTTAAATAGAATCAGCCGCTACCGCCTGCGGTAGTACTACCGCCCCGCGGTAGCCATATTAGGCAATGATCAAGCACACAGATCGTGGCAGTTTAGGCAACTTTTGAGCGCCAAAGTTTGAGATCCGCCTAGCGCGCCGCGGTAACGCTAATGCTCCGCGATAGCGAGATAACCTTCCTTCAACCAATATCTCCTTCCACATTTGCTCCTCAATCACATGCAGACGAGAGGATTCCAAAAGCTACCGCCGGGCGGTAGACATGCCGCGCCGCGATAGAGCACGCTAAATATGCATCCCGCCAATCATTCCTTTTTCTCCACTATTCCCTTCCCGTCAATTGTTTCCATTTATGTTAGCGCCAGCGGTATTGCTAACGCTCCGCGGTAGAGCACATCTCTTTTCATCGAACGTATCTTCGTCGAACGGCCTCACATTTCGTCGAACGTTGTTTTCATTTCGTCGAACTCAATTTCGTCGAACACCAGTTCGTCGAACGACATCTACTTTCGTAGAACACCATTTCATCGACTCGCTAGCGCCAACGGTAGTGCTAACGTTCCGCGGTATCAACAGAGAATCATCCTGATGTCCCTTCGACGTCTTTCTTTTTCACACTCGTTTGGGGATTGAATGTTCAAGATCCTGCACACTATAAACACAATGCAAGTATGATCAAATACAATAAGATTTGTTATTGTCAAACCAAGAGATGCAGAAAGCATGTTCCAATAGTTTTGTGTGATGTTAAATTAGTGGCCAAGGTTTCATAACATTTTGATGAGGGTTGACCCCTCAAATCCATCAAGTACACCTTTGACCTAATATCCCATACTTTGACCAAATTTGGGTACTTAATTACCCAACCAAATCAATCCCAAATGGGATGAAATTTTTACCAGAGTCATGTAATGACCCTAAGAACTACCCACAAAAATTTGGAAGGGTTTGTAAGCCTTTAGACCCTAAAATTAAATCATACATGATTTATTCAATTTTTGCAGAAACTATAGAAAAAGTTCCTCCAAAAATTCCCATTTTTGGATATGTTGAGGGTAAGGGTATATCTAGCCTATGGTCTAAATTTCAAAGCATTTGGATGTCTGGGTTGGTAGGGGCACTCAAATCTATCTCTGGTCAAACCTATATATATAGGTTGCACCATTTTGAGTGATGTGGTTAGACAACTGACCCAATGGGGGTGAAATAAATTTTAACATAAAATAGACTTCAAGGGCTACAAGTTTGGTATTGACCACTTTTCCTGGAGAGGGCCCTAGGTATTTTCCATAAATAATTTATGATTCAACATTAAAAGGCAGGAACACGATTTAAATACATATGTTAAAAACTAGCATCACGCATCTTGAAGCAGCAATAGAGGGCATCCATTCATCTTCTCTAGTGAGCCAACGACCAAGATTGGCCTGACCTGGGCGAGCTTCTCCCTCGATTTCCTGGCCACCTGAGCGCCGCCCCGGATGGCTAATTCCACCACCACCTCCGTTGAGGTGGTGTCCGACAATTAGGGGTGGTTGGCCGACCGGAGGTGGCCTGAACCAGAAGTTTACGGTGGAGGAAAAAGCTTTAAATACAAGCTTTAGGCCATGCCGATCCAAGGCCAATTGGCCTCAAACCTTGCGGCCCACATAGTGAGATCCACCCACTGAGAGTGAGAGTGGGAGAGGACCTGAGTGGTGCCCTATAGCCGCGCCGATCGCCGGTCCACCATTGTTGGCCGTGGAGCTTTCGGTGCCATGCCAATATGTAACACCCAAAAAATAGTAGTTCAGCGAAGTAGGCGGAGTGGTAGTGCTGCGCTTGAAACAGGCTAAATTTTCCCTGTCTTCTCTTAGCGCACGATCAGTGGCCTCTTCGCGCACGACCAGTGATCGTGCGCCAGCAATCGTGCGCATATTCGCAAGAAATCGGAGTTCTGTCTCCTCTTAACGCACGACCATTTCTCCTCTTAGCGCACGACCAGTGATCGTGCGCCTGTGATCGTGCGCCCTATTTTTTCTGCTCTGCGATTTTGAGCGAAGAAGCCGATCCGACCGATCAAATTTCTTGGAAATTGATCCAACGGCTGGGATTTGTTGCTGGGGGGTCTTAGGGCTTAGGAGAGGGATTAAACCCTCATAATTCCATAGCCTTTCTCTCTCCAACCCTAGAGAAAGAAGAAGGAGCCAAGGAAGAAGAAGGAAGATCCCGCCATTGACGGAGCTCCGGAGCTCCGTTTCGCGAGCCGTTTCCAGATTTGGAGAGTGCAGCCCGGTGCGGTCGTTTCTCTCCGTGTAGAATCTCGGATCCATGGCGAAAAAGAACGCGTCTAGGGTAACGATTCTTCCTCCCGAACTTTGGACTTGTATTTTTCCTTTCATTCCTCTTTCTATGCTTGCATGAGGTGTCTCTTTCACCAAATGGGTGAAGTGTAGGATTCCCTCAAGTTCTTCGGAACTCCGGGTAGATTGTGTCTGTCCCCGACATTATTGCATGTAGAAAATCCGGTAGTCGTGCGGATTTAGGCATTTTGTGTGAAGCCTATTCGTTGCCGTGAGCCCGAATCGGTGATGCTTGATTTGCGACGTTGCATTTAGGTTAGGCCTAGAATGCGTGCCGGAGAATGACTCCGTGAAATCATCTTTAGTATTGCGGGATTTAAGTGTAGGCGTCTTGTGAAGATCCTAACGAAAGCCCCATGCTTTGAGATTTGGTTGAAGGCAAACCTTCACCACGAAATTGATGCGGAGCGTATGTACCTCCCTTGTTGAGTATTCGTGAAGCCTAGATCCTAGTGAAGGGGGTTAGGTGCGTAGCGTAATTTTAGTGTAGCACTTGAAAGTGCTAAACCCTTACGGGCCGAGGTGAAGCCGTACCCGCGTCGTGCGATAGATCGCGACGATTAGAGCACGGGCAAAGCTAAACCGAACCCGTTTCCATGCAGATCGGTATGAGGTCCCTACCTCATGAGAGCCGTGTGATCATGGGAGAGGTCGTGGAAGGTGTCTTACCTAGTCCGACCAAAAGCTCTATTCCCCACCTAAGGCGATGACCCTTACGGTGGAGTGTTTTGTGAAATGGATGTTTTGTTAGCCTCATGCGATTGCTTAGGCGGTTGTGGGGAACCTTCGGGTGAACCCAACCAACATCATGTGCATACCCAGGTTCCCTTCTCCTGATGCTCAACCTAGAAGATTGATTGTGCTTGAAACCTCACCTTGTGTAGTTGCACTTTCTTTATATTAGTACTTGTGCTAGTTTGACTTGCTTGCACGATAGAAGCTCCGCCACCCCGGGAAAGGGGTGGGGTCGTTATAATTTGGTCAGCTGTGCTGACCGTTACTTTGTTTGCCACCGCTTGGTGGAATGTTCTTATGCAGGTGCAGGTGAGCCTAGCGGGAAATAGCGGGCGATGGCCCTTTTGCTGCGTTGGCCCTCGAAGGCTAGCCTTTTTCCTGTTTTTCATGTATTGCCGGCCTGCGTGCCGATGTATGCTTTATGGAGCTTTGTGCATTGGGTAAATGTAAGGCCTTAAGGCCGTAACTCTTTATTCAGGTTTCATTCCTATGATAGTGGACAGTTCCAAATGAAATGGTTTAACTAATGCTTCCGCTTACGTTTTGTACTCTCGTGTAGTTGTTACTTTCTGGTTATCACCTTTTAACTCCTAGCTAGTGTGGTTTGTATGGCGTGGGGTCCCGGCCGGACCTGCTGTTATACTTTTCTTACTGGCAGGGTGTTACAATTTGGTATCGGACTTAAGGCGTCGATCCGTAGTTTAGCGAATTCGGGACGAATTCCTTTTAAGGGGTGGTGCGCACGGGTTGTGCATTCACCTAAAACGATAAAAACTAATAAGAATGTCCACTTAGGAATGAAAAAACATACTTGTTTGCGGAACCTGAGCGTTCAATGATTGATGTTTGATATGTTGTGGGTCACTAAATTGTGCCTTGCACGTTTATAGGTGACTAGAAGTGCTGCGGGGCAGTCTCGACCCCGTAACACCGCTGAAAGTAGTGGGTCGGCTGAAGTGCCAGCGACCACTCCTTCGGCTGAGATGATCAGAATGGTCGCAGAAGCGGTCTTCGCGATGATCAATGCTCAACCGCAAAGGCTTGCGCAGCCTGCTACGCCTACTACAGATGCTGCCCCGGTGATCGAACCTGCAGTGGAACCTGCGGTGGAACCGAGTGTTGAGGCCCCTGTGCCAGTAGCTGCAGTGGAACCTGTGGTAGCGCCGAGGGTGGAACGTCAAGTTGCGCAAGTAGCTGTGGGGCGAGCGCGTGACCAACAATTAAAGCACTTCCTTAGCTTTAATCCTCCCACCTTCTCGGGATCTGAGTCCCCAACGGAGGCAGAAGACTGGCTGTCAAGAGTATGAGTTCACGGTGATGCCGTTCGGTCTGTCTAATGCACCGTCAGTATTCATGGGCTTAATGAACAGGACCTTCCGAGAGTATTTGGATCAATTTGTGATCGTCTTCATCGACGACATTTTGGTATACTCTCAGTCGGAAGAGGAGCATGTGGGGCATCTGCACGCAGTTCTGAGCACCTTGAGGAGGAGTCAGCTATATGCCAAATTCTCCAAGTGCGAGTTTTGGTTACCGTCAGTAGCATTCCTTGGTCATGTCGTTAGTGGAGAAGGAATTGCTGTTGATCCATCGAAGATAGAAGCGATCCGAGCGTGGCCTTTGTTGAAAAACGTAGCGGAAGTCCGAAGTTTCTTAGGACTTGCCGGCTATTATAGGCGCTTTGTGGAAAACTTCTCGAGGATCGCACTTCCTCTCACAAAACTGACTAGGAAGGATCATAAGTTCGTTTGGTCGCCCGAGTGCGCACGAGCTTTTGAAGAGCTGAAGAGCCGACTGACCACGGCGCCCATTCTATGCTCGCCACATGGTACGGAAGGCTACGGAATTTATAGTGACGCCTCAAGAAGTGGTTTGGGTTGTGTCCTAGTGCAGTTCGGGATGGTAATTGCCTACGGCTCCCGGCAACTGAAGGTTCATGAGAGGAATTACCCGGTCCATGATTTGGAGCTAGCGGCCGTGGTTTTCGCCCTCAAACTTTGGAGGCACTATCTATATGGCGTGAAGATCGATATCTTTACCGACCACAAAAGCCTCAAGTACTTGCTAGATCAAAGGGAGTTGAATATGCGTCAAAGGAGGTGGATGGAGTTCCTTGGGGACTACACCTTCGACATCAAATATACTCCCGGTAAAGGAAATGTAGTTGCGGACGCGTTGAGTCGCCGGGCTCCCGCACAAGCAAATTGGATTTTGATGCATGATGAGCGTCTAATCCGTGAGCTGGAAGAAATGGAGATCATTTGCATTGATAGGAGAACGTCTACTTCAGCATGCTTGAACTGGACGGAGGTTCGATACGACCTTGCCGACCGAGTTCGACAAACTTTGGAGCTGGACGAGAGCATGAAACGCTATAAAGCGGAAACCGTTGAGGGGTTAAACGCTGATTTCTCCTTCGAAGACGACCTTATGTGGAAACAGGAAAGGTTGTGCATCCCAAACGTTGGCACTCTACGGGTGGAATTGATGTACTAGGCTCATCATACCAAGTACTCGATCCACCCGGGGAGCACTAAAATGTATATGGATATGAAGAAACTTTTCTGGTGGCCGGGTATGAAGAAAGACATTGCCCTTTACGTGGCCAAGTGTCATACTTGCGCGTTGGTGAAAGCGGAATGTCAACGTCCCGGTGTGTTTCTGAAGTCCTTGCCGATTCCGGAATGGAAGTTTGATGATATTTCGATGGATTTCGTGCACGGATTGCCGAGATCGCAACATGGAAACGACGCCATCTGGGTGATCATGGACCGTTTGACAAAGGTATCACACTTCATTCCTAACCGGAAGGATGATTCTGTAGAAAAGCTAGCGAAGCTCTATGTTGATAGTATTGTGAGACTGCACGGTGTCCCTCGTAGCATCATCAGCGATCGTGACGGGCGTTTCACATCGAAAGATTGGAGGCTTATCCATGAACTGTTGGGCACGAAATTGAAGTTCAGCACGGCCTTCCACCCGCAAACGGATGGACAGACCGAGAGAACCAACAGGACTATGGAGGATATGCTCCGAATGTGCGCTCTAGACTTTGGGAAGAAGTGGGAAGATCATCTCTATATGATCGAGTTCGCCTACAATAATAGCTACCAAGCCAGTATAAAGATGGCTCCCTTCGAGGCCCTCTATGGTAAGAAGTGTCGTACGCCATTGCCTTGGGCGGAAACGGGCGATGCTAAGCTATTAAAGCGAAACGATGTTGAAGAAGCAACTTCGACGATCCGAACTATACGTGAAAGGCTATTGATTGCCCAGGATAGGCAAGCGAAATATTTCAACGCCAAGCATAGGAACCTAGAGTTCGCCGTCGGTGACCGGGTTTACTTGAAGATCAAACCGTTCAAAGGGGCATCAAGGATCCGACGCTTGAAAAAGCTCAGTCCAAGGTACTTAGGACCGTTTGAGATCGTGGAACATGTTGGTGATGCGGCTTATCGGCTTGCACTATCTGCAGAGCTGAGCGGTCTGCACGACGTGTTTCACATTTCAGTGTTGAGGAAGGCAGTGCAAGAGCCTACTCATATCGTTGCGGTCGGCAAAGTGTCGGTTGATAGTGGGTTGTCGACGAAAGTCAAGCCCTTACGCATCGAAGATACCGAAGTAAAGCAGCTGCGGAACAAGTACATTCGGATGGTAAAACTCCGGTGGGATAATTGCGGCCGAGAGGAGCTCTCTTGGGAGAGAGAGCAAACGATGCTTGCGGAGTACCCCGAGCTATTTCTCTCAGGTGAAATATAACTGTAATTCATGCTATTACTGTTTTCTGAATTTCGGGACGAAATTCTTTTAAGGGGGGTGGAGAACACCCCAAAAATAGTAGTTCAGCGAAGTAGGCGGAGTGGTAGTGCTGCGCTTGAAACAGGCTAAATTTTCCCTATCTGCTCTTAGCGCACGATCAGTGGCCTCTTCGCGCACGACCAGTGATTGTGCGCCAGCAATCGTGCGCATATTCGCAAGAAATCGGAGTTCTGTCTCCTCTTAACGCACGACCATTTCTCCTCTTAGCGCACGACCAGTGATCGTGCGCCTGTGATCGTGCGCCCTGTTTTTTCTGCTCCGCGATTTTGAGCGGAGAAGCCGATCCGACCGATCAAATTTCTTGGAAATTGATCCAACGGCTGGGATTTGTTGCTGGGGGGTCTTAGGGCTTTGGAGAGGGATTAAACCCTCATAATTCCATAGCCTTTCTCTCTCCAACCCCAGAGAAAGAAGAAGGAGCCAAGGAAGAAGAAGGAAGATCCCGCCATTGACGGAGCTCCGGAGCTCCGTTTCGCGAGCCATTTCCAGATTTGGAGAGTGCAGCCCGGTGCGGTCGTTTCTCTCCGTGTAGAATCTCGGATCCATGGCGAAAAAGAACGCGTCTAGGGTAACGATTCTTCCTCCCAAACTTTGGACTTGTATTTTTCCTTTCATTTCTCTTTCTATGCTTGCATGAGGTGTCTCTTTCACCAAATGGGTGAAGTGTAGGATTCCCTCAAGTTCTTCGGAACTCCGGGTAGATTGTGTCCGTCCCCGACATTATTGCATGTAGAAAATCCGGTAGTCGTGCGGATTTAGGCATTTTGTGTGAAGCCTATTCGTGGCCGCGAGCCCGAATCTGTGATGCTTGATTTGCGACGTTGCATTTAGGTTAGGCCTAGAATGCGTGCCGGAGAATGACTCCATGAAATCATCTTTAGTATTGCAGGATTTAAGTGTAGGCGTCTTGTGAAGATCCTAACGAAAGCCCCATGCTTTGAGATTTGGTTGAAGGCAAACCTTCACCACGAAATTGATGCGGAGCGTATGTACCTCCCTTGTTGAGTGTTCGTGAAGCCTAGATCCTTGTGAAGGGGGTTAGGTGCGTAGCATAATTTTAGTGTAGCACTTGAAAGTGCTAAACCCTTACGGGCCGAGGTGAAGCCGTACCCGCATCGTGCGATAGATCGCGACGATTAGAGCACGGGCAAAGCTAAACCGAACCCGTTTCCATGCAGATCGGTATGAGGTCCCTACCTCATGAGAGCCGTGTGATCATGGGAGAGGTCGTGGAAGGTGTCTTACCTAGTCCGACCAAAAGCTCTATTCCCCACCTAAGGCGATGGCCCTTACGGTGGAGTGTTTTGTGAAATGGATGTTATGTTAGCCTCATGCGATTGCTTAGGCGGTTGTGGGGAACCTTCGGGTGAACCCAACCAACATCATGTGCATACCCAGGTTCCCTTCTCATGATGCTCAACCTAGAAGATTGATTGTGCTTGAAACCTCACCTTGTGTAGTTGCACTTTCTTTATATTAGTACTTGTGCTAGTATGGCTTGCTTGCAGGGTAGAAGCTCCGCCACCCCGGGAAAGGGGTGGGGTCGTTATAATTTGGTCAGCTGTGCTGACCGTTACTTTGTTTGCCACCGCTTGGTGGAATGTTCTTATGCAGGTGCAGGTGAGCCTAGCGGGAAATAGCGGGCGATGGCCCTTTTGCTGCGTTGGCCCTCGAAGGCCATCCTTTTTCCTGTTTTTCATGTATTGTCGGCCTGCGTGCCGATGTATGCTTTATGGAGCTTTGTGCATTGGGTAAATGTAAGGCCTTAAGGCCGTAACTCTTTATTCAGGTTTCATTCCTATGATAGTGGACAGTTCTAAATGAAATGGTTTAACTAATGCTTCCGCTTACGTTTTGTACTCTCGTGTAGTTGTTACTTTCTGGTTATCACCTTTTAACTCCTAGCTAGTGTGGTTTGTATGGCGTGGGGTCCCGGCCGGACCTGCTGTTATACTTTTCTTACTGGCAGGGTGTTACACAATATGGGTTAAGAGGGCTCGACTTATTCTGAAAAGTGTAGGAAACTCCTCTCCTTCACCCATTGAGGCTTTTTAAGGAGCCAATTTGGGGAGGGGAAGAGGAAAAGCTTGTGATTCCACCATTAACACCATTAATGATGAATTTCGGCCACCACTAAAACCACTAAATTCATCCCCCATGTGAGCTGAAAAACCTCTTAAAATTCTCCTAATTGATAGATGGAATGAATCCTCATCAATTGGGAAGGCCATTGGCCTCCCTTGGCCATGATTTACTCTACCAAATCTGATCCCGACCGCATTACATCGGTTCAGCTACTGCCAGCGCTAGCATCTCGACGACATAGAGATCTTCTTAGCGGTTCGTCTAGAAAACCACTTCCGCCAGCGTTAGCTCTAGCGTCTCGATGGCATAGAGCTTGTCTCAGATGTTCATCTAGACAACCCCTACTTCCCGCGTTAGCACCTACCACCTGCATTAGCTCTGAACTCAGATTACTCTTCTTTCTAAGATTAGATAATTGGGGTGTTATAAAGGTGATGCAGCACGCCCAGGGCCGACCCACCCTGGCTCGGCCAGAAGGAACACGTTCCAGTCGCACTGCCGGGCTGCAGCCCAAGCACCCCAACCCATCTCCAGCCCCACCACAGAGCCGTTAGGTTGTTGAGGCCAGGGCTCGATCCCCCGACCTCCTTGATAAAGAGTCTTCAGGCAGACTCTCATCACCAACTGAGCTGCACCTCAGTTGGTGATGAGAGTCTGCCTGAAGACTCTTTATTAAGGAGGTCGGGGGATCGAGCCCTGGCCTCAACAACCTAACGGATCTGTGGTGGGGCTGGAGATGGGTTGGGGTGCTTGGGCTGCAGCCCGGCAGTGCGACTGGAACGTGTTCCTTCTGGCCGAGCCAGGGTGGGTCGGCCCTGGCGTGCTGCATCAAAAAAAGTGCACTTTTTTTGATGCAGCACGCCCAGGGCTGACCCAACCTGGCTCGGCCCTGGGCGTGCTGCATCAAAAGGGACCCCTTAATGGATTAGGCATGTTATGATGGGGTCAAGGGTCAAGGTGAAGCCCTAAAGTCAAACCCTAGGTTTGATAATTGGAATGCACTACTTGTAGACCAATGTGGACTTCACCTATTTGCCAAGGTCTTATGATCTCTTTGTGCTTCCTAGGGTTTTGTCATGACTTAGTCATGACAAAACAATCCTAGGGATCTAGTTGTTTGAGGGATGGCTGGGAAAGCAAGTCAGAAATAGCTACAGGAAGACGAAATCACGTTGGTTGGTTGGAGCTTGAAGAGGAAATCATTGTTGGATATGATGGCGCCCTTAGACGGGGGGGGGGGGGGGGGGGGGGGGGGTGAATAAGGGGTTTACCATTTTTGAGATAAACTGATAGATTTTAGAATAACAGAAAACTTTTTGGATCTGTCGCTAACGCGTGGCGTTAGATAGTTAACGCTTGGCATTATCTTTCCTGAAAATATTTTTACAGAAAAATTCAAAGGGATTTTACTTGTGAAATCTTAAATGAAATATACTTTCAGACAATAAAAGGTAATAAAAAATGAATATTATATATTTCAAAAGATGATTACAAACATATAATTTCAATAACGCTTGAAATTAAGGCGACAAAATAAAATTCACTTTTTTGTTCCTTCACCAGTCCTTCTCCCAAGGACCGGTTGGCTATAGCCAATCTATCCCTAGATAAGGCCTCTAGCCACCCCCTAGATCTACTTTAGACCTAGTCGCCATGCACAACGTGGCGAATTTTGCCCTAAATTGAACCTGGCCTAGTCGCCATACGCAAGGCGGCGATTTCGCTATCGTTACAAGAAAAAAAATGGAAAGATAAAGTTAAAATCAGAACAAAGACTCCCTAGATTGAAGAGCGCTGAAGGAGATGTTGAAGATACGCAGTGACTATGTGGGAATTGAAGCGAGCATCCTTCTTCAAATTTGTCATTGGAAATCTAATTCTTACTCTTGTTCCTCAATGTTGGTGTTGGGAGTGCTCTCTGAATTTGGGATAAAATGATCTCTCTGAAGTATAGAATAAAGGCTTGGAATGCATCAATAATGATCAAATGAAATCAGCTCTTTAAATAGGCACGGAAGCTAACGTGTGGCATTAAGAGTTAACGCCAGCGTTAGTGACCGTGTATAGCAACCACTGAAATCATGCAACCGTTGAGAACATGACAGTTTGTGGACTCAATGCTAGCGTTAAGAGCAAACGCTGGCGTTGTCACTGGCTTCTCGACGCAATATCTTCTCCACGTCATTCCCTTCTCGACATCATCCCTCTTCAACAATAAGTTAACGCGGGGCATTAACTAGTTAATGCGGGGCGTTAACTCTCTTTTCAGAGAATCATCATAATACATCATCCTGTTCATAGGGTTATTTAACCATAATACCTGCACACTATAAACACAAGCAAGATCAAATACATAGTGTGATTTGTTATTCTCAAACTAAGAGATGTGGAACACAAACTCCAACAATCTCCCCCTTTTGATAATAACAAATCCACTAATAAGAAATAAAAAATAGTTAGAGTAGTGTTTATTGTATATGTTAAGCGTGAGAATCATGCATACCCCCTATGTGGATACTCCCCCTACATGAATGCATTTTCTAATGTTACTCCCCCTAAATAATAGATTTATTTATTTCTTCAATTAATTCTCCCACTTTTATTATAATCAAAAGGAGGTAGGATAGAGTCATAACAATATGAAACAATATGCATTTCTTAGAGATAATATCAACTTTGTATAAATAGTGAACACATCGAAAGCAATTTGTAACATCTTATAGAAATTGTAAGTAAAAAATATAATAACCTTTTAAATCAAATAATTGGATGTTTTGAATATTAGAAATAAAAGTTGCAAGTTCATTTGTAATTTGATAGCTTTTTATAAGGGTTAAAGTTAAAATTTCTAAGACACATAATTCTAACCTAAGCATGTGAAAATGTGCATCGGGTAGAGGTTTGGTAAAAATGTCAGCAAGTTGTGATTCAGTCCCTATAAAGCTAATTTTAACATGTTCCTTCTTAATATGATCTCTAATAAAATGATGTCGGACATCAATATGTTTAGATCTTGAATGATTTACGGGATTGTTTGTGAGATCTATTGCGCTCTTGTTGTCACACTTTAATTCTATGTTATTTAGATAAATGAAAGTCAATTGATATGCCTATGATACTAATTGAAAGGAGGTTTTAGTTCTTAAATATTAAAGCTCTTTTTAGGTTCATTTCAAAATAATAAAATATATATGCGTGGTGCTGAGTGAGTAATAATAACAAACACTAAGAAGGCACAACAATAAGAAAATAAATCATAAGACAAGCAACCAGAAGACACCAAGAGCTATAGTAGTTCCCCAATCAACCTGGGTACATCTACTCTTCCACCCACTGGTAGGAATCCACTAGGATTTTTGATCAGGTGTCCTAGCACCAATGAGCTTTTGATAAGGTGCCCAAAAACCAAACAAGATTTTTTGATCAGGTGTCTTGCCACCAATGGGTAAACTTTTGAAGGGAGTTTTAACCCTGAACAAGATGGCATAAGAAGGAGAAAAGATATATTGTTCTTCCCTTTTGCTGAGAAGACTCTTGATGATCCTGATGGGTTGTTGAGATTGGATCTTTGATGATGTTGAAGAGCTCCCCCTGTCTGATAGGAATTGATGATAACTTGTGGAGGCTTCTTCTCTTGATTGTAAATACTCTTCTTCTTTTGCAGTTTGATCCTGAGCAAATGATATTGTTTAGTGTCTCAGGATGAAGATGATCTGCAAAGAGGAGTTAGAAAAAAGAAGATAAATAATATATTAGATCTGCTTCTTCTTTTTTCTTCACTATTTCTCTCTTCCTGGTTCTTCCCATTCTCTTGTCTTGTTCTATATTGTTGTTCTATCTTGTTTTCTTCTCTGCTCTTCTCTTTGTATATATTCTGGAGAAAACTTATGGGCTGATTTGAATTCTTGCCTGACAAGGAAGGATATAATATCTCTTTAATTTCCTAGATTCCTCGAGAAGATAAATTGCCGTCTTTAGTTTATCTGCAACGGCTATATTATTTAATGCTGCAATGGCTATAATATTAATTTATAAAGGTAGCAATATACAACAATAAATAAATAGAAATGATAAAATATTGCTTTATTAAATCTGACAACATATATATAATTTTAGTCGAGCGGAGAAAGGAGTAATTATATTGCTGATAATATTTCGTCGATCTCAGCTTCAAGTTCGTCGATTTGAACATTTGGTTCGTCGTTCTGAGCTTCGATTGAAGATTCGTCGAAAGCAACTTTTCATCGAGCGCTGAGACGGGCTGGATCGTCGACCGCTGAGATATTGAGCTATTCGTCGAACGCAGACTTGAGTTCGTCGAATGCATCTTTTCATCGACCGCTGAGACGGGGTCTGTTCGTCGACCACTGAGATGGGGTCTATTCTTCGACTGCTGAGACAGGGTCTATTCGTTGACTGCTGAGACGATGTTTGTTCGTCGACCGATGAGACAATCTGTTCGTCGACCGCTGAACCACTGAGATGGGATCGTCGACTGCTGAACCGCTGAGATGGGATCGTCGACCGCTGAGATAGGTGTTCTTCGTCGACCGCTGAGATAGCTGGATTTCATCGAGCGCAAAATGAACATCTTCGTCGACCGCAGAGCGCTGTTCGTCGAACACTGATATCCGTTCGTCGAACGCAGAGAACATATATAATTTTTATCTTTCTCTTATTTTCTCAGCCTATTAATTATATATATTTTCAGCCTTCTATCTTAATGGGATTTGATCTAAGTTATAAGATGTGTTATGATAGAAACTTAGACATTGAAGATGGATCTTAACTCAAATCAAAACTAAGGTTCCAACAATCTCCCCCTATTTGAGTTGGGATCCTAATCCAAATTAAAACTAGGTTCTAACAATCTCCCCTATTTGGTTTAGGATACCTAAGCATAAAAAGTCTTGAATAACTTAAGGCTTAAGGGTCAGAGATTATTTCTGAGAATAATATAAAGTTTGTTTAGAAATAGAAGAATTTATTTGTTCTTTTTGAAAACATTTAATCATAAATTATATCCTTTTCTTCTTCTTTTAAATTCTAAATTTCTTCTTTTAAAACTAAGCAATTTCTGATTTCCTAGATTTTGATTTAAATAGGATTTTAATGATGTGAATTGCTAGCTGTTAATGGATTCTAAGGAATTTTAAAATCAGAAAAACATTGCCTGATAGCTTCCTTCTATAGAATCCCCTTAATCAGAAGAGACTCACACTTAGTGCTCTGATCATTTCTGATCTATGCAATCTGAGTAGAATGCTCAACATGATTTTGGAGAAAGTCTGTAAGAATGTGAAGTTATCTGACTTTGTTTTTAAGATAGGAAATTCCAATGAATCATATAACTGCTTATTTAGTTATAAAAGTTTAAAATAGATAAAAATAAATGCCTTATAATTAGATATATTGGCCTTTTTATCTCATTAAAATATAAATTTGAAAAATTATTTTGATTTTGTTGATCATAAAATATTTCTTTTTTCCTTAAAAGATTGTTCAAATTTATTTTTCAAGGAAATATTTTGTTCCTCTGATAATTTTAAAACTTCTTTAAGTTTGTTGTATTCAGAAGTCAAATTATTTATTTTCAACCCTTTTCTGATTTCATTTTCAGATTTTATTAAATCTATACATGGAATTTTAGAATCTGATTTGATTTGTCCTGAAGTAAAATTAGGAGTTGAAGTTACCTCAGTTACCTTTTCTGATTCAGATTCAGATTCTGCATCTGAGTAGTAGTTTGAGCCATATATGGCCAACATGCAGAATCTTCTGGCCTTTTGTTCTTCCTCTTCTTCTTCTTCTTCACTTAGACTTAAAATTGGTTCTGCATCATAAATACAGTTAGTGGAAGAAGTGGAAGAAGATTCATTTACCATCCTTGAGAGGGAGTTCCAAATGCCCCTTGCTGAAGTGCAAACAACCACTTTTTGAAGGATGTCTTTTGACATTGATTGAGCCGATATGTCCATAGCTTTTGCATCAGCACTTATCAACTTCTCTTGTTCATCTGTTGAGGAAGTTGAAGATAGATGTCCTGTCAAAATGGAATTATAAATTTCTTCATCTATTGCATTCATATATGTTGGATCTTGTGGCGCCCTTAGAGGGGGGGGGGGGGTGAATAAGGGCCTTTTAGAAATTTTGATTTTTACTTAAGAATTTTAAAACAAATTTTACTTTTCTAAAAATTACTTATAAAAATTTCAAACTAATGTAATTTTTAGAATAAATTCAAACACATATTTCTAAGTTAAAGATTAAACAACCATATTTGCAATTAAAGAAAAAGTCATAATTTTATAATCATGAAAATCACATACAAATAATATGATCTTAACAATGCTTAAGATCAAGGCACAAATATGATAATAACCCTTTTACAATTTGTGTTTACCAATCCTTCTCCCAAGGATCGGAAGGCTATCACTTGTCTCTCTCTAGACCAAGCCCAAGCCTATCCTCTAGATCTTCCCAAGATCTAGATGTAGCACACAAGGCCACGATTTCCCACCAAGCCACGCAAGGACTTGGACGCTCCACACAAGGAAGCGATTTTCCCCTAAGCCATGCAAGGACTTAGACGTCACGCACAAGGAGACGATTTCCCTACCAATACAAAATGAATGTATATAAATGAAAATACATTATGAAAAGAACAACTCCCTAGAAATTCAGATCTCTGAAAGGAAGGTTGAAGCCTCGAGATGATCGTTGATGTAGAAGCGCGCCCGATCTCGTCTTCAATCTCAAACCTTCTAAGCACAAATGGGAGTTGATGAGGTTATGAAGCTCTCTGGTTCGTATGCACTCAGGAAGGGACTTGGAATTCTCAATGCTTGGAATGTACGAACAAAAGGAGCCAATATATAGAAATTCGCTGTCGCCTGGGCGACATCAGCTGTCGGAATTTCCGACAGCGCTAAACTGCCACTCGTAGTGCTGTCGTGCGGGCAGTTGCTGTAACCTCCGAGGTGTCGCCTGGGAGACATCGATGTCGGATTTCCGACAGCGCAAAACTGCCGCTCGTAGTGCTGTCGTGCGGGCAGTTGCTGTAACCTCCGAGCTGTCGCCTGGGCGACATCGTTGTCGGATTTCCGACAGTGCAAAACTACCGTTCGTCGTGTTGCCGTGGGGGAAGTTGTTGTAACTTCTCAGCTGTCGCTTGGGCGACATCAGCTGTCGGAAAATTCCGACAGTGAAATTTTCATACACTCAAATTGAGCTCCAGCAGAATTGTGAACATCTCATACCTGTTACCTGCACACCATTAATAAAAATAGAATCAAATACAAACAGGACTTTGTTATTATCAAACCGGAAGAGTGTGAAACGCATGCTCCAACAATATATAATCTGATTCTAACTTGCCATAAAGAGAATCTATCCAAATTACAGATTGGTGGATTTAAAAATTCTACTTATGCCATTAGATTTTTAGAAAAACCTTTTAAAAAAAATTAAGAACTAAGTGATCTTTATGATTCAAGTGTTAGCCTGTATAAATAAAATCAACTACCCTCTGATACAAATTGAAAGTCAATTGATATGCCTCTGATACCAATTGAAAGGAGGTTTTAGTTCTTAAATATTAAAACTCTTTTTAGGTTTATTTCAAAATAATGATATATACATATATGTGGTGCTGAGTGAGTAATAATAACAAACACTAAGAAGGCACAACAACAAAAAAATAAAGCATAAGACAAGCAACCAGAAGACACCAAGAGCTATAGTAGTTCCCCAATCAATATGGGTACATCTACTCTTCTACCCACTGATAGAAATCGACTAGGATTTTTGATCAGGTGTCCTAGCACCAATGAGCTTTTGATAAGGTGCCCAAAACCAACAGGATTTTTTGATCAGGTGTCTTGCCACCAATGAGTAAACCTTTGAAGGGAGTTTTAACCCTGTACAAGATGGGGTAAGAAGGAGAAAAGATATATTGTTCTTCCCTTTTGCTGAGAAGACTCCTGATGATCCTGATGGGTTGTTGAGATTTGATCTTTGATGATGTTGAAGAGCTCCCCCTGTCTGATATGAATTGATGACAACTTGTGGATGCTTCTTCTCTTGATTGTAAATACTCTTCTTCTTTTGCAGTTTGATCCTGAGCAAATGATATTGTTTGGTGTCTCAGGATGAAGATGATCTGCAAAGAGGAGTTAGCAAAAAGAAGATAAATAATATATTAGATCTGCTTCTTCTTTTTGCTTCTCTGTTTCTCTCTTCCTGGTTCTTCCTATTCTATTATCTTGTTCTATCTTGTTTTCTTCTCTGCTCTTCTCTTTGTATATATTCTGGAGAAAACTTCTGGGCTGATTTGAATTCTTGTCCGACAAGGAAGGATATAATATCTCTTTAATTTCCTAGATTCCTCGAGAAGATAAATTGCCGCCTTTAGCTTATCTACAACGGTTATATTATTTAATGCTGCAACGACTATAATGTTAATTTATAAAGGCAGCAATATATAAATAGAAATGATAAAATATTGCTTTATTAAATCTGACAACATATATATAATTTTAGTCGAGCTGAGAAAGGAGAAATTATATAGCTGATAATATTTCATCGATCTCAGCTTCAAGTTCGTCGATCTGAACATTTGGTTCGTCGTTTTGAGCTTCTGTTGAAGATTCGTCGAACGCAACTTTTCGTCGAGCGCTGAGACGGGATGGATCGTCGACCGCTGAGATATTGAGCTGTTCGTCGAACACAGACTTGAGTTCATCGAACGCATCTTTTCATCGACCGCTGAGATGGGGTCTGTTTGTCGACCACTGAGATGGGGTCTGTTCGTCGACCACTGAGACAGGGTCTGTTCGTCGACCGCTGAGACGGGGTCTGTTCGTCGACCGCTGAGACAATCTGTTCGTCGATCGCTGAACCGCTGAGACGGGATCGTCGACCGCTGAACCGCTGAGACGGGATCGTAGACCGCTGAGATAGGTGTTCTTCGTCGATCGCTGAGATAGCTAGATTTCGTCGAGCGCAGACATGAACATCTTCGTCGACCGCAGAGCGCCGTTGGTCGAACGCCGATAGCCGTTCGTCGAACGCAGAGAACATATATAATTATTATCTTTCTCTTATTTTCTCAGCCTATTAATTATATATATTTTCAGCCTTCTATCTTAATGGGATTTGATCTAAGTTATAAGATGTGTTATGATAGAAACTTAGACATTAAATATGGATCCTAACTCAAATCAAAACTAAGGTTCCAACAATCTCCCCTATTTGAGTTGGGATCCTAATCCAAATTAAGACTAGGTTCTAACAATCTCCCCCTATTTGGTTTAGGATACCTAAGCATAAAAATTCTTGAATAACTTAAGGCTTAAGGGTCAGAGATTATTTCTGAGAATAATATAAAGTTTGTTTAGAAATAGAAGAATTTATTTGTTCTTTTTGAAAACATTTAATCATAAGTTATATTGTTTTCTTCTTCTTTTAAATTCTAAATTTCTTCTTTTAAAATTAAGCAATTTCTGAATTCCTAGATTTTGATTTAAATAGGATTTTAATGATGTGAATTGCTAGCTGTTAATGGATTCTAAGGAATTTTAAAATCAGAAAAACATTGCCTGATAGCTTCCTTCTATAGAATCCCCTTAATCAGAAGAGACTCACACTTAGTGCTCTGATCATTTCTGATCTATGCAATCTGAGTAGAATGCTCAACATGATTTTGGAGAAAGTCGGTAAGAATGTGAAGTTATCTGACTTTGTTTTTAAGATAGGAAATTCCAATGAATCATATAACTGCTTATTTAGTTATAAAAGTTTAAAATTGATAAAAACAAATGCCTTATAATTAGATATATTGGCTTTTTTATCTCATTAAAATATAAATTTGAAAAATTATTTTGATTTTGTTGATCATAAAATATTTCTTTTTCCTTAAAAGATTGTTCAAATTTATTTTTCAAGGAAATATTTTGTTCCTCTGATAATTTTAAAACTTCTTTAAGTTTGTTGTATTCAGAAGTCAAATTATTTATTTTCAACCCTTTTCTGATTTCATTTTCAGATTTTATTAAATCTATACATGGAATTTTAGAATCTGATTTGATTTGTCTTGAAGTAAAATTAGGAGTTGAAGTTACCTCAGTTACCTTTTCTGATTCAGATTCAGATTCAGATTCTGCATCTGAGTAGTTGTTTGAGCCATATATGGCCAACATGCAGAATCTTCTGGCCTTTTGTTCTTCCTCTTCTTCTTCTTCACTTAGACTTGAAAATGGTTCTGCATCATAAATACAGTTAGTGGAAGAAGTGGAAGAAGATTCATTTACCATCCTTGAGAGGGAGTTCCAAATGCCCCTTGCTGAAGTGCAATCAGCCACTTTTTGAAGGATGTCTTTTGACATTGATTGAGCCAATATGTCCATAGCTTTTGCATCAGCACTTATCAACTTCTCTTGATCATCTGTTGTGGAAGTTGAAGATTGCGGTCCTGTCAAAATGGAATTATAATTTTCTTCATCTATTGCATTCATATATAATCTGATTCTAACTTGCCATAAAAAGAATCTATCCAAATTACAAATTGGTGGATTTGAAAATACTACTTGTGCCATTAGATGTTTAGAAAAACCTTTTAAAAAAAAATTAAGAACTAATTAAGTGATCTTTATGATTCAGGTGTTAGCCTGTATAAATAAAATCAACTACCCTCTTATACCAATTGTAAGTCAATTGATATGCCTTTGATACCAATTGAAAGGAGGTTTTAGTTCTTAAATATTAAAGCTCTTTTTAGGTTTATTTCAAAATAATAATGTATATATGTGTGGTGCTAAGTGAGTAATAATAACAAACACTAAGAAGGAACATCAATAAGAAAATAAAGCATAAGACAAGCAACCAGAAGACACCAAGAGCTATAGTAGTTCCCCAATCAACCTGGGTACAGCTACTCTTCTACCCACTGATAGGAATCGACTAGGATTTTTGATCAGGTGTCCTAGCACCAATGAGCTTTTGATAAGGTGCCCAAAAACCAAACAGGATTTGTTGATCAGGTGTCTTGCCACCAATGGGTAAACTTTTGAAGGGAGTTTTAACCCTGTACAAGATGGGGTAAGAAAGAGAAAAGATATATTGTTCTTCTCTTTTGCTGAGTAGACTCTTGATGATCCTGATGGGTTGTTGAGATTGGATCTGTGATGATGTTGAAGAGCTCCCCCTGTCTGATATGAATTGATGACAGCTTGTGGAGGCTTCTTCTCTTGATTGTAAATACACTTCTTCTTTTGCAGTTTGATCCTGAGCAAATGATGTTGTTTGGTGTCTCAGGATGAAGATGATCTGCAAAGAGGAGTTAGCTAAAAGAAGATAAATTATATATTAGATCTGATTCTTCTTTTTGCTTCTCTGTTTCTCTCTTCCTGGTTCTTCTTATTCTCTTGTCTTGTTCTATCTTGTTTTCTTCTCTGCTCTTCTCTTTGTATATATTCTGGAGAAAACTTTTGGGTTGATTTGAATTCTTGCCTGACAAGGAAAGATATAATATCTCTTTAATTTCCTAAATTCCTCGAGAAGATAAATTGCCGTCTTTAGCTTATCTGCAACAACTATATTATTTAATGCTGCAACGCCTATAATGTTAATTTATAAAGGCAGCAATATATAACAATATATAAATAGAAATGATAAAATATTGCTTTATTAAATCTGACAACATATATATAATTTTAGTCGAGCTGAGAAAAGAGAAATTATATAGCTGATAATATTTCGTCGATCTCAGCTTCAAGTTCGTCGATCTGAACATTTGGTTCATTGTTCTAAGCTTCTGTTGAAGATTCATCGAACGCAAATTTTCGTCGAGTGCTGAGACGGGCTGGATCGTCGACTGCTGAGATATTGAGCTGTTCGTCGAACGCAGACTTGAGTTCGTCGAACGCATCTTTTCATCGACCGCTGAGACAGGGTCTGTTCATTGACCGCTGATACGGGATCGTCAACTGCTGAGATAGGTGTTCTTCGTCGACCACTGAGATGGCTAGATTTTGTCAAGCGCAGAATGAACATCTTTGTCGAACACAGAGCGCCGTTCGTCGAATGCCGATAGCCGTTCGTCGAACGCAGAGAACATATATAATTTTTATCTTTCTCTTATTTTCTCAGCCTATTAATTATATATATATTCAGCCTTCTATCTTAATGGGATTTGATCTAAGTTATAAGATGTGTTATGATAGAAACTTAGACATTAAAGATGGATCCTAACTCAAATCAAAACTAAGGTTCCAACAATAAACACCAAAGTCCTCTAACATTTGAGTCATCCATAAGGCTTGTGCACAACAAATACCTAGTGCTATATATTCAGCCTCGGTCGTTGAGAGGGCAACAGAATTCTGTTTCCTACTCGACCATGATATGAGTGAAGGGCCTATAAAATGACACGTGACACTAGTGCTTTTTCAATCTAATGAACATCCCACATAGTATGAATCAGAAAAACTGTGTAAAATAAAACAATCATTATGAGGATATCATAAGCCTAATCTATATGTTCCTATTAGATATCTAAAAATACGTTTAACCGCTTTTAAATGTGATTCTTTTGGGTTAGCTTGAAATCTAGCACATAAGCAAACGGAAAACATAATGTCGGGTCTAGATGCGCTTAAATATAGCAATGAGCCTATCATTCCTCTATATAATGTTTGATCAATTGAAATGACAGCTTCATCTTTTCCTAGCTTTAGTGATGCACTCATTGGTGTGTTAGCATGATTTAGGTTTTCAAATCCAAATCTTGTTAGAATATCTTGAACATATTTAGTTTGACAAATAAATATACCATCTTGTTTTTGTGAGATTTGAAATACTAGAAAATAAGTGAGTTCTCCTACCAAGCTCATTTCAAATTCATTTTTCATCACTAAAACTACTTAATTACATAACTCTTCATTGGTGGCTCCAAAAATAATATCATCCACATAAACTTGCAATATAATCAAATCATTATTTACATGCTTAATGGAGAGTGCATTGTCCGCACTTCCCATTTTATAAATGTGCTTTATTAAAAATAATGTTAATCTATCATACCAAGCACGTGGCGTTTGCTTTAATCCATAAAGCGCCTTTTCTAACTTATACACATGATTAGGAAAATTTTCACTCACAAAACCGGGGGGTTGTTCTGCATAAACTTCTTCTTTTATAATCTCATTCAAAAATGCGCTTTTAACATCCATTTGAAATAATTTAAATCTTTTAAAACTAACAAATGTAAGAAATATTCTAATTGATTCAAGACGAGAAACGGGTGCAAAAGTTTCATCAAAATCTACCCCTTCGATTTGTGAATAACCTTGTGCAACTAGTCTAGCTTTATTCCTTGTTATCCTAGAGTCACCATCTAGTTTATTTTTGAAAATCCATTTGACTCCTATAACCGGATGATTAGATGGACTCTCTACTAAATTCCAAACCTTATTACGTTCAAATAGATTTAATTCATCATTCATAGCTAAAAACCATAATTCATCATTTAAAGCGGTTGAAACATTTTTTGGTTCTATTTCGAAAACAAAACAAAGGTTGGAAAAAGACTTATGTAAAGAAGAATGAGTACTTACCCCTTTTGACGGTTCTCCTATCACAAGCTCCCTTGGATGATCTTTAATAAACTGCAACACACTTGGAGGAACATATTCTTCTATCTCATCCTCTTTCTTCTCTTTTTCTTCTTCTTTTTCTCCAAGCAATTCATCATCCTCATGCTCTAAAGGGGAAAGCGGTTTGTCTTCGTTTCCTGTACGATTAGAATCTACACAAGGAACAAACTCATCAAATCTGACATGTATAGACTCTTCAACTATTTTAGTTCTTTTATTATATATTCTATAAGCCTTACTAGTTGAAGAGTAACAATGAAAATTCCCTCATCACATTTTTCATCAAATTTTCCTAGTGCATCTCTAGTGTTTAAAATGAAACACTTACAACCAAACACATGAAAATAAGATACATTAGGTTTTCTTTTAAAGTAAAGCTCATAAGGTGTTGATTTTATAATAAGATGAAGCATGACATGATTAATAATATAACATGAAGTATTAACCGCTTCAGCCCAAAATGATTTAGGCAACCCATATTCACAAAGCATAGTGTGTGCTAGCTCTTGAAGGGTTCTTTTTTTTCAATCCACTACACCATTTTGTCGTGGGGTGCGAGGAGCAGAAAATTCATGTTTAATTCCTAAATAATCACAAAAAGAAGACAATTTATCATTTTCAAATTCTCCTCCATGATCCGAACGTATGCATTTAATTTTTAAATCAATTTTGTTTTGAATACGAATGCATAGTTTAGTAAATTCAATAAATGCATCGGATTTGGAAGATAGAAATAAAGTCCAACAAAATCTAGAATAATTATCAATTATTAAAAAAAGTATATTTTCTACCTCCTAGACAAGAAGTGCTGACCGGTCCAAATAAATCCATATGAATTAATTGAAGTGGTCTAGAAGTAGAAATAACAATTTTGCTTTTAAAAGAATTTTTTGAAAACTTTCCTTTTTGGCAAGGCATACAAAGAGAAGATAAATTACCATTAAGCATAGATAAACCTTTAATTAGTTTATCTTTTGATAATTTCAAAATAAGATTGGTGCTAGAGTGACCAAGACGACTATATCAAAGTTCTAATTCTTCATTTTTAGAGATAAAACATTTTAAAGAAGAATTTGAAAGATCATTAAAGGTAATCATATAAACATTATGCATCCTTGGTGCGGTGAGTACGACATCATTTGTTTTAGTGTTTATGATTTTGCAAAGATTTGTAGATGATTCAAATAATATACTTAAACCTTTATCACATAATTGACTAATTGAAATTAAATATGTTTTAAACCATCTACAAATAAAACATTTGAGATTGAGAAAGAATCGTTACCCACTGTGTCGATGCCTATGATCCTTCCTTTTCTGTTATCACCAAATGTCACCATCCCTCCTTTCTTCATCTCAAGGATAAGGAACTTTACTTTGTTTCCTGTCATATTTTTGGGGCATCCCGAGTCTAAATACCACACGTCCTTTTTGTCCTTAGCCTGCCAACATACCTAAAAAAGAGATGAGAGTAAAGATCCGGATACCCAAGAGGTTCCTCCCATAGAATAAGTGGAAACCTTAGGCACCCTGATTTGCTTATAGCACTACGACCCTTTTTCCTACAAGAGTTTGAGGTGTGTCCAAATAAATGACATTTGGCACACGATATATAAGGGGATGAGACCCTTTTTGGAGTGTTGGAAAAACTCTTGCTGGAATATGAGGTAACATTTGAATTTTTTAATTTATTATTGACAAAATTACTGTTTCTGGAATTATTGCTAACGCCGGCGTTATGAGTTAACGCCTGTCAATAGATTCCAGTAACATATTCAAGGCCATATGATAAATAGCAAATTATGCATATTTTTAGTATAGTTTTTAGCATAATTTTGGGTAGTTTTGTACATATTTTATGTAAAATATTGAAATAATCTCTTGTTTTATCCTATGTTTATAAATTTTTCCTATTTGAAAAAACTTAAGTTATTTAAGTATGAAACAAATCAGAAAATTTGTAAAAATAAGTAATTATATTTAAATAAGAATAAATTTTTGAAATAATATTGTATAATGTATATAATATAAATATAAAGAAATATATTTATATAATAAATATAGCAGTATAATATAATAAATAATCTATATAATAAATATATAACAGTATATATATATATATATTAAATATAATCATATATTTATATGTAAATATAGATGAAAATATAGTATTAATAATGTATATATATTATAAATATAATGAAATATTATATATATATATTATATAAACATAATAATTTTATATATAAACTCAGCAAAAATTTGTCGAACGCCGAGCGGTATTCGACGAATTTTTATGTATTAGTGCTATATGTTATATTATATATATATATATATCTATATATCTCCCGTTCGATGAACTCAACCCGAGCTGAGTTCGAGGAAGTCCCCGCTCAGAGTTCGTCGATCTCTCTCCTAGCCCGGAGTTCGACGTTCTCTTAGTATCAAATATTATATATCATATATAAATATATTTACATCCGCAGGCGTTAGTCGATCTCCCTTCCAGCCTTCTATCCGCACCCCAAACTCTCCGTTCGACTAACTCCCAGATCGACTTTCGTCGAGCTCTCTCCCCAAGCTTCGTTCGACGAATTTACGCCAGCTCTTTCTTCCAACAAGCTGTCTTGCCACCTCTCTTCTTCTAGAATTCCAGCAAGATGCTATCCGTACCCCAGCTCAAGTCAAATTTGCCATCTTCTTCAGTCAACAACCAGCTGTTGTTTTCTTTTTCCTTTTTTGCTAAACGCAGCCCCACCTTTTACCTATAAATAGAGGGGTTGGATGATAGTTTTGGGGGTTCACAAATTTTAATTGTTTTTGGGATTTGTGTTCCAACTTTGGTGTTTTTATTTTTCTCCCTCTTGTCTCCCTCTGTCTCTCTTTTGTAATTTTTATTTTAAATAAAATAAGTTTTTATACTTGTTCTTCCTGTTCTTCCTTTTTTCTTCATTTTCTTCTCCTTTTTTTTACCTTTGCAGAGAGTGTGTGTGTATGAGATAAACTTTAAAGCTTTCATAAATTAGATTTTCTGCATTTTTTCATGCTTTCCTAGCTAGATTTTCTGCTTTCTTTATCGCTTTCATAACTAGATTTTCTGCTTTCTTTATCGATTTCATAGCTAGTTTTTCTGCTTTATTTACATCTTTCATAACTTAGATTTTCTGTCTTTTCTATCGCTTTTCTTGGTTTTTGCTAAACGCACACCAAGCCCGCGATTATTGTCTTTTCAGCTTTTTAATTATTGCAATCACTCATCCCTTTTTTTATTCGGTAAAATAATAGCGCATACTCAAAGTAAGAATAATCAACACGGCCTCAGATAAATACGGCAGCGATATTATTTTCTAAAAAAATTATATCCTGTACTAGAAAACGATAAGGTGCACTTGCCTTTATCGCAAGATAAGTTGGATAAATTACATTCAAAAACTCTGCGTGACTCCTTTTTATAAAATTAATTAACCAAAAAAGAATTCCGGCCACGTCGCCGCGGTCTTACCCCCGATATTCCGAAAGCGGGGGCGACCATTACTTCCATCACCTCGACAGGTAGGATAACGGTTTAGCTCCTCGAAGTACGAGTACTCACCAGACTCCGCGAAAACGCCGGCCGGAATCTAACCGAACCCAGGCTCCGCAGGAATTTAATTTATAACCCATCAAGTTTTTGGCGCCGTTGCCGGGGAGTCGTGTCGTTATTTTGAAACAGGGAATCTCTATTAATTTTATCATATATATATATAAATATCATTTTCCTTTTTTTCCCCTCTCCTTAAAAAGCTTACAAAAACAAATCACAAAAAAATATATATATATGAATAATATGTCTCTGGACTATTTTCTTTTTCTCTTTCTTCTAAAAAAAAACTCTGTGAATAATCCAAGTTTTTTTGCTCTTTTTTATATATATATATTCTCATTCAAAAAGTCCTAAAAATACAAAAAAAATATCTATCATATTTTGTATATAACTTTTTTTTTTTACAAAAAAAAAACCCCAAAATCCAAAAAAAAAATTTAAAAACCCCAAAACCAAAAATTTATTAACAATATAATTTGTTTCATATCTTACATAACTTAGAAAATCCCTAAAAACAGAAAATTCTAAAAAACCAAAAAATCCAAAAAAAAATTCATACTTTGTAAAAATGAAGAAAAATCCAAAAAAATTCAAAAAAAACCCTCAAAACCAAAAAAAAAAATATATGTTTTTTTAAAATAAGTATTAATTTGTAAATATGAATAATTAAAAATCTAAAAATAGAAGAAAAAAATAATTGATGAAAAATTAGGAAAAATACAAAAAATATGTTCTTCTCTTTCTTTTTGTAATTTTGTTTTTCTTCCTCTTTTCTTTTTTGTTTTTATGTTAACTTTCTTTTCTTTTAATTTTTATTATATAAATGTGCATATAAGCAAAACCTAAAAAAAAAAGATGATGAAAAAAAAAGCTAGAAAAATCCCACAAAAAAATTATTTATGTATTTTTGACTTTCTTATTTCTTTTTTTTTTCTCCCTCTTCCCTTTTTTTCTTTTTTCTTTCTTTTTGTTAAGTATTAATATATATATATATATATCCCTTTTTTATTATACATTAAAATCCAAAAAAATTGATGATGAAAAATTAGAAAAATCCAAAAAAAAAATTAATTAATTATATGTTCTTCTCTTTCTTTTTCTACTTTGTTTTTTTTTTCTCTCTTCTCTCTCTTCTCTTTCTCCCTTTTTTGTTTTTATGTTAAGTTTCTTTTAATTTTTGTTGGGAAAATGATTTCTCTTAACCCCTGAAAATGAGTCAAATAAGAATTCTATGAATGAAAAATAAGGCTAAGTAAATATGCGTCGAATACTATTCGACGCAACGTCGAAATGAAGTCGACGTTTCCTTCAGATTGAGTCGAAGTAACTTTAGGAAGATTTCGACGTTTGTGTTGTCGACGCTACTCTGATTTCTAGTCGACGCATATGGAGAAGTCGACGCACCTTAGTCGACGCACCTTCCTTATTCTCCTCTCGACGTCCAACCAAGAAGAACTCGACGTTTACGTCGAGTGGTAATCGACGCACGTCGATTTATATGACAGATTTAAATATGCGCCAGATCTCTTTCCTTCTTTCAGTAGATCTGATTTGTATGGAACAAATGTCAATATTTTATAGCCGTTCTGAATCATTCTTTCCTTATATCTGATTCTTGGCTAATTTGATTAAACTTATTTGGACATTATTTGAAATCAGAATTAGTTCTTTCCTTCTACAGAAATAAATATTATGGAAACATTTTCATCTTTTTATTTCTCTGACTGCTAATTGATTATCCTCCTATAGTATTATTTTGAATCAACAGAGCTATAAATAAAGAGGAGGTCGCCAGAAAAAGAGACAGAGTGATCTACCACACACATTTGAAATAGAGGAAAAGCTCCCAAGAGAAAAGAGAGAAATTGAGAAAAAGCTCTGCAGCAACATTCAAGCACTTCTTCTTCTTCTGCTTCTGAAGTCTCACTGCTGCAAAATCTGATAGCTCTCACAAAGAGAGAAATGCTGCAAATCTTCTTCTCTCTATAGAAGAAAGATTCAATTCACTTCTTGTGCTTCCAATCTTCTTGCTAGGAAGAAGATTCTTTCTTGTTTTTATTTCTTCACCTTTCTTTCTTTCTCACTTAAACATTGTAAAAGAGTTTTTAGAATCTCTCTTCAAAAAATTCAGTGTACTGGTTCTAAGAGTCTCCTTGTCAAAAGACTCAGGGTGGTTCTAAGAGTCTCCTTGTCAAAAGACTCAGTTGGTTCTAAGAGTCTCCTTATCAAAAGACTCAGGGTGGTTCTAAGAGTCTCCTTATCAAAAGACTCAGCGCAAGATAGTGAATTCCTACCAAGGGGGTAGAAGAGTGGACTACCCAAAGTTTGGGGAACCACTATATTTTCTTGTGTTGTGCTATGATTTCTTTTCTTGCATTTACTTTCTTTACTTGTTTAATTCTTGTTGGTGTGTGGGAAGCTCTAATCTGTGATCATACATATATATATATTTACTTTACACAAAATATTTTAAATCTCTATTCACCCCCTCTAGAGAATTCTAGTGAGGTTAACTGTGCACTTTCAATTGGTATCAGAGGGAGGTTGATCTAAAAAGGATAACTCCTTGATCAAAAAGATCCTACCTCTCATATATATATATTTTTCAAAACTATTTTATCATATGGCACAAATCAAAGATTATGCTTCCACCAGACCTCCAATGTGCAATCTTGAAAAGTTTGCAGTTTGGAAAACAAGAATTAGAATTTATATGAATTCCATTGATGCTGACTTGTTTAATATTACTATGACAGGTCCCCCAAAGCCTTATAGAAAGGATGCAAATGGCAATGTCACACAAACACTTGTTCCAAGATCTGAGTGGACAGAAGATGAAAAGAAGGCAAGAACATATGATCGAAAGGCCATGAACATACTTGTCTCAACTCTCTCAGATGACATTTTTCAAAAGGTTGTTGACTGTGAATCATCCAAAGAAATTTGGGATGCTCTCACAAAGATGGTGGAAGGAAGTGCTGATGAAAAGAAAGATAAAAAGGCTTTATTGATTTCTCAATATGAGAACTTCCAAAAGAAGGCTGAAGAAAGCATCTCTGAAATGTATGACAGGTTCAGTCTGATCATCAATCAACTAAGAGACTTGGACAGAGAAATCTCTCTCACTAAGATTAATGACAAATTGCTAATGAGTCTCCCTAGTTCATGGGACTCAAGAATATGGGCAATAAGAGACACAAGAGGACAAAAAGAGATTTCAACAGATGCTCTCTTAGGAAAACTCAGATCCTATGTGCAATTGCTGAAAATTAGAGAAGAGAAGAAAAGAAGAGAAAACACTCCAATTTCCTCAAAAGGGAGGAACATTGCTCTAAAGGCAACAGAAGGAGGAACCCCTGTCACTGAAGAAGAACTATTCAGTTTCTTGGCCAGAAGATTTAAGAAATGGGTCAAGACAGATGGATCAAAAAGGAGGGAGTCAAAACCAAGGTATGACAAAACCCCCACTAAAGAAATTATTTCCTATTCTTGCAGGAAACCTGGACATATTGCCCCAGAATGTCCAGAGAATGCTGAAACAGAAAATGATCTAAAAAAGAAAGATCTGAAGAAAAAGGGGAAGAAGAAAGAAAGAGGCTTCATTGCAGAAGTCTGGAGTGAAACAAACTCTGAGGATAGTTCATCCTCTAAGAGTGACAATGAAGAATCTAGGCAAGAAGACCTATGCTTGATGGCCTTTGAAGACCCAAAGAATGATGATAAATCATGGAGTGAAACAGGATCAGAAGAAAGCATATCTTCTGATGATGAAAAAGAAAAGAACCTCATTCTCATAGAGGAATCTGAGGATGAGGATGAGGTAAACATGTTTGATGAAATAAATTTTCAAAGTGCTAACTTTAGAAATGATTTTATGAGAATGTATCTAGATCAACTAAAAGCAACAAAAGAAATTAAAGATCTAAAAGAACAAATCAATGTAGCTAAAAACCAGAGAAACACAGAAATTAAATCCTTTAAAGATTATGAATCAATAGCTAGCAGAATAGAAAAGGAAATAGAAAGGGCTAGAATAGAAAATCAGTTCCTTAAGGATAAAGTAACCCAGGCAAAAGCCTTTGAAGAATCAATAAAAATGAGAAGCCAAACTCTTGAAGAGATCACTGAAAAACAAACAATAAGACACAAGAATCTTGGGCTAGGGGCTGATCCCTCAATCAGCCTAATTCCATCCAACAAACCTGCTTGGATGAGCCCTGTAAAATTCACTAAACCTGTCAAATTAGACAACCAAGAAAAAGAATCACAACATAAGAAAGAACACCTCTCCAAGGAAATTGATGATACATCATATTATTCAGCTGATGACTCACAAACTTCATCTGAAGAGATAACTAAACCAAGAGAAACAACTCATAAAGAAGTAAAAACAGAAAAAGGAATAGTAAAAATCTATGAAGATCCAGTTGCGTCGACTTCATATCGACGCATGCATAATAGTGCGTCGACATCTACTCAACGCAACCTCACAGATACATCGATCTCTTCTCGACGCTTAAACAAAAGTACGTTGACTTCCAATCGACGCAACTCTTTTTACGCGTCGAAATCAGATCGACGCCACCTGGAGAAAGCGCCGAATAGAAATCGACGCGACTATCAACATGCGTCGAATCGATATCGACGCACACATATTCAGAGCAACGTAAATGTCTTCCCTTCAAAAATCTCTCATCTAAACCCCTATTCAGGACCCTTTCATCCTGATCAAAATTTCTACTCTAAACAATATTCCTATCCCAATCAACACTTCTATCCTTCTCTAAAATCAAATCCTTACAACTCTAAGACAATCAAATGCTATATATGTAACAAACCCGACCACCTTGCCAAACAATGTTGGCATAATCAATCAAATTATATGTAAAAGAAAATCAGTCCAAAATTGACTTAGAAACCTTTAGGAATAGGAAGAGACAAAAAGAAAAGCACATAGAGCTGTTCTGAAAAATTAAAAGTCACGTCGACTTATAATCGACGCACCGTTGATGACTCAGATCAATAGGCATAATCGACGCATACGTCGACTATTATCGACGCGTACGTCGACTATAAATCTCTTCATCCCAAAGCAGACTATATCGACGCTCACGACGAATCCCACTCGACGTAACGTCGACTTCATAAAAACGAGCGGCAAGGCTGAATCATTTTCAGTCACATCCACTGAAGTACCTAATAAGCCTCGAATTGAGTCCTGTTTCGACGCTTCACCTGACTTAAATAGACTCTTCAGTTAGAAACCTTCACGACCTCTGCATCTTTCATTCTCCTTGCTCCTTCGTCCAGCCGTCTCTTTCTCTCTCTTTACCACTGATCTACAATGGCTCCAAAGATAAATTCTGGGTTCGACATTGACCTTGAGTCCTTCCAGGCTGCCGCAGAAAACTACAAGAGCATCATTGCTCTCTTCACAGAAGCTGGATTAGACAAACTCATCTCCACAAGGTGCAAGCTACTGGAAACAGAGCTCACAGAGCTGCTGACTCATGTTCAGATATCTGAACAAGGAGAAATCCAGGGAACACTATATGAGACACCTGTCTCAATCTCAGCAGAACATGTTAGGGCCACCTTTGATCTTCCATCAGGTATATCCTAATATCATCCTTATTTAAATGAAAAAGGGGAAGAAAATAAGTTTGAGAAGAATGACTAAATAAGTCTTAATTATCCCCCTATTAGGTGATGAATCCATTGACCTCACACCTGATGAAATCAAGCATGTGCTCTCCACCATGAAATTCTCAAAAGACAGACCAATCCATCTGAAAAAGATAGACTTTTCAGATGAGTACAGATTGCTGGCAGATATAGTAGGGAAGATACTGCTATGCAAGATTTCAGCCCATGATGCAGTGCCCAAACAGCAGCTGAACATCATGGGGGCCCATGTGCTAAAGAAGAAGGTGGATTGGGCCAGCTGTCTTCTCAAAATGATAGCCTCCAAATATTCCCACAAGGAAAATGCTTATATGAGAATCATGAGTCAGGTTCTCTTCTATTCCTTCCCTGATCTCTGCAGGTCAAAAGGAATTCCTATCCCTCCTGGAAAGAGGATGTCCATTGCCCTCTTCTCCAAATGGACCAGGCAAATTCCCAAGCCTGGTTCCATCCCTGAAAATACTCCATCTCCTCCTATCTCTCCTGCTCATCCTCCTCCTTCTCAAACAGTCACATCTTCTGTCCCAGCATCATCCTCACCAATACCTCCTCAATCACCTACTCAGCCTTCTTCTATCCCTCCACCTCCTCATTCAGATACACCTCATCCAGATAATAGACTACTCTCTCCTCCTCCTCCACCATCACCTCATCATCTCTCACACCATGAACCATCTGAATCCACTGAGGCTCTCATCACCCAGTGCATACAATCCACAGCTCAAAGATTCCAAGCAATGCTAGATGAGCATTGCTCTCAGATTCATTCCTCCATCCTTCACATGCACACCCAAATAGATGGGGTCAGTGCCTCTGTGCAAGATATGAAGTCATCTCTCTCTTCCTATAGAGTGACTAAGTCTTTCTTAACCTCCTTGGCCAAGAAGGTCAAGAAGGGGGAGAATCTAGATGAAAATCAGCCCTCCAATCCTAAATCTCCTTCTTCAAAATATGACAGTCTTACACTGCTCAAGATAATTGGGAATGAGTTAGTACCTGATCTCCATATTGATGAACAAACAATTGAGGTACTCAACATAGCAAGAGAGGCTGCAGACCAAGTGGTACTACTGCAAGGGGAGGGAAGCAGAGCAGAAAATGAGGCTGAAAAGGAAGAAGGTGAGAAAGAATTGAATACTGCTATAAATCAAGAAGAAAATGAACCAGCTACTGAAACTGAAAAAGGAAATGAAGCTGATGCTATGATGGCTGAAGAAGGGGCTCAGGAGTCAGGGGCAGGGGGAGCTGAGACACAGGGGGAGCTGAGGGAATCACCTGCTACTGGGAAAGAGCAATCCACAATAGTATTCAAGAGAAAAAGAAAAACTCCTCCTACTCCTCCTGAATAATACTTGAAAACAATGTTTCACATACTTTACTTTGTGATTGGTCTGAACATGAAGTTTGTTTATATATTCTCTTCTGATTGTGTGAAATCTTCATTATCTTTACAAATGTTTTGCTATGTTAATTATATGCTAATTTCTCTCTAAGAAGGGTTAAGACAAATATGGGGAGATTGTTGGGAAAATGATTTCTCTTAACCCCTGAAAATGAGTCAAATAAGAATTCTATGAATGAAAAATAAGGCTAAGTAAATATGCGTCGAATACTATTCGACGCAATGTCGAAATGAAGTCGACGTTTCCTTCAGATTGAGTCGAAGTAACTTTAGGAAGATTTCGACGTATGTGTTGTCGACGCTACTCTGATTTCTAGTCGACGCATATGGAGAAGTCGACGCACCTTAGTCGACGCACCTTCCTTATTCTGCTCTCGACGTCCAGCCAAGAAGAACTCGACGTTTACGTCGAGTGGTAATCGACGCACGTCGATTTATATGACAGATTTAAATATGCGCCAGATCTCTTTCCTTCTTTCAGTAGATCTGATTTGTATGGAATAAATGTCAATATTTTATAGCCGTTCTGAATCATTCTTTCCTTATATCTGATTCTTGGCTAATTTGATTAAACTTATTTGGACATTATTTGAAATCAGAATTAGTTCTTTCCTTCTACAGAAATAAATATTATGGAAACATTTTCATCTTTCTATTTCTCTGACTGCTAATTGATTATCCTCCTATAGTATTATTTTGAATCAACAGAGCTATAAATAAAGAGGAGGTCGGCAGAAAAAGAGACAGAGTGATCTACCACACACATTTGAAATAGAGGAAAAGCTCCCAAGAGAAAAGAGAGAAATTGAGAAAAAGCTCTGCAGCAACATTCAAGCACTTCTTCTTCTTCTGCTTCTGAAGTCTCACTGCTGCAAAATCTGATAGCTCTCACAAAGAGAGAAAGGCTGCAAATCTTCTTCTCTCTATAGAAGAAAGATTCAATTCACTTCTTGTGCTTCCAATCTTCTTGCTAGGAAGAAGATTCTTTCTTGTTTTTATTTCTTCTCCTTTCTTTCTTTCTCACTTAAACATTGTAAAAGAGTTTTTATAATCTCTCTTCAAAAAATTCAGTGTACTGGTTCTAAGAGTCTCCTTGTCAAAAGACTCAGGGTGGTTCTAAGAGTCTCCTTGTCAAAAGACTCAGTTGGTTCTAAGAGTCTCCTTATCAAAAGACTCAGGGTGGTTCTAAGAGTCTCCTTATCAAAAGACTCAGTGCAAGATAGTAAATTCCTATCAAGGGGGTAGAAGAGTGGACTACCCAAAGTTTGGGGAACCACTATATTTTCTTGTGTTGTGCTGTGATTTCTTTTCTTGCATTTACTTTCTTTACTTGTTTAATTCTTGTTGGTGTGTGGGAAGCTCTAATCTGTGATCATACACATATATATATATATATATTTACTTTGCACAAAATATTTTAAATCTCTATTCACCCCCCCTCTAGAGAATTCTAGTGAGGTTAACTGTGCACTTTCAGGGGGCGACCATTACTTCCATCACCTCGACAGGTAGGATAACGGTTTAGCTCCTCGAAGTATGAGTACTCACCAGACTCCGCAAAAACGCCGGCCGGAATGTAACCGAACCCAGGCTCCGCAGGAATTTAATTTATAACCCATCACCATATTTGGCACTTCCATGACATTGGTTGGCCAATATCATGTCCAGAGATCTTTTTCCAACCCCAAACTTCTTAATAGCCATATTTAAATCATGAATACGAGCTTTGAGAGCGGTGTTTTCCGTTACTAACATAATGCACCGATTCGCAAAACTTTTTTTTCCTTCCACAATTTGAGAAAGAGAGGTTTTTAAAGTTCTTTCTAAATCCCCCTTCTGCTTAGTAAGAATTTCAATATTGGATTGGGACTTAAAAAGAGCTTCTTCAAGATCTTTTACTCTTGCCAAGGAATGATTACACTCTTGGCAAGATACCTTTTGTTTCCCTAATTATTTAGATTAATTTTTGTTTTCTTTTAACAAAAGTTTATTTTCAGAATTTAGAAGATCTATATCTTTTAAACTTTTATAAAAAAATTTGCATGTTTGTAAATACTCAATATATTAACCATCATAAGTAGTAGGGAGAGTTACCTCAGTGTCATTTTGGACACTACTTTCATTCTCGGATGTCTTGTTACTTTTTACCATAAGGCACATATTTGCCTCTTCTTCATCGCTCGTGGATGAGCCGCTTGAATCCTTGGAGGATGAGTCATCCCATGTAGCCGCATTTAGGACCCTCTTCTTCTCTTTTCCGATGTGCCGCTTTTCTTTATGCTCTTTCAGATATTTCATGCACTGGCTCCGCATGTGTCCGGTCGTTAAACAATGATAGCACACCGGTGGTGGTCGCTCATCATTGTCCTCATCGCTACCTCTTCCTTTCTTCGATGAAGATCCCTTCTTGATGAAATATTTCTGAAAGGTGTTTCTCCTTTCCGGATTCTTCATGAACCTTTTGAACTTCTTCACAAAAAGGCTCTCCTCATCCTCTTCATCATCATCATCATCTCCGTCCACCTCCTTCTTTGAGTTCAATGCTAAGGCCTTCTTCTTTGGCTCCATGTTGTACTCTTGTTGTTGAATTTTGAGTTCAACCTCCTGGGTCTTGAGGTTCCTAATGAGGCTCTCAATTTGGAGCTTCTATAGATCGTGTTACTCCAAGATAGCCGTCACCTTTGGATTGAACTTTGGAGGGAGAGATCTTAGGATTTTTCTCACCAAGTCGCCGTTGGAGAACACTTTTCCAAGCACTTTTGAGTCGTTGACGATCTTGGTAAATCTTGTGTACATCGAATCAATGTCTTCATCCGCCTCCATCCAGAATTTCTCATATTTGGATTCAAGTTGGAAAAGCGTTGAATCCTTGACCTGCGAAGTACCTTCATGAGTGATTTCTAATAATTTCCATATATCATATGCAGTTTCGTAAGCACAAGTTCTATTAAATTCCGTTCTATCTAAAGCTCAAAATAAAGCATTCATAGCTTTAGCGTTGTTCTTGCATCTTTACTTGTCATTATCACCCCATTTGTCACTCGGTTTTTCCATAGTGACTTCTCCAACAATAATTATTGGTGAAGAGTAGCATTGTTCCACCATACCCCCACATCATTATCTAAAGCATTTAGAAAACAATGCATTCTTGTTTTCCAATAATTATAATCAGTATCGGTAAATAGTGGAGGTCTACTAATCCCTTGACCCTCAACAAAAGCATGATCATAATGCGCCATTATTCCCGGTTGTGAAACCATTTTGGAATAACCTGGCTCTGATACCAAGTGTTGGATCTTATGGCACCCTTAGAGGGGGGGGGGGGGGGGGAGGGGGTGAATAAGGGGTTTGTTGAGATAAACTGACAGATTTTAGAATAACAGAAAACCTTTTGGATTCGTCGCTAACGCCTGGCGTTAGGTAGTTAACGCTGGGCGCTATCTTTCCAGAAAATATTTTTACAGAAAAATTCAAAGTGATTTTACTTGCGAAATCTTACATGATTTATACTTTCAGACAATCATAGAAAATAAAAAATGAATATTATATATTTCAAAAAGATGATTGCAAACATATAATTTCAATAACGCTTGAAATTATGGCGACAAAATAAAATTCACTTTTTTGTTCCTTCACCAGTCCTTCTCCCAAGGACCGGTTGGCTATAACATATCTATCCCCAGATAAGGCCTCTACACACCCCCTAGATCTACCCTAGACCTAGTCGCCTCACACAAGGTGGCAAATTTCCCTACCGTTACAAGAAAAAAATGAAAAGATAAAGTTAAAATGAGAACAAAAGACTCCCTAGATTGAAGAGCGCTGAAGGAGATGTTGAAGATACGCAATGACCATGTGGGAATTGAAGTGAGCATCCTTCTTCAAATTTTCCATTGGAAATCTCCTTCTCACTCTTGTTCCACAATGTTGGTGTTGGGAGTGCTCTCTGAATTTGGGATGAAATGGTCTCTCTGAAGTATAGAATGAAGGCTTGGAATGCATCAATAATGATCAAACGAAATGAGCTCTTGAAATAGGCACAGAAGCTAACACGTGGCGTTAAGAGTTAACGCCAGTGTTAGTGATCGTGTATAGTAACCACCTAAATCGTGCAACCATTGAGAACGTGGCAGTTTGTGGACTCAACGCGGGCGTTAAGAGTAAACGCTGGTGTTGTCACTGGCTTCTCGACGCAATATCTTCTCCACATCATTCCCTTCTCGACAACATCCCACTTCAATGATAAGTTAACGCGGGGCATTAAATAGTTAACGCGGGGCATTAACTCTCTTTTCAGAGGATCATCATCAATCAACATCCTGTTCATAGGGTTATTTAACTATAATACCTGAACACTATAAACACAAGCAAGATCAAATACATAGTGTGATTTGTTATTCTCAAACTAAGAGATGTGGAACATAATCTCCAACAATCGTGGCCCTCCATCTTCCTGTACAGATTATAAAATATTAGGATTATTTAATGTTATAATTTCTCCTAGGAATGCATGTTTTGGAAATTGAAAACCGAAGCCCTTAGATGCCTTCTTAGGAAAAGTTGCCTTTGACAACGTTTGTAGATCTTTGTGTCTAGTTTAATTTAAAATTGATTTGAGCCAATTTGGCCCACTGGTTTGACCGTAACATTCACTTTGGTGCAAGGTGTCATAGGGTTGACCAGAGATTGATTTGAGTGCCCCATCAATCCAGCCATCCAAATGCTTTGAAATTTGGAACATAGGCTATTTATATCCACACCCTCAACATATCCAAAAATGAGAATATTTGGAGGACCTTTTTCTATAGGTTTTGCAAACATTTAAAAAATTATGTATAAATTAATTTTATGGTCTAGAGAACTCCAAACCCTAACAAATTTTGGTGGGGTGTCTTTAGGATCATGACATAAATTTGGTAAAATTTTCATCCCATTTGGGATTGATTTTGTTGGGTAATTAAGTAACCCAAATTTGGTCAAACTAGGGGATATTAGGACAAAGGTGCACTTGATGGATTTGAGGGGTCAAACCTCCTTCAAATGTTATGAAACTTTGACCACTGATTTAGTATCACATAAACCACCCCCATAAGTGGTCTTGGGTGGTTTGGGATGGATGTGCCCTAAAACCCTAGTTCACACCCTAGGATTGTATATTGAACCTATTGAAGGATACAAGGTCATATGTCATCGGAGTGGCTTGGAACTTGGTAGAGAGGTTTCTAGGGTGGTGTTATCCCCTAGATAATTTACCTGGAATTTTTTTGGAACATTTTGTTAGATCGGTAGGCACCCTCCTTAGAGGGGGGGGGGGGTGAATAAGTGTTTCAAAAACTTATATTATATTTTGATATACTTGAAAAACTAAGAGATTAAAATAGAGATTTGGAATGAAGATCTAAATTGATTTATAATGAAAGAGAAAATAATTATCAATTTAGAGAAATGAAAAACAAATCAATTTTATTAACTAAAGAGAGACATGATTACTATTAATAAAATTGATTACATAACTAGATTTCTATGACGCTAGAAATCGATAATAAAATCCTTTTTGTTTTCTATCCCAACTCGTATCCCCACGAACCGGTGGCTTTAGCCTATCCATCCCTGGGTACGACCTCAAGCCGCTCTAGCCAATCCTTCCCTAGATATGGACTCGAGCACCCCCTAGATCTACACCCTAGACCTAGTCGCCAACACAAGACGAATTTATGCCCTAAGTCCTACCCAGACCTAGTCGCTAACATGAGGCAAATTCACAAAACGATTACAAGAAATGATGTGAAATATATAACAACAATATAAAAACTCCTTATATGAATCTCTTGGAGAAGTAGACGAAGACCCGCAAAATATGAAGCATGTTGAAATCTTCTCCAATGATATCCTTAAGCTGGCCATCATGGATTTGTGGGAGTCTCTCTCCGAAACTTCCTCTATAAGCTATGGCACGAAGTTCTGGAATTTAGAATCATAAGAGGATGAAGAAGACGGATCCAAGGGGTCCTTTTTATAGCCTTGGAGCTATCGCCCGCACTATTGCTACCGCCGGCGCTATCCCAGTTTAGGAAATATTCTTCGCGTGAGAATCCTTCATTTTAAGCAAGCCGACTGCCTTCCTCTATTGCTTTGTGCTACCGCCTGCGCTACCCGATAACACTTGCGCTAGGTGCTATCGCGTGTATTAGATGTTATCGCCTGGCGCTAGCACATTTCATAATTGCTTCCTAAAATTGCTCTAATCAGAGCTAGCGCCAGTGCTAGGTGCTACCGCCGGCGCTAGTGGACATGTTGGAATCTGGCTTCAAACTTGGGGGCAACCTTCATATGTTATCCTTGAATCATATGACTTTGTTTCCTGCACACTTAACAAATCCAATAATGATTAATCAGAGCATTAATATATAAGCATCATGAAACCTACTTGTGTGTGTGTGTGTGTGTGTGTGTGTGAGTGATGACTTAAGATAATTATCAATTTTAGTATTTAGAATTTCTCCACCTAAATACATGCTCTCCCTATGTGAATGCTCCCCTAATATGTAAGCTATCATTTTAATCATTTGTCATGTTAGTTTTCCCATTTGATAGTGATTATTATTTATCATGTTAGTTCTCCCCCTTTTGTTATTAGCAAAAGTGGGTAAGGAAGAAAGCGACAGAAAAAGAGGAATTTTGATAAAAAAGATAAGGCATGATCGAGCTTTTTAGAGGAAATGAAATGATAAGGAGTTATAAGCATAATAAGGTAATGATTTCCAAGTAAGCAATCTACCCAAACAATATGTCTACACCCTAGCCCCATACTAAGTGACGGATGGTCATGAGGAGCTGCATACATGTCATAGTTTGAGGTGTTAGACCCATATGAAAACACTAGAAAAAACTAAACCTAGCACTCTTTCTCCCCAATGCCTCGCAAGGCCCCACTGGAACCCTCCTCGGTTAACGACAAGACATGACCCAGAGGTTATGTAATCTAATGTCTACAACCCTACGCCCCCGCTATGGTGAGATTTGTAATCATGAGATAATAATCATGGAAAACATTAAGCATTTAAATCTAATGATAAGTTCTTGGCCTATGGGTTTATATTTTTATTTGAATTTAAAAAAACACATAACTATTTTGAAATCCATTAATGAATCAGAGTTTTTTGTATAAAAATGATATTCGTGTTAGAAAAACCAATATAATTTCTACCAAGCAAGTCTACCACTTGTTGAAAAAAGGAATTTTGAGTTTTAAGACTTTGATATAAGCATGAAAGCGCAAGGTAAAAAATATATGGTGATGATGCGGAAGACTTATAGAAATACAACAAAAACATCTTTTTGTAATAATGATGATTCATAAAAAGATATATGAGTTAAATTCCAAAAAGGAAGATATTTTTGTAAATCCTTTTTTATTTAAATTCTTTCAGTTTGATAATAAAGTAACCAAGCATGAAATATTGTTATCAAAAGGAGATGACTACAATGTTATTTTAATTCACAAATTCAAAACATACTAAACATTGTAGAATACATGCTAGGTTATCTAGTGCATTTTATATATAAAGAGAGTATAGAATTTTAGCATTAAGATCCAATACCCATGAGAAGAAGTGTTATGGAAGATAATTATATGCACATAAGTGTATTTATAATAGAGTAAACAAATGATTTAATCAAAAATACAAGACATATGTAGAGTAAAGTGCACAATAAAACACAAATAATTTTACTTCCACACACTTCACTACGCACAAAAAATGTACAACTACCAAGGTGCTTTGCACACAGAATGCCCATTAAGACTTATCAGTGTGCAAAGTAGTGCTTGTGGGATCACATACTTTAATTTTCAATATTGATAATTTTGTTGTGATCCGGTATACTTAAGAATAAGTGGTTTTTAAAAAATGACGGTTAGCACAAGAAACTTTACTATTCTTTCCAAGGTGCTCAACCTCACAACGCTTATTAAGACTTATCAGGAGGTTCAAGTAGTTCTTGGTGGAGTTAGCTTTGTCAATTTATTTCATGATTTTTGTTTTGTACAAAGATCTCCGAATACACTTGTTTTGCAAACCAATGTAATTTGAAAGGACAATCACTTTTCTTAAATATTAAGAGTGCAAATAATGGTGGTGTAGGTAAGATACTTGTGCAATGTTCAATTCATTGTACAATTACAATACACAAGCAAACATTCTTAGATTAAAAGCAGATGTAGACTTTGCCAAAATAAGTGAGTGAATAAAAATCATTATCAACCATAAAACATTTACTCATACTTAGAGGCATGCTAAGCTTGGTTCTACACAACCTTTTCATTACAATTGGTGCACATATGAGTAGATATATCAAAGCATGATAAAAAATGTTCAAAGTAGTTTAAAAAAAAAAGAATTGTAACATTGTAGAAGGTCTAAATGATGGATTAAATCATGCTTGATTTTCACAATAAACTACATACAGTATTTTTGATATTTTGAAAAATAATTTTGATTTAAAGTTTGAACTCTTAAAATTTATCTTGGACTTCCCGAGGTCTACTCTGTGAGGGGTTCGCCCGTTACTAGGAGATGTGATGGGATGATAACCCAAATCTCCCTTTCGCAAGATACATATAAATAGAAAAGTTAAGTTCAAAAAATAATTTATGATACTTGTTTTTGTTTTATATTTTTGAATTGATTTTTGCATATAGAAATAGAAATCAAACAAATAACAAAAGAAAGGAAGTAAGAAAAATATTTTTTGTAATTTGGCTTTTGTAATTTTGTATTTTAATTTTTCAAAAATCAATTATAGCCAGAAATGCAAAAATGTGTAGTACATATAAAATAATAGATTTTTAGTGATTTTTCAGAATTTTAAAATTACAGAAAATCAGACACTCGAGCTAGCGCAAGCATTAGGTCCTAGCGCCTGTGTTAGCTCACAGAGAGTGCTTATTGTGCGTATTTGGCCCGAATTTCCTTTGATTTTATTTCTGATTTCACTTAATTATGATTGAGCAATATAAGACCTATCTAATGCAGTGAATTTTTTTTAAAGAAAATGCAAAAAGTTGCGGAAGTTAAATTTTAACTCATTAGGTCAAAACCCAAATTATGATTCGTGTGTTGTAAAGAGTTCTTGAGAGGATGTCCACACGTTATCACATGTTAATTCTACAACTTTGTTGATGAAGGCAAAAGTGCTTAATAACCTAATAACTTGGTTTAATTAAAATATCTTATAAAAAATTTATAGTTCAATTTATATGAATACTATATGATATATATTGGCAATGATTTTAATAGTAATAGACTGGTCATTTATAAATGAAAACCTGACTTTTACTTTTGATTTAATTTGATTTGTAAACATCATTTAGGCTTTAAGGGACAAAGTCAAATTTCAAATATTATATTGGGTGACTATGACATGATGGCTTAAACAAAGAAAGAAAAGAAAATAAAAAAACATTAAAGCATATCATGAAGTAGAAATTTGTATATTTCATTTTGAAAAAATCTACTTCATGTATTTGATGATACCTAATGAATAAGAGATTTAAGTATCCAAAGGGGACCAAGTGTGGTGGTTCCTTTGGGTACCCAAATATAACGAGATGACTTTTAGGGAGATGAGAATGAAAGAACCCTTTCAAGTGGAGTTAATGTTTCATCTTTAATTTTGGGTCTCCACTCATACTTAGGTTTAGCGTTATAATTATGCATCAAATTTCCATATTCATTAAACTTAGGCTTGAAATAATAACCACTTTTGAAATTAGTTTTCATAGGAAATTTGTCCATATTTGAATTTAATTTGGGAGATATATAGTGAGGGTTAGAATTCATTATGCTTTTATGATTAAATGTTCTATTAGGTGCATGTTTAATTGATTTTAAAATACTAGTAGAAGTCTTACACATGTTTGATGATAAACTAGAAATAAAAGATTTTTATTATTTGTAAATTTTTGTACTAATAGTTTTAATGATTCTAGTTTATTAGATAAAATATTATTATCATTTACCAACTTTTCATTTTGCTCTTTTGAAATTAAAAGTTCTTTTTCAAAATCCTTGAATTTTTCTTTAATATCATTACAATCAAAATAAGGCTTTGCGATTTCAATTAAAGAGCAAGATGGAGAAGCCACATCACAATTGGATTCTAAATTAACATTAGCTTTTAACCTTTTATTTTCTAAACGCAAATTTTTATTCGCAATTTTTAATTTCTTGATTTTACGTTTAGCCATTTCTAGTATATGAAAAGTAGAGATAGAAGTTGCCACGCAAGAAGAAGAATTAGACTTTCTTAAAGCGCTATCGGAAGAGGCAAGATGTGAACATGAAGTTCCATTTTCGTCTTCAAGGCCTTCCTCGTTTATAGATGAATTTTGGAAAACTCTTGATGAATTGCTCTCTTCGTCTAAGTCAATTTCCATGATTTTGCTACTAGAGAGATCTTCTTGAATAATGATGGATGCTTATATGTCCTTCTCCTCCTGTGTTTATTCCATATCTGCGAGAGGAAGATCATACATTTCTTCAAGAAATTTCCATCTTTTGTATGCACTAGAAAACAATATATTAATTTGAAAACTTCATTTGATAGACCACACATTAAATAGTGTTTGGCTTTTGCATTTAGATGATGTTCTTTTTTATTTGATTCATCTGTTGGTTTTACTATTGCTATATTCCACGCTTCGATATCTAAATTTTTAATAAACTTTTCCATTAAAAATTTCCACCCTTTATAATTTCTTCTTTTGAATAAACATGGTGCAAGAGATTTTTCTTCATCATAAAAAATTACCCCACTAGTAGAAGCGAGATCATGAGACACCATTATTCTTGGTTGTTAGACCATTTGGAATAACCTCATGTTGATACCACTTGTTGGATCGGTAGGCACCCTTAGAGGGGGGGGGGGGTGAATAAGGGTTTTAAAAACTTATATTATATTTTGATATACTTGAAAAACTAAGAGATTAAAATAGAGATTTAGAATGAAGATCTAAATTGATTTATAATGAAAGAGAAAATAATTATAAATTTAAAGAAATGAAAAACAAATCAATTTTATTACCCAAAGAGAGACATGATTACTATTAATAAAATTGATTACAATACTAGATTTCTATGATGCTAGAAATCGAAGGCGAATAATAAAATCCTTTTTGTTTTCTATCCCGACTTGTATCCCCACAAACCAGTAGCTTTAGTCTATCCTTCCCCAGATATGGCCTCAAGCCGCTCTAGCCAATTCTTCCCTGGATATGGCCTCGAGCACCCCCTAGATCTACACCCTAGACCTAGTCGCCAACATGAGACGAATTTCTGCACTAAGTCCTACCCAGACCTAGTCGCCAACACGAGGCGAATTCACTAAACGATTACAAGAAAATATGAGAAATAAATAACAATAATATAAAAACTCCATATATGAATCTCTTGGAGAAGTTGATGAAGACCTGCAGAGTATGATCGTAGTCGATGCAGTCTTTCGTCATAATGATGAAGCATGTTGAAATCTTCTCCAATGATATCCTTAAGCATTCATGGATTTGTGGGAGTCTCTCTCCGAATCTTCCTCGATAAGCTGTGGCGCGAAGCTCTGGAATTTAGGATCATAAGAGGATAAAGAAAACGGATCCAAGGGGTTCTTTTTATAGCCTTGGAGCTAGCGCCTGTGCTTTGCTACCGTCCGGGCTATCCCGGTTTAGGAAATATTCCCCGCGTGAGAATCCTTCAGTTTAAGCAAGCAGGCCGCCTTCCTCTATTGCTTTGTGCTACCGCCTGCGCTACCCGATAACGCATGCGCTAGGTGCTATCGCATGCGTTAGATGTTATCGCCTGGCGCTGGCACATTCTATAATTGCTTCCCAAAATTGCTCTAATCAGAGCTAGCGCCTACGCTAGGTGCTACCGCCGTTGCAAGTGGACATGTTGGAATTCTGGCTTCAAACTTGGCGGCAACCTTCATATGTTATCCTTGAGTCATATGGCTTTGATTTTTGCACACTTAAACACACAAGATCAAATACACATAGTATTTGTTATTCTCAAACCTAGGAGATGCGAAAGACCATGTTCCAACACATTTATCCCCTCTGAATTAATTATGAACCAAATATGCACTTCCTTATAAGAAGGATTTACATGTTTATTTAACCTTGGATGTTCATAAAAGTTTGGCAATGAACTTGTATTAGTGAAATTATTCTATGATAATTTTATTGTGAATTGTAGATTGATCTATGTAGTACTTCATTCACAAGTCCATTGTTTGACCTATTTATAAGGGGAATTAATTATGGGTTTAATATTCACTAGAAAATCATGAATCTTGGTCAGAGGACTTTTTAGGGCAAGTATAAGATCAGTTAATTTTAGTATAATTTTTGGATGAATTTATATATGGTTCCCTTCACAAAGTGCCCTGGGATTTGATTACTTAAATAATGGACTTATATGGTCAAATGAGTTTGAAATTTTTTGGAACTCAAGTAGTAAACTTTTCTGATCACCTTAGACACCAATTAATTTTCATGTAATTTTTGAATGAGTATTTGTGGTACTTTCCTTGTTAATCCTTGATTTTGATAAATTAGTCCATATTTTATTTGTAGGTCAAAGCCTTTCTTGAAATTTATGAACTTCATATATGGCTGTTATTTTGAGGTTATATAGTTGTACAAATTTAATTAAGGCCATAGCTTATCAAAAAAAAATTCATACTTGGTGCTTAAAGTCATAGGTTCCCTGATTTTGAGGAAATTATAATAAATACCAAATAAATTAGTAAAATTATGAATTTATGGAGATAGTATTAAGATGTCATAACACACTCCCAATAATAATCTTGGGTCATTGGGAGTCTTTCTCTTTTTATCCATCATGTAGTTCATGTGGTCTGCGTATAGTGAAAATACTGAATTATGATAAGCATGTAGGTCTTACATGGGGAGTGAAAGAAGTTGGTGCACCCAGAAAGAGTGGGTTTGGAAAGGGTCACCAAAAGAGGGTAGAAGTGAGATGCCTAGTTGACTAAGAGGCAAGAGTGTGCTTGGGATCGACGAGAGGTTGTCATTTCCTTAGAGTGGAGTAAAACACACTTAGTGTTAGTAAGTGTAACATTAATAGTGGTTAGGTCAAGGGTAGACACCAATAAGAATAAGTATATCCTCGTACCCTTGGTCTATAGGTCTGTATGGGCATTCCTATAAATCAAAGTTAACTTTCTTACTTACTTCTCTTTACTTTATCTGTGGTAGCTAGTTGTAGCTTGCACTTTACTCTGTTATTATTCTTTACATGTTTTTTTTACCTTGCTTTACTTATTGTTATATATATATACACATGTGTAGTGGTAGATATTCCTATAGATAGGTCATGCCATCTGCTATGCTTTATACCCCTTGCTGTCCTCCACTTCGTCCTTCCCGCACTGTGCCTAGGAGCCACTGGGGGAGGGGTAGGGAAACAAGGTTTAGTTTTTTTGACTAACGGTCGGTGGACCATATCATTTTAGGGGATCGAGGAGACGCAACACCACTAGAGGCTGGTGCAGATGGAGGCGGGCCAGTCTAGCACAGGAGCACCAGTCTCAGGATCAGTGAGTGGTTATTAGTAGTTTGCTTCCGCGAGAGATCTTGTAGTAAGGATATGATGTATTGGGCAGGAGCCCCTTTTTTATTACTACCCTTTTATTAAGTTATTATCTGTGGACATCTATCTTTATGATTTTATATAACATGTGATGTGGACTTGGACTTATTTTTGTTCATTTGTACTTTTCTTCTTCTGTGATCGATATTGCCTGCAGGATCGACGTTTTATAGTGGCGACCTTCATGAGTGTTGGTGTCACCGCAAAGCGGGGGTTTTGGGTATAAGACCCAGTTTTGTAGCAAAAAAGGGTTCTTACAAACTGGTATCAGAGCGAAACCTCGATCTGAAGAAAAGAAGTCCACAAACCCTTGGACACCCCGCGCGGGTTTAGTTTGAGGACAAACTAAACAGCGGAAGCTATGGTGTGCCCATAGGGGGAATCACATGTAATTGTCCACTCGTAACTGAATTTTGGTCCAATCTCCTCTCAAGGACCATTTCTTTTGTAGCCTGCGGCGAACCCTGCCCCTCACCAGGGAATACCTCCGGGTGAAAAGATCTCATTAGATAGTCCTCTAATCAATGAGTTAGATTCAACCCCACTAGGACACATGACTTACCATTATAATTTATACCATGACCTATTCTCAAATAGACCTTAGGTATAAATTTGATTAAGGTACGAGGATACCCCAAAGAGGTTAGAGGAGGAGTTTAACGCAAGAATGACCACCTAAGACATAAACTCTGATGTCCTTACTTCACATACAAAGGATTATACAAACTGATGGGACTGTCTTAAGGAGATTGACACATAAGTGGAATGGTAGGGGACTCATAGACTCAACCCTCATACTGGTGTAATGTTTACATTGAGACAACCACCATGACAAACACTGAGGGTCAGATAAGAATTCAAGTTCAGAAGAAACCTATTTGGGATTGGGTCACATATTGACCCTGATAGAACCCCATGTCTGCGGTTGTATACCCAAAGGATTGTTTGCATACCTCGGACGAAAATAACATGGAGATATCGAAGATACTTAGCCCAAAATAGATAGTGGCTTATCTTTTGTTTATTGGGGCATACTTTTTTGTTTATTGGGTAAATAAGTTACTGACTTGGGTTTTCCTTAGACCTAATTTAGAAAGTTAAGCGTCGTGAACATAATGAGTTTGAAGTCGATCTTAGTCGATGTTACTTGGGTGAAGACGAGATTCTGTAAAAGAACGATTTGGAGATGTGAGCGATTATATTCGCTTTGAAGATTGATGAGTCCAATATTTATAGTGTTTTATGGACTCATCTGGGCAAGTCTTCACTCGTTTGCACTACACTTTCAGTCATGAATTGCTTATATTCTACTTGTACACGCTTTCACTTTAATTAAGTGCAATGTTTTAGCTCATTAAGGTGTGCAATTGCACGCTCTATTGTTGGGGGTAAGGATATTGTGCTCCCCATTCTTTTTATGCTATTATGCTTATGTTGGAGGTGTGTTCCCAGCGTTTTGATTTGCTGTGCAGGTGGATAGATCGTCCACTTTACCCAGATTTCATGTCTGCATGAATCGCACGGTCGTGCGTTGGCTTGACGCACGATTGCTCCGATCATGCGCGGTCATCTGCGGTTTAGAATGATGTTCTGTCCCGGATCATGCGATTTGTTCACACACGGGTAGTTCGCCCATGCGTGAAGGAATCGCACGATCTCCTATGGTGAGCTGAAATTATGGCTTTCGGAATTTTCCCGTGTGTTCTTACGCATGGTCGGTTTCGGCCGTGCGTGAGTAAAATCTCACGAGCAATCTGCTTCTTCTTCCTGGGCTTCTGTATGTTAAATAATGCACGGTCTATGCACGGTCGTGCGTTCGACCATGCGTGACCATATTTCTGACAGTTTTCTATTTAAGCCGCAGGATCCGCCTTAATCCAGATCAATCTTCTTTCCCGTGCCTGAAGGGTTCCAGTTCCGCCATTTTCTCCACTCCATCGCCGCCCACCTTCGGGAGGAGCTCCGGCTGCCATTCTCTTGCAAATCTAAAGCTAGAGCATCCTCTTGGCATCCTCCATCATTTGTATACACCGAAGCTCCATTTTGAGGGATTTCTTGTTGTAAAAGTGAAGTTCTCCAACGAGGTCAGAGTCGAAGATTATTGATGGAGAAGATGGGTTCATTAGAAGATGGTGACAACTCTTTCGGACCCAGGACGGCAGTTGGAGCCCGAGCTCGGACAAGGCTTGACAACCCTAGATTCCGGCCGTGAACCTCCGATGTGTCTCCGCCCCTTTGGTTGTAATCTCACCCCCTTCATTTTGTAGTATTGTTTTCCTTTATTATTTTTGTGTATGAATGATTATTGCTAAACCTAATTATTGCATTTAAGTTTATTTCATATCTATGTGAAATTATCTTATGGTTTATGCAAGTGAGGAGCGCCCCCATTCCATCTTCCATCCATCATTATCCTCTATTCCATTACGCAAGCCTACTCTTCCATTACACAAGCCTACTCATCCATCCACATTGTGAAGCGGCGCTAACGTCTCGTATAATCCACTTCACTTCCACTGGTACGAACCATTCCTTCCGCTTTCCTTCTCACCCATCCGCCTAGCGAAGCAGTGCATAGCGGTCTGCATAGTTTCCATCAGCCCGGTGAAGCAGCTTATAGTAGCATGCATATGAGTAGTTTAGTTTCTTTTCTTTTACTTTCCATAAACCAAATCACTCCCTACACATTCACCCGACCTAAAGGACTTCGATCACAAGTCCTTCCTCAAAGGTAAACTCCACCTTATTGTGTTCCTTTGAGATTCGATACTTGGGGATTCACTCCCCCATTTTATATTAGTTGAACGATCGGTACACTGCCGTTTCATGCCGCAGTCTCGCTCCCGCCTATATCGGTGTGTTGATTTGCGCATCAAGTTTTTGGCGCCTTTGTCGGGGAACACAGTCGTGTGAGTTGCTTGAGAGAGAGCGGCGAGAGATAAAAGTCCTTTTCATTTGTTTATCGCGCTTGTTTTATATTTGCTGTTGTTGTTTCATTCTTGTTCTTTGTCGCTTGTGTTATTTTTAAGTTATAATAACATCTTCTTAGTTTTATTTCTTCCTAACTTATTTTACAACTTTTAGATCAGGTTTTCAAAGTTTGTTTTAATTATCTGCGTAGTTCATCTTTGCAAAGAAAATATTATTTTTATATCCATTTTCGATCTACAATGTATGTTGTGCCTCCTCGACAGACATTTTCTCGGTCTTATGTGTCGGCTCCTTCGATGCCGACGAGTACTGCTAAGAAGTGTTTGTTTTGTCTTGGTACAGATCATGCCTTGAAGGATTGCGTCACTTTTCAAAGACAGATGGAGGAAGATGAGGAACCAGATATCTGAATCGTGTCTACTCCCTATTCTGACAGCACTCCTTCAGCCTTTGATGATATATACGCAACACCACCTTGTCTATGGAGGACTATTGCGGATATACCCATCAGAATTGCGGTTGATCCGTATGTTGATATTGTGGAGTTGATTCCTCAAGTACATTTTTCGTCGATGTGTGATTCTCCTGCAGAAGATCTTGAGTCTACTTCCTCTGATGTTGATACTAATTGTGTTCTTCCATTTTCTTTGCAAGTAATTTCTACACTTGTATTTAATGGTCCTATTGAAGAAATGTTGCAGGGTGATCTTTTGGACCTCCAAGTTGCACCAAAGTGGGATGACGAGGATGAGCTTTCTGAAGAAGAGTTGTGCACCTCTTCATTGGGGAAGAAGATCTGTCGCACCACTTATGTCTTCGAGTTTTCAGATGCGCCCCGTTATGACTCTTATGACACTAACAGTGAGTTGGCTTGGGAACCTGCCGGAAGTGAAACCGGGATCACTTCCATAACTACCGATTATTTATGTCTTTCTTCTATTTTGTTTCCTAACCACCCTTCTTTGCTTGAACATGTGCAGGGGGATTCAGTAGTGATAAATCTTTTGGAAGCTGAATCTGAAATACCCTCCACTGCTGATCCACCTCTACCTCCTCTTCCTGATATTTTTAATGCTTATTCTTTTCCATCCCTATAGGATTTTGAGTATGTTGACCCATTTTTGGGTAATGTTGAAAATCAATTCTGACAGGGGAAATACAATGCAGTGACGGTGTTTCCCTTGAAGGATTGGCTACAGGGAGGCAAAAGATATTTATATCCTGAGCTAATGTCGAAAGAGAAGAAGAAGGCGAAAAAGAAAGAGATTTGGGGATGGAGGATAAATCCTTCTTTCTGCCCCTACTACTGGGTCTTCAGACCCATTTCATTCATTTATAGTTACTACTTTAAATCAACGTATAGTTGATTTCTCTACTGGTTGTGTAATAATAATAAGTAGGCTTTATTATTTCTGCTTTATACTTAGACTTTTATATAAACTGCTTAATACATGTATTTGGTCCACCTTAAGGACGGTAAACAAAAGGGCTAATGGGAGACAACCTAATTTTGCTTGTGTTGCTTTATCTAATCCGCTAATGCCATAATATATTATTTCTACTATTGCTTGGTGTATCCTTTTTGTACGGTGGTGATCTTTTGGTGGCGGACTTGGATTTCCTTCGCAGTATTAACGCCAATCTTCTGGTATGCTCATTTCTGAGCATGAATAACTTTTCTTCCCCTAGTCTTTTATTTAATTTTCATGGTTACATCATTTGCGCCTATTGCTTAGATTAAGTATGGGGGAGAGACGCTATGTATTACTCACTGCACGTGCACATATTATTTGCATACTAGAAGTACATTTTAGTTCAGTTTTATAATTGTCATTTCATATGCACCGCACACCACATCACCCACTTAAGCACACACTTAGCCGTAGGCGCGTTATGAGTTCAACTCGTTTCTTTTGTGTGATTGGGAAAATCTCTGTGCTAGCTTAGGATTGTGAGACGGAGTAAAATGTTGACTCCCATAGTGCTCCAAGTCGAATGCTTGCGTCTTGCATAGAAATTCATGTAGAATTAATTTTTCTTTATGCTTATAGTTTATATTTTTCTATTTGCATAAATATTGTTTATTCTACTCAAAATCTGTTAATCCGGTGTGAATCTGACGGTAGCATAGGGATGTGTGTAGACGGTTGCTAGACTCATATTGCTCGAGTCAGGAGGAAGGATTATCTTTCTCGGTGGCTAAGAACTTGCCCCAAGCGACTCTTGAAGCATTGGTACAAGTTAGTTCAATGCATGAGCGTGATGTAGGCCATCATTTTGGCCAGGTTGAGCTTTTATACCATTCCTAATGTCTGATCCTTGCTAGCCCCTTTGTGCCTACCCCGTCCTTTGATTCAGCTCCACCGCTTTCTAACCAAAGCCAAAAAGCCGATCCTAGTTGCATGCTCAAAGCTGATCTTTGGCAGTTTTCATATTTTTTATTTTGGGTGTGTTGATGTGGTAATGCTAATTTGGAAATGTGGATGTGCTTATTTTGAATATGTGCTGAAAATATTTTGAAAAAAAAAGAATTAAAATTTTTGAAAAGAAGTGAAAAAAGAAAAGAAAAATGTAAAAGAGCCTAATTGAAATCTTTCTGAGATTTATATTGGGAGTAGGCGGTGCACACACCCATATTTTCAAGTTCAAGTCTGAGGGTGTGGTGCACCCACGCGTATTGTGGCATCTTGGTTAGCTTTGTTTCATTGACTTAATTAGGTTTAGTGCGTAAGCCTTCATGTTTATCATTGTATACCCTACCGAAACCCAAGCCCTATCTTTAACCTAAAGTCCACTGACTCACACAATGAACCGAATGAGTGTCGTGGAGAGAGTGCGACCGAGTGAGCTTATGGTCACCGACATTGATGGATTTCAATGGAGGTTGTTCCGAGCACCGATCGTGAGCAATGTTCGCCTCAACGATTAGTCTACTTTCTTCTTACGCATTACCGACTGATTCACCGTGATTCAAATTTTGAGTAGTAATAATATATTGATACACTTATAGAAAATATAAACTATTGTGCATAATTTGAAATTTCTTCTACTGTATTTCTACGCACGTGAGCATGCGACTTCGCATGACACTCCTCATTTGCAATTGCTAAGCCAGCTAGTCCTTTTTCTCGTCCGCTTGAGGGATGATTTGCTCGGGACAAGCAAATGGTTAAGTCTGGGGGTGTGATGAGTCCAATATTTATAGTGTTTTATGGACTCATCTGGGCTAGTTTTCATTCATTTGTACTACACTTTCAATCTTGAATTGCTTATATTCTACTCGTACACGCTTTCACTTTAAGTGCAATGTTTTGGCTCATTGTGGCGTGCAATTGCACGCTCTATTGTTGGGGGTAAGCACAATGTGCTCCCCATTCTTTTTATGCTATTATGCTTGTGCTGGAGGTGTGTTCCCAGCATTTTGATTTGATGTGCAGGTGGATAGATCGTCCACTTTACCCAGATTTCATGTCTGCATGAATCGCACAGTCGTGTGTTGCCTTGACGCACGATTGCTCCGATCGTGCGCAGTCATCTGCAGTTTAGAATGATGTTCTGTCACTGATCGTGCGATTTGTTCACGCATGGGTAGTTCGCCGTGCGCGAAGGAATCACACGATCTCCTCTGGTGAGCTGAAATTATGGCTTTCCGAATTTGCCCGTGCGTTTTTACGCATGGTCGGTTTCGACCGTGCATGAGTAAAATATCACGGGCGATCTGCTTCTTCTTCCTGGGCTCCTGTATGTTTAATAACGCATGGTCCACGCATGGTCGTGCGTGACCATATTTCTGGCAGTTTTCTATTTAAGCTGCAGGATCCGCCCTAATCCGAATCAATCTTCTTTCACGCGCTCGAAGGGTTCCAGTTTCGCAATTTTCACTGCTCCATCGCCCCCCACCTTTGGGAGGAGCTCCGACCGCCATTCTCTTGCAAATCTAAAGCCGGAGCATCCTCTTGGTATCCTCCATCATTTGTATACACCGAAGCTCTATTTTGAGGGATTTCTTGTTGTATAAGTGAAGTTCTCCGGCGAGGTCAGAATCGAAGATTATTGATGGAGAAGACGAGTACATTAGAAGAAGCTGACAGCTCTTCCGGACACCGGACGATAGTTGGAGCCAGAGCTCGGACAAGGCTTGACAACCCGAGATTCTGGCCGTGAACCTCCGATGAGTCTACGCCCCTTTGGTTGTAATCTCACCCCCTTCATTTTGTAGTATTATTTTCCTTTATTATTTGTGTGTATGAACGATGATTGCTAAACCTCATTATTGAATTTAAGTTTATTTCATGTCTATGTGAAATTATCTTGTGGTTTATGTAAGTGAGGAGCGCCCCCATTCCATCTTCCATCCGTCATTACCCTCTATTCCATTACGCAAGCCTACTCTTCCACTACGTGAGCCTACTCTTCCATTACGCAAGCCTACTCGTCCATCCACATTGCGAAGCGGTGCTAACGGCCTGTATAATCCACTTCACTTCCGCCGGTGCGAACCACTCCATCCGCTTTCCTTCTATCCCATCCACCTAGCGAATCAGTGCATAGCGGCCTGCATAGTTTCCATCTGCCCGATGAAGTAGCTCATAGTGGCCTGCATAGGAGTAGTTTAGTTTATTTTCTTTTACTTTACATAAACCAAATCACTCCCTACACATTCACCCGACCTAATGGACTTCGATCTCAAATCCTTCCTCGAAGGTAAACTCCACCTTACTGTGTTCCTCTGAGATTCGATACTTAGGGATTCACTCCCATATTTTATATTACTTGAACGATCAGTACACTGCTATTTCGTGTCGCAGTCTCGTTCCCGCCTATAACGGTGTGTTAGATTTGCGCATCAAAGATCTGGCGGCACGACCTCTACGATGTCCACTGCGATATATTCTAAGATCACAAGAACTAGAAGTACGTGGACACGCAGAAGGATCTTAACATCCGACAGAGATGATGGGTGGAGTTTTTATCAGATTATCAGTATACGAAGCACTACCACCCAGGGAAGGCAAATATGGCGGCGGACACGCTGAGCCAGAGAGCTACTACATCAGGAGCAGAGCCCCAACTGATGGCTTTGGAGATGGTGAGGATGCTATAGGACATGCATATCACCTTGGTATCCTCAGATGACCCTGATCTCTACAAGGAGTACCTGGCGGTGATGAGTACCATAGATGACATTCGAGACCGCATCAGATATGGGCAGAGGCAGAATGCCAAGTTGGAGCCGATATTCAGGGCCATAGAGGCAGGCACAACTGGGGACTACTCGTCGAAGGATGGTGTGGTGTGTTTTAGAGGCCCAGTTTATATACCGGCAGGAGGTAGGATTCGGGATGACATCATGACTAAGGATCATTGCAGCAGGTATTCAGGGAACCCAGGTATCACCAAGATGACGACAGCCATGAAGAGGACCATGTACTGGTTGGGCATGAAGATGGACATCACTTACTTTGTGACCCACTCCGAGTCTTGCCAACTCGTGTAGGCGGAATGCAAGAGCCCGACCGAATTTTTGCAGCAACTCCCGGTGCCGGAGTAGAAATTCAAAGATATAGCAATGGACTTCATACATGGAGTCCCCCGATCACATGCAGGGAATGATTCGATATGGGTGATCATCGACAGGTTGACCAAGGTTGCCAGATTCATCTCGGTTAGGAAGGACGCTCCGATTAGTGATTTGGTACGGAGGTTTGTGAAGCAATTTGTCCGATACCATGGCGTGACTAGGACGATCGTGTCGGATCGGGATGGACGGTTTATGTCCAAAGAGTGGAGATCGGTCCAGGCTTATTTAGGTACTCGATTAGCCTTCAGCACAGTGTTCCACCCACATACTGTAACATCCCTCAAACAACTAGACCCCTAAGTTGATTTTGTCATGACTAGGTCATGAAAAAACCCTAGGAAGCACAAAAGACCATGTGAACTAAGTTAAGAAGGAGGAAAACCATAGTGGTCTGCAAATAGCAATTTCCAATTACCAAGCCTAGGGTTGAACTTTAGGGTCTCACCTTGACCCTTTGACCCCACCATGACATCCCTAACCCATTAATGGGTCCCTTAGAGCACCAAGGATCCCTTGGGGCCAACCAAAGTGGCCAAGTTGACCAAGGTCAACCATAGTCCCAAAATGGTCAAAGTAGCCTAATTAGGGTCAATTGGCCTCCACCATGCAAAATTGACCTTGCCCCTACACTTATAGGGGTATTAGGGACCCAATGGACCAAAAAGCCCCATCATGGGGCCACCAATTTGACCAATTTGACCTAAGTCAACTGTAGCCCTATTTTGGTCAAAATGGCTTATTAAGGGTCAATTGACCCTCACCTTGCCCAATTGACCCTACCTAGACCTTCCTAACCCTTAGGGGAGGCCAATCGACCACTAGCCACCCATTGGGGTCAACCTAAATGGTCAAATTGACCAAAGTCAACTCTATACTAAATTTAGGTCAAAATGACCTATTATGATCTAACCAAGCCCAATCCACTTGGGCTAGACTCAATTGAGTTGGTCCACTAGCTAATGGAGTTGGGGGCTACTGAATTGGCCATTTAATTTCAGGAAATTCGGACAGGAGAGAGAAAGCCCCAATTTGAAAGAAAGTGAGAGAGAGGGGGGATTAATGGGGAGGAAGAAGAAACCTTCAATCTCCCCCATTAATGGCCCCACTCATCTCCCCTTGGGGAGAGGAGGAGTTTCCAGCCTTCTCCCGGCCAGATTGAGGCCCCATTCACCTCCCCCAAGTAAAACCAAAATCCTCCCTTAATGCCCATTAATGGCATTTCGAGAAACCTCCCCCATTTGCCTCAATTGAATTCTTTAACACCCTCAGTGCATGCCAAGGAGGAAAACCCCCCACTCCTCTGAAGAATTTGAGCCCTCTAAGTGAAGAATCGACATGGCGCCAAGGCACACCTTCCCTCCCATGGCCAACCCGAGAAACACTAGGGCTAATGCCCAATCAAAGGTTCGATCCTCTTCTCCTCCTCTAGTGCTAGATCTCTGTCGACTTGGGTCTTGATTCGAGCCAAATTGGGCTCAAATCAAGTCACCGAAAGAGGCTCAATTTTGAGCTTTTGAACCTCCCCGAAAACTCATTTCCGACCACCTCCGGCCGGCCAACCACCGCCTATCGCCGACCACCACCTCAACGAAGGTGGTGGTGGCATTAGCCTGCCGGGAACGGGCACAAGTGGCCGGTAAATCAACTCCCAAAATGGCCCAGGATGGGGCTATCCTAGCAGTAGGCTGGAGGAAGGAGATGAGCAGGAGCCACTCATCTTGCTTCAAGATTTGTGCAGAAATCAAATTATATATGTTATATTATATGTTGTATTTTGTCACACTTTATGTAGTACCTTAAATTAATTATTAAAAATACTTAATGCCCCCTACTAGAAAAATGTTAAACATTAAAGTTGTAGGCCATGGAGTCTAGTTTTACTTAAAATGTATTTCATCAAATTTGGACCCCCTAGGCTGACCTCAGCACTCAAAATGGTGCAACATGTACAAAGGGTTGACCAGAGCTTGATCTGTGTGCCCCCATCAATCCAGTTATCCAAATGTCTTGAAAATTGATACATAGGCTGTTTATACCCATACCCTTATCATATCCAAAAATGAGAATTTTTGGATAAACCTTTTCTAAAGTTTCTGTAAACATTTAATATTTCATATATAAATTAATTCTAGTGTCTAATGACATCCAAACCCCTCCAAATTTTGGTGGGAGGTCCTTAGGGTTATTACATGACTTTGGTAAAAATTTCATCCCAATTGGGATTAATTTGGTTGGGTAATTGATTAACCCAAGTTTGGTCAAACTAAGGGGTTTTAGGTCAAAAGTGCACTTGTTGGTTTAAGTGGTCAAATCTCATCAAAATGATGTGAGACCTTGGCCACAGACTTAATATCACATAAAACACCTCCACCAATGATTTGGGGTGATTTGGGGTGGATATGCCCTAAGACTTTAGTTCAAACCCTAGGGTTGCACTTTGGGCTTGATGAAGGACATAGGGTCATATATGCTTGGATGGACTTGTACTTGGTGGATAAGTTTTCAGGGCGGTGAATATTCCTAGATAATTTTATGAGAATTTTTAGGCACTTTTCTTCCCTCTAATCTAGTTAAGAATCAATTAGGGAATTTTCTTATATGAGGAATTTACATGCTCATTTTACTTTGATTGTTGATGAAAGTTTGGTAGTGCTCTTATGATCATGATATAAATATCTGATAATTTTAGTGTGAATTTTGGATTGATTGAATTAGTACTTCATTCATAGGTTATCTATTTTGCTCTAAGATTGTGATAAATATATAAAGTCCTAATACTCTACGGAAAATTGTGAAACTAGGTAATAGGACATTTTAGGGCATTAGAATGTTCTGTGAATTTTTGTATGATTTTTGGAAGTATTTATCAGTAGGTTACTTCACAATGTGCCATAGTTTGGATTTTCTTGAAATATTTATTTATGTGACTAAATGATTTTGAAAAATTATAAAACTCAGTCAGTAAACTTTTCTGATCATTATAGAGGTCTAGTAATTTTACCATAATTTTTGGATAAGTAGTTTTGGTGGTTCCTTCATTAGCCTCCATTTTTGGATAATTATTCCATATTATAATTAGAGGCCAATACCCTATTGTAAAATTGTGATACTTAGGGTTAATCAGAGTGTAATGACGAGAGAGTATTCTTATGGGTAGTTACCAATAACATTAAGTGTCTTGAGAAAGGGTGGTTTGGGCTATTATCCCATCGCACCTCCTAGTACCGTTGGGAGCTCCCTCAAATGGTAGACCTCAGAAAGTTCAAGATTACCCCTAAACTGCAGGAATAAATTGTTGTGCAAGATTAACTTAATAATACACACACCCACACCTCGTGATTAAGGGAGGTTAGCTGGTTTGGTCTTACGAGCGGTAGGATCGGTGGTAGTAGGAGCGGACTAATTAGTCCGGTGAGCTTGTGACTCAAAAATGGTTCTTGGATGGACAGGTCAGCCCGGGGAGCTTATGGCTCGGAGATATAAATAGTAATCATAAATGCATGTGCATAAAGGTGGTGGGTCTTTAGTATTAGCGGTCGTCGCACCGACGTCGATACTTTGGCTCGGTAAGTGTGGTTAACACTTTACCAAAAAAAGTATGGCGGACAAGCCAGTAAGAGTATGCAGGAGCTCCGCTGTTGTGTTCTTAGCGTTGAGGCGTATGATAGGTCTAGGTTAGGTAGCACAGATACTAACCTAGAGGTGGGAGAGGCCCAACCCACTACTTCTGTTTGCCACTATGGGAGTATCCTAGGAGTTTTGCTAGCTCCAAAAAGGGGGAACTAAAGGTCTGTGCGCATAGAGTCAAAGTGTGTGAGTTGTACTTGTGTGAACATAGCATAAACTGCATAACTCTGTGTGTCATGGCATAAGCATTGCATTTCAAACCCTACACATATCGTATAAATCGGTATGAGACTTTTTATACGATAGGCCCTGCTAAACGACCCCTTGGTCTATAGGTCTGTATAGGCATTCCTATAAATCAAGGTTACTCTTCTTAGATACTTTTGCTTATTACTGTTTTACTTATCATTGTCTTACTTTATGTGGACCTTTTTTATTCCGAGACATTATATTACATGTGATGTGGACTTGAATTCTATATATTCAAATGTATATTTTTCTTTTGTGGTGATCTATATGGCCGACATGATCGACGTTTTGTAGTGACGACCTTCCCGAGTGATGGTGTCACCGCAAAGTGGCGGTTCTTGGCATAAGACCCTGTAGCGAAGCAAAAAAAGGGGTCCTACAAACTGGTATCAAAGCAAACCTCGATCCGAAGAAAAGAAATCCACAAACCCTGGGCCACCCCGCGCGAGCTTAGTTTGAGGACAAACTAGCAGCGGAAGCAATGGTGTGCCCATAAGGGGAATCACATGAAAAAGTCCACTTTTAACTGAATTTGTTTTAGCCAGATCGCCTTACGAGTGACAATTTTCTTTTGTAGCCTGCGAAGAACCCGACCCCGCAGCATGGAGTGCCTCTGACTCCAAATGTTGTCCCACCACCACCGGCTCCTACTCCTTTCCAACAGACGAAGATGGGACATACATTGACGACCATATTGGATGCATTTAGAGCACAGCGGGCACCGACTCCTCAACCAAACCCTGGGGCCAGCTGGTTGAGTGTCTTCCGAGGTCTCTCTCCCCCATCATACCTCGGGACAGAGGCTATTGTGTGGACTAAGGAGTGGGTAGACATCATAGATGAGATGCTGGCAGTGATTCAGTGCCCGATAGAGATGAAGCCCCTAGTGGTCTCATGCTTGGAGTCCCATGCAAAGAGATGGTGGAAGTTGCTGTTGGACACCACTTTTGCTGGTTAGAGGTTGCCGACGTTTCTTGGGATGACTTCAAGGCAGCACTGCTGGAGCATTTCATGCCACAGTCTGCAAGAGACGAGTTAGAGGACAGATTCCTGCAGTTGAGGCAGGTGAGCAGGACAGTTCTGTAGTACTACCGGAAGTTTACCCACCTAGCAATGAGCTGAGGCAGGTCCTCCTCTTTGTTTTCCATGACAGTATGGCCAAGATCTTGGAGATGGCCAAGAAGTTGGAGGTAGACCAACACACCGTTCGTGGAAGGAAGAGGCCGGTGAAGGAACAGGGACGGGGTGGCAGGAGAGACCAGCAGAGAGGTCGAGATGCCAGAGAAAGGAGGACAAAGAACCGACCCCTCCAGGAGGAGAGACAGGAACAGAGAGCAGGTAGTGTCGGCTCCTCAGCCTCTACAGATGCGGGAGGTGGCGAGGATAGGAGGAGGTGGGCCACCTCCCCCATCAGAGTGCTATTAGTGCCACTAGATGGGCCACATTCAGAGGAACTGCCCTCAGAGAAATGCACCACTAGCACTACAGGCCGCCCCACAGGCCCAATTATATTTTGGGGGCCGATGATGTGGATAAGGAAATGGATTCTAGGTTGGAGACCGGAGACAAAACAGGGATCAGATGTGCGCCTTGGACCTGGCTCAGCCCCAGAACCCGGCAAGGGTCATTACAGGTACTTTAATGTTTTTCTAATAATTACTAGTACCCTGCAAACCTTAGCTTTACCTTAGCATTAAACCAAATGAACAAAAATCACCCAGGTATAGTACTCGTCTGCAGCAAGCCCGCATACACTTTATTTGATATGGGTGCCTCACACTTGTTCATCTCAGAAGAATTTGTGGACGATCTGGACAAAGTCCAGCACTTCGAGGGCATCCACAGGAGGGTGCGATTCCCGGACAAATCATAGATAGTAACGAATGCTAAGTTCAATATGAACGTGGAGATTGGAAGAAAGCTATTTGAAGCATCGGGGACGCTCTTGAAGATGAAAGACTTCGACCTGATCCTCGGCAAGAACTGGCTGCACGGGAACCAGGCAACGATTAACTGCCCGGCAAGGAGGATTGTTCTAAAGCATGAAGACTTTGAAGTAGTAATCGAAGGTATTAGACCCCCCCTACCGCCTCTTATTATCGCCTATTTAGGCCACCAAGGACCACCTACAGGGAGACAAAGTGTATCAGATGATGTTTGAGTCAATCTAGGAGAAGGATTCTGTGACCAGTATCCCTGTAGTGCGGGATTTTGCCGCCATATTTCTGGAGAAGCTACCCAGGCTGCCACAGCACCGCAAAAAGAATTTTCAGATCCAGCTAGTGTCGGGGGCTAAGCCGATATCTAGAGCTCCTTATCGAATGGCCCCAAAGGAGCTAGTGTAGTTTTAGAGCCAGCTGTAGTAGCTGGTGGAAGCAGGGTTCGTTAGACCGAGTTCCTCACCATGGGGAGCTCCAGTGTTATTCGTGAAGAAGAAGGATGGGTCGCTCAGACTCTGCATTGATTATAGAGCCATGAAAAGGATGATGATGTAGAACACATACCCCTTACCGAGAATAGACGAGCTGTTTGACCAGTTGGAGGGAGCTCACTGGTTCTCAAAGCTGGACTTGAGGTTGGGATACTATCAGCTACGGATTCAGGAGGAGGACATCCTGAAGACAGTCTTTCAGCAGCCGATACGGGCTGTATGAGTTCACTGTGATGCCGTTCGGGCTCACGAATGCACCATCAGCATTTATGAGTTTGATGAAACGGGTATTCGAGCCTTATCTCGACATCTTCGTCATCGTGTGCATCGACGACATCCTCATCTATTTAAGGACGATGGAGGAACATGCACGATATCTGGCACTGATATTGGAGAAACTTCGTGAGCATAACCTCTACGTGAAGTTCAGCAAGTGTTAGTTCTGGCTGAAGGAGGTGGCCTTCCTGGGTCATATTATCAGCGGAGCTGGACTAGCAGTGGATCCAGCAAAGATTCAGGCAGTATGAGATTGTCCACCGATGAAGATGGCCACCGAAGTTCAGAGTTTCTTAGGACTTGTCGGCTATTACCGGATGTTCATACAGGGGTTTTCCCAGATAGCCCTCCCACTCAAATCCTTGATGAAGAATGATACTGCTTTCATTTGGACGCCGTAGTGCGAAGTGTCCTTTCAGGATATAAAGGTTCAGCTTACGATGGCTCCCATCCTTGCCCTTCCGGCAGGGATGGAAGGATTCCATGTATATATAGATGCATCCTATCGGGGGATGAGAGTCGTTCTGATGCTGAACGAGCATGTGATAGCATACGCCTCCCGACAGTTGAAGAATCATGAGCGGAATTACCAGGTGCACGATTTGGAGATGGGAATGATTATATTTTCTCTGAAGATCTGGCGGCACTACCTCTACGGTGTTCACTGTGATATATTCTCAAATCACAAGAATCTGAAGTACGTAGACACACAGAAAGAGCTGAACATCCGACAGAGACGATGGGTGGAGTTCTTATCGGACTATCAGTATACCATGCACTACCACCCAGGGAAGGAGAATATGGTGGATAATGCACTGAGCAGGAGAGCTACCACATAAGGAGCGGAGCCCCAGTTGATGTCTATGGAGTTGGTACAGATGTTCGAGGACATGCAGATCTCATTCATGTTAGAGGATGGCCCTGAACTCTATGAGGAGTACCTGGCAGTGATAAGTACCACAGATGACATTCGAGACCGCATCAGGGATGGGCAGAGGCAGGATGCCAAGTTAGAGCCAATATTCATGTCCTTGGAGGCAAGCTCGGCCGGAGACTATTCATTAAAGGATGGCCTGCTGAGTTTTAGAGGATGAGTGTACATACCGGTAGGAGGCCGGATTCAGGATGATATTAAGGAGGAGGCTCACTGCAGTAGGTATTCGGTGCACCAGGGTATCACCAAGATGCCGACGGACTTGAAGAGTACCATGTACTGGCCGGGCATAAAGAGGGACATCACCTATTTTATGACCCACTGCGAGTCATGTCAACTCGTAAAGGTGGAATGCAAGAACCCGACCGGATTATTGCAGCCACTCCCGGTGTCGGAGTGGAAGTTCGACAATATCGCGATGGGTTTTATACATGGTCTTCCGCGATCACATGCAGGGAATGATTTGATATGAGTGATCGTCGACATTTTGACGAAGGTGGCCAAATTTATTCTAGTCAGGAAGGACGCTCCGGTCTGTGATTTGGTACAGAGGTTTGTGGAGCAATTTGTATTATACCATGGCATTCCTAGGATGATCGTTTCAGATCGAGACGGATGGGTTACTTCTAGGGAGTCTAGAGCGGTGCAGGCTTACCTGGTCTCACGATTGACATTTATCACTGCATTCCACCCTCAGACAGACGGACAAATGGAGCGTACCAACTGGACCTTGGAGGATCTTCTACAACTATGCATTCTGAACTGCGGGTAGCCATGGGAGAGACTGTTGCCGTTAGTCGAGTTCTTGTACAACAACAGTCACTAGGCCAGCATAGGCATGGCCCCCTACGACGCATTAGACGATACAGAGATGCAAGTTTTGCGGCGCAAGAAGGTTCCACTAGTCAAGGTCCTGCGGAGAAATCATGGACAGGAGGAGAACAACTGGGAGTCACTGGACTTGATGCAGCAAAAGTATTCAGAGCTCTTTACGATGGGTATGACTTAAATTTTTAGGATGTTACACTTAATCGCTTACGGTAGGAACCCCGCAGGCCTAACCTGAATTTCAGGGATGAAATTTTTATTTTTATGTATTGGGATTTGTAACATCCCTCAAACAACTAGACCCCTAACTTGGTTTTGTCATGACTAGGTCATGACAAAACCCTAGGAAGCATAAAAGACCATGTGAACTTAGGCAAGAAGGAGGAAAACCATAGTGGTCTGTAAATAGCAATTTCCAATTACCAAGCCTAGGGTTGGACTTTAGGGTCTCACCTTGACCCTTTTACCCCACCATGACATCCCTAACCCATTAAGGGGTCCTTTAGAGCACCATGGACCCCTTAGGGCCAACCAAAGTGGCCAAGTTGACCAAGGTCAACCCTAGTCCCAAAATGGTCAAAGTAGACTAATTAGGGTCAATTGGCCTCCACCATGCCAAATTGACCTTGTCCCTACCCTTATAAGGATATTAGGGACCCAATGGACAAAAAAGCCTCATCATGGGACCACCAATTTGACCAATTTGCCCTAAGTTAACTATAGCCCTGCTTTGGTCAAAATGGCCTATTAAGGGTCAATTGACCCTCACCTTGCCCAATTGACCCTACCTAGACCTTTATAACCCTTAAGGGAGGCCAATGGACCACTAGCCACCCTTTGGGGTCAACCCAAATGGTCAAATTGACCAAAGTCAACTCTACCCTAAATTTAGGTCAAAATGACCTATTGTGATCTAAGCAAGCCCAATCCACTTGGGCTAGACTCAATTGAGGTGGTCCACTAGCTAATGGAGTTGGGGGATAAAGAATTGGCCATTCAATTTTAGTAAATTTGGCCAGGAGAGAGTAATCCCCAATTTGAAAGAGAGAGTGGGGGGGGGGGGGGGGGGGGGGGGTGATTAATGGGGAGGAAGAGAAACCTTCAATCTCCCCCATTAATGACCCCATTCATCTCCCCTTGGGGAGAGGAGGAGTTTCCAGCCTTCTCCTGGCCAGATTGAGGCCCCATTCGCCTCCCCCAAGTGAAACCGAAATCCTCCCTTAATGGACATTAATGGCATTTCGAGAAACCTCCCCCCTTTGCCTCAATTGACCTCCTTAACACCCTCAGTGCATGCCAAGGAGGACCCCCCCCCCCCCCCCCCCCCCACTCCTCTGAAGAATTTGAGCCCTCTATGTGAAGAATCGACATGGCTCCAAGGCACACCTTCCCTCCCATGGAAAACCCGAGAAACACCAGGGCTAATGCCCAATCAATGGTCCGATCCTCTTCTCCTCCTCTAGTGCTAGATCTCTATCGACTTGGGCTTGATTCGAGGCAAATCGGGCTCGAATCAAGTCACCAAAATAGGCTCATTTTTGAGCTTTTGAACCTCCCCGAAAACCAGATTCCGACCACCTCCGGCCTGCCAACCACCGCCTATTATCGACCACCACCTCAATGGAGGTGGTGGTGGCATTGGCCGGCCGGGAACCGGCACAGGTGGCCAAGAAATCAACACCCAAAATGGCCCAGGATGGGTCTCTCCCAGTCGTCGGCTGGAGGAAGGAGATGAGCAGGAGCCACTCATTTTGCTTCAAGATTCGTGCAGAAATCAAATTATATATGTTATGTTATATGTTGTATTTTGTCACACTTTATGCAGTACCTTAAATTAATTATTAAAAATACTTAATGGCCCATACTGGAAAAATGTTCCAAATCAAAGTTGTAGGCCATGGAGTCTAGTTTTACACAAAATTTGTTTCATCATATTTGGAACCCTAGGTTGACCTCAGCACTCAAAATGGTGTAACCAGTTCAAAGGGTTGACTAGAGCTTGATTTGTGTGCCCTCATCAATCCAGTTATCCAAATGTCTTGAAAATTGAAACATAGGTTGTTTTACCCATACCCTTATCATATCCCAAAATGGGAATTTTTGGATAAATCTTTTCTAAAGTTTTTGTAAACATTTAATAATTCATATATAAATTAATTCCAGGGTCTAATGACATCCAAACCCCTCCAAATTTTGGTTTAGGTTCCCTAGGTTTATAACATGACTCTGGTAAAAATTTCATCCCAATTGGGATTGATTTGGTTAGGTAATTGATTAACCCAAGTTTGGTCAAACTAAGGGGTTTTAGGTCAAAAGTGCACTTGTTGGGTTAAGTGGTCAAATCTCATCAAAATGATGTGAGACCTTGGCCACAGACATAATATCACATTAAACACCTCCACCAATGATTTGAGGTGATTTGGGGTGGATATGCCCTAAGACCCTAGTTCAAACACTTGGATTGCACTTTGGGCTTGATGAAGGACATTGGGTCATATGTCCTTGGATGGACTTGGAACTTGGTGGATAAGTTTTTAGGGTGGTGAATAGCCCTAGATAATTGTATGAGAATTTTTAGGCACTTTTCTTCCCTCTAATATAGTTAAGAATTAATTAGGGAACTTTCTTATAGGAGGAATTTACATGCTCATTTTACTTTGATTGTTGATGAAAGTTTGGTAGTGCTCCTATGATCATGATATAAATCTCTAATATCTTTAGTGTGAATTTTGGATTGATTGAATTAATGATACATTCACAGGTCATCTATTTTCCTCTAAGACTGTGATAAATAAATAAGGGTCTAATACTCTCTGAAAAATTGTGAAACTTGGTAATAGGACATTTTAGGGCATTAGAAAGCTCTGTAAAATTTTGGATGATTTGTGAAGGTATTTATCAATAGGTTACTTCAAAATGTGCCCTAGTTTGGATTTTCTTGAAATATTTATTTATGTGACTAAATGGTTTTGAAAAATTTTAAAACTCAGTTAGTAAACTTTTCTGATCATTATAGAGGTCTGGTAATTTTACCATAATTTTTGGATAAGTATTTTTGGTAGTTCCTTCATTAGCCTCCAATTTTGGATAATTATTCAATATTATAATTAGAGGCCAATACCTTACTGTAAAATTGAGATATTATGTATTTGCTGTTATTTTGATATCATAGATTTTCCATAAATTTTTGTAGGCCATATCATAAGAATATCTTACACTTCATGTTAAATTTCATACTTGGCCAACTTTGGAGAAATTATAGTAAATGCCAAATAAAAAAGGAAAATTATGACCTTCTGGATTTAGTCTTATAATATCATGATAGATTCTCAGTAATAATCTTGAGTCATTTGCATGACTATATGGAGTACCTCCTCTGATGCACCTCATATAGCTCGCTTGGTCTGCGTATAGTAAGAATGTAAAACTTGAGTAACTTGTAGACCATTAGGTGGGAATGGAAGGTAGATGGTGTACCTAGTATGGTTGAGAAGATTTGAGGTCACCAGCAGGAGTCTATATGTTGAGTGTGCCTGATAAGCTAAGGGGCAAGGTTGTGCTCGGGATCGACGAAGGATTGTCTTTCCCTTAGAGAGTCATAAAATACTTAGGGTTAATCAGAGTGTAATGATGAGAGGGTATTCTTATGGGTAGTTACCAATAACATTAAGTGTCTTGAGAAAGGGAGGTTTGGGATATCATCCCATCGCACCTCCTAGTACCGCTGCGAGCCCCTCATATGGTAGACCTCGAGAAGTCCATGATTAATCCTAAACTGTAGGAATAAATTATTGTACATGATTAACTTAATAATACACACACCCACACCCCGTGGTTATGGTAGGTTAGTCGGTTTGGTCTTACGAGCGGTAGGCTCGGTGGTAGTAGGAGCGGACTAATTAGTCCGGTGAGCTTGTGGCTCAGAAATTGTTCTTGGACAGACATGTCAGCCCGGGGAGCTTATGGCTCGGAGATATAAATAGTATTCATAAATACATATGCATAAAGGTGGTGGATCTTTAGTATTGGTGGTCGTCGCACCGACGTTGATACTTTGGCTCGGTAAGTGTGGTTAACACTTTACCAAGAAAAAGTCTAGCGGACTATCCAGTAAGAGTACGCAGGAGCTCAACTGTTGTGTTCTTAGCGTTGAGGTGTACGATAGGTCTAGGTTAGGTAACACAGATACCAACCTAAAGGTGGGCGTGGCCTAACCCACCGCTTCCGTTTGCCACTACGGGAGTATCCTGGGAGTTTTGATAGCTCCAAAAAGAGGGAACTAAAGGTCTGTGTGCATAGAGTTGAAGTGTGTGAGTTGCACTTGTGTGAACATAACATAAACTTCATAACTCTGCATGTCATGGCATAAACATTGCATTTCAACCCCTACATCTATCGTATAAATTGGTATGGGACTTTTTATATGATAGTGTTGGATCTGTAGGTGCCCTTAGAGGGGGGGGGGGGGGGGGTGAATAAGGGTTTTTAAAAACTTTAAACTTTAATAGAAAACTTTTTATATTTTGATCGAAGTTAAATTAAAAGTAAAAAGATAATGAAATTAGAAATGAAATCAATTTTATTAAACAAAAAAAGACATGATTAACATTTATAAAATTGATTATAAAATCTTATTTCAATGACGCTAGAAATCGAAGCGAATAATATGAAAACCCTTTTTGTTTTCTTTATCGACTCGTATCCCCACGAACCGGTTGGCTTTAGCCGATCTCTCCCCAGATATGGCCTCAAGCCGCTCTAGCCAATCTATCACCAGAAAGGCCTCGAGCACCCCATAGATCTACTCCCTAGACCCAGTCGCCAACACGAGGCGAATTACTCCTTAAGTCCAACCTAGACCTTGTCACCGTGTGTCGAATTCATGAACTGATTACAAAGATGAAATAAAGGACAAAATACAAAATACAAATATAAAACTCCCTACGAGGTAATCTGAAGGAGACGCCGAAGAATTGCTGAAGATCGTAGAAGTCCAAGCGTGCGTTCTTCGCGTTGAGTTAGCGTGTTGATCCAAGCCTCCTTTGATTCCTCCTTTTGAAATATGAGTGGGAGATGTGTTTCTCTGGAAATACGGCCCTCACAAAGTTTCTGAAGTGCTGGAATAGGGATCTTGACAATCCGTTAACGGAGAGGACAAAATCCTCCGATTTACATAATTTGAGCTAACGCCGGCCTTAAGTCCTAACATCTGGCGTTGACCATGTATAACAATATTTTAATGGCTCGGATCTTCAGAAGAGAAAGGAGATTCTGCACTTTAGGAATGTTTTATTTTAGGCAATATCAACGCTGGCGTTAAGGCTAACACGACGCGTTGGGCAAATCATTCCAAATGTTCCTCTTGAAATTACGGCTGCTTTCTCCTTGCCAAATTCGTCGATCGGATAGCGCCCGGCGTTAAGAGCTAACGCCTGGCATTGAGATTCTTTCTTTAATCAGCTGGCTCCCCAATTCGTCGAGCAAATAATTTTGTCGAACTCAATTCGTCGATCAGGCTTCTACTTTCGTCGAACGAAATTTCCTCGAAATCATTTCATCGATCAGGCTTCAACATTCGTCGAACTCAATTTCGTCGACCGGAGTTCGCCGAGCAGGCTTTATCATTCGTCGACCGGAAATTCGTCGAACGCAAGATCGTCGAACGCAAGATCAATTTCGTCGAACCCAGCTTCCATTCTCAGCGGCTTGATTTCGTCGATCGCATCATCTAGTTCGTCGAACAAAAATTTCGTCGAGCACATTTCGTCGAATGTCGTGGAATGAATTTCTCCGAATGCCGATTTTGTCTAGCGCTAACGCCTGGCGTTGAGTAACTTTCAATCCTTCAGCTTGTGGTTAGTACTAGACCATTATTGCAGCTACCTGGTGTCAAAACTGTCCATACCTATATGCTAAAAACACAATGGCAACAAGATCAAATACAAGTTGGATTTGTTATTCTCAAATCAAAGGGATGCGGACAACCATGTTCCAACAATCTCCCCCTTTTGATAATAACAAATCCAATTAGAGATAAATCAGATTCATAGATAAAGCATTTGTGTTTTTAAAAGGATATATGACACAAGCAATTTATAAGATAATGATTAGAATTATAGTTTCATTGAACATATTGCTCCCCCTACAAAGATGCTCCCCCTTAGTGTATACTCCCATAAACTAGATACATGCTCCCCCTTAATCTAGTGAATCCAACTCCATTAATCAATATGATTTACCATTTTATTCTCCCCCTTTGTTATTAGCAAAAGAGGGTGGAGTGAAACAAAACTAGAATAATGAAGACAAAAGTTGGGACATAACTAAGAGAGGATTAAGAGTTTTGTGTAAACATAAAGTAAGTTATGATCGAGCTAAGGGAGAGAGTATCACAGCGGAAAAATATATGATAAGCGTGAAAGAACATTAATGAAAAAAATCACTTGCCCTTTTTAAATTAATTTTAAGAGTGATTCTACTTATTAAGATAGATGCAAGTTTGTTTGAACAAGAACAAGTGAAAAACAAATCCTTAGAAATAAGCATGAGAACACAAGTACATGATAAAAAGAGAAATGTGGAAAACAAAAACAAAACAAATAAGAGTAGTATTTTTGTTATAGTTTGACCATTCCAACAATATGTCTAGACATTTTATGTTTGAGCATTTTAATGTTGAAAATTTTCATAACGAGTAGGCAAGCATGAAAAAACATATCCAAGAAGATACAAACTACAATGTAACCAATTCATATTTCAAGTAAGGAAAACATTGTAGAAATCATGCATTTCAATCTAGTGTGTTTACTTGAGTTTTTAGAGAATTATGTAATGTTTGCATTAGGATCCAATTCTTATGAGTGGAAGCTTAATGAAAAACAATGATGTGCGCATAAGGTGTTTTGATAAAAGTATACAAGTGAAATAATCAAAACACATGACATACGTAGTGAAATAGTAATAACAACAATAAGATTGTAATTATATAATTACTCTCACACATCACATCTAGAATAAAATTTCAAAGCACATAACATACATACAACTACCAAGGTGCTTCGCCCACACAATGCTCATTAAGACTTATCAGGGAGCGAAATAGTGCTTAGTGGATCATATAAGCAATTTTATTAATTTTTATTTTTAGTGATCCGGTGTACAAATAGAAGTGATAAAAAGAAATATGTTTGCACAAGACACTTTACAATTCTTTCCAAGGTGCTCAACCTCACAATGCTCATTAAGACTTATTAGGAGGGTGAGTAGTGCTTGGTGGAGTTATCTTTGGCATTTTATTTTGGATTTTATTAAGGGCCAAAAGGTCTCCGAATTCACTTGTTGTTGCAAACATTAATATTATTGAAATAACACTTCTATATCATGCATGAAATTTATTTTTGAAAGACAGTGTAGGTAATTTAGACATACAACTTAATATGTTAAAACTATTACACTACACAATCATGCAAGACTAGGATTATGAGCACATGTAGATTACCAAAATAATGAGTGTATAATTCATTGATTAACATAAAACATTACTCATACTTAGAGGCATGCTAGACAATCATACAAAATTATTTATAGACTATTTCATTGCACATAATCAGATTAAGGTCAAGGAATGACAAAAATAATGTTTAGAAAATTTGAAATTAAAATTGGACATTGAAGAGAATCTTAATGTGTATGCCTAATCAATTTTGACCATTTGAAACAAAATGACTAAGACATATGCTCTTGTGAAGACATATAGTCAAACCATAATTTTGTAGGGATTTAAAACAACAAAAAATGACAAAAGCATATTTTTTATCTTTTTGAATTATTTAATTTTTGTTTGTATTTTAGAATAAAATTAACATGTTAAGAACAACATAATTTTGAAATCAAGAGAAATAAACTGAGAGAATTCATTAGAAAAATATCAGAAATATTGAAGGAAAAATCAGAATTCCAATTTGGCCAAAATAGCTAACGTCAGGCGTTAACTAGTTAACGCCGAAACAATACTCAATTTTTGAGAATTTTTGAAAATTTTTCTTTTGGCCTAGATAGTATATATATATATAGACCTTCTTAGGGTAGAAATTTTAGAGAAATTGGAAATGATTAGAAGGCTATATAAACATGTTTTATTTGATCAAAAATGGTTTTAAAGTTTTAATTTGGTTTTCATATATTTGTGTTTTACAAGATCATTAAAGCTCAAAAATGATAAAATATGCAAAACACAAAATAAGCCTGTTCGATCAAAGCAAGAATGCATGAATAATATAGTCATAAAGAGTGCATGCAAACAATACGATATAGGAATATCTTGGATAATAATACTCCAACTATTTGCCTACACACTAGCCCCGCTATGGTGAGACACATAATGTGGGAGAACGATCATGAACATCCTAAGCATTTTGTTCTTATTATAGAATCAGTTTATAAACTATGGCTTTTATGCCTGATTAATTTCTTATTATATTTGATATTAAAGCAACATAGTTTATTATGAGTTTTAACTTTCAATTGTTCCCTTCCTTTTTGATTGATTCATTATGGCATTATTTGATAACTAGCATGAATAATAATCTTTATTAGTTGATAATGCTAGATATGATGAGTTTGAATGTAGTGTTATCCCATAAGGTTAATTGATACAATGTTGCATGTATGTAACAATAGAGATTCAAGTTTTAGACATAGAATAAAGTGATGATTCTAATTTATTTATTCATATAGATATAGAGTTGATTTTATGGTCTAAAAATAAGTGTGATACATGCAAAACATAATAGATTCATATAATAATCATGATCACAGACTATGTTTGGAAGGAATAAAATCTTTTGTAGTTATATTTGATGTTTGACTTAAAAGATCATATGATTTTGCATGATTATTATATATGATCATTAATATTAATTCATAGTGATTAAGTACTCGTAATTAATTATTCATGATAATGTACATGAGGTATTATTAAAGAAAATTCATATTCAACCTTTTCAAATTATTAAATAGAAACGTTGTAAGGTGAATAATGAATATGAGAAAATATGTTTATTTTGAAGAGATTTGTAAATTTTCTCTTTGGTTTTTGAATATTAAACAAATACATATATTTTTATTGATTTTTCAGAATTTTAAAATTATAGAAAATCAGAAACTTGAGCTAGCGCCGACATTAGGTACTAGCGCCTGCGTTAGCTCACAGAGAGTGCTTATTTTGATCATATAACCTAGATTTTCTTCGATTTTGCTTTCGATTTTTCTTAATTATGTTTGTGCAATGTAAGGCCAGACTAATGAAGTGAAGAGAGGAGAAGAAATCGCAAAAAGTTGCGGAAGTTAAAATTTTAGTACATTGGTTTCACATTCATTAAAGCTCCATATTAATTAAACCTTAATTCTTGAGATTTGCACAACCATTTAAGCTTAATTATTATAGGATATGCAAATAAAGAAGATATGATTAATGTTATGCCAAAGTTTGATAGTGTTTCAACTTACAGACCTAGAATGAAGTGAAGATTCTATTCAATTTGATCTTGTTGATATCAAGATGATTCTAAGGCCTAAACTTGACATAAAACACAGTACGTACATAATAAACCTACCATGATATGTAATCATATAATTCAAGCAAAAAACATATTGATAATTGAGCTTTCTTTTAGATCCTGATCTTTCTTTTAGATCATATTATTTCTTTAATTTGGTTGATGTGGGCTATAGAGCTTAATAGCCTAATCTTGATTAACATATCTTATAACAAATTTATAATTCAATTTTATATGAATACTATATGATATATACATATATGGGTAATGAATATAAGAATAATAGATAGGTCATCAAAATAAAATATGATTTTGAATTTTGGTTAATTTGATTTATAAACTCATTAAGTTTTAAGAGATAAGATCATATTTCCTATAATATATAAGATGACCATAACATGATATCTTAAAAAAATATGAAAACAACAAAAAATAGAAAGACATTAAAACATATCATGAAGTAGAAAAATTTGTATATTTTATTTTTGAAAATATTCTACTTCATGCATTTGGTGATACCTAATGAATAAGTGATTTAGGTATCCAAAGGGGACCAAGTGTTGTGATTCCTTTGGGTACCCAAATATAATGTGTTTGCTTTTGGGGAGATGGAAATGAATGAGCCCTTTTGAGTGGAGTTTGTGTTTTATCTTTAACTTTGGGTCTCCATTCAAATCTTGGTTTAATATTATTTTTATGTATCAAATTTCCAATGTGATTATCTTTATCTTTAAGATTATAATTGTAATGATCATTGAAAGTATTTTTCATAGGAAATTTGTAAACATTTAATTTTACGTTGGGAGAAGATTGATTTTGTAAATGATAGTAATGATTGTACTTTGGAATTTCATTTTCAATCTTTTGAAGTTTTTTATTTCCATTGTTTGACTTATTCAACTTTTGAGAAATCATATTCAACTTGCTTTTGGATTTTGCATTATATTGAGAATGTATGTTTTGAGAATTTTTCTTTATGATTTCCTCAAGCAAGTTGATTTTTGTTTCCAATTCATAATTTTTAGCTTTGAGTTAATGTCTAGCTTTATTATATGCCATTGTGCTATTTTTGAGAGTGGATACGATAGACTCAATATGATTGTTATATTCGTTTCTAAAGTCATCAAAAGTTTCATCTATCTCTTTAATTTCAATTTTATAGTCTTTACACTTAGCACAATCATTTTTCAAGGAAGAATTTTCTAAACATAATTTTTCATTTTGACCTTTTATGAAAGTAAACTCTTTTTCAATTTCCTTGAATTTTTCTTTAATATTATTACAATCAAAACATGATATAGAGTTTTCAAATGAAGAGCATGATGGAGATAGAGACATTTCATTTTTGGATTCTTCATTCACATTTGCTTTTAAAGTTTTATTTTCTAAACGTAGTTTTGCATTAGCCATTTTTAGTTTCTTAATCTTACGTTTAGTAATTTGTAGCAATTGTAATGTAGAAATAGAAGTACAAAAAATAGGAGATTTTGATTTCCTTACAGCGCTTGTGGATGAGGCAAGATTTGAACATATTGTTCCTTTGTCTTCCTCATCTTCCTCTTCCAAATAAGAGTTTCCATCATCCATTCTGCTTGATAAGCATTCTATGGCTCCATCATTTGAGTAGCTTTCTTGAACATTTGTGCAGGCTTGCATATTCTCCGGTTCTTGTGAATGTTTCGTACCTGTAGAAGGAGAATCATAAGTTCTTTCAAGAAAATTCCAAATCTCATATGCGGTAGGTAACGTATAAATAAGTGTGAAAATATTTTGGTCTAGCGCACAAAATATACTATTCATAGATTTAGCATTTAAAACAATTTCATTTCTAGTTAGTACGCTAGATGGCTTTTCAATAGTAATATTCCAAACTTTTCATCTAAGGCCTTAAGAAAATTTTTCATTAATGTTTTCCACCCTTTATAATTTTTGACCACAAATAAATGTGGTGATAATCCTTTTTCATTTACATTAAAATTTTCCCCACTCGTAGAAGCGAGATCGTGATCAAGAGACGCCATTATTCCCGGTTGTTAAGCCAATTTGGAATAACCTGCCTCTGATACCACTTGTTGGATCTGTAGGCGCCCTTAGAGGGGGGGGGGGGGGGGGGTGAATAAGGGTTTTTAAAAACTTTAAACTTTAATAGAAAACTTTTTATATTTTGATCGAAGTTAAATCAAAAGTAAAGAGATAATGAAATTAGAAATGAAATCAATTTTATTAAACAAGAAAAGACATGATTAACATTTATAAATTGATTACAAAATCTGATTTCAACGACGCTAGAAATCGAAGCGAATAATATGAAAACCCTTTTTGTTTTCTATATCGACTCGTATCCCCACGAACCGGTTGGCTTTAGCCGATCTCTCCCCAGATACGAACTCAAGCCTCTCTAGCCAATCTATCACCAGAAAGGCCTTGAACACCCCCTAGATCTACTCCCTAGACCCAGTCGCCAACACGAGGCGAATTACTCCCTAAGTCCAACCTAGACCTAGTCGCCGTGTGGCGAATTCATGAACCGATTACAAAGATGAAATAAAGGACAAAATACAAAATAAAAATATAAAACTCCCTATGAGGTAATCTGAAGGAGACGCCGAAGAATCGCTGAAGATCGTAGAAGTCCAAGCGTGTGTTCTTCGCGTTGAGTTAGCGTGTTGATCCAAGCCTCCTTTGATTCCTCCTTTTGAAATATGAGCGGGAGATGTGTTTCTCTGGAAATACAGCCCTCGCAAAGTTTCTGAAGTGTTGGAATAAGGATCTTGACAATCCGTTAACGGAGAAGACAAAATCCTCCGATTTATAGAATTTGAGCTAACGCCGGCGTTAAGTCCTAACGCCTGGCGTTGACCATGTATAGCAATATTTTAATGGCTCGGATCTTCAGAAGAGGACGGAGATTCTGCACTTTAGGAATGTTTTATTTAAGGCAATATCAACGCTGGCATTAAGGCTAACGCGGCGTGTTGGGCAAATCATTCCAAATGTTCCTCCTGAAATCACGGCTGCTTTCTCCTTGCCAAATTCGTCGACCGGATAGCGCCCGGCGTTAAGAGCTAATGCCTGGCGTTGAGATTCTTTCTTTAATCAGCTGGCATCCCAATTCGTCGAGCAGATAATTTCGTCGAACTCAATTCGTCGATCAGGGTTCAACTTTCAACGAATGAAATTTCATCGAACTCAATTCGTCGATCAGGCTTCAACATTCGTCGAACTCAATTTTCGTCGAGCGGGCTTCATCATTCGTTGATCGGAAATTCATCGAACGCAAGATCGTCGAACGCAAGATCAATTTCGTCGAACCCAGCTTCCATTCTCAGCGGACGCAACATCTAGTTCGTCGAACAAAAATTTCGTCGAGCACATTTCGTCGAACGCCGTGGAATGAATTTCGCCGAACGCTGATTTTGTCTAGTGCTAACGCTCAGCGTTAAGATTAATGCCTGGCGTTGAGTAACTTTCAGTCCTTCAGCTTGTGGTTAGTACTAGACCATTGTTGCAGCTACCTGGTGTCAAAACTGTCCATACCTATATGCTAAAAACACAATGGCAACAAGATCAAATACAAGTAGGATTTTTATTCTCAAATCAAAGGGATGCGAAAAACCATGTTCCAACAGATAGGCCCTGCTAAACGACCCCTTGTTCTATAGGTCTGTATGGGCATTCCTATAAATCCTGGTTACACTTCTCAGTTACTTTTACTTATTACTGATTTACTTATTATTGTCTAACTTTATGTGGACCTCTTTTATTCTGAGACATTATATTACATGTGATGTGGACTTGAATTCTATATATTCAAATGTATACTATTCTTCTGTGGTGATCGAAATGGACGATAGGATTGATGTTTTGTAGTGGCGACCTTCCTGAGTGATGGTGTCACTGCAAAGCGGCGGTTCTGGGCATAAGACCCGGTAGCGAAGAAAAAAAAGGATCTTACACATACAGACGAGCAGATGGAATGTACCAACCGGACGTTGGAGGATTTATTATGCCTATGTATTCTAGACCACGGAGAGCCTTGGGAGATACTGTTGCTACTGATAGAGTTCTCTTATAACAACAGTCATCAGTCCAGTATAGGCATGGCCCCTTACGAGGCATTTTACGGGTGGAGGTGCAGGACCCCATTGACTTAGATCCAGGATGAGGATCCCAAGGCACTCAGCTCGGAGTTCGTGGAGGATACAGATGCCCAGGTGAGACTAATCCGAGACAGGATGCTGGAGGCCCAAAGCAGGCAAGCTAAATATTATGAAGCGCGACATTGCCTGGTGGAGTTCCAGGTTGAAGACCGGGTGTTTTTGAAGTTACGTCTGATGCATGGAGTCTCGCGGGTACGCAGACGGAGGAAGCTCAGTCCTAGGTATATGGGGCCTTATCGGATCCAGGAGAGGATCAAACTCTAGATTACAGACTCTATCTGCCGCCGGAGTTAGCGGGATTGCACGATATCATCCATGTCTCCTCCCTCAGGAGAGCTCTACTACGACCAGAGCAGAATATATCTACTGTAGATGGGTCAGTAGCAACTGCTCGATCGGCTCACCTGGAGCCAGACCGGATAGACCACACAGAGATGAGAGTCTTACGTCGCAAGAATTTCTCGTTGGTCAAGGTCCTGTGGAGTAATCATGGACAGGAGGAGCACACCTGGGAGCCACTGGACTTGATGCAGCAGAAGTATCCGGAGATCTTCGCGCCAGGAATAATTTATTTTCTTAAGGGATGTTACATACAATCACTGTGGTAGAAACCCCCCAGGCCTAACCTGAATTTCGGGAACAAAATTTTTATTTTTATGTATTGGGATTTGTAACATCCCTCAAACAACTAGACCCCTAAGATGGTTTTGTCATGACTAGGTCATAACAAAACTCTATGAAGCGCAAGGAGATCATAAGGCCTTGGCAAGTAGGTGAAGATCACATTGGTCTACAAATAGTGCATCCCAATTATCCAATCTAGGGTTAGTTTTAGGGCGTCACCATGACCCATGACCCCAACATAACATGCCTACCCATTAAGTGGGTCCCTTCGTAACACCCTAATTATCCAATCATAGAAAGAAAAGTAATTTGAATTCTGAGCTAGCATCGGCGGGAGGGGATAGTGCTGGCGGTAACGGTTGTCTAGACAAACCACTGAGTCGAGCTCCATACAATTGAGATGAGCTCTATACCGTCGAGACGCTAGCGTTGGCGCTAGCGCCAGCGCTGGCAGTAGCGGTTGTCTAGATGAACCGCTGAGATGAGATCCATACCATCGAGATGCTAGTGCTGGCGCTAGCGCTACACATGAGGTAGCTGAACTGATGCAATGCAGACGAGATCAGATTTAGTGGAGTAAATCAGGGCCAAGGAAGGCCAAAAGCCTTCCCAATTAATGGGGATTCATTCCCCCTATCAATTAGAAGAAGTTTAAGAGGTTTTCCTGTTGGATCTAATGGCTCCCTTAGAGGGGGGGGGGGTGAATAAGGGTTTTATGGAATTTAAATCTTAATTATATTTATCAGAGTTTGTGACTGAAGTTTCAGAATACTTTTTAGGAAAATATATTTTAATATCTCAGATAAGATTATATTGACGATTCCTTTTTAAAGAAAATGGAATTCAATTTTTCTCCACTACCACCAATGCTAGTTCACCTGGCGCTAGTGACAGAAGTTGAATTCCATAAGTTAATGATCAAAATGAATCTTACAATATATTTTGCTTTAGTGATTTGCTTCAAAGATAATTTAAAACATTTTTAAAGAGGAAATAAAATCAAATGAATGAAACATTAAAAGACATGATTTTATTTCATAAGAAAATTATTACACAAATGTTTGCTTTAATGCTTTGATGAAAAATTATAATTTAAAACATTCTTAAAGATGAAATAAAATCAATTGAATGGAACATTAAAAGACATGATTTTATTTCATAATAAATTGATTACACAAATGTTTGATTTCTATAACTCTAGAAATCAAGACGAGAATATGAAAGACTCTTTTTTGTGATTCACCGGTCCTTCTCCCAAGAACCGGTTGGCTATAGCCTATCTTACCCTAGATTAGGCCTCTAGCCACCCCTAGATCTAACCTCGACCTAGTCGCTACGCATAAGGCGGTGAATTCCCCCTAAACCTCATTAGGCCTAGTCGCCATACACAAGGCGACGAATTTCCCACGGAATCCTTCACGGAATCCAACGTTCTCCCCGAACAATTTATTCACACCCGTTACAAAAAGAAATACAATAATAGATTACAAGATAAAATAATGTAAGAGAAACTCCCTAAGAAATTCTGAAGGTGAAGAAGAAGGTGATATAGACGTTGGCGTTCTTGAAGCGTTCGTCCTTCGTATAGAATATGCATTGTAGACCTTCTCCTTCAAAATCTTCTTTAGATCTTCATGTTAGCCTAAGGGAGATCTCTCAATTATTGTAGACGAGCCTCTCTTAAAAGAATCAGAATTCTAGCTTTAGAGGCAATAAAAATGCTTGTAGTAAAATGCGAGGGGCTGCACTTTAAATAGGCACAGGAGCTAACGTATGGCGTTAGGTATTTAACGCCAGCATTTTGAATTGTGTATAGTCGTGGCTGAGATCGTGTAACTGTCGGGATCATGGAAGAGATTGTGGACTTAACACGCATGTTAAGAGTAAACGCTGGCATTCTCACTGGCTTCTCGATGCACTTTCTTCTCCACGTCATTCCCTTCTCGACGTCATCCGTTCTCGATGATAAGTTAATGCGTGGTGTTAACTTGTTAACGCGGGGAGTTAAGAGTTAAAGTGGGTGTTAACTTTTACAGCGGGGCATTAAGAGTTAAAGCGGGGCGTTAACTCTCTTTCCAGAGAATCATCTCCATTTAACATACTACTCATATGGATGTGTAGTTATAGTTCCTGTACAACCTGCACACTATAAACACACAAAATACAAGATCAAATACAACACGGTATATGTTATTCTCAAACAAAGTGATGCGGAACATTTACTCCAACAATCTCCCACTTTTGATATAAAACATACATGTTTGAGAAATTAGTGAGATTATGACAATTTGTGTTTATAGAGAAGTGCGATAATAAGATATTCATGAATATTAGATTAAGAGCATGATAAATTTGAAAGAGATAATGCATACTCTTTCTATTTGAAGTCCTCACCCTACATAAGTGTTCTCTTATAATTTTACTCCCCATAAATATCTATTTTACTAGATTTATCAATTTATTATCCCCCTTTGTTATTAGAAAAAGGGGATAGGGATGAGTGTATATCTACAAAGATTGATTAGGAACCACGTATTGAAGGATTGTCATGATCGAGCATAGGATAGTGTATGGACCTCCTATATGAATACTCCCCCTACAAAGATAACTTTTTGAGTTTGATATTATTATAATGCACTCCCCCTAAATATTAGATTTATGCAATTTATTCTCCCCTTTTTGGTAGTATCAAAAAAGAGTTTAGGTAAAATTATATAATAAGGATTAATATGATATATGTAGAGAAGAAAAATAGGAAGCAATCAAAAGCTTGCTAAATACTACTTATTGAGAAAAATATAAGCATAATGATAAAATAGTAAGAAACATAGCTGAGAGAAAAAGTAAGCATTCTTATTTTAAGATACCACTTGTTGAAAAAAATAATAGTCATGAAAGAGCATAAGTAGTAAGCTTAACGGAAGAATATATTAAACACTCTTAAACATAAACATCATTTTAGAAGATAAAATCATATAAAGGATAATGAATTTTAAATTTGAAAAGTTGATGTTTGAGTTAAAGATTCAAGAGATGCTATTCCATTAAGATAAAATTTCAAGCATGATTTTATAATATCAAGAAAAAAATACAAAAACTACAATATAATAAAATTTGCATTTCAAGTAAACATAAACATTGTAGCGGTCATGCTTCGTTATCTAGTGCATTTACTTAGGTTGGTAGAGAATTGAGTAGGTGAGCATTAGGATCCAATTATCATGAATATAAGTTTTATGAAAGATAATGATGTGTACAAAATAGTGTTTTGATAACGCATACAAATGAATCAATCAAAAACACATGACATATATAATGAAATAACACAACATTAAAATACACAAATAATATTACTTCCACAATATTTCAATGCACATAAATAAAGAGTTCAACTACCAAGGTGCTCTGCACACATAATGCTTAAGACTTATCAGGATGCAAGTAGTGCTTGTAGATCACTTTTATACTTTTTAGCTTTATTTTCAATTTTTTTGTGATTCAGTGTACTAAAAGAAGTGGTGTATAAATTGTTTGCTACAAGACACTTTATAATTCTTAGCTAAGGTGCTCAACCTCACAATGCTCATTAAGACTTATCAGGAGGGTGAGTAGTGCTTGGTGGAGTTTTCCTTGTCATTTATTATTTGCTTTTTAGTTTAGTGACTAAGGACTCCGAATTCACTTGTTTTGCAAACATAGCAATTTAAACCACATTTCTCTAAAAATAAGTGCATGAAAGACAAAGAATTTTAATAACCAATTCAATGTTGTGTAGGTAATCTATTCATGCATTTTAATTATTTATATTATTACACTACACATTCATGCAAGAATACGATTGTATTCATATGTAGATTATCAAAAATAAGTGAGTGAATAAATCATTATCAAACATAATACATTACTCATACTTAGAGGCATGCCAAGCATTTCTACACATGTTTATCTACAATCAATTTCATTGCACATAATAAGATAATTTTCAAAGCATGACAAATACAAAACTATGTTTTTTAAGAAACTTGGAAGTTAAATTAAATATTGTATTTAATCTTTAATTGATATATTTAATCATCCATGACAATGGCAATGAATAACAATTAAATTTTTTTAAATATTTGAATTTTTATATAAGTACAAAACAATAAACACACATAAAGAGAAAAATAATATTTTTGTTCTTCGAAATTATTTTGTAATTATTTTTAAATATTTAAATTCAAATACTTTCTGGAAAACATAAAAGTCTTTAAAATGCCTATTAGTAAATGATATTCTATGCCAGAGAAATAAACCCAAAATAATGCATGAGAAAATACAGGAGATGTTTCAAAAATAAAAATTTTTGGAGCAAAGGTGCTAACGCCAGACGTTAACTTCTTAACACCAAAACAAACTGCAAATTTAAATTTTTTGAAAAATGATTTTCTTAATTCAGTTGTATTATAAAGAGGCCTTCTTACTGTTGAAATTTCAGACATTTAGAGGTGATTTGAAAGCTCTTTTAAGCATGTTTTTGATGATTTTTCAAATACTTGTGTTTTATAAAATCATTAAAGCTCAAAATAATAAAATATGCAAACACAAGATGCAAAGATAGATCAAAAATAATATGCATATTTTAAGTATAAAGAGTGAGAAGATGTTCATGCATTGAATATAATATAAGTATATCCAAGATCAAGATACCTTAACTACATGACTACACACTAGCCCCATACTAAGTGACGTAGGTTGGGGTGTTAATCCTATATGCATACAAAAGACGACGCTCAACCTAGCACTCTTTCCCCCAGTACCTCGCAAGGCCCCATTAGAACCCTCCTCGGTTAAGGACAAGACATGACTTAGAGGTTAGGTCTCTAATGCACAAAATCATATACCCTCGCTATTGTGAGACACATGTCATAAGTTTAATGATTATGTACATACTAAATGTGTAAGCCTTAAATATATGAACAATGGTATAATTGCATGATTAGTTTTGGATTTATAATCAATCGAAGATTGTTGATTTTAAATCCATTTAGAAATTTTTATTCATGCAAATAACTACAAAGGAAATAATGATTTTCATATTTTAGTAATATAATTTACTTTAGCATTGCAAGATATAACTAGCATAAACATTGATTTCTACCTATGCTATGTGATGATGCTAGTATGATGAGTTAGGACAACATGGTGCAAAGCTACGTAATGATGGACAAATATATAATTGAGTTGCATGCAAACATAGAGTTTTGAATTTTCATAGACGAAGAATGAAGTGACCATTCTATTTGATTCATCTTGTTGATATCAATATAATGAGATATATGCAAACAATAGAGATGTACATCACACAAAAAAAAGATAAGATATGAAACTACAATACCAATAGCCATCATATATTTCATAATTCCTAAAGTTGATAGAAATAGTTGATTTAAGGTAATTCTTGATAGATCCTGAATTATGATATATGATAATAGTGAATTTTAGCATAGGATATCAAAAGATCATGGTGGTGTGTGTGAATTCATATTCATCATTATTGTAATTTTTGAATTCTATTTTTTCTAGATCATGATTTTTCAATATAGGGGCTATCATATGCAGCAAAGAAATTAGATAAATATGCAATAAGTTGTGCATTTAAAATTTTAGCCTAAGACTCCTAAAAGCTCATTTTAATCCATTTTTGAAAGTGATTTCATTAGTCTTGCTAATAACACTTAACAAATTTAACATTGAATTTATAATGATAAAATAAGACATTTATTGGCAATGAATTAAAAAAAGGATAAAACTTAAAAAAAGATAGATCACTTGAAAACATTATGACTTTATGTTCAATTTAACTTAATTTGATTTGTTAAACATTAGACTTACAATGTGTAAGTCATATTGCATATTATATCTAAGTGACCTTAACGTGTTGGCTCAAAAATAAAAAAATAAACAAAAGAAAAAGACATTAAGCATATCATGAAGTAGAGTATTTAAAAATTTCATTTTGATTTAATTCTACTTCATGCATTTGATTGGATACTAATAAATAATAGATTTAGGTATCCAAAGAGGACCAAGTGTGATGGTTCCTTTGGGTACCCAAATGTAGTGTAATGTTTTATGGGGAGATAAGGATGAATGAGCGATTTCAAGTGTTTTATTTTTAAGAATGGTTCTCCATTCATACCTTGGTTGATTGAATTTCAAATTCATATTATGATTATATAACATCTTTTTGTGGTGATATTTGGCTGAAATACAATTCATTGTGGAATTATCTTTATTGATATTGTTTTTTTCAAAATCGATTGATGTTGATAATCATAAAGAGTCTTAGAATAATCATTCTTAGAGAGTTCATAAAAATGTTGGTCTTTCTTAAGAATTGAATGTTGAAATAGTGAATGATGATTAGATAAAATGTTCATATTCACTTGTTGATTTTCATTTCCACTCATTCTTATAGACCCACTCTTATAATATGAAGTTAAGCTTTTGGACTTTTGATGATTTATTAATAAACTAGAGATAAAAGATTGTTTATTACTTGAGAAATTTTTAATGATTATAGTTTATCTATTAAAACATCATTTTCTTTAATCAATTTTTCATTATGCTGTTTTGAAGTTAGAAGACCTTTTTCCAAAACCTTCAGTTCTTCTTTAAAAGTATTACAATCAAAATAAGATTTAGCATTTTTAATTAAAGAGCATGAAAGAGAATTTGACATATCAATATAAGATTCTACTTTAGCGTTTGCTTTTAAAGTTTTATTTTCTAAACATAATTTGGAATTAGCATTTTTCAACTTTGAAATTTTACGTTTAACAAATATAAGTACACGAAATGTAGAAATAGAATTTATTACAAAAAGGGAAGATTTTGATTTTCTTACATTGCTATGGGATGAGGCAAGATTTGAACCAAAGGTTCCTTTGACATCTTCTTCGCATTCCTCTTCCATAGTTGAATTTTTGTCTTCTCTTTTGCTTGATGTGTTGTCATCATTTGAGTCCAATATTGTGACGTTACATTCTTCTCTCTTAGATAGATTTTCCTCCAAGCACGAGTCCTCATTGGTTTCTTCTCTTGGATCCATAAGGAATTGCTCTTGTTCATCATCTGTGGAGGCAAGACTATAAGAATTCTTAAGAAATTTCCAAACTTCAAAGACAGTAGGAAGCGTATAAATAAGTTTGAAAATATTTTGATATAGTGCACAAAATAGACTATTCATAGATTTGGCATTTAAAAACATTTCATTTTTATTTAGAATAATTGGTGGCATTTTAATTGTAATATTCCAAATTTCAATATTCAAAGATTTAAGAAAATTTTCCAAAAGAGTTTTCCACACATTAAAATTTTCACCAAAAAATAAAGGCGGTGATAATGATTTTTCATTTTCATAAAAATTATCCCCTCTAAAAGATGCGAGATCATGAAGCGCCATTATTCCCGGTTGTGAAGCCGTATTGGAATAACCTATGCTCTGATACCACGTGTTGGATCAAATGGCTCCCTTAGAGGGGGGGGGGGGGGTGAATAAGGGTTTTATGAAATTTAAATCTTAATTATATTTATCAGAGTTTGTGACTGAAGTTTCAGAATACTTTTTAGGAAAATATATTTTAATATCTCAGATAAGATTATATTGACGATTCCTGTTTAAAGAAAATAGAATTCAAAATTTCTCCACTATCGCCAATGCTAGCGCTAGTGACAGAAGTTGAATTCCATAAGTTAATGATCAAAATGAATCTTACAATATATTTTGCTTTAGTGATTTGCTTCAAGGACAATTTAAAACATTTTTAAAGAGGAAATAAAATCAATTGAATGAAATATTAAAAGACATGATTTTCTTTCATAAGAAAATTATTACACAAATGTTTGCTTTAATGCTTTGATGAAAAATTATAATTTAAAACATTCTTAAAGATGAAATAAAATCAATTGAATGGAACATTAAAAGACATGATTTTATTTCATAATAAATTGATTACACAAATGTTTGATTTCTATAACTGTAGAAATCAAGACGAGAATATGAAAGACTCTTTTTTGTGATTCACCGGTCCTTCTCCCAAGGACCGGTTGGCTATAGCCTATCTTACCCTAGATAAGCCCTCTAGCCACCCCTTAGATCTAACCTCAACCTAGTTGCCACGCACAAGGCGACGTATTCCCCCTAAACCTTACAAGGCCTAGTCGCTACACACAAGGCGGCAAATTTCCCACGGAATCCTTCACGGAATTCGACGTTCTCCCCGAACAATTTCTTCACACCCGTTACAAAAAGAAATACAATAAAAGATAACAAGATAAAATAAAGTAAGAGAAACTCCCCAAGAAATTCTTAAGGTGAAGACGAAGGTGATGTAGACGTTGGCGTTCTTGAAGCGTTCGCCCTTCGTATAGAATATGCGTTGTAGACCTTCTCCTTCAAAATCTTCTTTAGATCTTCATGTTAGCCCAAGGGAGATCTCTCAATTGTTATAGACGAGCTTCTCTCAAAAGAATCAGAATTCTGCCTTTAGAGGAAATAGAAAATGCTTGTAGTAAAATGAGAGGGGATGCACTTTAAATAGGCACGGTAGCAAATGCGTGGCGTTAGGTAGTTAACGCCAGCGTTAGGGATCGTGTATAGTCGTGGATGATATCGTGTAACCGTCGGGATCGTGGAAGAGATTGTGGACTCAATGCGCGCGTTAAGAGTCAACGCTGGCGATGTCACTGGCTTCTTGATGCACTTTCTTCTCCACACCATTCCCTTATCGACGTCATCCCTTCTTGACTATTGGGAAATGTGCCCTGCAATGTTCCTGATTTAAAGAAGCACTCAACTCAATGATAAAAGCATTGTGTATTTAATGTTATATCTAGTTAATGCTTGCATAGATCAGACAATATGTCCATTACTTTAATAATTTACCTAAGTATAATATCGTCGAAAAGGACTGGACATTTCGTCGAAAAAGAGTACGCATATCATTGAAATGTTGGGCAGAGCAAAGTCGAATGATCATATCAGTTATCGTCGAGACAACATGCGTTTGATGATATCGTTGTGACATCAGCACTACAACACCTCACAACGATATCAGAAAGCTGATAAGAAGGAGAAGAATCAAGCACAAAAACAAGTCAGATGTCGATGATATCAATGTAAAAAAGTCATGTCGTAGATAAGGCTAAGTAAGACAGATATTGTCGTAAAGTAGTTGTGTCATTGGACAGGCTAAGTAAGACTGATGTCGACGATATCAACGTAAAGAAGGCTTGACGTCGAGAAGACTAAGGAAGGTAGCAGTTGCTGAAGAATTGTCTGTCGATTTGATATCGATTATGTCGTCGACAAGTTAAGGTGGTTACAATGATATCGAGCACTCAAGAAGATTACGCAGACATTAGCTAGATGACTTCATGTCATCTTAAGTGCAAGTCCAATACATCGATAAGTCCTATCATCGAGATATTGTCCATATCATCGTAACGATGGAAATATTTTCAAGAGAGATTGAAAAGTTGCCAGATGCGCTGTCAGCATTTAATATTGCCGCCCGATTGTCCAATCAGCGCGTGCTCTTAAGGTGTGGGCGTCTGTCAGTGAAGGACATCATATATGACCATTAAGCGGCTCCTCCATCCTATTAAAGGGAACATTGGTTTCCCTAAAGAGAGTGTGGAACACAATGAAAAACAAGAAAGATGAGAACGAAGAATCGAAAAAGAATCCCGCCGAGCAATACAACAATAAAAGCTGCGGAGAAGAATCGACATTAAGCAGAGGAGAACAAAAACGCACATCAAGTGTTCTCCAAGTTGCAGTCAAGCCACATCGACAGATAAGAGTCGTTCTCGTCAAGAAGCCAATCAACATCAAGCAAAAGAAGAAGGCTTGAAGAAGATCTGTGCGACCAAGATTCAAATCAGAAGTATCTTCTTCAAGAAAAGAAATCGATCTCCACTAGGCAGAAGAATCCTTATTCTAACTCTCCTTGTAAGGCTTGCGAGCCAAAACAATAAGATTTATTTTCTGATCTATGTGTCGAGCTTGAGGGCTTGAGATCTGTGAGGCTTGAGGGCCAGGGCAGAGGACTTGCGGGTCCAACCATGTTAAGCTTGCGGGCTTGGGTGCAGTGAAGGGGCTTGCGGGCCTAGGCTGCAGGACTTGCAGGTCCAAGGGGCAAGACTTGTGGGTCTGTGCTGTGTAGGGATTGAGGGCCTGAGTGTCGAGCTTGCTGGCTCGGGTGCAGTGAAGGGCTTGCGTGCCTAGGCTGCAGGGACTTGCGGGTCCGAGTTGTAAGGCATTAGGGCCGGAGACATGGGTGGAGTTTGCCAAATCTATCACACCGCTAGGTAGGCGCAGAGGGACAGAGGACTACTCAAGACACCCTGTCTTGAGGAACCTCTATAAATTCCTGTGTGTTTTCTATGTTGTGCCTTTAATATCCAAATCTGTTAACCGGAAATCAAGAACACTAACAGGGGGAACTAAGCAATTTGAAATACCTATTCACCTCCCCCTCTAGGTGATAAATCGACACCCAATTACTAACAAGTGGTATCAGAGCGAGGTTGTTCAAAGAATAGCTTAACAGCTTGAACAACTCTGCCAGTAAGTGTCCATTATTCATAGCTATGGAGTCAAGAATAGCTATTTGTTTCAGGGAGAACTTTGCCCTATGGAAAGTAAGAGCTAAAATATTCATGGAGACTATGGATCCTAAGACTGTGCCCAAGAAAATGATTGAAGATGAGATCATCCTAGTCAACTTAGACAAGGAGGACAAAGAACAGCAACTTGCTCACTACATAACAACAAAGGAGATGTGGGCTCTCTAACAGTCCTTATGGAAGGTTCAAATGAAGGAAATGTAGAATCAGTATTGCTGATGAGTCCCAATTATATACATATTTTCGGACTCATTTGGGCCGATTTTCTAGTCTTTGCACCACACTTTAGGCTTGTTTTCATATATATTTAATAGCCGTCTATTATTCCACTCTTAGTGCACATGTATGCTCATTCTTGGTGTGATCCCTTGTTTTCCTGTAGTCCTGGAGGTTTTCATGCAGGTTCATGGATCGTGCGATGCTCGAAGTCTGTTTGGGGGCAATTTCTGCCTGAAATGCCACTGATCGTGCGTTTCCTTCATGCACGATCAGTTGCTCGTGCGCCTCTGATCGTGCGAGTTCATTTGCTGCCCAAAAACAGCTTCGGAGTTTGGTCGTGCATTTGCTACGCACGATCGTGCGCTTTATATTTTTTCTGCAGTTTTTTTTTGCAGGTTTCGGGCACAGAGCGCACGATCACAAGCTTTCAGTGCGCACGATCAGCTGATCGTGCGCCCTGTTTTCTATAAATATCTAGCCAGCGAAATTAGGTCGGATGACCATTCTGCTCCGCCGTTTTCGAGTCCTGTTCGCCTCGTCCGCCCCCTGCATCATCTTCCACCACCAGGAGGTGCTCCGGGCTTGTTCTTCATGCCAATCTTGAGCCGGAGGTTCCTCTCGGCCTCCTCCTTCATCCTAGTGCTTTAAAGGAAGATCTAGCCGCCATCGCCATCAAGCAAGAGGAAGTTTGCAACCTCTACCGGATCGTGAGACGAAGAAGACGAGCTCATTGGAGAGTAGTGTCAGCTCTCTCTACCCCGGACGTAGTTGCGGACCGAGCTTGGATGTGGATTGACAACCCGGCGATTCCAACCGTGAATCTACAACAAGCCTTCGGATTCGGTCGATTTCTTGGCTTGTTCTTCTCTTATTGATGTATATGTAGTTAGATCTAACATTATGATGAAGTAGCACTTAACTTTATTTGTATTTCTATACATTTCATGTCTATGTGAAATACTTTACTTTTTGAGTTGCTTGAGGAGCGCCCCCATTCCATCCTCCATCCCGCCGTCACGTTCGTATGCCGCACTAGCAATTGCTAGTGGCGTGCTTGTCGACGAGGTGCTTGCGACCCTCATCCGTATACCTACTCTTCCATCCGCCTAGTGAAGCGTGGCATAGCGGCCCGTGTAATCCATTCGCCTTACGAAGCAGCGCGCTCAAGGCCTGGACAGTTCGATTCCGCTTGCCTACTCGTCCATCCGCCCTTGCGACGCAGTGCGCTCAAGGCCTGCCTAGTCTCCATCCCGCCAAGAGAAGCATTACATAGTGGCATTGCATAGGAGTAGTTATAGTTGTTTTTCTTTATTTTTCACAATCCAAATCCCCCATTTCCGCATCCATCTGACGTAAAGGACTTCAATCTCAAGTCCTGCCTCAATAGTAAACTTCACCATACTGTGTTCCTTTGAGATCGATACTTGGGGATTCATTCCCATTTTATATTACTTGAACGATCGGTACACTGCTGTTTCGTGCCGCAGTCTTACTACCGCCTATAGCGGTGTGCTAAGATTTGCGCCATCAATTGCCTTCCAAGAATCAGAAGGAAGAAAGAAGCAATGTGGATGAGAAGAAAGTCAAAACATTGAGTGACAGTGACTCAAGCTGCTCAGATTTAGAAGAGAATGCTGATTTCTGACTGACTGCCTTATCTGATTCAGAGGAGGAAAATAAAATCTCTCCTGAACAGGTACGCATAAGAGCTCCTCTATCTACCTCGGATTCCGAATGTGAGACAAGCTCATTAGGAAATGATGACCTATCCAAGCCATATGATGTCCTTCTAGAGGATCTCAAAAAGATCAAGATGGTCTGCAAGGAGCAAGCTGAAAAGATCTCAATTCTTCAAGCCAGAAATTCTGATCTCTCTAGAGAGGCTGAAAAGCTAACTCTACAGAATGCAGAGTTTTATCAACTCAAAAAGGACTTCAAAGCAAGCTCCAACCTAGATCTGATAAGCAAATTTTGAAAAACTCTGAAGGCATTGATTGACAGTAAGGAGCTGTGTTGTTCTCTAACCAAAGAGGTTGTACTTCTAAAGAAGGATAGATATCAGCCTAGTACCCTGAAAATCAAGAATTATAATGTTAGAAGGGTGGAGGATATATCCCTCACTACAAGGAAGCATGTGGCAAGCTCCTTCAAACCCAAAAACATGCCAAAAAATTTAAGGGTACCTCATGAAAGGATGATCACGAGGAAACATGAATGAACTTTCCCTGGCTAATGTGATTGTTGCTTTCCCTTGAGTTAATTCCACGACGGAGAGTCGGCGTGGCGTAAAGTGAAGATTGGGGGGGAGTAGAGCGAAATCCCCGTCTGGGGTATTCCGAAGGTGTAACCTAGGCAACGAAAAAGGGGCCCCTTTCTTTTAGTAGGCGCCAGTCTTCTTCATCTGGCCGCATTGCATCAATATGGATCAAATAATCCATTGGGTGTACATTCAGAGATGGATAAAATTGTGGCTCGCAAGGGAGGGGAAGTACTGAAACTAGATCAATATCAATGGCTGTAAGAAGGACAGGAAATGTAGAGGTTCTAGTTACACACTGCAATTAATGCAATGAATGGCAGTAGGTAATGGGATGGACCAAATCTGACATATATCTCTAATAGATCAGCATCTATTCCCACCAGAGCAACGTTCTCTTTCAGGCCTTTCAACCAATCAATACGACCTCGTAGAGCAGCTTTTGCTAAAACTCGAGCTGATTCTAGGTCAAATCTGCTTTCTCAGCAATCTGACCAGTCAACACGGATCAGAGAGTTTTTGTTCTCATATCCCCTCCCCTCCCCTGCTCACGCTCTTAGGACGAATGAATCCACGCCCGGGCAAGATCAATTCTAAGGAACTCCACTATCACTTCAAATCCGGAATGGAAGGCGGGAAAGCCGTGCTTATGCGGAACTAGGCCAAGAAGCTCTTTATTGAGCTCGAGCCTTCTTCTCCTTCAAAAACCATTCACGACGAGGAGAAGAGCAACGAGCTTCTTCCTGCGCCAGGAAGAGCAAGAGCCCAAAAAGAGAAGAACAGAAAGAACAAGAAGGATTGAAATTCTGAACTCCTTTCGATTCTGAGAAGTAGTTACGCTGCCATTTTTCCACTGAAACCTGGGTCTGACTAAAGGGGAAAACCTGCGGGTGAAAAAGTAGTCGTCAACGGGAACAAACCTGATTGATAACAGCAAGCTGCTAGTTCTCTTGCAAGCGAGGCAAGGAAGAATTAATCCCTGCTTTTTGCTCTTGTGCACATGAATGCAAGATCTGGGCCTAGACTCTCAAGCAGTATCTCCACTTTTTTCATTTTGAGCGAATCTGATCGCCCTAAGACGATTCTTTTTTGTGTGAAGGATAGATTAAGCGACCATAGGATCAGAAGCAGTTCAATCTCCTCCTCGCTAAAAAAGACCGGCAAATTCGAAGAAAGATGCTTTGCTCACCCCCCGAGGCCGATCTCTTATTTACGCGTTTCGTGGAGAAAGTGCTTTGATCCTGATTGGATCCTGACTTTCCTTTTGGGAGAGAAAGTCTAAGCGCAATGATGCCATGGATGTTATTAGCTTATTCAAGCCTCACTCGACTCTATCTAGCCATTCGTAGTGAACATTTAGGAAGAAAACCTTGAGCGTTGTCGTATGCGACTTCCTTACTCTGCTCCTCAATTTGCAGTAACAAAAAAGATCATTCCAGCGAGAGAGTTGAAAACCTGATGAAGCGAGATTCCTCGCTCGAGGTCTCCCCCTTCGAGAGACAATTGATAGATGAACCCTACTTGTGGAGACATCCCCATACCCATGGGAAAGATGCTTGAATGGCCTTATTCAGTGGATTCGAGAACAGGAAAGGAGCGGAGAAAGGGTTGTGCGCCTTTACCGCAAGACCTTGTTCAAACTCACAGGCACTCCAGGGAGTGAGCAAAAAACAGAATGGATTCCCGACTGTTCGACGTAGTTGACTCTGATGTATCTAGCTAAAGGATTTTCTCTTTTTTCCATTCATCATTATTGTCTTTCTTCTTACCCTCATACTGAAGATGAAGATCGAGATATTGGCTTTCCTACGGGAAAAGAGAGCTACTCCGACAAGAGCACCAACATCGGTGATTCTATCAGTTCAGGCAACATTCTAATCATCAGATAGGGAAGCCTGAAAACAAGCCCCAGACCCAAATTCTAGAAAGCGCTCTTGTTAGCAAAGTAATATAGAGTCCACTTGCTTTATTTGAACATCCATCAAGATTACTTCACTCCGTCCATTTCGTCCTTTGGAATTCAATTCAGAAGCTTTCATGGTTAGAAGCTCACGCTACCTTGCCTCCACTTTGTTCTGATCAGAATCCCATTCTCTTTCGTTCCCAAATGACTCATCCGAGAAGCCAGGCCTTTGAAGCTTGGCTGTCTCAGCCTGCTGTCTTTACTTTCAGGGAGCTTGATCCCTTCATGAGCTCAGTGACACAGACGCTGAAAATATGGAAAGGAAATCATGAGTCCGCAGAGAATCTTTAAGAGCTCGACCTCTTTGTCATTGATGATTGCCCAACCCAGATTCTAATGACATCTCTAATGTTGAGACCACCATGATCTTTAGGAAGACACAGTTTGTCCCAATCTTTTGTCGGGAAAAAGAAGGCGAGCGAAGGTCGATGAGCCGAGGAGGCGAAGGCGAGCGAAGGTCGATGAGCCGAGGAGGCGAAGGCGAGCGAAGGTCGATGAGCATATAAGACATGTTATACTGTGAAATAACAAGCCTTTCATTAACTATTTCATCTTTAGTTATAGTTAATGCGTGTGCTTGGGTTCGAATATCGTGAAAAAAGTAAGCTTTGACAATCAATATAGATTGATCCGAAATCTGATTCAAATCCAATATAGCAACGGGACTCCCGGATCACTATGGCCGACTTTCGTCTCTTTAGTTCCGAAGTTCCGAATAAACTTTGTTTATCTATCCATAATAATAAATTGAAAATAATCTATCTCATTCTCATCAAAATTGCACACTGCATTTTTTTTTATGTATGTGTTCTAGTTCCAAAGGGACCTTCGCTCGCCTCTTCGCTTCGCTTAGCTTGAGCTACTTCGTAACCTTCGACTCGTACCTCGTCTCATCTATCCTCGTAACCTCGGCTCATAAGGGTCGGACCGCCTTTCGCCTTACGGCTCACCATAACATCCCTAACCCATTAGGGGTCCCCTTAGAGCACCAGAGACGCATTGGGGTCAACCAAAGAGGCCAAATTGACCAAAGTCAACCCTAACACTAAATTGGTAAAAGTAGCTTAATTAGGGCCAATTGGCCTCCACCATTCCAAATTGACCTTACCTCTACCCTTATAAGGATACTAGGGACCCAATAGACCAAAAAGCCCCATCATGGGACCTCCAATTTGGCCAATTTTACCAAAGTCAACCCTAGTCCTATTTTGGTCAAAGTGACCTATTAAGGGCCAATTGACCCTCACCTTGTCAAATTGACCCTACCTAGGCCTTCCTAACCATTAAGGGAGGCCAATGGGTCACTACCCACCCATTGTGGTCAACCCAAATGGCCAATTTAACCAAAGTCAATCTTAACCTAAATTTAGGTCAAAATGACCTATTTTGCACAAATCAAGCTCAATCCTCTTGGGCTAGACTCAATTAAGGTGGTCCACGACCTAATGGGCTTGAGAATTACTTAAATTTCCATTAAATTTCAAAGGAGCCAGCCAGGAGAGAGAAATCCCCAAAAATGGTGGAGAGAGAGAAAGGGGCTAATGGCATTCATGGCCAAAGGAGGCCAATTGATCTCCCCATTGATGGAGATTCACCTCCTCTGTCAGTTACAAGGAATTTGGAGCATTTTCTAGCCCACAAGGGGCTGAATTCAGGGAGATTTGGAGGTGGCCATAAATCACCATTAATGGTGTTAATGGCAATTGATGCCATGGCTCCTCACCTCCTCCAATTGACTCCATTAAAACCTTTGTTAGGGATGGAACATTCACCTAGAAGGGGGGGGGGGGGGGGGGTTAGGTGATCTTGATAATTTTTGAGTTATTAGCGTGAGTTATCAATATTCAAGCAATGCACAAAATTAACACAAATAAATCACACCAGACGACACAAGATCTAAAGAGGTTCCTTAAGACCGGGTGTCTTGAGTAGTCCTCTCTCCCTCAATGCCTACCCAGCAGTGTGCTAGGCTCAGCAAACTCCGCCAAAAGCTTCAGGCCCTCAAGCCTTACAACACGGACCCGCAAGTCCCAACAACCTAGGCCCGCAAGCCCCTGCTGCCCCCGAGCCCGCAAGCTCGACACTCAGGCCCTCAAGCCCTACCACACAGACCCGCAAGTCCCAACAGCCTAGGCCCGCAAGCCCCTACTGCTCCCGAGCCCGCAATCTCGACAAGACGCACCCGCAAGTGCACTGCCCTGGCCCTCAAGCCTCACAACTCTCCAGCCCTCAAGCTAGATGGTTTGGCCCGCAAGCCTTACAATAAATTACAGTAAGAAAAACTGTTACTTCTGCAGGATGAAGATCGGCAACTTTAGCCTGTTGAAGATTGGCTCCTTGAGATTGAAGAAGATGCTTTTGAATCAGACCTTGAGCGCACAATTCTTCTTCAAATCTTTTCTTAGCCTGATTAAGATTGGTACCTTAACAGTCCATGAAGATGACTGCTTCTTCTTTCTCTTTCTTTCTTTCTTTCTTGCGCTGCTTGTACTGTTCGATTCGCTATGTGCGCAAGTTCTTTCTTTCTGATCGATTGATTTCGTATTAGGGAAACATCTTATCTCTTTTATAAGACTGTGAGGTCCCCAACGGTCTTTTGAAAAAGTGCCTTTAGTGTCAGACGCTCCTTTCCTTAAGAGCACGCACTGATTACACAATCAGGCGGCGGCATTAGTTGCTGACATCACGTCCGTAAGATTTGAATTCCTTCTTGAAGATACTTGCATCATTACAACGACAAGCTATCTCTGACTATGTCTTCACGATCTTCCTTCTTGCATCATGTCGTTGTGATCATATTGTTCTCTCGACGACATGCATTCTTTACGACGATGTTTGTTCTTTCTCGACGACACGGCCACTTTGGTGAAGTCGACGATACTGTGTCTTCTTTGCGTTCGACGATCTTGCTTCTGCGCTCGACGAACACGCCAAATCTCAGCGGTCGTCAATCTTCCTTCTAAGCTCGACGATCTTCCTTCTGCGTTCGACGAATAGCATTCTGCGATCGACGAACTTGCCATCCTTCGTTCGATGATCGGCATTCTTCGTTCGACGATCTTGCCATGTCCCAGAGATCGATGAACACGCTACTTCTCGACAGTTGCTTTGCTCATCATCACGACGACAAGCATACTTTGTCGACGATGTCTCCTATTCTTCTCGACGACATTTCTTTAATTTCCTGAGACTTTAAGCTAGAGAAGTAATCAAATACAAAGTGAAGTTTTCTTGACTTGATGACTTCTTCAAATCAGGAATCATGTGGGCAAGATTCCCAACAATCTCCCCCTATTTGAAGAAGTTAGAATCTCAATTCAAGATGACTTTCACTAGACAATAAATATTATAATCTTAACTTTGAGCATGTAAGAAACTTATAATTGCTGAACTCCCTGAGTGCATCAAACCTGTGGCTCCCCCTTGATTTGATGTCTCTTCTTTACGGCTCCCCCTACTTCTTTGCTCCCCCTATCTTTGAGGTCTTCTTGAGCAAACTTGTCTTGAGCATTTGATGACTTTCTTCTTCTTTCTCCCCCTTTTTGACTTCTGTCCTGGAGCTTCTTTTTGATGACTGCTTCATCCAAATCCTGAAAGCTTGTCTAACCAATCATCTAGGAAGGGATTAGTGAAAACTAAGTAGAGTATTACTCTAAGTTCAACATTCCCAGTTGGAATTTGAAGAAATTGAACTTAGCTTCATCTAGGGGCTTTGTAAATATATCAGCCACTTGTTTGTCTGTTGGGACAAACTCAAGGGTGATATCCTCATTTTCCACATGCTCCCTGATGAGTGATACCTGATCTCAATATGCTTAGTCCTGTTGTGAGAGACAGGATTCTTAGCAATTGAGATTGCGCTTGAAGAGTCACAAAAGAGGGGTGTTTTGGTCATCTTTAGGTTGTAATCTTCAAGTTGATGTTTGATCCATAGCAGTTGGGCACAGCAGCTTCCAGCCGAGATATATTCTGATTCTGCTGTTGAGATTGCCACACTTGTCTGCTTCTTACTGCTCTAAGAGATCAGTCTTCCACCAAGGAATTGACATGTCCCTGATGTACTTTTCCTGTCTTCCTTGCACCCTGCATAATCTGCATCTGAATAACCAGTTAGTTCACAGCCATTATTCCTAGGGTACCATAGGCCAAGATTTGATGTACCCTTCAGGTTCTTAAGATTCTCTTGACAGAGACATGATGAGATTCCTTAGGATTCACCTGATATCTAGCACAGACACATGTAGCAAACATTATGTCAGACCTACTTGCAGTTAGATAGAGCAAGGATCCAATCATGCATCTGTACTTGGTTTCATCAAAGGGTATTCCCTTCTCATCCTTGTCTAGAGACACATTGGTTCTCATTGGAGTTTTCATTGAAGAAGCATTCTCCAATCCAAATTTCTTGACTAGCTCCCTAGTGAATTTGGTCTGAGAGATGAAAATCCCATCTTCAGATTGTTTCACTTGGAGACCTAGGAAGTATTTGAGCTCACCCATGTTGTTCATCTCAAACTTTCCCTGCATCAAGTTGGCAAACTTTTTGCAGAGATTGTTATTTGTAGAGCCAAAGATGATGTCATGTACATAGATCTGCACTAGCAAGATCTTTCCCTTCACTTCCCTTAGGAACAATGTCTTATCAATCTTTCCCCTTGAGAACTTGTTCTCAGTTAGAAAGCTTGATAGAGTCTCATACCAAGCCCTAGGTGCCTGCTTTAAGCCATAAAGTGCCTTTATAAGAAAGTAAACATAATCAGGAAGAGTAGAGTCGACAAAACCTGAAGGATGCTCTACATATACTTCCTCTTTGAGGTCACCATTTAGGAAGGCTGACTTCATATCCATTTGGTAGACCTTGAAACCTTTGTATGCGGCATAGGCTAGGAACAGTCTTGTTGCTTCCCGTCTGGCTACTGGAACGAATGTCTGATCAAAATGTATCCCCTCCTCTTGTCTATAGCCTTTTGCCACTAGTCTTGTTTTATTCTTGGTGATGATTCCATTTTCATCCAACTTGTTCCTGTAGACCCATTTGGTTCCTATGATGTTGTGTCCTTGGGGTCTTGGAACCAATTTCCACACTTTGCATCTTCAAAATTGGTTCAGTTCCTCCTGCATTGCAGCAATCCAAAATGGATCCTGATTTACTTCCTCAAATTTCTTGGGTTCAATTTGAGAGAGAAAACTCAGGCACAATGCTTGATTTGCAGCTCTACTCCTTGTCAGCACGCCTTGGTTGACATATCCTATTATCTGCTCTTGGGGATGATCTCTTACTTGTCTCAAGGCAGTTGGTAGTGTACTGGGTATTTCTGTATGAGCTACTTCTTCACACTGCACTTCTTCAGCCGTTTCTATATCGTCTGCAGGTTCTATCTCTATTTCAACCATCACATACCGATTCTTGTTGTTGAGTGAGGTGTCAGCCTTGTCTTCAATGGATAGCTTCTCTAATCTTTCCACTGTACTTGCATTCACTAGAGAACAAGACCAGCCCTTATGGATAAGGCTAGTCTCATCAAATACAACATGAACAGATTCTTCCACTGTTTGGGTATTGAGGTTGTATACTATATATGCCCTGCTGTGGGAGTTGTATCCAACAAAAATACCTTCACAGTTTTTCTCAGTAAACTTAGTTAGTTTGGATTTCCCATTATTAAGGACATAGTATTTGCTACCAAAGATCCTAAAGTAGGATAGAGTTGGTTTTCTGCCCTTCATTAGCTCATAGGGAGTTTTCTTATAGTTTTTGATGATTGAGGCCCTGTTTATCACATGACAAGCAGTGTTGACAACCTCTGCCCAGAAGTATTCTGGTAAGGAGGAGTCACTTAGCATTGTTCTGCTGGCCTCTATCAAGGTTTTATTCTTCCTTTCAGCAACCCCATTCTGTTGAGGAGTTCTGGGGGAGGAGAATTCTTAGGAGATACCTAGGTTTTGGCAGAATTCTGTCATGGCCCCGGACTGAAATTCTATCCCATGGTCACTTCTGAATTTGACCACAGTACAGTTCATTTCATTCTGGATCTGCCTGACAAAATTTTTCAAGATATCTAGGGTATCTGATTTCTTTTTGAGGAAGAATACCCAAGTGAACCTTGAGTAGTCATCAACGACTACAAGGGTGTAGACCTTCCCTCCTAAGCTATGAACTGACATGGGACCAAATAGATCCATATGCAGTAAAAATAAGCATCTTGTGGACTCTTTGTTAGAAATGCTTTTAAAGCTAGTCCTAGTCTGCTTTCCAAGTTGGCAGGCTTGACAAGGACCATCTCTGATGCACTTAATGTCAGGTCCATTTCTGACCAGGTTTTGTGAGAAAAGCTTGTCTATTATCTTATAATTGATGTGTGCAAGTCTCTTGTTCCATTGTACACATAGAGCTTCTTTGCCATCAGTGACAAGACATATGGGCGTGGAAGAATTTATATTGAGGAAATTCAAACAATAAATGTTCCCACTCCGAGTCCCAGTTATGGTAGTCTCAGAATCTGAGAACTTCTTAATTAGGCACTTGTCCTTGTGGAAAGTAATAACAAAGCCTAGATCACAAAGCTGACTTATGCTTATGAGGTTGTGTCTCAACCCCTCCACATAAGCTACCTTTGTGATGGTAACTAACCCATTAGTGATGTTGTCGTAGCCCCTGGTCACTCCCTTTTCTGAACCTGCAAAGATAACAGTCGGTCCATTCTCCACATGGATGAATTCTTTCAAATACTTTCTGACTCCAGTCATATACCTAGAGCAGCCACTGTCCAAATACCAAATTGGAGATTGGTTGGCATTTGGACCTACCTACAAAACAAATCACTTCCCCTTAGGTACCCAATAGGGATTGGGTCCTTGGTTTCTGATAGGGTGATAGAATGGAATCGCAAACCTCAGAGGGTTCTACACTCTCCTTGCATTGAGCCCTGCTGGGTTGAACCAACAGTCCAGTGCAAAGTGGCCTACTTTCCCACAGCACCAACACTCATATCTGTTATATCTTTTCTTCTGCGCCATCATCTGTGTAGGACAGTGGTGATGAGCAAGAGAGAAGGCTTCTTGTCTAACAGATCTAGGGTGAACCTCATGTGTGTGAGCCGGGGGAGGAATTGTCTTCACCACTCTTTGGTTCACCTTCTTGGGAGCAGGCTTTGTTGGAACAGCCTTTCCCATTCTCTTAACTGCTATTGTTGCAGGTCTGTGGGCTGAAGGACTTGCTGTCAGCACCTTCTTATAAGAAGGTCTGGCTTCAAGATCTTTGCCCATGACTGGCTCCTGATTGAAACTGATACCAGCTCTGAACTGTCCAGAGAAGGCATTAGATATTGGCAGGATAGTTTTGGGCATTGAGAAGCTGGAAGCAAGTTTCTTCTCAGCCAACAACATTTCCTCAAGGTCTCTAATGACCTAGTTTTTCTGCCCTAACTCAGCATTCTTAAGCCTTATAGCTTCCTTAAGTTTATCCACTTCTTTGCTCATAGAAGTTATCTTTTCAGCTGTCTCCTGGAGCTTGGATTGGACATGCTTCAAGGAATCTAACTCCTTGGTTTGCACCTTGAGGAGTTTCTTAATGCCTATGAAGGCTTTCCATAAGGCTTTATATTGCCTTATTAGTTCAGATTCAACTTCATACTGGGATCTTGAGGCTGTGCTGTTGGCAGCAGATACCTCCTCATCATCATGCAAAGAATCTGCCACTGATCCAGAATCAGAGGCAGATAAAGAAGTTCTGTGTTTTACCTTTCCAGGAGAGTTGTCATCCTGGTTGCCTTCATTGATGGCCATCAGTCCAATAAGTGCCTCATCCTCAGTCCCAGAGGAGCTTGAGTCAGAGTCACTCAATGTTTTGGTCTTCTTTGCCACGAACCCCTTCTCAGAGGTTCTCTTACTCCTAGAGCTTCTTCTCTCTTCATGGTTCCTTGACTCCCTTTTCTTGGAGGGGCAGTCGGCAGCCATGTGACCTGTTTTGCTGCAAGAATAGCAAACAATATTATTTAAATCATGTTTACTGGAGTTGGATCTATACATGTCCTCCCTGGGAGCCCTGGATCTGTCCTGATAGTCAGATCTTCTGGAGCTTGAGGAGGAGCTTCTGCTGTTGTCCCTCCTTCTTCTATGTAACATCTTTCTGAATTGTTTTGAGAGGAGGGCCACCTCTCTATCAGTGTCATCAGAGTCAGAGGAGTTGGCTTCTGATTCCTCACTGTTCTCAGTTCTGCTCTGAGAAGCAGAGGTCTTGCCCTTGAATCTTCTGGTGCTCTCAGCCTTTAGAGCCACCGATCTTTCTCTTGAGCTCACCTTTGAGCTTTCTTCTTCTTCAGCCTTTCTTGTATTAAGCTGAAGTTCATGAGACAACAACTTCCCGTATAGGTTCTTGGGCTCCATGTTGCCCAGTTGGCCCATCTCTCTGATGGCACATATCTTGATATCCCATTCCTTTGTGAGGGATCGGAGAAACTTGTCATTTAGATCAGAGTTTGTGAACTCTCTCTCGTAGTTTCTCAGGCCATTCACGATCTTGAAAAATCTCTCATAGCAGTTGGAGATAGTTTCATTCTTGCCTTGTTTGAAGGCTTCATATTCCTGGTTGAGGAGGAATTTCCTGTCATCCTTTACCTCTTCAGTACCCTCCATGTATACGATCAAGGAGTTCCACATCTCCTTGGTCGTTTTGCAGTGAATTAGGTTCTGGAGGGTTGAATCATCTACATCACTTACAATAACATTTTATGCCCTTTTATCCAGGCCTGCCAAGGCTAGCTCGTCCTTGGTCATGTCTTCATATTTCTTTATTACCTTCCGCGTCGGATCAATGGTGGAAGGGGTTGTGGGGATAAAAGGACCCTGTTGGACTGTTAGATAGATTCTTGGATCGGCCGCTTCCATGAACAACCTAACTCTTTACGTCCAGATGGGAAAGTTCTCCTTGGTGCAGATCGTAAGTTTCATAGATCTCATCCCCCGATTTTGATCTCCACCGGCCATGGTGAATCGTTACTGATCTAGATCAGACTGTTAAGTCTTCTTTTGATCAACCTCCCTCTGATACCACTTGTTAGGGATGGAACGTTCACCTAGAAAGGGGGGGGGGGGGGTTAGGTGATCTTGGTACTTTTTGAGTTATTAGCGTGAGTTATCAATATTCAAGCAATGCACAAAATTAACACACAAATAAATCACACCAGACAACACAAGATCTATAGAGGTTCCTCAAGAACGAGTGTCTTGAGTATTCCTCTCTCCCTCTACGCCTACCCAGTAGTGTGCTAGGCTCGGCAAACTCCGCCAAAAGCTTTAGGCCCTCAAGCCTTACAACACGGACCTGCAAGTCCCAACAGCCTAGGACCGCAGGCCCCTATTGCCCCGAGCCCGCAAGCTCGACACTCAGTCCCTCAAGCCCTACCACACGGACCTGCAAGTCCCAACATACTAGGACCGCAAGCCCCTACTACCTCTGAGCCCGCAAGCTCGACAAGACGCACCTGCAAGTGCACTGCCCTGGCCCTTAGGCCTCACAGCTCTCCAGCCCTCAAGCTAGACGGTTTGGCCCGCAAGCCTTACAATAAATTACAGTAAGAAAAACTGTTACTTCTGTCGGATGAAGATCGGCAACTTTAGCCTGTTAAAGATTGGCTCCTTGAGATTGAAGAAGATGCTTTTGAATCAGACCTTGAGCGCACGATTCTTCTTCAAATCTTTTCTTAGCCTGATTAAGATTGGTACCTTAACAGTCGATGAAGATGACTGCTTCTTCTTTCTCTTTCTTTCTTTCATTCTTTCTTTCTTGCACCGCTTGTACTGTTTGATTCGCTATGTGCGCATGTTCTTTCTTTCTGATCGATTGATTTCGTATTAGGACAACATCTTATCTCTTTTATAAGACTGCGAGGTCCCCAACGGTCTTCTGAAAAAGTGCCTTAAGTTTCAGACGCTCCTTTCCTTAAGAGCACGCGCTGATTAGACAATCAGGCGGCAACATTAATTGCTGACATCACGTCCGTAAGATTTGAATTCTGTCTTGAAGATACTTGCATCATTACAATGACAAGCTATCTCTGACTATGTCGTCGCGATCTTCCTTCTTGCATCATGTCGTCGTGATCATATTGTTCTCTCGACGACATGCGTTCTTTACGACGTTGTTTGTTCTTTCTCGACGACATAGCCACTTTGGTGAAGTCGACAATACTGTGTCTTCTTCGCGTTCGACGATCTTGCTTCTGCGCTCGACGAACATGCCAAATCTCAGCGGTCATCGATCTTCCTTCTGAGCTCGACGATCTTCCTTCTGCGTTCGACGAATAGCATTCTGCGATAGACGAACTTGCCATCCTTCGTTCGACGATCGGCATTCTTCGTTCGACGATCTTGCTATGTCCTAGAGATAGACGAACACGCTACTTCTCGGCGGTTGCTTTGCTCATCATCACGATGACAAGCATACATTGTCGACGATGTCTCCTATTCTTCTCGACGACATTTCTTTAATTTCCTGAGACTTTAAGCTAGAGTAGTAATCAAATACAAAGTGAAGTTTTCTTGACTTGATGACTTCTTCAAATCAGGAATCATATGGGCAAGATTCCCAACAACCTTGAGAGTTTAAAGAAAAGTGAAACCCCCCACTTTTCTGAAGAAACCGAGCTCTCCAAGTGCAAATCGACATGGCACCAAAAACTCAAGCTCCGACCATGGAAACCCGCCGGAATACGCGACACCAGGCCACCACACATGTTTGATCCGCTTCCCCTCCCCTAGTGCTAGATCTTCATCTGATTTGGGGCTTGATTCAAGCAAAATTAGGCTCGAATCAAGCTCCTGAAAGGGCTCGTTTCGATCCCTCTTTACCCCACTAGAATGCCTTGTTCCGGCCACCTGCGACCGGCCAAACACCGTTAATCGCCGGCCACCATCTCATCGGAGGTGGTGGTGGCATTGGCTGGCCGGGGCGGCACTCATTTGGCCGGGAAAACAAGGTGGAAGAGAGCCTAGGATTGGTTAATCTCAGCCCTTGGCTGGAGGAAGAAGACAGCCCGATGCTGTCCATCCCTGCTTCAGGATTTGTGCAGGATCATTTAAATGATTGAAATGATTTGTATTTTCTATCACATATTATACAGTGTTTTGTTTTAATTATTAAAAATACCTAGGCCCCTCTGATGAAAAAGTGGCCAACATCAAAGTTTTATCCCCTTGTGTGAACTTTATGTTAAAATTTGTTTCAGCCCTAAAGGAGTAATGTAGCTCCCTGTAGGGCCATTTTGGTGGGATTGGTTCCTAGGGTAGGACAACTACCATTTCTTGAATATCTTTTGATAGGGAAATGATATTGACATGAAAATTGAAACATAAGATATTTGTACCTACACACTTAACATATCCAAAGATGGGAATTTTTAGAAAAAATTATTCTAAAGTTTTTGTAATAATTTAATAATTCATATATTATTTAACTATAGGGCCTAATGACCTCCAATCCCCTCGATATTTTGGTGGGAGCTCTTTATTGTTATTTTATGACACTGGTAAAAATTTCAGCCCAATTGGGACTAAATTGGTTGGGTAATTTGTTAACCCAAGTTTGGTCAAACTAGGTCAAAAGTGCACATGATGGAATTAGGTGGTCAAATCTCATCAAAGTGGTGTGAAACTTTGGCCACTGGTTTAGAATCATATGAGACACCCCCATGAGTAATATGGGGTGGATATGCCCTAGGACCCTAGTTCTAACCTGAGGGTTGCACTTTAAGCCTTGTGAAGGACATAGGGGCATATGCCCTTGAATGGTCATGAAACTTGGAAGATTAGTTCATAGGGTGTAAATATTCTCTAGGAAATCTTTTGAGAATTTTAGAAACACTTATCCCCTCTGAGTTAGGTTATAACCTTTTTAAGGAACCTTTTTATAAGAGAAATTTACATGCTCAAATAATCTTGGATGGTGATGAAAGTTTGGTGGTACCCTCATAATCATGTAATAAATCTCTGGTAATATTTGTGTAATTATTGAATTAATTTAATTTGCACTTCATTCACAAGTCATCTATTTGGTCCTAAGAATATGTTAAATAAATGAGGGCCAAATATCCTTTGGAAAATTATGAAACTTGTTGGTAGGACAATTTAGTGCATTAGAGAGCTCTGTAAATTTTTGTATAATTTTTGGAATTATTTATCAGTAGGTTCCTTCACAATTTTCCCTGGTATGGGTTTACTTGGAATATTTATTTATGTGATTAATTAGTCTTGATAAATTTTGAAATTTGTATAGTAGACTTTTCTGATTAGTATGAAGGTCTGGTAATTTTTCAATAATTTTTAGACAAGTATTTTTGGTGGTTCATTCTTTAAATTCTAATTTAGGGTAATTATTCAATATTATAATTAGAGGTCAACCCCTTACTGCAAAATTTTGATATTATGTATTTACTGTTATACTGACTTCATAGATTTTCCATAATTTTGTGGAGGTCATATCATAAGAGGATTTTATACTTCATGTTCAATTTCATACTGGGTTAATGTTGAGGAAAATTATAATAAATGTCAATTAAATAAAGAAAAATATGATCCTCTGGATTTAGTCTTATAATATCACGATAGACTCCCAGTAATAATCATGAGTCAGTTGGATGAATATTTGGGGTACCTCCTCTTATGTAACTCATATAACTCATTTGGTCCGCGTATAGTAAAACTGTAAAACCTGAGTAATTTATGGATCATTAGGTGGGAATGGAAGGTAGATGGTGTACCTAGTCTGTTAGAGAGGCTGTGAGGTCACCATTAGGGATCTATATGTTGGGTCTACCCGATAATTTAAGTGGTAAGGTTGTGTCTGGGACCGACGAAAGAACGTCTTTCCCCTTAGAAGGTCATAAACTACGTAGGGTAATTTAAGTGTAATGATAAGGAGGGTATACTTATGGGTAGTCACTAATAACATTAAGTGCCTTGGAAAGGGAGCTTTGAGGTGTCATCCCATTATAGCTCCTAGTACCATAGCGAGCCCCTCACAGGGTAGTCCTCGGGAAGTCCATTGTTAACCCTAAAGTGTAGGAATAAATGGCGGTGCAAGATTAACTTAATAATGCACACACCCACACCCCATGGTTACGTGAGGTTAGTTTGTTTGGTTTTATGAGCGGTAGGCTCGGTGGTTGTAGCGGTGGACTAGCTAGTCCGGTGAGCTTGTGACTCAGTAATGTTTGTTTGTATGGATAGGTTGGTCCGGCGAGCCGTTGTCTCGGAAGGTTATGATAACGGGCAGGTTAGCCCGGGGAGCTTATGGCTCGGGATATAGTAGGACATATTGTATGTGCATAAGGTGGTGGGTCATTAGTGCTGACGACCATCGCACGGACGTCGATACTTTGGCTCGGTAAGTGTGGTTAACACTTTACCAAAGAAAAGTCTGGTGGACTAACCAGTTAGAGCACGTAGGAGCTCCGTTGTTGTGTTCTTAGTGTTGAGGCGTACTATAGGTCTAGTTTAGGTAGTGCGGATACTAACCTAGAGGTGGGCAAGGCCCAACCCACCGCTTCCGTTTGCCACTACTGAAGTATCTGGGGAGTTTTGCTAGCTCCAAAAGGGGGAACTAAAGGTCTGTATGCATAGTCATAGTGTGTGAGCTGCTTATGTATGAACTTAACATTAAACTGCATACCTTGCATGATATAGTGTAAGCATTGCATTTCAACCCCTACCCCTATCGTATAGATTGGTTATGAGACTTTTTATACGACAGACCCTGCTAAACGACCCCTTGGTCTATAGGTTTGTGTGGGCATTCCAATAAATTAAGGTTACTTGTTCTTATTACTGTTTTCCTTAGTGTTTTTCTTTACTATTGCTTTACTTATTACTATTGCTTACTTGCTAGTGTTTTACGATCGGCGTTATGTAGTGGCGACCTTCCCAAGTGAGGCTGTCACCGCAAAGCGGCGGTTCTGGGCATAAGACTGGTTTTGTAGTGAAAAAAATGGAGTCTTACAAACTGGTATCAGAGAAAACCTTGATCTGCAGAAAACAAGTCCACAAACCCTGGGCCACCCCGCACGAGTTTAGTTTGAGGACAAACTAAGCAGCGGAAGCAATGGTGTGCCCATATGGGGAATCACATGAAAAGTCCACCTTCAACTTAATTTCTTAGGCAAACCCTCTTACGAGTGTTAATTTTCTTTTGTAGCCCGCGATGAACCCTACCCCACAGCATGGAGTACCTTCGACTCCAAACGTCGTCCCACCACCATCGGCTCATACCCCATTCCAGCAGTCGGAGATGGGACAAATATTGACTGCCATACTGAAGGCATTCAGGGCATAGCAGGAACTAGGTCCTCAGCCAAACCCCGGGCCAACTGGATGAGTGCCTTCCGAGGTCTTTCCCCTCCATCATACCTCGGGACGGAGATAGTTGTGCGGACTGAGGAGTGGATGGACATTATGTACGAGATGTTGGCACGGATATAGTGCCCGACAGACATGGCAGTACCCATAGTGGTTTCGTGCCTGGAATCTCATGCGAAGAGGTGGTGGAAGTCACTATTGGACACCACCTATGCTGGACTGGAGGCGGCTGATATCTCATGGGATGAGTTCAAGACGACATTACTGGAGCACTATGTACCGCAGTCAGCATGGGATGAGCTAGAAGATAGGTTCCTGCAGTTGAGGCAGGGTATCAGGACAGTGGTGGAGTATCACCGGGAGTTCACACACCTGGCCCAGTTTGCGGGCTCCTATCAGCTGGATGATGCAGTCTACGCAAAGAGATTCTACAAGGGCCTCCATGATGAGCTGAGGCAGGACCTCCTCTTTGTCTCTGACGGCAGCATGGCCAACTTCTTGGAGATGTCCATGAAGCTGTAAGCCGACCAGCACCTTGTTCGAGGTAGGAAGAGGTCGATAGTGGACCAGGAAGGGGAGACCAGCAGAAGGGTCATTACATTGGGGAGAGAAGAGCGGAGGACTGGCCCTTCCAGGAGGAGAGGCAGGAGCAGAAGGAGTCGGTAGTGTTGGCTCCTCAGCCTCTACATATGCGAGGGATGCCGAGAATTGGAGGAGGTGGGCCACCTCCCCCACAGGAGTGCTACCACTGCCATTAACCAGGCCACATCCGGAGGAACATCCCTCAGAGGAATGCATCACCGTCACTACAGGATGCCCTACCAGCCCAACATTTTAGGGGCCAAGGATGTGGTCGAGGCTGTGGATTTCAGGGCGGAGACCGGAGATAGAACAGAGACAAAGTGTACGCCCTGGGCCTAGCTCAGCCCCGGGACCCCGCAAGGGTCATTACAGGAACTTTTAATGTCTTTATTTTTTATGCTCATTAGTACTTAGTAAACTTTAGTTTACCTTAGCATTGAACCAAACGAACAAAAACCACCTAGGTATAGTACTCGTATGTGGCAAGCCCGCATACACTTTATTTTATACGTGTGCCTCACACTCATTCGTCTCAGAAGAATTTGTGGATGATCTGGATCAAGTCCAGCACTTCGAGGGCATTCACAGGAGGGTGCGGTTCCCGGACGGGTCGGAGATAGTACCAAACACAAAGTGCAACGTGAATGTGGAGATTGGAGGGAAGCTGTTCGAAGCGCCGACGATGCTCTTGAAGATGAAGGACATTGATCTGATCCTAGGCATGAATTGGATGTATTGGAATCATGCACGGATTGACTGCCCCACAAGGAGGATTGTTCTAAAGCACGAGGGCACGAAAGTAGTAGTCGAAGGTATTAAACCTCCTTCCCGTCTCTTATTATAATCTGTTTAGGCCGTCAAGGCCCACCTACAGGGAGATGAGGTATACCAGGTGTTGTTCGAGGTGATTGAGGCGAAGGATTCTGTGACTAGTGTCCAAGTAGTATGGGATTTCGCCGACATATTCCCAGAGAAGTTGTCGGGGCTGCCACTGCACCGGGAGAAGGATTTTCAGATCCAATTGGTGTTGGGGGCTAAGCCAGTATCTAGAGCTCCTTATCGGATGGCCCAAAGGAGCTAGCAGAGTTTCAGAGCCAGCTGCAGGAGCTAGTGGAAGCTGGGTTCGTCAAACCAAGTTCCTCGCCTTGGGGAGCTCCGGTGTTATTCGTGAAGAAGAAGGATGGGTCACTCAGACTCTGCAATGAGTATAGAGCCCAGAACAGGCTGACGGTGCAGAACACATACCCTTTGCGGATTCAGGAGGAGGATATCCCGAAGACAGCTTTCAGCAGCCGATACGGACTATATGAGTTCATTGTGATGCTGTTCGGGCTCATGAATACACCATCAGCATTTATGAGCCTGATGAACCGGGTGTTCGAACCATATCTCGACATCTGTGTCATCGTGTTCATCGAAGACATCCTCATCTATTTAAGGACGTAGGAGGAACATGCACGTCATTTGGCACTAACATTGGAGAAGCTACGGGAGCACCGCCTGTACGCGAAGTTCAGCAAGTGTCAGTTTTGGTTGAAGGAGGTGACCTTCCTAGGTCATATTGTTAGTGGAGCTGGTCTAGCAGTGGACCAAGTGAAGATCCAGGCAGTATGGGATTGGCCACCACTGAAGACGTCCACCGATGTGCGGAGCTTCTTTGGGCTTGCCGGTTATTACCAGAAGTTCATTCAGGGGTTTTCCCAGATAGCCCCCTCCCACTCACATCCCTGGCGAAGAAGGATACTGAATTCGTTTGGACGTCGCAGTGCGAGGCGCCCTTCTAGGAGATAAATGGTTGGCTTATGACGGCCCCCATCCTTGCCCTTCCATCAGGAAAGGAAGGATTCTAGGTGTACACAGATGTATCATACCATGGGATGGGTGTCGTTCTGATGCAGAATGGGCACGTGATAGCATACACTTCCCGCCATTTGAAGAACCATGAGCGGAATTACCCGATGCACGACTTGGAGATGGGAGCGGTCGTATTCTCTCTAAAGATCTAGCGGCACTATCTCTATGGCGTCCACTGCGACATATTTTCAGATCACAAGAATCTGAAGTACGTGGATACGCAGAAGAAGCTGAACATTCGACAGAGACGCTGGGTGGAGTTCTTATCGGACTACCAGTACACAATGCATTACCATCAGGCGAATGTGGTGGCAGACGCACTGAGCAGGAGAGCTACCACGTCAGGAGCAGAGCCCCAGCTGATGGCCGTGGAGCTAGTACGGATGTTCGAGGACATGCAGATCTCTTTAGTATCCGAGGATGATCCAGAGCTTTATGAGGAGTACCTGGCGGCGATAAGTACCACAGATGAGATCCGAGACCGTATCAGGGATGGGCAGAGGAAGGATGCCAAGTTAGAGCCGATATTCAGAGCCTTGGAGGCAGGCTCAGCCGGAGACTATTCATTGAGGGATGACCTGTTGAGTTTTAAAGGTCGAGTGTATGTACCGGTAGGAGGCCAGATTCGGGAAGACATCATGACAGAGGTTCACTACAGTAGGTATTCGCTGCACCCAGGTATCACCAAGATGACGGTGGATTTGAAGAGGACCATGTATTGGCCGAGCATGAAGAGGGACATCACTAATTTTGTGACCCACTGCGAGTCTTGCCATCTCGTGAAGGAGGAATGCAAGAACCCGGCCAGATTATTGAAGCCACGCGACTGTCGTTCAGCACTGCATTCCACCCGATCACATGCGGGGAATGACTTGGTATGGGTGATCATTGACACATGGACGAAAGTGGCCTGATTCATTCTAGTCAGAAAAGACACATCGGCCTGTGATTTGGTACGGCGGTTCGTGGAGTAGTTTGTCTGGTACCATGGCGTGCTTAGGACGACCGTGTCAGATCGGGACGGTTGATTCACATCGAGGGAGTGGAGAGAGGTGCAAGCTTACTTAGGCACACGACTGACGTTCAGCACTGTATTCCACCCCCAGACAGACGGGCAGACAGAGCGTACCAACCGGACATTGGAGGATCTTCTACGTCTAAGCATCCTGGAACGCATGGAACTATGGGAGAGACTGTTGTCATTGGTCGAGTTCTCATACAACAATTGCCACCAGGCTAGCGTAGGCATGGCACCCTACGAGGCATTATACAGACAAAGGTGCAGGACCCCATTGTCTTGGATCCAGGATGAGGATCCCACGGCACTTGGCTCAGAGTTCGTATAGGACACAGAGGCTCAGGTGAGGATGATTCGAGACAGGATGCTAGAGGCCCAGAGCAGGCAGGCCAAGTATTACGATGCGCAGCATCGTATAGTAGATTTCCAGGTGGGATATCTGGTATTCTTGAAGATACGTACGATGCATGGAGTCTCGCGGGTACGCGGGCGGAAGAAGCTCAGTCCAAGATATATGGGGCCCTATAGGATCCTGGAGCGGATCGGCCCTTTAGCTTACATACTGGAGTTCCCGCCGGAGTTAGCGGGATTGCACGACGTATTCCACGTCTGCTCTCTCAGGAGGGATCTGCTATGGCCAGAGTATCATATATCTTCTACAGAGGGGCCGGTAGCTACTGATCGGTCAGTTAACCTGGAGCCAGACCGGATAGACGACACGGAGATGCGAGTCCTGCAGCGCAAGAAGGTTCCGTTGGTCAAAGTGCTATGACGGAATCATGGACAGGAGGAGCACACCTGGGAGCCACTGGACTTGATGCAACAAAAGTATCTGGAGCTCTTTACGACAGGTATAACATAATTTCTATTTGGGATGTTACATTTAATCACTTGCTATAGGAACCCCACAGGCCTAACTTGAATTTCGGGGATGAAATTATTATTTTTATGTATTGGGATTTGTAACATCCCCCCAAACAACTAGACCCCCATGTTGGTTTTTTCATGACTAGGTCATGACAAAACCATAGGAAGCACTTAAGATCATGTGAACTTAGGTAAAGAGGAGAAAACCCAAGTGGTCTGCAAATAGCAATTTTCAGATATCAAGCCTAAGGTTGGGTTTAGGGCCTCACCTTGATTCCTTGACCCCACCATAACATCCCTAACCCATTAGGGGTCCCCTTAGAGCACCAGGGACCCATTGGGGTCAACCAAAGAGGCCAAATTGACCAAAGTCAACCCTAACCCTAAATTGGTCAAAGTAGCTTAATTAGGGCCAATTTGCCTCCCCCATTCCAAATTGACCTTACCCCTACACTTATAAGGATACTAGGGACCCAATAGACCAAAAAGCCCCATCATGGGACCTCCAATTTGGCCATTTTTTCTAAAGTCAGCCCTAGTCCTATTTTGGTCAAAGTGACATATTAAGGGTCAATTGACCATCACCTTGCCAAATTGACCCTACCCAGGCCTTCCTAACCCTTAAGGGAGACCAATGGGTCACTACCCACCCATTATGGTCAACGCAAATGGCTAATTTAACCAAAGTCAATGTTAACCTAAATTTAGGTCAAAATGACCTATTTTGCCCAAATCAAGCCCAATCCTCTTGGGCTAGAATCAATTAAGGTGGTCCACCACCTAATGGGCTTGAGAATTACTGAAATTGCCAATCAATTTCAAAGGAGATGTCGAGGAGAGAGAAAGCCCCAAAAATGGTGGAGAGAGATAGGGGCTAATGGTATTCATGGCCAAAGGAGGCCAATTGATCACCCCATTGATGGTGATTCACCTCCTCTGGTAGTTACAAGGAATTTGGAGCATTTTCAGCCCACAAGGGGCTGAATTCAGGGAGATTTGGAGGTGGCCAAAAATCACCATTAATGGTGTTAATGGCAATTGATGCCATGGCTCCTCCCCTCCTCCAATTGACTCATTTACACCTTTAGAGGTCGAAGAGGAGTGTACCCCCCCCCCCCCACTTTTCTGAAGAAACCGAGCTCTCCAAGTGCACATCGACATGGCACCAAAAGATCAAGTTCCGGCATGGCAACCCGCCGGAATACGCAACACCAGGCCACCACATAGGTCGGATCCGCTTCCCCTCCCCTAGTGCTAGATCTTCATCTGATTTGGGGCTTGATTCGAGCTAAATCGGGCTCGAATCAAGCTCCTGAAAGGACTCGTTTTGAGCCCTCTTTACCCCACTAGAATGCCTTGTTCTGGCCACCTCCGGCCAGCCAACATCCATTAATTGCCGGCCACCACCTCAACGGAGGTGGTGGTGGCATTGGCTGGCCGGGGCGACTTTCATGTGGCTGGGAAAACAAGGTGGAAGAGAGCCCAGGACGGGTTAATCTCAGCCCTTGGCTGGAGGAAGAAGACAGCCCGATGCCGTCCATCCCTACTTCAGGATTCGTGCAGGATCATTTAAAAGATTGAAATGATTTGTATTTTCTGTCACATATTATGGAGTGTTTTGTTTTAATTATTAAAAATACTTAGGTCCCTCTGATGAAAAAGTGGCCAACATCAAAGTTATAGCCCTTGGTGTGAAATTTATTTAAAATTTGTTTCAGCCAAAAAGGATTAATGTAGCTCCATGTAGGGCCATTTTGGTGGGAATGGTCCCTAGGGTAGGACAACCACCATTTCTTGAATATCTTTTGATAGGGAAATGATATTGACATGAAAATTGAAACATAGGCTATTTGTACGTACACACTTAACATATCCAAAGATGACAATTTTTAGAAAACATTTTTCTAAAGTTTTTGTAATAATTTAATAATTCATATATTATTTAATTATATGGTCTAATGACCTCCAATCCCCTCCAAATTATGGTGGGTGCTCTTTAGGGTTATTTTATGACCCTGGTCAAAATTTCAGCCTAATTGGGACTGAATTGGTTGGGTAATTTTTTAACCCAAATTTGGTCAAACTATGTCAAACTATGTCAAAAGTGCACATTATGGAATTAGGTGGTCAAATCTCATCAAAGTGGTGTGAAACTTTGGCCACTGGTTTAGGATCACATTAGACTCCTCCATGAGTAATTTGGGGTGGATATGCCCTAGGACCCTAATTCTAACCTTAGGGTTGCACTTTAATCCTTCTGAAGGACATAGGGGCATATGCCCTTGAATGGTCATGAAACTTGGAAGATTAGTTCATAGGGTGTAAATATTCCCTAGGAAGTTTTATGAGAATTTTAGGAACACTTATCCCCTCTGATTTAGGATATTATCTTTTTTGGGAACCTTTTTATAAGAGAAATTTACATGCTCAAATAATCTTGGATGGTGATGAAAATTTGGTGGTACCCTCATAATCATGTAATAGATTGCTGGTAGTTTTTGTGTAATTATTGAATTAATTTAATTAACACTTCATTCGCAAGTCATCTATTTGGTCTTAAGAATATGTTACATAAATGATGGTCAAATATCCTTTGGAAAATTATGAAACTTGGTGGTAGGATAATTTAGGGCATTAGAGAGCTCTGTGAATTTTTGTATAATTTTGGAATTATTTATCAGTAGGTTCCTTCCCAATTTTCCCTAGTATGGGTTTACTTGAATTATTCTGAAATTTGTCCAGTAGACGTTTCTGATTAGTATGAAGGTCTGATAATTTTACAATAATTTTTAGACAAGTATTTTGGGTGGTTCCTTCTTTAAATTCTAATTTGGGGTAATTATTTAATATTATAATTAGAGGCCAACCCCTTACTGCAAAATTTTGATATTCTGTATTTACTGTTATTATGACTTCATGGATTTTTCATAATTTTGTGGAGGCCATATCATAAGAGGATTTTATACTTCATGTTCAATTTCATACTGGGTCAATGTTGAGGAAAATTATAATAAATGTCAATTAAATAAGGAAAAATATGATCCTCTAGATTTAGTCTTAGAATATCACGATAGACTCCCAGTAATAATCTTGAGTCAGGTGGATGAATATTTGGGGTACCTCCCCATATGTAACTCATTTGGTCTGCGTATAGTAAAACTGTAAAACCTGAGTAATTTAAGGATCATTAGGTGGGAATGGAAGGTAGATGATGTACCTAGTCTGTTAGAGAGGATGTGAGGTCACCGTTAGAGATTTAGATGTTGGGTGTACCTGATAAGCTAAGGGGTAAGGTTGTGTTCGGGACCGCCAAAAGATCGTCTTTCCCCTTAGAAGGTCATAAAATACGTAGAGTAATTCAAGTGTAATGATAAGGAGGATATACTTGTGGGTAGTCACTAATAACATTAAGTGCCTTGGAAAGGGAGCTTTGGGGTGTCATACCATTATAGCTCCTAGTACCGTAGCGAGCCCCTCATAGGGTAGTCCTCGGGAAGTCCATGGTTAACACTAAAGTGTAGGAATAAATGGTGGTGCAAGATTAACTTAATAATGCACACACCCACACCCCGTGGTTACGGGAGGTTAGTTTGTTTGGTTTTACGAGCGATAGACTCGGTGGTTGTAGCGGTGGACTAGCTAGTCCGGTGAGCTTGTGACTCAGTAATGCTTGTTGGTACGGACGGGTTGGTCCGACGAGTCGTTGGCTCGGAAGGTTATGATGATGGGCAGGTTAGCCCGAGGAGATTATGGCTTGGGATATAGTAGGACATATTTTATGTGCATAAGGTGGTGGGTCATTAGTACCGACGGTCGTCGCACCGACGTCGATACTTTGGCTCGGTAAGTGTGGTTAACACTTTACCAAAGAAAAGTCTGGTGGACTAACCAGTAAGAGTACGCAGGAGATCCACTGATGTGTTCTTAGCATTGAGGCGTACGATAGGTCTAGGTTAGGTAGTGCAGATACCAACCTAGAGGTGGGCGAGGCCCAACCCACCGCTTCCGTTTGCCACTATGGAAGTATCCTGGGAGTTTTGCTAGCTCCAAAAAGGGGGAACTAAAGTTCTGTGTGCATAGAGTCGTAGTGTGTGAGTTGTACTTGTATGAACATAACATTAAACTACATAGCTTGCAAGACATAACATAAGCATTGCATTTCAACCCCTACCCCTATCGTATAAATTGGTTATGAGACTTTTTATACGATAGACCCTGCTAAACGACCCCTTGGTCTATAGGTTTGTGTGGGCATTCCAATAAATTAAGGTTACTTGTTCTTATTACTATTTTCCTTAGTGTCTTTATTTACTATTGCTTTACTTATTACTACTGCTTACTTCCTACTGCTTTACTCATTGTACTATATATTGCTTACTAATAGACCCTTCCGTAGTTAAACTTGTTGTCACCTGCTTTTGATTATACCCCTGGAATGTCCTCCGCTTCACACTTCCCGCACGGTGCCTAGGAGTCACCGGGGGAGGTGTGGAGGATTGGCTGAGTCAAGTTTGACTGACGGTCGGTGGACCTTATCATTTTAGGGGACCGAGGAGACGCTGCAGCACCAGAGGCCGGTGCATAATGCAGGCGGGACAGTCTAGCACGGGAGCACCGATGACAGGATCCATGAGTGTCTTATTAGCTTTAGTAGATTATGCTTCCGCGAGTGAAATTGTAGTGAGGAATTGATGTACAGGGCATGCGCCCTTTATTATTACCAATATTTTTTATTCAATTATTTTATGTGGACATCTCTTTTGATGGTTTTATTTTCTATGTGATATGGACTTGAACTTCTATAAGTTTGTTTAAGCTTTACATTTTTGTGATCGATATGGCCGGCAGGATCGGCGTTTTGTAGTGGCGAGCTTCACTAGCGAGGGTGTCACCGCAAATCAGCGGTTCTGGGCATAAGACACAGTTTTGTAGTGAAAAAATGGGGTCTTACAAGATATCTGCAAAGAGCCTCGGAAAGGCGCTGCATCTGCCCAGAATCAAAGGGGGAGAGAAAGAAGAGCTAACCACAGAGAATATCTCCGCTAGCTACAACTGGTGCGGCCACTCCGGGAAGACCTATGGGTCGATTAAAAGAAACGAGTTCAATCAGAAGGGCAATCCGCTTGCCGACATCGTAGGGAAGGTGCTGTTATGCAAACCAGGCTTGCATGACCGAATTTCCAAGGAAATGTTCATTGCAATGGCTCGAATTATTCATAATAAGAAGACTGTCTGGAGTGCGTTTCTCTTCCAGAGAATGAAAAGTACCCTGAAGACTCCATCTTACAGAAGAATACTATCTCTGTTCCTCCTGAATACACTCGGTGATGTTCTTCATAGAAGGATGGGAGTGCCTTTGCACTACTCTAAAAGGCTGGACGCCAAGATGCTTGACAGATGGGATAGGTCTATCCCCAAAACATCATCTGATGCCCCATCCACTCCAAAGAAGCAAAAGAAGCAAGCAACCCAAGTAGTCCTCTCAGAAAAAGAAGATTCATCAAGCACCTCTGATGACAGAACCTCAACCCCACACAACCCTGCTCCATCTGAGGGGGAGACATCTACTCGAAGAGATATCCCATCATCAGTACCTGAACCTGCTTCCAAAGAGGTTATTGAAGAAGGTTGCAACCCCAGCTTGGGGAGTGTTCCCGCTAAGGGGGGGTCCCAACTTGGGAGCTCTCGGAAGGAGGCTCAGCCCAAGGTGATGCACAAGTGGATGGGGAGACCTAACTGGGGTACACTGCCCTAGAAGATCAAGGGATTGTGCCAGAGCCAATGAAAGACACCGCACCTTCAACTTGCCGAGAATTGGCACTAGCAAGTAAGATAGTAATCACATCTCCGAGCGAGATAATTCCAGAAGTTTTCAAGGAGAAAGCCAAAGTAACAGTCCACATTAGTGAGGAATCGTCAGAAGACTCCCCTGATGTAGCTCCACAGAAAGGAGAAGATCAAGAAGAAGAAGCTGCTGAGCCATCTTTGACTCAGGCAGGCTCACTCTATCACATGATATCGACTCTTTTGACTGCTCAGTGGAAACAATTGGAAACATTCGTTGTAAAGACTATGGCTGGCCTAAGAAACGAGATGAGGGCTGAGATCAAGTCAGTAAAGAGAGACATACTTAATCTCAACACCCAGTGCACACACTTCTACATTTTGGAAGCTCCCGCAATATAACACATGGGCGAGAAAGTCAACAAGGGGGGACATCAAACCCATAAGATCCTGATAGATCAAATAACATTCTCAGAAAATGTGGAGTATGCCTTTGGGCACATAAAAATAGCTGCTACGAATAATAAGAATCAAGTCTTGAACATGATTAATGAGAATGCTCATACAATAGATACACATCTACTAGAAGTGAGGAACAATCTGGATGTTACGGAACAACACCTACATGAACAGTTAACAGTGGTCAGAGAAGCTCTTGAAGAACGTATAATTGAACAAGTCCTAAAGGGGGAGAAAGAAATAATAAATGTTGGATCCCATCAAGCGATGTGGATAACAAATCAAGTGAAGCAGACAATGCAAAAACCCCCATCAGTGTATGAAGCAGCTGATCCATCAGTAAGTACTGATTCAGCAGAATATGGTATTGAATTCGGAGAATCAGCAACCTCCAGGAAGAGAAAGAAACTCCAAAGCAGCAACTACATGCAGAATAGGCTCAGGGAAGTCGAGCTGGATCCACAATCAGGAAGGTGGAGTCCTAATTCCAGAGAAATAATCACAGAATCATGGATACAGTTTGGATATCCTCAAGAATGCCATCAAAGGGTATATCAGTCAGTTGAGTGGGATAAGCATCTGGAGAAACTTGAAAGGAGGAAGAATCACAAGCGAGCATTCCCACATGGCCCTCCTCCTTCTCCCAAGAAGATTCCAAAGCCCATCAGCTACTATCAGAAGCAAAGGAGGAAAGGTGCAAGCAGCAGTAGACCTTGAGGCATCGAATCGAATCGAGAAATAGAATAAGGCAAATGAATGATAATTCTTATTCAAGAACATTTAATCTATCTATGTGATTGCTGCTTAAATGCGTTAATATTGTACACAACAACAACAACAACAACAGAACCCATATAGTCCCCAATCATTGGGGGTATGGGCGGGGGAAGATTGGAAACAGACCTAACCTTTGGCACTATGCACAAAGTGGCTTCTCTCAGAGGAGAAATACCTAACCATTGACAATAAATGCACAAAGTGGCTGCTCACAGAGTACCACTGAAATTGTGGCCCCCTATACCGTTGCGTTTGCTGCGGAATCATGCCCTCAAATCAAAGCCAAAGACATCAGAGAGGGAAGACCCAAGAATCCATTTTGATTTATGTGCACATAACCATGCTCCCTTCATTCAGCATCCAGAGCATTGGTGAAGCACAGGAAAATGCGTTTATATTATCTTATTGTTAAATCTTTATGTATGTGACATTTATCATTGAGGTGAGTTAGGACTTCTTCAAATAGTGGGAGATTATTGGGAAATGTGCCCTGCAATGTTCCTGATTTAAAGAAGCACTCAACTCAATGATAAAAGCATTGTGTATTTAATGTTATATCTAGTTAATGCTTGCACAGATCAGACAATATGTCCAGTACTTTAATAATTTACCTAAGTACAATATCGTCGAAAAGGACTAGACATATCGTCGAAAAAGAGTACGCATGTCGTTGAAATGATGTGCAAAGCAAAGCCGAATGATCATTTCGATTATCGTCGAGCAACATGCGTATGATGATATCGTTGTGACATCAGAACTACAACACCTCACAACGATATCAGAAAGCCGATATGAAGGAGAAGAATCAAGCACAAAAACAAGTCAGATGTCGACGATATCGACGTAAAGAAGCCATGTCGTAGATAAGGCTAAGTAAGACAGATATCGTCGTAAAGTAGCCATGTCATTGGAAAGGCTAAGTAAGACAGATGTCGATGATATCGACGTAAAGAAGGCTTGACGTTGAGAAGACTAAGGAAGATAGTAGTTGCTGAAGAATTGTTTATCGACATGATATTGATTATGTCGTCGACAAGTTAAGGTGGTTACAACGATATCGAGCACTCAAGAAGATTACGCCGACATCAGCTAGATGACTTCATGTCTTCTTAAGTGCAAGTCCAAGACATCAACAAGTCCTGCCGTCGAGATATTGTCCATATCATGGTAGCGATGGAAATATCATCAAGACAGATTCAAAAGTTGCAAGACGCGCTGTCAACATTTAATGCCGCCGCCTGATTATCCAATCAGCGTGTGCTCTTAAGGTATGGGCGTCTATCAGTGAAGAACATCATAGGTGATTGTTAAGCGGCTCCTTCGTCCTATAAAAGGGAACAGTGGTTGCCCTAAAGAGAGTGTGGAATACAACAAAAAACAAGAAAGACCAGAATGGAGAATCGAAGAAGAATCCTGCTGGGCAATACAACAGTAAAAGCTGCGGAGAAGAATCGATATTAAGCAGAGGAGAACAAAAATGCACATCCAGTGTTCTCCAAATTGCAGTCAAGCCACATCGAATGATAAGAGTCATTCTCGTCAAGAAGCCAATCAACATCAGGCAAAAGAAGAAGGCTTGAAGAAGATCTGTGCGACCAAGATTCAAATCAGAAGTATCTTCTTCATGAAAAGAAGTCGATCTCCACCAGGCAGAAGAATCCTTATTTTAACTCTCCTTGTAAGGCTTGCGGGCCAAAACTGTAAGATCTGTTTTCAGATCTATGTGTCAATCTTGAGGGCTTGAGATCTTTGAGGCTTGAGGGTCAGGGAAGAGGACTTGTGGGTCCAACCGTATCAAGCTTGCGGGCTTAGGTACAGTGAAGGGGCTTGCGAGCCTAGGTTATAGGACTTGCGGGTCCAAGGGGTAAGACTTGCGGGTCTGTGTTGTGTAGGGCTTGAGGTCCTGAGTGTCGAGCTTGCGGGCTCGGGTGCAGTGAAGGGGCTTGCGGGCATATGCTGCAGGGACTTACGGGTCCGAGTTGTAAGGCTTGCGGGCCAGAGAAATTGGTGGAGTTTGCCGAGCCTAGCACACTGCTAGGCAGGCGCAGAGGGAAAGAGGACTACTCAAGACACCCTGTCTTGAGGAACCTCTATTAATTCCTATGTGTTTTCTGTTTTGTGCCTCTAATATCCAAATCTGTTAACCAGAATTCAAGAACACTAACAGGGGAACTAAGCAATTTGAAATACCTATTCACCCCCCTCTAGGTGATAAGTCGACACTCAATAACTAACATCGATGATAAGTTAACGCAGGGTGTTAACTTCTTAATGCACGGTGTTAAGAGTTAGAGCAGGGCGTTAACTTTTAAAGAGGGGCGTTAAGAGTTAAAGCAGGCGTTAACTCTCTTTCCAGAGAATCATCTCCATTTAGCATACTACTCATAGGGATGTGTAGTTATAGTTCCTGTACAACCTGCACACTATAAACACACAAAATAAAAGATCAAATACAACACTGTATTTGTTATTCTCAAACCAAGAGATGCGAAACATAGGCTCCAACATTGCCAACTCACATGGGGATGAATATAGTGTTTTTTAGGGGTGACCGAAATTTCACCATTAATGGTGGAATCCCAAGCTTTGCCTCTTCCCCTCCCTAAATTGTCTCCTTAAAAAGCCTCAATGAGTGAGGGAGATGAGTTTCCCCCACTTTCCAGAAGAAGTTGAGCCCTCTAAACCCATATCGGCATGACACTTAAAGCTCCACGACCAACAATGGCGGACCGATGATCGGCGCGACTACAGGACACCACTCAGGTCCTCCCTCACTCTCTCTCTCAATGGATAGATCTTAGATCAAATTAGGAGAGACATCGGGCTCAATTGAGGTCGATCCCTCGAGAGAAAATTCAGATTTTCATGAAAAAATGGTGTTCGGGTTTGCCGGAATCGGCCTCTCCGGTGGCCGTCCCGCCGCCCGACAATAGCCACAACCTCAACGGAGGTGGTGGTGGTGGTGGTGGCCGGCCAGGGAGGTGGCCGGATGGCCGAGAAAGCAAGTCAAAAATGGCTTCATGAAGAGGAAATCAGGTCGGTTGGCTGGAGCTTGAAGACGAAATCGTGACCCTCCATCTTCCTGTACAGATTATAAAATATTATGATTATTTAATGTTATAATTTCTCCTAGGAATACATGTTTTGGAAATTGAAAACTGAAGGCCTTAGATGCCTTTTTAGGAAACATTGCTTGAGACATCATTTGTAGATCTTTGTGTCTAGTTTAATTTAAAATTGATTTCAGCCGATTTGGCCCACCGGTTTGACCGCAACACTCACTTTTGTGCAAGGTGTCATAGGGTTGACCATAGATTGATTTGAGTGCCCCCATCAATCCCGCCATCCAAATGCTTTGAAATTTGGAACATAGGCTATTTATATCCACACCCTCAACATATCCAAAATGAGAATTTTAGGAGAACCTTTTTCTATAGTCTTTGCAAACATTTAATAAATCATGTATGAATTAATTTTAGAGTCTTGAGACCTCCAAACCCTACCAAATTTTGGTGGGTGGTCCTTAGGATCATGACATGACTCTGGTAAAAATTTCATCCCATTTAGGATTGATTTGGTTTGGTAATTAAGTAACCCAAATTTGGTCAAACTAGGGGATATTAGGACAAATGCGCACTTGATGGATTTGAGGGGTCAAACCTCTTCCAAATGTTATGAAACTTTGACCACTGATTTAGTATTACATAAAACACCCCCACAAGTGGTCTTGGATGGTTTGGAATGGTTGTGCCCTAGAACCCTAGTTCAAACCCTAGGGTTGTATATTGAACCAATTGAAGGACATATGGTCATATGTCATCAGAGTGGCTTGGAACTTGGTAGAGAAGTTTCTAGGGTGGTGTTATGCCCTAGATAATTTACTTGGAATTTTTAGGAACATTTATCCCCTCTGAATTAATTAAGAACCAAATAGAGCAATTCCTTATAAGAAGGATTTACATATTTATTTAACCTTGGATGTTCATGGAATTTTGGTAGTGAACTTGTATTAGTTATATTATTCTTTGATAATTTTATTAATTTTAGATTGATCTATGTAGTACTTCATTCACAAGTCCATTGTTTGACCTATTTACAAGGGGAACTAATTAATGGTTTAATATTCACTGAAAAATCATGAAACTTGGTCAGAGGACTTTTTAGGGCAAGTATATGATCTGTTAATTTTAGTATAAATTTTGGATGAATTTATATATGGTTCCCTTCACAAAGTGCCCTAGGATTTGTTTATCTAAATAAAGGATTTATATGGTCAAATGAGTTTGGAAAATTATGGAACTCAAGCAGTGAACTTTTATGATCACCTTAGACACCTATTAACCCAAAATTGTAGGAATAAATTGTTATGCAAGTTTAACTTAATAATACACTCACCGACATCATGTTGTTGCGAGTGGTTAGTTGGCTTGGTCTTACGAGTAGTAGGCTCGGTGGTGGTAGGTACGGACGAGTTAGTCCGGCGAGTCGGTGGCTCGGAAGGTTATTGTGATGAGCAGGTTAGCCCGGGGAGCCTATGGCTCAGAGATATATAGTAATCATATTTGTATGTGCTTGAAGGTGGTGGGTATTTAGTATTGGACGGTCGTTCACACCGACGTCGATACTTTGACTCGGCAAGTGTGGTTTTCACTTATCTAAGGAAGTCTGGTGGACCATTCAGCAAGAGTACGCAGGCGCTCCGCGGTTGTGTTCTTTGCATTGAGGCATACGAAAGGTCTAGGTTAGGTAGTATGAATACCAACCTAGAGGTGGGCGAGGCACAACCCACCGCTTCGGTTTGCCACTATGGGAGTTATCCTAGGAGTTTTTCTAGCTCCAAAAAGGGGGAATTAAAGGTCAGTGCGCATAGAGTCAGGTGTGTGTTGCATTTGTATGAACATAACATTAACCTGCATAACACTACATGTCATAGCATTAACATTGCATTTCAACCCCTACCCCTATCGTATAAATTGGTATGTATCTTTTTATATGATAGACCTTGTTAAACTACCCCTTGGTCTATAGGCCTGTATGTGCATTCCTATAAATCAAGGTTATCTTTCTTACTTACTTCTCTTTACTTTATCTGTGGTAGCTAACTGTAGCTTCCACTTTACTCTGTTATTATTCTTTACATGTTCTTTACCTTACTTTACTTACTGTTTATATATATATACACACCTCTGTAGTGGTAAATATTCCTGTAGCTAGGTCATGCCATCTGCTAAATTTTATACCCCTTGCTGTCCTCCGCTTCATCCTTCCCGCACGGTGCCTAGGAGCCACTTGGGGGCGAGGTGGGGAAACGAGGCTTAGTCTTTTTGACTAACGGTTGGTGAACCATATCATTTTAGGGGATCGAGGAAATGCACCACCACTAGAGGCCGGTGCAGATGGAGGCGGGCCAGTCTAGCACAGGAGCTCCAGTCTCAGGATCAATGAGTGTTTATTAGTAGTTTGCTTCCGCGAGAGATCTTGTATCGAGGTTATGATGTATTGGGCAGGAGCCGCTTTTTATTACTACCCTTTTATTCAGTAATTATCTGTGGACATCTATCTTTATGATTTTATATATCATGTGATGTGGACTTGGACTTATTTTTGTTTATTTGTACTTTTCTTCTTCTTTGATCGATATTGCCGGCAGGATCGTCATTTTGTAGTGGCAACCTTCCCGAGTGGTGGTGTGACCGCAAAGCGGAGGTTTTGGGCATAAGACCCGGTTTTGTAGCAAAAAAATGGGGTCTTACAGTGAGTTACATGGAGAATTGTTTTTCGAGGGTGACAGACCGCCACTCGTTACAAAGATTTTGCTATGTCCTTTCCGCACTTAGGAGTCGATTTTGTTGAAGTGCCATCATGGATCCTCTTCAGTGCGGAATTTGGTGGTGCTTCCTCCAATAGAGCGTTGTAGAGAAGCTTTGGAGAAGAACGTTGAGAAGCGGCCTGGAGCTGAATGTTCTAAAGCAGTCTCATCCCCCACTCCACTGAGGTCCTCCCAAAGTACTTGGAGTAAAGCTGGGAAGATCTTCCAAAAATCCACGCCGGAAAACTCAAGAGCTCCTCCTCCTCCCGATGTCCAAGGTCCCTTCAAATGGAGGCCTGCCCCTCCTTTTATAGTTTTTGAGGGGGCATTCTGGTAACTACCTCATGCTGATTCCTGGGCGATCGAATGAGAATGCTTGATTCGGGGCACGCAAATTGTATACTTTGGAATTATGATGAGTATTGTAACGCCCCTGAATTCCCAGGATTCATTTGAATCCTTCTTTGACGTCATTTTTGACATAAGGCGTTACGTTAGTGCGAAGTTCGCGGTGCGCCGCTGTTTGTGCGTTCTTTCAGTCAAGTTGACCAAATTTTAGAGTGTGTCGGATTTGGAAAATTTTACGTTAGGAAGTTAAGTTAATTAATTTTAGAAAGGCTCGTCGAAGTTTCGTTGCGATCCGAGCGTTTTTAGAGCCCCGGTGATTTTCCAAAGATTTATATAATTATCGTTCGCCGTAAACTTCCGAAATTTATATCTTGAGTTTGGCTCATCGTAATTTGATTTTGACTTCTCCGTTGGATTCATTGTGCCGACTTTTGTCTTCGGTGTGATTTTCATTAGAATCGACGACCGTTGGTTCGGCCATTCTTTTCTTATTTTTCTTCTTCTTCATATTATTATTACTATTATTGTTGTATGATCGGTTGTCAGCCATTATAAATCCATTATATATTTATATTATTATTATACTCCTTCTGCCATCCACTATCTATAAATATATCAATATTACTATTCTTCTCCATCTTCTTCTTCCTAAATTCCTGAACCGAGCCTGAGGTTTCGAGAGGGTTGAAAGAGGGTTTTTCTTCCTTCCGTTGACTGTCGAAGGAGCTCGAGAGCTCAGATTCGTCGTCTGAGCATTGTTTTGGAAAGCTCTCGCCATGCTTTTCGCATGCATGGTAAGTTTCTTCCATTTCGTAGATTTTTGGCGCTAGGGTTAGCGGCGCTAATTTCACATTTTGTTCTAATCTTCGTAGATTCTTCATGCTTAGGCGGTGGTTGAGCCGATCCTTGGAGTGGAGGGCTTGAGAGGCCATTTTTCGGTGATCCGAGTAAAGGCAAGTGGTGGTTTGCTCTTTCTTCCCCATGGCATGTATGTTTCTTTAGAACTCTTTTAATCTTCTTTCTTTATATATATATACAAATATATTTTTGGTGATTAGTGTTGTTGGATGTTGTGAATTGAGGTTGTTCTGTAGTCCAGATTTGGGTTGTGTATGGAGAAGGTTGGTTAGCTTAGGAAAATATTTCTTTGGAATTTTTTTCTGTCTAAGTACAAATCAACGGGTCATCCCATTGATAGAAAGGACCTCCCATTGATCAGCGGGACCATCCCGTCGATCTCTGGTCTCAGCTGCTTCATGGTTTTTGTTTGTTTTCTCTAAGGCAAAATCGACAGGACATCACGTCGATCGACGAGACCTCCCGTCGATCGGCGGGACAATCCCATCGATCTTTGACCTTAGCTGAGTAGACTGATTCTCTCAAGTCAGAATTGACGGCTCTTCCCGTCGATCGACGGGAACGTCCGCCGATCGATGGGACAGCCAGTCAATTTCTGCCTTTTCCCTTGTTGAAACTCTTTTTCCTGGTTTGTTTCTCTTCCCCTTTAATGCTAGTTTCCTTCCCCTTTTATGCAAATGTAGTTTTGACTGTGGTCTTTCTTGTTGTCTTGATAGACTCTTTCAGAAAGGTCCTTTCCTGTGTATTCTCAGAAATCATGTTTCTTCTTGTGTATTTTGATTCCTGTTTATAATATAGACTTCTTCCATCATTTTCTCTGGGTATTTCCAAAATTTATTGGAATTTTTGTCCTGAATTTTATCAGTCTTTCTGTCCAGAATTTCTGTCCAAAACTCCCAAGTTTTCTGTGTAATCTGCCTTTACCTTTTGAGTATTTAAACCTTCCAGACCCAGTCTTCTATGTAATTTTTGTGTTAACTTTCTCAGTGAAGGGTAATGCTTCCTCCTCACTGTCTTTATTAATCTGGTTGAATGCAAAGTTTTCCTTAAGGGTTGTGGCCTGCAAATAGCAGTCCTTCTCCTTGATGACCCCTTTTTCCTGAAATCTTATTATGCTAGGTTCTCTTGTTAGCTGTTGTTTTTTCTTATGGATCTTATTTGATTTTTCTTGATACCAGCCAAACTCTTAATTTGTCTGGCTAATGGTTTTCTCATTCTGTGCTTGACTTCTTATGTTAAGAGGTTGTAATCCTCCTTATCTAAAATTTCTCCCTTTGATGTTTCTCCCCCTGACTGTTAGGATGCATGCTTGGCATGCAAACTTTATGCCAAATAAATCTTGAGCTTACTTGTATATTTTTCCATTTCTTTCTTATGTGCAATAACCTTTCATACTCTCTTAAACTTTAATTATGCTAATTGCTTGTTGTTCATGCACTTTCTCCATTCCCTTGGCTTAGAAAAGATCACCCATCTTAATAGTGTTTGTTTTTCCTTCTAAAGCATATTCTTGTGTTTTGGAATGGAGTTTGAGCTTTGATAGTTTGTCTTGGTGGTTATAAGAAGTTTTGTGAATCTAAGTAAAAATCGGGCTCCAGTCCCGTCGATCGACTGGAGGGGCAGGAAAATCTAGTCTGCTAATCTTCTATGTAAGAATCGACAGGACCTCCCGTTGATCGGGCTCCCGTCCCATCGATCGGGCTCCCATCCCGTCGATCGGGTCCTCTTCCAGCCGATTTTCCTTGAAGCTTCCAGTCGACTTTTTTGTTAAGTCTTTCCTCGTTGACTTTGTCACATATTCTGAATTGTTATCTTAAGCTATATTATCTAGCATTTTGAGTCCCTTTGGTGAGAGTTTAGGTTAAGTTATGCCTTATTCATCGTGTTGTTGTGAGAGGTTTGTTGGGAGTCAAATTTTGACTCACCGAGTGTTTTCTAATAATCGTTGAGAATTATTCTGGTGTTTGGCCTTCGTTTTAAGCTTATCTTTGTCTTGTTCCGACACCAAGCCTTGCACGGTGTCGGCTTGTTGAAATCTTCAACCTGTCATTATGTTGAATGTTGATCTAATGATTAAGTGTTGAATCATGTGCTTATTGATTCTCTCGTCTTGAGTTGTGGATAAAACCATCTGAAATCATGTTGTTTTCCTGCTTAGCACTCTTTTGTTTGGCCTGTTGGATTTAAAGAGCGATGTTTGCTCTGTTGGATATTGGGAGCCAGGTATGCTCCATTGGGGTCTGTTGGTTGTGTGAGCTAAGAGTCACCGCCATAGTGCCTCTGTTGGGCTGTTGGTTTGTGTGGACTGGAGTCACCGCCACAACACCCCGGGTTTGGTTTATTTTGGGTTAAGGTTGTTAGTGGATAAAGAACCGCCACCATAGTGCCCATTTATGGATCATACACCTGAGGCCTTGTGTATTGCCCGATGTTAAATGATGCCCTTCTTTCGAGCAGAACAGTCTCAAATGCTTAAACATATATGCTTATATACATGTGTAATATATTATGTTGACCACCACCTCTGAGCCGCAGTATCGGACACGTGGTTGGGTTTGTTCGATTTGACCATTACTTTGGTGCATGCTTTTCTCTTACCGAGTGCACTCGTTTGAGTTGGTTTGGGTTGTTGTAAGCTAATAAATGCTTATCTTTATAGTTCTCCTTTTTGCAATCTATTATTCTAATTGTTGTTAACCCTTGTATTGAATCTTGGTTTTATTCTTGCCAACACTTGCACTTTCTTGTTGGGGTATTCTTTTCTTTTGAATGTCTCAAGCTCGGAGCGGTAGCAGTTCGGGTAGTAGAGTTGGTGTCTTCGGAGCTGCAGTTAGTTGTAGTTGTTCGTTCTCCTTTCATTGTTGTGAGGTGGTTGTTCCTTTGCTTTAGCTGTAGCTTTGGCTCTTCAATGTTAGTTTACTTGCTAGCTTTTCTGTTGTTACTTGCTAGTCAGTTTATATACTTGCTCTCTAGGAAGTTTTATGTTAGGATGTATGAGTTATTTTATGTATAGAAAATGGCATTCTTGCATAACATGATTTTCTAGTAAATGTCACATATTTGAAGATTGTAGAAAAACCTTTCTTTACTTATACTAAATTTAGAGATGTGCACATCATTTTTGAACTGTTTGATCTTCATGCTCCTGTAGGATATATTGAACCTATTTTCCGCTGCGTAAGTTGATGCGATATTTCGGCAAGTGCACCGGTCGAGCAAGTAATAAAGTTTGGGAATAGGATCCCCGAGTGTCGGTCTCTTGAGGAATGCAGGTTGGGTGAACGAATCGCGTTGTGTGACTATTGTTACACAAGCGTAAACAAACACACAAAGGGGGGGGGGGGGTTGGTTGGGTTTTCCTACTCTTAACAACAATGAAGGAAATGCGGGTCTAAAGCACCGCTTCGCAAGGCGAGATGGATGCGACGGCCGCAATGCCGTGCTTCGTGAGGCGGATGGAGTGTGCTCTAGTGCGGGAAGGCGAGGGTCGCAAACACCTCTTCACAAACGCCGTTAGCTCTTGCTAATGCGGATCGAACACCTTGAGTGCGTGAATGAGTGAGTGGATGAGTGGAGGCGAAGCGATTCACAAGCAAGTAATGATGAAAAGAGAAGAAACATTCATTTCATTTAAACCAAACATCATGATATTCAAGTTTAAAAGATTCAAAGATTACAACGAAGGAGAGAGGAATAGAGATAACCAATGGATGAAGACTAGCGGCCGTTCACGGCCGGAATGGTAGTTTGTCAAGCTACCTCCGGACTCGGGCGGACTGTGCTTCCGGTGTAGAGAAACTGTCATGATCTCTCTACGTGGTTCCGTCGTCTTCTACCTCAGGATTCCTCTTCTTCTCACCGGACTGGAGTGGAAAATAGCTGCTTGAGGGCTTGAGCATGGTGGAGAATGCTCCCGGACAATGGAGAAATACTTGGAATGGTTGGAGAGGACTTCCCCTTGCTTAGGAGATGAAGTGGAGGTGTCCAGGAATGGAAATCGCCGGCGTACGGACTGCCACTCGCGCTCTCGGCGGCTCCCTCCCGCCCTAAAAGTGGAACATGCATATATATAGGCGCTGGAATGAATACTGCGCACGGTCATTAGCGCACGACCAGTGGTCGTGCGCACTGGAGTTCTGCGATCGTGCGCGCTGCCTGGGCGGAGCCTGAAATGAAAGAAATTTATAAAATACATGTTTGTACAACCAGTGGCGCACGACCAGTGGTCGTGCGCACTATCGTAAGTGGTCGTGCAATAAGCAAGACAGAACTCAGAAAATGGGCGTTAAGTGCGCACGATCAGTGGCGCACGACCAGTGGTCGTGCGCGATAGAGCCAGTGATCGTGCGCAGTGTTCCTGTACAGAATTGTACCGTGAACACCTGCACGACTCCTGTTCCAGCATACAACACCAGTCTAGCCACTGAAGGTGGCACTTAACACTGCATGAAAACTAGTAACGAAGATGAACAAGAAATAACACCAAAACGGGCCTAGAAGTGCACTTAGCATGGAGTATTAAATAGGAATGAAAACATGTCTAAAGTGAAGTGCAAAGACTAGAAAATCGGCCCAGATGAGTCCATAAATGTGTATATAAGTGGGACTCATCACACCCCCAGACTTACCTGTTTGCGCGTCCCGAGCAAACGAATTCGGCGGAGTGTGAAAATGGTAGTTAACAAAGAAAATTACACAAAGGAGTACAATGCGAAGTAGCAAAAGCATGCAAATAGAAATTTAGTAAAAAGAAATTCTAACTATGCTAACTAATTTACGAAAGTATTAGAGCGTAAGTAGAGATTTAGTTATACTCAGTTGGTGAATTATGAAGAATTCGAACGATCATGCCCGGTGTGAAAGTAACAAGACACTAAGGCGGGTGTTGCACAAGGTCGGGGTTTAGGAATAACTCCGCTGAAATCCATCAACGTCGTGAACCATACGCTCGCCCGGTCACACTCTCTCCACGGCGTTAGCAAACTCACAAGTCAAATCAATAGGGCTTTTAGGATTATATTGGGGCTTAGGTTGCGGTATGATATTCAAATTTAAACACGATGGCTACGCAACCCAAGTGAGCTAACGGAACGCTGCACCACACAAAACCAAAAACAATGCTCGTGTGACACACCCCCAAACTTTTCATGAAAACTAGGTGTGCACACGGCCTACTTCACAATTACCAACAGATTTTCTATTTAGCTCGGAAGGATTTCTTTACGACATATTTCTTTTTCAGATTTTTTTTTCTTTTAACAACATACTTTTCTTCTTTTACTTATCCTCGGGTTGGTTCAAAATCAGCAAATAAAATTTATTTCTTTATCACATCACAAAGATTCCAAAAATCACACCAAATCAAGAACATGAGTGCAGATAAATATCTATTTGGTTGCGAAAGTGGGCAAGGCTTCAGGCCTTGGTGAATGGAGGAGGAGTTGTAACAAGGAAGTGGTAGGCACAAATGTTGGCTTGCAAAGGTGAGCGAATAGGACACGAAAAGCTAAGGCTCAAACTAGCCAAAAGGTGGCCTATATCATATTTAACTCAAAGAATCGCTCACACCCATGCTTCAAGAGTCGCTTGGGGCAAGTTCTTAGCCCACGAGAAAGGTAAACCTTCCTCCCGACTCGAGCAACACACAACTAGTGCTTGTGAACACACAACACCGGGTTATCACCAATTTCGTTCACATTCACCATTTGAGTATAACAAATCTAAAACTACGCAAAAAAAATACTAATCATAAATTAAACGCATAGAAATAATTTAGTTTTACTCAAATTCTACTGCAGCAAGCGGGTGCGACTAGAACACTGCTCGAGTCAACATCGCACTCCAAATAGTAATTCCTAAGCTAACACCCCAATTCACATTCCTAACCAAAATAGTTTATTTCGAAACAACACAAATAGGAAAGCGCGCGCTCATGTGGGTGAAGTGGTGCATGAAGCGTGGAATAATGATGATGGTACTGAAAAATATAAGCACTTCTAGCATGCGGTGCAACTCGTACGCATAGTGGATAACACATGCTCTCCCCCAGAATTAATCTACACATTACATCACAAAACTGAAAGCTAGGAGGGAGAAGTGTTACCCAATGCTCAGAATTGAGCATACCGGAGGATTGGCGCTAATTTCGTGCACAATCCGCAGCATCCGCCAACACGAAGTACAAAGCACCCCTGCAAACGGTACAACTAAAAGCAGCAAAAATAGATAAAAACTGAATTGAAACAAGTTAGAAAAACAAAAACAACAAATCTGGGTTGTCTCCCAGCAGCGCTTTTGTTTTATGTCCTTAAGCTGGACCAAATACCTGTATTATAAATGTTTAAAGAGTGCAGAAATTACACAATAGTGCATAAGAGAAAGTTTCACAAAATAAGAGATAAACAAAACATCAGCTGTAAGCGCTTTTATGGTGCTCGTCTCCTAATGTCACCAACTGACACTCCTTGTTTATAATTGTGCCATCGTATAGCTTCAGTCGATGCCCATTGACCTTAAATTTGTCTCCCTTATCCCCTGATATTTCGATGGCACCAAAGGGAGTGACATCGGTCACTGAGAAAGGACCGCTCCACCTCGATTTTAACTTCCCTGGAAAGAGGCGGAGACGGGAGTTGTAAAGCAGCACTTGGTCCCCAATTTTGAACTCCTTAGGGATGATGTGTCGATCATGCCATTTTTTTGTTTTCTCTTTGTAGATGCGAGGATTTTCATAAGCGAAATGTCGGAGCTCTTCCAATTCGTTGAGTTGTGAATGACGCACCATGGCCGCGGCTCCAATGTCCATGTTCAACAGTTTGGTTGCCCACAATTCTTTATGCTCCAGCTCCACAGGAAGGTGGCATGCCTTGCCATAGACTAATTGAAACGGAGTCATGCCGATAGGTGTTTTGAAAGCGGTTCGGTAAGCCCATAATGCGTCGTCGACCTTTTTAGACCACTCCTTCCTATTTGAATGTATTGATTTCTCGATTATTCGCTTGAGCTCGCGGTTGGATACTTCTACTTGTCCACATGTTTGGGGGTGGTACGCTAAGGAAATTTTATGATGGACCCCAAACTTTTTCATGAGCTGCACAAACTGCTTATTACAAAAATGACTACCGCCGTCGCTGATAATAGTTCTCGGCATCCCAAACCTGGAGAAGATATTCTTGTGGATAAAATGTAGCACCGTGCTGGCATCATTCGTGGCAACCGCCTCGGCCTCCACCCATTTTGAGACATAATCAACTGCCACAATGATATAATGCTTACCATGAGACATTGGGAAAGGACCCATAAAGTCTATCCCCCAGACATCAAATGGTTCGCAGACCAGCATGTTATTGAGGGGCATCTCGTCACGCCGGGAGATATTTCCGGTCCTTTGGCATTCGTCACACTTGGTGACATAAGCATGGGCGTCCCTGAAGAGGGTTGGCCAAAATAATCCGCATTGCAAGATTTTTCGCGCTGTTCGAACGGCCCCGAAGTGCCCGCCAGCTTCTCTATCATGGCAGTGCTGCAGTATAGACTGAAACTCGGCTTCAGGAACGCAGCGCCTGATAATTCCATCACTGCACGTATGGAATAAGAGCGGGTCTTCCCAAAAATAGAATTTTGAATCAGAGGCAAGCTTCCGTCTCTGCTGAGGGGACAGATTCGGAGAGAGGGTTTTACAAGCCAAGTAGTTAGCAATATCAGCGTACCATGGGGCTATTGGATGAGGCGTAGTGATTGCGAATAACTTTTCATCCGGGAAATAATCGTTCGTTTCCTCCACAAAGTTGTTGGGGATGTCGGCCGCCATGTCGTACTCCAACCGCGAAAGATGATCAGCTATCACGTTCTCCACCCCTTTCTTGTCTTTGATTTCAAAATTGTATTCCTGCAAAAGTAAAATCCAACGAATCAGACGCGATTTGGATTCTTTTTTGCTGAAAAGATACCTGAGTGCAGCGTGGTCCGTGTACACGATTACTTCGGAAAGTACCAAGTATGAGTGAAATTTTTCAAAGGCGAAGACCACGGCTAGCATTTCTTTCTCCGTGGTGGTATAGTTTGCTTGCGAGCTGTTGAGAGTTCGACTGGCATACGCAATGGTGTGAAAAGTCTTATCTTTCTTTTGACCGAGTACAACACCTACGGCCACATCACTTGCGTCACACATGATAATAAAGGGTAAATTCCAGTCGGGTGCCACCAAGATTGGAGCCGAGATGAGTTGTCCCCGTAAAGTTTCAAAGGCCTGCATGCATGCATCGTCGAAGTGGAAGGGGACATCCTTAACAAGTAAGCGAGATAAAGGCTTCGAAATGGATGAAAAGTCCTTAATAAACCTTCGATAGAATCCCACATGACCAAGAAAACTTCGGATACCTTTCACTGATGTAGGCGGAGGGAGGTTTCTAATAACACTTACCTTCGCTTGATCCACCTCGAGCCCTTGGCAGGAAACCTTATGCCCCAACACAATTCCTTCGCGCACCATAAAATGGCATTTCTCCCAGTTCAAGACAAGATTGGTGTCCTCACACCGCTTCAAAGTCTTGGCCAAATTCGCGAGGCAAGAATCGAAGCTGCTGCCAAAGAGAGTAAAGTCATCCATGAAAACTTCGAGGAAGTCTCCCACCATGTCAGCGAAAATAGCGAGCAGACATCGTTGGAAGGTTGCGGGGGCATTACACAGTCCGAATGGCATTCTTTTAAATGCAAAGGTACCTGAGGGACATGTAAATGTTGTTTTGTCTTGATCAGACGGGTCTATTAAGATTTGATTGTAACCTGAGTACCCATCCAAGAAACAGTAGTAGTCCTGCCCCGCTAACTTTTCTAACATCTGATCAATGAAGGGGAGTGGGAAATTGTCCTTACGTGTAGCATCATTTAGCTTGCGGTAATCGATGCAGACTCTCCACCCGGTGATCATTCGGGCAGGTAGCAACTCATTCTTTTCATTGACAACAACGGTGATCCCTCCCTTTTTCTGTACCACCTGAACTGGGCTGACCCATTTGCTGTCGCTGATTGGGTAAATGATACCAGCGTCTAAGAGCTTTATCACTTCTGCCTTCACTACCTCTTGCATTTTTGGGTTCAAACGCCTTTGGGGCTGTGCTGAGGGTTTGTACTGATCTTCAAGGAGGATCTTATGCATGCAGACCGTGTGGCTGATTCCCTTAATGTCTGCAAGAGAGCGTCCGAAGACTTTATGGTACTTTCTCAGCACACCCACTAATGCGGTTTCGTTGGCGGCGGAAAGAGCTGGGGAGATAATCACTGGATGCGTGGCATTTTCTCCAAGAAAAACATACTTTAGAGAATCCGGTAGTTGTTTGAGAGCCGGATAAATGTTTGGATCAGCAGAATCGCTGGATGGCCCTCCGATTGAATGTGGACTATCGGGCTGGTTCGAATGAGCACCGTCATTGCCCAAGTCCTCGTGCCGCCAACACATCTCGCAGTCATCCAAACCCACATCGATCTGGTCATCGAATTCTTCAAGCAGCTCAGTCGGTTCGCATTCCGTGATTTGGAAGAGTTGCGATGGGTTGTGGACGTTAAAGGATATAGCGTCCTCCCCCAATCTGAGCGTGAGCTCCCCCTGCTCCACATTAATGATAGCACGAGCTGTAGCGAGAAAGGGCCGCCCCAAGATAATGGGCACCATAGTATCAACCTTCATGTCGAGGATGACAAAATCGGCTGGAAATGCGAGGCTGTTTACTACTATTGTGAGGTCCTTGACAATTCCAGACGGTTTCTTGATCGACCGATCAGCTAGCTGTAGCATTACCCGTGTCGGCTTCAAGGTCCCTACACTTAGTTCACGAAAGATAGAGAGCGGCATCAAGTTGATTGATGCTCCCAAATCACAGAGGAGCTGGCTGAAACGGTGATGACCGATCCTGCAAGGAATAGTGAAGCTGCCCGGATCTTTGCACTTTGTGGGCATATTGGAGATGATGGCGGAGCACTCCTCAGTGAGGTCGATAGTCTTGAGATCCCCCAACAGTTTCCGCTTCGAAATCAAGTCTTTCAAGAACTTGGAGTAGCCCGGCATTTGATAAATGGCTTCAATCAGAGGGATGCTCACTTGCACTCCTTTCATTATTTCCAGGAATTTGCGGAACTGCTTCTCGAATTTCTCGTTTCGCAACCTGTGGGGGAATGGGGGGTGAACAACACTTCCCGAGGGTTGTGCCTCACTCACGAGGTCTGGCTCAACATGAATCTGAGTCTGCTTCTCGGTCATGTCTGAATTACACTTGTCAGTGGGCCTTACAAGCGGTTCCTGTCGAGGAGGATTGTCAACACCTCTACCGCTTCTCAATCGCATGGTATTCACCGACTCCGGATGCTGAATTGCAAGCCCAGAAACGACATTGGTAAGAGTCCCTATAGTGGAGTGAAGCTGTTGAATTGCGGAAGATTGGTCATTCATTTTATCCAGCATCCCGACCACCAAAGCTGCTAACGGCTCCGTTTGCCCTGACGGCACGTGACCCGCTGCTCCGTGGAATGTTACTGCATTCACTTCAGCAGTACTGGGGGGAAGAATGACATGACTCCAGTGCTGGCTGGTGTGAACAATATTCACGACCACTTCCCACGTGTCCTTCCCCGATTTATTAAACAGGGCCCCTCCGGCTGCCACATCGAATAACAGACGGAATTTGTCCAGCACGCCGAAATAGAAAATCTTAATTAGAAAGACTTCTGATAGATCTTCACGATAGCATCCCCGATGCAGGGATTGAAAACGCTCCCAAGCATCAATTAGCGTCTCCTCCTTTCCCTGCCCGAAGGTTATGAGTTCCCTGTACTTGTCCAACACTCGGGTACAGTGTTGAAACTCATGCAAAAATCTCCCCTCGAGCTGCTTCCATGAGGTCGCCTCTCTTTTCCGGAAATCCCAGTACCATCTTTTGGCTTTATTATGTAGGGAAAATGAAAATTCTAGGATCTTTTGCGGGTCATTTTCAACTCCACTGAATATACATGTATAGTAAATTTCTAAGAAGTCATGCACGTGTTGTACCGCATCTTCATGTTTATCCCCACTGAACTTGCAGTTCCCAGTCATATACTCAATGATGTCGGAGGAAATCCCGAAGTCATGATCATTTCTTTGTGCTTGAACCTTTAGATCATTTAAACTTCCTTGATAGATGTATTCCTGAATGGAGGTCATGCTAGGAATACTTGAAACCCAAAAGATTAGCGCACGATGGAAAGAGCGAAGGTAAAGAGATGTGCGTATCAAAAATAAGCAAAGACAACAGAGGTAAACAAAGAGAAATAATAAAAGAGAAAACTTCCTTGTGCAACGATTCTTCACGCAAACGAATTCATCACGTCTGCATTCCCCGGCAACGGCGCCAAAAACTTGATGCGATATTTCGGCAAGTGCACCGGTCGCGCAAGTAATAAAGTTTGGGAATAGGATCCCCGAGTGTCGGTCTCTTAAGGAATGCAGGTTGGGTGAACGAATCGCGTTGTGTGACTATTGTTACACAAGCGTAAACAAACACACAAAGGGGGGTTTTGGTTGGGTTTTCCTACTCTTAACAACAATGAAGGAAATGCGGGTCGAAAGCACCGCTTCGCAAGGCGAGATGGATGCAACGGCCGCGATGCCGTGCTTCGTGAGGCGGATGGAGCATGCTCTAGTGCGGGAAGGCGAGGGTCGCAAACACCTCTTCACAAACGCCGTTAGCTCTTGCTAACGCGGATCGAACACCTTGAGTGCGTGAATGAGTGAGTGGATGAGTGGAGGCGAAGCGATTCACAAGCAAGTAATGATGAAAAGAGAAGAAACATTCATTTCATTTAAACCAAACATCATGATATTCAAGTTTAAAAGATTCAAAGATTACAACGAAGGAGAGAGGAAAGAGATAACTAATGGATGAAGACTAGCGGCCGTTCACGGCCGGAATGGTAGTTGTCAAGCTACCTCCGGACTCGGGCGGACTGTGCTTCCGGTGTAGAGAAACTGTCACGATCTCTCTACGTGGTTCCGTCGTCTTCTACCTCAGGATTCCTCTTCTTCTCACCGGACTGGAGTGGAAAACAGCTGCTTGAGGGCTTGCGGATGGTGGAGAATGCTCCCGGACAATGGAGAAATACTTGGAATGGTTGGAGAGGACTTCCTCTTGCGTAGGAGATGAAGTGGAGGTGTCCAGGAATGGAAATCGTCGGCGTACGGACTGCCACTCGCGCTCTCGGCGGCTCCCTCCCGCCCTAAAAGCGGAACAGGCATATATATAGGCGCTGGAATGAATACTGCGCACGGTCATTAGTGCACGACCAGTGGTCGTGCGCACTAGAGTTCTGCGATCGTGCGCTCTGCCTGGGCGGAGCCTGAAATGAAAGAAATTTATAAAATACATGTTTGCACAACCAGTGGCGCACGACCAGTGGTCGTGCGCACTATCGTAAGTGGTCGTGCGATAAGCAAGACAGAACTCAGAAAATGGGCGTTAAGTGCGCACGATCAGTGGCGCACGACCAGTGGTCGTGCGCGATAGAGCCAGTGATCGTGCGCAGTGTTCCTGTACAGAATTGTACCGTGAACACCTGCACGACTCCTGTTCCAGCATACAACACCAGTCTAGCCACTGAAGGTGGCACTTAACACTGCATGAAAACTAGTAACGAAGATGAACAAGAAATAACACCAAAACGGGCCTAGAAGTGCACTTAGCATGGAGTATTAAATAGGAATGAAAACATGTCTAAAGTGAAGTGCAAAGACTAGAAAATCGGCCCAGATGAGTCCATAAATATGTATATAATTGGGACTCATCATAAGTACTGTTTTCTACTAGTGGACTAGTTGATCCACTGGACCGAGGGACACGGTCTTAAGCTAAAAATGTAAATTCTTTTTATTTAACTCAATCATTTCACGTCTTGTATAATTGTTCGTAAGGAGTGTTTGCCTGAGCGTCTGTAGTTGTCCCCTGCAGGATGTGACATCATAATGCGTATTTTCCTCTGGCTCTGACAATATTCATTAAATTTGTGGGAAAATGCGGGTTGTGATAGTTGGTATCAGAGCCAGGTTAGTCGGGTTGCTGGAATAGTCTGGTTGGCCCGGTTAAATGCCCGGTAAGAATCGTTATTCATTGCATACACACACCAAAGGGTCATCCGTATGTCCCTCGGTCCAGTGGATCATAAGAAGTATCGAGCTAATGGACATCCTACTAATGGACCAAGGGAAAATACGGGTTGTGACAGTTGGTATCAGAGGGAGGTTAGTCAGGTTGCTGGGAATAGTCTGGTTGGCCCGGTTAACCGCCTGGTGAGAATCGTTATTCATTGCATACACACACCAAGGGGTCATCATTATATCTTGTCTGAAGCATGAACACTATACTCATAGCATCATAAGAAGTATACAGGGCATATTATGTAGTATGAGATGCATAATATGTGTTTGTATATGGATCCTCATAGGTGACAACATGCGACGGTTTTGTAGTATGAGATGCATAACGATGGTCCCATGGATGTCCATTAGCTCAATTTTATTTTTCATTACATGCGGTAATATGTAGTATGAGATGCATAAGATCGCATGTGTACGCCGCTCATAGCATGCATTAGGGCCTTTTTAGACTGCATAGCACTGGATGCACATCATAACATATCATTAGCACACGTGCTCGTACATAAATGATTTGAAATAAAATTTTGGCACTTATGCATCCATATTATGTGCACCAGAGTTAAAAGGATAATGATATATTATCCTAGGTTAAGCATAACATCATTTCATGAATTCCAAGAGCAAGGTAACAGCAAGAGCAAGTATCTACACTTTTCTGATCTATATCGAGTTAGGAAATTCTAGTATGCTAGTTGTTGTGTCTTAAGCTAGGTGTAGTGAGGTGTTCATTTGTAATTGCAATCGATGACTCCAGAGCATAGTGCGTCGAAGTCGGCTCTCTAGTTAGAGGAGAAATCCTTGGGTGCGCGTAGTGAGGCGATGATTGAGGAGTTGCGTCAGAGTATCGAGGCATTGTTGGGGCAATGGTCGTGGTGCTTGTAGTTGCGGATTTAGATTTTTGTTATATCGATTATATGCGAGTTATGGTAGAGGATTATGAGCGTGCGTTCTTTTCGAATCGAGTTTTACTCGATCTCTTGGTAAGAGAGTTTCGTGGGCGGTCATCATTAGGTTGTTGATCATTTAGCAAATCCCCTTATTATTAAGTTACCCTCTGGTGACTCCGTGATGTTGGATTAGGGTGTTTAAAGTTGGCCTATCCTCTTGGGTGATTTCATAGTTTTTTGCTAATATAATGGTGTTAGACCTGAAGGTTTTCGATGTGATTTTGGGCATGGCTGGTTGTCCAGATATGATGTTATTATCCAACGCAAGGTAAAGCGTTTGGTCTTCAAGCTGGTCATCAGTCTTTCCTTGAGTGCGTTAGGATTTTCGCTCTGGGTTTTTCCCCGATTATTTCCGCGGTGTGTGCTCGGAACCTTTTAGTTTCCGGTTGGGTTGCTTACCTGGTTTTTATGTTAGAAGTTGTTTGTAGTTTGCCGTGTATCGAAGATTTGCCTGTGATACGAGAGTTCCCTGATGTTTTTCCAGTTAATCTCCCTAGTTTTTTTGCCTGTGAGAGTTGTGGAGTTTGCTTTTGACCTTGAGCCGACGCTCGTCCTTTCCTATTAGGTGTTTCCCATCGCTAGAGTTAATTGGGAGGTGTTGGATTTAGAAGACCTTTGTCGTAAACTTTGATCAGAGATCGGTTGATCTATTTTGAGTGCTGAGAAGAAACCTTATACACATCTGTTTTCCTAGCCCTCTTCGGTTAGCGTTTCGATCCAGCTAGTGTGAGCTTATCTCTCCTTTTGACCCTTTTTTGTCGTTTGTATTCTAAGTTTCGGTTCCAAGTTCCGGGACGAAACTTCCTTTTTAGTGGGGTGACTATAACGCCCCTGAATTCCCAGGATTTATTTGAATCCTTCTTTGACATCATTTTTGACGTAAGGGCGTTACGTTAGTGCGAAGTTAGCGGTGCGCCTCCATTTGCGCGTTTCCGCGTTCTTTCGGTCAAGTTGACCAAATTTTGGAGTGTGCCGGATTTGGAAAATTTTACTTTAGGAAATTAAGTTAATTAATTTTAGAAAGGCTCATTGAAGTTTCGTTGCGATTCGAGCATTTTTAGAGCGCCGGTGATTTTCCAAAGATTTATATAATTATCGTTCGCAGTAAACTTCAGAAATTTATATCTTGAGTTTGGCTCGTCGGAATTTGATTTCGACTTCTTCGTTGGATTCGTAGTGGCGATTTTTGTCTTCGGTGCGATTTTCGTTGGAATCAGTGACCGTTGGTTCGTCCATTCTTTTCTTATTCTTATTATTCTTATTATTCTTCTTATTATTACTATTATTATGATCGGATGTCGGCCATTATAAATCCATTATATATTTATATTATTATTATACTCCTTCTGTCATCTACTATCTATAAATATATCAATATTACTAATCTTCTCCATCTTCATCTTCCTAAATTCCTGAACCGTGCCTGAGGTTTCGAGAGGGTTGAAAGAGGATTTTTCTTCCTTCTGTTGGCCGTCGAGGGAGCTCGAGAGCTCGGATTCGTCGTCGGAGCGTAGTTTTGGAAAGCTCTCGTCGTGCTCTTCGCGTGCGTTGTAAGTTTTATCTGTTTCGTAGATTTTTGGCGCTAGGCTTAGCGGCCCTAATTTCGTATTTTGTCCAATTCTTCGTAGATTCTTCGTGCTAAGGACGTGGTTGAGCCGATCCTGGGCCTGGGGGGCTTGGGAGGCCGTTTTTTGCTGATCCGAAGAAATGCAAGTGGTGGTTTGCTCTTTCTTTCCCCCTTGTATGTTTCTTAAGAACTCTTATAATCTTATATATATATATATATACATACATACATATATATACATACATATATATATATATACATACATATATATAGATACATACATATATATACATACATATATATATACATACATATATATATATGCATACATTTTTATATATACATACATATATATATATATACATACACATATATATATACATACATATATATATACATATATATATACATATATATATACATATATATACATATATATATATACATATATATATACATATATATTTTTGGTGATTAGTGTTGTTGGATGTTGTGAATTGAGGTTGTTGTTCTGTAGTCCATATTTGGGTTGTGTATAGAGAAGGTTGGTTAGCTTAGGAAAATATTTCTTTGGATTTTTTTTTTCTATCCAAGTAAAAATCGACGGGTCATCCCGTCGATCGATGGGACCTCCCGTTGATCGACGGGACCTTTCCGTTGATCCTTGGTCTCAGCCGCTTTGTGGTTTTTGTTGGTTTTCTCTAAGGAAAAATTGATGGGACCTCCCGTCGATCTTTGACCTTAGCTGAGTAGGCTGGTTCACTCAAGTCAGAATCGACGGCTCTTCCCGTCGATCGATGGGATCATCCGCCGATTGATGGGACAGCCAGTCGATTTCTGCCTTTTCCCTTATTGAAACTCCTTTTCCTGGTTTGTTTCTCTTCCCCTTTAATGCTTGTTTCCTTCCTCTTTTATGCAAATGTAGTTATGACTGTGGTCTTTCTTGTTGTCTTGATAGACTCTTTCAGAAAGGTCCTTTTCTGTGTATTCTCAGAAATCAAGTTTCTTCTTGTGTATTTTGATTCATATTTATACCATAGACTTGTTCCAACATTTTGTCTGTGTATTTCCAGAATTTATTGGAATTTCTGTCCTGAATTTTATCAGTCTTTCTGTCTCGAATTTTTGTCGAGAACTCCCAAGTTTTTTGTGTAATCTGCCTTTAACTTTTGAGTATTTAAACCTTCCAGTCCCAGTCTTCTATGTAATTTTTGTGTTAACTTTCTCAGTGAAGGGTAATGCTTCCTCCTCACTGTCCTTAGTAATCTGGTTGAATGCAAAGTTTTTCCTTAAGGGTTGTGGGCTGCAAATATCAGTCCTTCTCCTTGATGACCCTTTTTCCTGAAATCTTGTTATGCTAGGTTCTCTTGTTAGCTGTTGTTTTTTCTTATGGATCTTATTTGGTTTTTCTTGATACCAGCCAAACTCTTAATTTGTATGGCTAATGGTTTTCTCATTATGTGCTTGACTTCTTATGTTAAGAGGTTGTAATCCTTCTTATCTAAAATTTCTCCCTTTGATGTTTCTCCCCCTGACTGTTAAGATGCATGTTTGGCATGCAAACTTTATGCCAAATAAATCTTGAGCTTACTTGTATATTTCTCCTTTTCTTTCTTATGTGCAATAACCTTTCATACTCTCTTAAACTTTAATTATGCTAATTGCTTGTTGTTCATGCAAGATTCTCCATTCCATTGGCTTAGAAAAGATCACCCACCTTAATAGTGTTTGCTTATTCCTTCTGAAGTTTATTCTTGTGTTTTGGAGTGGAGTTTGAGCTTTGGTAGTTTGTCTTGGTGGTTAGAAGAAGTTTTGTGAATCTAAGTTAAAATCAGGCTCTAGTCCCGTCAACCGACCTCCAGTCCCGTCGATTGACTGGAGGGGGCAGGAAAATCTAGTCTGCTGATCTTCTTAGTAAGAATTGATGGGACCTCCCATCGATCGGGCTCTCGTCCCATCGATCGGGATCCCATCTTGTCGATTGGTTCCTCTTCCAGCCAATTTTCCTTGAAGCTTCTAGTTGACTTCTTTGTTAAGTCTTTCCCCGTCGACTTTGTCGCATATTCTGAATTGTTATCTTAAGTTATGTTATCTAGCATTTTGAGTCCCTTCGGTGGGAGTTTAGGTAAAGTTATGCCTTATTCGTCGTGTTGTTGCGAGAGGTTCGTTGGGATTCAAGTTTGGACTCACATAGTGTTTTCTAATAATCATTGAGAATTATTCTGATGTTTGGCCTTTGTTTTAAGCTTATCTTTTTCTTATTCCGACACCAAGACTTGCACGGTGTCGGCTTGCTGAAATATTCAACCTGTCATTAAGTTGAATGTTGATCTAATGATTAATTGTTGAATCATGTGCTTATTCATTTTCTCGTCTTGAGTTGTGGATAAAACCATCTGAAATCATGTTGTTTTCCTGCCTAGCACTCTTTTGTTTGGCCTGTTGGATTTGAAGAGCGATGTTTGCTCTGTTGGATATTGGGAGCCAGGTATGATCCGTTGGGGTCCGTTGGTTGTGTGAGCTGATAGTCACCGCCACAGTGCCTCTGTTAGGCTGTTTGATTATGTGGACTGGAGTCACTGCCACAGCACCCCGGGTTTGGTTTATTTTGGGCTAAGGTTGGCAGTGGATAAAGGACCTCCACCATAGTGCCCGTTTGTGGAGCATACACCCGAGGCCTTGTGTATTGCCAGGCGTTAAATGATGCTCTTCTTTCGAGCTGATTAGTCTCAAATGCTTAAACATATATGCTTATATATATGTGTAATATATTACGTTGACCACCACCTATAAGCCGCAGTATCGGACATGTGGTTGGGTTTGTTCGATTTGGCCATTACTTTGGTGTAGGCTTTTCTCTTACCGAGTGCACTCGTTTGAGCTGGCTCGGGTTGCTGTAAGCTAATAAATGCTTATCTTTTTAATTCTCCTTTTTGCAATCTATTATTCTGATTGTTGCTAACCCTTGTATAAAATCTTGGTTTTATTCTAGCTACCACACGCACTTTCTTGCTAAGGCATTCTTTTCTTTTGAATGTCTCAGGCTCGGAGCGGTAGCAGTTCGGGTAGTAGAGTTGGTGTCTTCGGAGCTGCAGTTAGTTGCAGTTGTTCGTTCTCCCCTCATTGTTGTGAGGTGGTTGTTCTTTTGCTTCAACTGTAGCTTTGGCTCTTCAGTGTTAGTTTACTTGCTAGCTTTTCTGTTGTTACTTGCTAGTCAGTTTACATACTTGCTCTCTGGGAAGTTTTATTTTCGGATGCATGAGTTATTTTATGTATAGAAAATGACATTCTTACATAGCATGATTTTCTAGTAAATGTCACCTATTTGAAGATCGTAGAAAAACCTTTCTTTACTTATACTAAATTTAGAGATGAGCACATCATTTTTGAACTATTTGATCTTCATGCTCATGTAGGATATATGGAACCTATTTTCCGCTGCGTAAGTATAGTTTTCTAATCGTAGACTAGTTGATCCACTGGTCCGAGGGACACAGTCTTATGCTAAAAATGTAAATTCTTTTTATTTAACTCAATCATTTCACGTCTTTTATAATTGTTCGGAAGAAGTGTTTGCCTGAGCGTCTGTAGTTATCCCTTGCAGGACGTGGCATCATAATGCTTATTTTCCCATGGCTCTAATAATATTCATTAAATTCGTGGGAAAATGTGGGTTGTGACAAGTATGCCCTCAGTCACGCTGGGCAGCTTAGGCAACCTCCCTGGTGGTGGTGGTGGCCAACGATCGCCGCCGACGATGGATGATAGCAGTGCGCTCTGCAGAGCAAGCATAAGCAGAAGCTCTTCTTGCGGACCATAAGAGAGCGAGAGTGCTTCCCATGGAGTAGGTGCGAGCAGGAGCGCGAGAGCGCCTTCCGCGGAGAGGAGTGAGCAGAGGCGCTCTTATGGAGCAGGTGAGAGCAGAAGCTCTCTCCGTGAAGCGGGTGCGCTTTCTGTGACACAGGAGCGAGAAGAAGCACGCGAGCACCTACTGTGGAGCAGGAGCGAGTGAAGCACTCTTGCGGAGCAAGCGAGAGCGGATGCACTCTCTATTGGTATTATTACCTTCAATGTTCCCTTGATTTGAATATGCATCACACTCAATGCTAAGTACAAGTTGTATTTGATAAACCCTATTTCATCTCATGACTATGCAGGGTTAGGATATTTCAAGGTGTGGAGTAAGTTCAGTGGTTTATTGTCAAAACCGCTGAGATAAGTTCTCAGTCTCAGCTGAACCGCTGAGAATGTGTCTGGGCCAGCTGAGCTGCAGATAGAGGAAAACCGCTGAGACAACAGTATGTCTAAGTAGATCCGCTGAGACGGGACAGAAGTAGACACTGAGACTGGTAGCTGTCTCAGCCCAACCGCTGAGACAGATTCAAATATGCTGGCAGGTTTTGCTTTTGGCGCAAGTGGCAAAAAAGCAAGATAAGGTGCTCCAATCACCTCCATACCATGTTAGGGGCCATCAGATAGTCGTTGAAGATTGGAGAAGTATAAAAGAATAACTTAGGGCTTTTAAGAAAACAAGCTTTTTGCAAGAAGAACTGAGTTCTACTGTTACATTGTCGGGTGCTAAGAAGTTCTCTCCTCCTGCTTCCTGAAGCTACAAAGGAGAGAAAGATTGCTCTTCCTGTGTGATTGAAGAAGAGCAAGTTGATGCTTACTCATCTACTGAAGACAAGGATCAGAAAGAGGTGGGATTGAAGTTGTTGTTCTCTTCCCTACTTCAAGACAGCAACAGAAGATCAAGGCTTGACAGAGTTAATATTCTATCTTCTGTTGTAAGCAACTCTTATTACCTTCTGCAGGAACAATATTTGTTCTGAGTTTTTAGGGAATTTTTCCTGAGGGTGTAGGGTTATTGGGCCTGAGTGTGGAGCTGAGAGTTCAGCTTGAGTGTAGGATCTCAGTGGAGATCTGAGGTAGGACTTCTTGATAGGTCTGAGCCGGTAGGGCTGTTGTGCCTGAGGTAGGGTTGTTGAGCCTGAGGTAGGGTTTGGGAAAACCTGAGAGATTCTGAGGGATCTGTGTTGTAAGCTCTTGGAGCTGAGATTGGAGGAGTTGGCCTTGTCTAACTCATTATTAGAAAGGTAAAGGGGGAAAGAGGACTACTCAAGATACACTATCTTGAGGAACCTCTATAAATACTTGTGTATTTTCTGTGTGCTTCATTTCTTACTAACATTATTTCAGAAAACACCTAGACATTAGCTTAAAAGAAAAGAGACCTATTCACCCCTCCCCTCTAGGTGATTAAGACTACATCCTTATAAACTATCAAGTCGTATCAGAGGTCGGTTGGTCAAGAAGTACATAACTATCTGACCAGATCCTACAAAGGAGTAGTCATATCTGAATCCAATTGCCTCCACTGGAATGCAGAAGGAGATGGGGTCCATGAAGTTGCCCATATGCAACAAAGAAAACATTGGCATATGGAAGCAAAGGGTTAAGTTGTTTATGGAAGCATCAGACCCAAGGATCTACATCACTGTGAAGCGGGGTCGTTTCACCATTCAGTCAGCCTCCTCTATAGATCCAACTAGGAGAGTGGTCAAGGATTTTAATGACTTGACCAAGGATGAACTTGCATTATTTACAATGGACAAAAGAGCCCAAAATATCATTGTTAATGCAATTGATGACTCCACCTTTCAAAATATGGTGCACTGCACAACAGCCAACGAAATGTGGGATACACTTATGGTGTATATGGAAGGGACAGCTGAGGTGAGCGATGATAGAAAATTACTCCTCAATCAAGAATATGAAGCTTTCAGGCAGCTGAGCCATGAAAGCAATTCCATCTGCTATGAAAGGTTCTTTAGGATAGTCAATGAACTACGAACCTATGAAAGGGTATTTAGTGACTAAGAACTTAATGAAAAGTTCCTAAGATCTCTAACTAGAGACTGGAACACAAAGATATGTGACATCAGGGAAGTGGCCAAGCTAGGTGAAACTCCTACCCATACACTGTTTGGGAAGCTCTGAGATGCAATTGTCTGCAAGGAAGGAAGAGGGCACTTCCACTCGGGCTCATGCAAGGGAGAGATCTGTTGCTCTCAAAGATGACAATTACAAGAAGAGCAAAGCCAGAATGGTGTCTCCTCAAAGAAGGAGTGCTGAATCTGATAAGTCTGAGAACCGTACTTCAGACATCTCTTCATCTGATGAGGAGTTTGTTGCCTTCTCAAGGCAGTTCAAGAAGATGATGAGGAGGAAGCAGTGGAAGAACAAGTCCTCCTCCTCCTCACATTCCAAGAAGGACCACATCAGATCTAAAAGACAGCACACCAAAGGTGACAGGTATGAATCTAAACCTGGTAAACATGTTTTAAATAGCATCATATGTTATTGTTGCAGCAAGCCTGGACATGTCATTACTGACTGTCCAGTCAAGAGGAAGGAGAAAGGTGATAAGAAACACAATCACCAAAAGGATAGGAAGGGTGAAAAATCCTTCCTAGCAAAGAAAGGTAAGAGTTGGAGTGAATCTGAATCCTCAACTTCAGATTCAGTTGATGAAGAGGAAGCCTACATTAGGCTGTTTGCAGCAGAAAAGGATGAAGTTTTTCCTGCTGCCAAGGTTGGAATCAGGTCCCCTCTGTAACATTCAGATAGTGACATGGAGGAGGATGAAGAGGACAATAATTAGCTAGGACTGATGGCCTTAACTGATGATGAAGAAAGTCAGAACAATTCTGACGGTGAACTGGTACTGATTCATTCCATCTCTTCTTCTGATTATGAGACAAGCCCAGAATCTGAAGCACCTTCATCAAATGGTGGAAGTGATTCAGAATCTGAGGAAGATGTCAATCAATTGATGGGCAGGTATGGTGCTCTCTTGGAAGCTTGGAAAAAGAGCAAGAAGCTGGCCAAGAGGCAAGCCCAAGAAATTGCTTCCCCAAGTTAGCTGAGAAAGAGTGCACTAAGTCACCAACCATGGTTGCTCAGATGTGTAGAGAAATAAGCCATATTAAGGGGATAACAATTGTTCAATTGAGCACCATATCCCAAAAGAACAAGGTCATCAAGGACCTTGAGGAGAAGCTTCTCAAAGAAAAGAGCCATGTGGCTCAATTCTCCAAGCCCAAATCTGTGCTTCCCATTATTGACACCTTTTCCTCTCAAACCAATAGAAGAGGATTAGGGTTCAATAAAATGGAAGTAGGAGAATGGAGTGGAGAAAAAAGCAAGAAAAAGGCTAAGCCTCGTACCACCTTTCAAAAGGTATTGTTTCCCTCTAATAGGTATGAACATGACAGTATGTATGGTCACTGGAAGAATGGAAGCTCCTATAGGAAGGAAAACACTCCTTCCCATAGTGGAAGAAATGGCATGGGAATGAGTGCTATGAAGGCTCCCCATGAATAAATTCAAATGGCCCAATCTGGACCATTTGTATTTGGCACTTCAGTTCCATCATCCAAGAGTAAGGGAGCTAGCTCTTACAAGTTCATTCAAGCAAAGAATATGACTGCTGTAAAATATGTAGTCATGCCTAGATGCTCAGTGTCTGATGCCATCCAAGCCTGACTAGATCCCAAGCCAAAGCAAGATGATGCCATTATGACAAAAAATGCTAAGACTGTCCACAGATTCACATTCATCCAAATCATTGTTGAAAGGAACAAGAAAAATGTTGTCTTCTCCCCTCCTGAACACAAGCATATTAATGCTCTTTCCTCAAGATATGTTCAAAAGAGGAGATACAACATTCATGAATGTTGGTACTGTGGTAAGGTGGGACACTTTGCCATAGACTGTTGGAACAATCCCAATGTGCCAAGTGCAAAGAAAAGCCTTCCTGTAAAGGGTGCAGCAGGTGTGAGATCAGTTTATCATGCTAACAAGGACCTAGGACCCAAAAATTTTTGGGCTCCTAAGGGTAACTAAACTCCTTCTCGCAAGTTAGTTCAAGTACCAGTCTTACACCAATATGGTACTTGGACAGTGGGTGCTCAAGGCACATGACAGGTACCAGAAGTCTTCTATAGGACTACACAGTTGTAATGAATAGACCTAAAGTCATCTTTTGTGGATCTGAAAAGAGAATCACCAAAGGATATGGTATGATCTCCAATGGCAAAGTTTCAATCACAAGGGTAGCTTATGTTGAAGGGTTATAACACAACCTAGTAAGCATCAGTCAACTATGTGATTTAGGTTATGTCCTTGAATTCCACAATGACAAGTGCTTGATCAAAAAGTCTAATGACTTAGAGACCATTCTCTCAGGCACTAGGAGTGGGAAGGTTTATTGCTTAGATTTTATATGCAATAATTCTCTTTCATCTGTTTGTCTTGTAGCTAATAAAAATGAGTCTCTTTGTGTTCAATGACACAAGATACTTGCCCACATTAACTACAATATAATGTATAGACTATTCTATAAAAACCTTGTTAGGAATAGTCCAAACTTGAAATGTATTAAAAGTGGTCCCTGTCATGCTTGCCAAATGGGTAAGCAAACAAGGGCCACCTTTAAACGTATTAGCTCCAAATACACTGAAAGATGTCTATATCTATTACGCATGGACTTCTTTGGTCTTTTGCCAATTCAGAGCCTAGGTGGGAAGTTGTATAGTTTGGTGATTGTTGATGATCACTCAAAATATACATGAGTGTTCTTCCTTAAGAAGAAATCATATACTTTAAATGTCTTTATAAACTATGTCAAGGCAATTCAGAATGACTTACAATGTTCTGTGGTCAGGACAAGGACTGACCATGACACATAATTTCAATTTGAAGCCATGACAAGGTTTTATCAAGAATTTGGTTTCACCCAAGAGTTTTCCTCCCCAAGGACTCCACAACAAAATGGTGTGGCTGAGAGGAGGAATAGGACCTTGATATAAGCTGGGAGAACATTGCTTAGTGACTCCTCACTCCCAAAATATTTCTAGGCTGAGGCAGTCAATACTGTATGTTATGTTCTCAATAGAGCTTCCATCAATAAGGCTCATGGATTTACCCCCTATGAAATTCTGAAAGGCAAACAACCAATAATTTCATACTTTAGAATCTTTGGTTCAAAATGCTACATTTTAAACAATGGAAAATCACAATTAACAAAGTTTGCAGAGAAATGCAATCTGGGGGTTCTTGTAGGGTATAGCTCACATAGTAAGGCTTATAGAGTTTATAACAAGAAAACTCATGTTGTAGAAGAGTCTATGCATGTGGTGTTTGATGAGACCAGCCTAATCTATAAGCGCTGGTATAGCTCTTCTGTTTTGATAGGAAATGAAAAGGCAAGGGAATAGATGTTTGTGCAAGACATACCCAGCAGCAGCAAAGCATAAACAGATGATGCAATTCCTGAAGTTGAAGAGGTGCAGGCTGCTGAAGATACTGCTGAACCAGTAGAAGAAATACAGCAAATTGAGGACAGATTGCCTGCAGCTACAAGACACCTAAGGGATCATCCAAGAGAACAAATCATTGGAGATCAAAACCAAGGTGTACTAACCAGAAGCAGAGCTCATAATGAAGCCCTTTTCTTGAGCTTTTTATCACAAATGGAACCCAAGAAGTTTGAAGAAGCAAATCAGGATACATTCTGGATTCAAGCCATGCAAGAAGAGCTTCTCCAATTCAAGAGATGCAAGGTATGGAAGTTGGTGCCAAAACCTCAAGGACACAACATTATTGGCACCAAATGGATTTACAGGAACAAGTTAGATTAAAATGGAATAATCATAAAAAACAAGGCTAGATTGGTAGCCAAGGGCTATAGACAAGAAGAGGGAATAGACTTTGATCAAACCTTTGCCCAAGTTGCAAGGTTAGAAGAAATTAGGCTATTCCTTGCCTATGCTGCCCACAAGGGGTTCAAAGTATATCAAATGGATGTCAATTCAGCCTTCCTCAATGGTGACTTGAAGGAAGAGGTATATGTTGAACAACCATCAGGTTTTGTGCATCCAACCCTCTATTCTCATGTGTATTTACTTAGGAAAGATCTGAAGTGGGCTGAGTATAGTGATGCCAAGATTGGCTCATTAAAAAGAAAATTCTTCAATCAAAGAAGCAAACTTTTGTCAAATATAGTGGGCAAAGCAATCCTATGCAAGCCTGGGTCTCATGACATAATCTCTCGATCTATGTTTGACCTTATGACAAGAATAATTCTGACAAATAAAACATCCTGGGGAAATGTTATATTTCAAGGACTTAAGGAATGTCTGCAAGCACCAAATATGGGTAGAATTCTATCCCTCTATTTAATACAAACATATCCTGAAAAGTATAAAGGGTTGAAAGGATCAAATATCCATTATCTAAAGTGGATGGATATAAAAACACTAGATAGGTTCACCAGGGTGCTCCCCCTGAGCCAGCCCTCTAAGGCAAAGGAGAAAGGGAAACAGAAATCCAAAGCAGTAAAGAAGCCAAGAGTGATTATGTCAAGTTCGGAGTCAGACCACTCAGATAAGAATGAAGATGTTGGTGCTGATCTTGGATCTCACATCAGTCCTGACAAGGATGCTAATCTGAATGACATGCCTGCTGACCCTGTCCATCCACATGACTTGGAAATAGATAGCACACCTGGTAATTCATCCTTAAACTCCACATTAATAATTATGTTATCTAATCATAACCATTCTACTAGTTAATCCCTATTGCCTCTTCAATAATGTGGACCACAACTCTTCAAGGCCATGTGGATGCTCTATCTGAGGGGGAGCACCAAAAATAACCATCTACTATGGATGTTGCTCCTGACAATACTGATTGTGAAGCTGTCTCTCACAGGATGGATGAGGACAAGGTGACTTCTCCCGAGGACATGCAAAGTAAGATTGACACAATCATCTTAAACCTTGAGAGAAGAATTCATCTTATTCCTGATAATGAACCTGCTCTCTGGGATTCACCAGGTCACAGTCAACCTGATGATGTGTTAAATTTCTTGGACTCATCAGATCCAGACAATGATGATGATGATGTTGATGAGGTGGATGCTAGTAATGAGGATGAGGATGACAATGACAATTATGATGTTGGAGCTCCTAACAACACTGATATTAAAGCAAAATCTATTAAAGGAGAGGGTCATCATGCTGAGGAGGAGCTTCCAGCAGTTGACATTCAGAATAAATAATCACCAATCATTGAACATCAAGCTTCAACCACCATCTCCTCACAGTCCAATGAGAGCATTCTAAATGCCATTCAACTCATGTTAAATGCACATCTAACATTTATGCAAGATTATGTAGACAGGTCTGCTTCAACAGTGAAAGAATATATAGATATGTCTATCCTAAAAGCGAAATCTGAAGTAATGGATGAGATCAAGGAAGACACTACAATCCTTAACAAACAATTGACAAAGTGGTTTGATCTGGCAGAAAAGATAGTGGTGTCTCGGAATATAATTCTAAGATCAATGGACAAACACCTCCAACTCTCTGAGCAAGATATGACATATGTCAAGAATTATGTCAGCAAAACAGATGAGGTAATAGAAAAAACCATAAACCAGATACCAGAATATGTGTACTACACTGCCATGCAACTGAATGGTGAGGCTGACAGGCACAAGGATGAGCTAAAAGCTGATATTGAAAAAGTTTTCCAAATAATCTATGGCTCCATAACTGCTGCTCAGCAGGACATATCTCGGACGATATTAGAAGAAGCCAGAAAGGGGGAGGATAACAATGTTATAACCAAGTCTGAGCAAGCCCTCAAGGTTCTGCAAGGAACAAGGCTTGCCTTACACCTTCCCCTCCTGGATAGGCAAAGAGCATAGGATTGGGATTTCTCTAAACAGGAAGAAATAACACAAAATGCAAGACTGGATAAGAAAAGAGAATGAGAACACACAATGCTGGCTGAAGAGTTTATGGCCAAGCAGAGGGATGAACAAACCAAAGATCCAGACTTTGAGTATTGGAGTGAAGACTCCAAGAGCATCATTCTAAGTGCATGGATCAGCCATGGACAAATCTTTAAAGATATTGATAAGATATATCCCTCTGAAGAGTGGATAAAACACTTGGAAAGAAACACCAAGAGAGAAAGGATATTTAAAGAAAATCTAGTAAGAAAGGAGAATCCAAGAAGGATACTGTTGAAACCGATTTCTCGGTCTCGTGTGGAGCTCGGGGCCCTCACCGAAATGAGGGGCAGCTAGCCCTTACCGGTCCCTCGGGAGAGGTAAGGTTGATGACTCGAGCCAAGAATGAAGACCCTAGTCTCAGCGAGGAGGTCCCTCCACTAACCCGGAAGATCGTTGAGCGCTTCCCCTCCCAAGCCAAAGCTAAGACTCGGGCACCTTGGAGAGCTAGAGAGCCCAAACCAAGGCGACCTAGGAAGAGAAGAGCTCAAAAATAAAATCAACCCTCTCCTCCAAGGTGCCCTTTGAGGTCTATTTATAGATTTTAGTTTTGTGGCCTGTCAATAACCAAATCCCGCTGTCCATTCTCACTATCCGCACACCGGATTGGTCTGCTAACAGCCAAACTCCGCTGTTCGGAGAGGCTAAACGCAGACCTCCGAGCCAGCCCGCTTCGCGACCTCCCTCGCGAGTGGAGCTCGCGAGCCTCTGGGTCAGCGAACCCCAGAGGTATTATCGACACATTACATGGCTCGCTCGCCTGCACCTCCTCGGCAAGTCCCAGGATGGCTATCCGCTCTAACTCTAGGCGGGCTCGCCTAGCGAACTCCTTCCTCAATTGGTTGGGCTCGCCAATTGCGACCCGGCCAAGCCCCAAAGTGGCTATCCGCACCCCAAAATGGCTAACTGTACCCCAAAATGGCTAACTGTACCCCAGGTGGGTCTGCTAACAACCAAGCTCCGCTGCTTGAGACCGTTACGATCGGAGCTCTCGCCTGCCTTCTCGCGGATCCTGTCCGCGACCCCTCCTCGCGGGGGTTGCGTTGCGAGAACCCCGCTGAAGGAGCTCTCGCGAGCTCTCTCGCGAGTGCCGCCAGCGGCATCCCCTTTGGAGGGTTGCCTTGCGAGGACCGCGCCAGCCCATGGCGGTGGTCTGCTGAGGTCTCGTCGGCTGGGGGTTGATCTTAGCGAGGTCTGGATCTCGCCACTCCCGTCTCGCTTGATTTCTTTATCCGGCGAATATCGGGGTTGTACACAATCCCCGCTCTTCGCGAGGACTAATGTCTTCGCGAAGAATCGTCCAACCCCTGATATTCGACCGCTCCTGGATGACCTGTCATTAATCTTTTGTGGGACCCACCATGCAGGCTATAAATATCATCACGAACCCCCCATGGGTGCGCGTCGCTTCTTTTCCTTCTTTTGCCGTTCCAGCTGCCGGGAGATGCCGATTTCCGAAGAGGCAGAGGCTCGCCTGAGGGCGATGAGAGCCGGCGGGCTACCTCCCACGACCAGGGTACCCGCCTGGATGAACCGGCAGCCTCCTGCCCAGTCGCCAAAAACCAAGAAGGCGAAGGCGGTTCGCCTCTCTGGAGACGACTCCGTGACGCTGGACTCCTCCCCGGATGATCGCCGCCCCGCGAAGGTATGAGTTGTCCGAATTCACGTCTATAAATTGCTCTTCATTCGTTTTCACCCGCAGGATACCTTGCCGAGCGAGATTTGTGAGGAACGTGCCGAGGTGTCTCGGAAAAGCCCTCAGGTGGACATGAATCTCGCAGGAAAAGACATCACTGGTACGATCTGGATCTCGCATGCTGTAATATTCATGTCTAAACATATGATCTCTGTTACTATTTTCTTACAGTCCCGCCTCTGAAGTCCCCGATCCGCCCGTCGTCGCGACCCCCATCTCCGCTGCCTCCAGATAAAATCGTAGAGAAGCCCGGGTTCCAGCTCCTCACGAGCGAGGAGACGGGTGGCCCCGCACCGCTAAAGATTCCCCCGACCAACAGTACAGCTCATCCTGCCGGACTGGGCAAATCCCTCTACCCCCATTATGGAAACGTGTTTCAGGGCCGTCCTTCGGGTTCTCGCCCCCCTCTAGGTAAGTGCTATGACCTCGCCGACAGTTTACGTGATCTTTCGCTCATTACCTGACCTTTGGAGATCTCGCAGATTCTGCCGAGAACCCGCACACCGATTCTGAACTGGGCGACGACGAAATGTCCCCCCTTCCTGATCAGGTGGAAGATTTCTTAGGGGATCCGCGAGATCCTGAGATGATGAAACGGCGGGCCGCGGAGCTTTTGCAAAAGCACGGGCGAATGTTGATGGATCTCAGCATGCAGGCGAGACGGGACAGGGAAGCTGCCGAGGATAGACATGCGGTCCTGATGGAGGAATGCGCGAGGCTTCGTCAAGCGAGACACCGTGATCAGGATGAGATCGCCTCGACGCCGGAGGTACACATAGCGAGGATGAGGGACTACGCCTTTCTCACGGATCGGGAGGGTCGTTTGGCGGAGGAATATTATAACTCTAGGGCTCCGCCGAGGTCAGGGTCGCGGGGTGGTGGTCGGTGGAAATGGCTCCCCCACGATTCCCGCTAGTTGTTATGTCATGGATTTAATTGCAATGGATGTCGTTTGTTGTTAGAATATCTCGCTACTGTGGGTGACTTGCGTAATTGCCATTTATATATATTGGCTTTATTTCTATTGACTAAGTTGTATCTGTTCTTTATGACTTCTCGCTCGGCTGCTGGCTAGTCTGCTTTATTTCACATTACATTGCTCGTGCGAACCCTCTATTTTTGCCAAAGATATGTTTTGAAAGTGTTGATTACGCTAACCCTGCAGGTATTTATCCCTCGCGGACATGACCCGATGTTTTTTTGTTGATATGCGTGCTCGCCGGCGCTTGGACTTCTTCCCGCCTTTTTGCTTTTGCTATAAATAAGCGGTGTTTATCGAGCCAACCACCGCATTTATTCTTGATCCTCTTCTTCTCCTTTTGCAGAGCTCTCGCTATTTCTCGTTCTCGCCTTTTTTCGCTTCTCGCAGGTTCGCAAGATGGGTGGTGATGCGGAGTCGGAGGGACGGCGAAGGATTGCGAAGGCCTTCGCCGAGCACGGATTCTTTAACTGCAACCTAACAGACGAGGAATATTTCAGCGCGGTCGCTGATTACGTCACCCCCCCATTCGAGGCGCGCCGCCCCAGCGAGGATGACACGATCAACGATCCGTTGGTCGACGAGTTGGCCATCCCCATCGCCCACTTTGCGGTTGGTTTGCGCCTTCCCTTGTGGCCGGAGGTTCGCCAGGTAATCCTCGCTCTCGCTTACCTCTTACTCATTTTGACACTCTAGTCTCGCTCGCCGCGTGAATTAATCTCGCTCTCTGTCCTTAGGTGCTTAAGCACTACGGCGTAGTTCCCGGTCAGCTCACACCCAACGCCATGGCGGTGATTACTGCCTTCGCTTGCTACCTCCGCGAAGAGCGAATAGAGTTCAGCCTTCCCGTCTTCAGGAAGGCGTTCTCCTTCCGCGCCTACAAGGATGGGACCGCGTATTTTGTGGGTACGGGCCCGAAAGTGGTTGAGACTGTCAACAAGGCCCACTTCTGGGCCCAAAAGTTCGTCATCGTCAGGGGGAACTTCGGCAACGTTCCCTTTTCGCCGGTCCAACATGGCGAGACCACCTATCGGCCCACCGCCCTGGGCGGGCATGAAGCCCTCCTCCATCAATTCCTAAACAAGAAGAACTTCGAAGTCGCCTACCTCCGCCAAAACCTGGACACGTTGCTCCCGGTTCTCGCCGGAGAAGGTATGGATTTTTGCCTAATATGTCCGCCTCAATTCGCAAGTTTGTCATATTAATGCACCTGTTTATAGGCGAGCGAGATCTCCCCCTCCGTCCCCCTTACGCGAGCAACCGGAAACCTGATGCTCTCATGTCCCTCGCTACCATGGGGGCCGAAGCTTGCCGAGGCGAAGCCACCCCGGCCGAGCACCCCTCTCGCAAGAGGCAGGGAGCTTCCGGTGGTCACGGCGCGCCCCCAAAGTCTCCGCCAAAAAAGAGGAGTAAGAAAAGCGCAGCCCCGCTTGCTGCACCGAAAGGTAAGGAGCCTCGCGAGGCTGCCTTTGATGAGTTTGACCTTACTGGTCTCTCGGTGGGCGAGGACGAAGAGCCTGGCCAGGAGCCGACCAGGACCTCGGTCCTCCCTATCCCGGTGAATCATTACAATTTCGGGCTCGGCCAGAGGCGCCGAGACGAGACTGGCGAGCCCCTTGTGACTTGGAAACCAGAGACCAACCGGGTGGACATTTCTTCTATCCTCCCCTCTTGGGTGGAGAAGGAGACCGTCAGTGGCCACGCCTTCGATTTCTCATTCGCTCTCTACGGTCGCGAAGACGCGGGGTCCTACAAGGATGAGACTGCGAGGACTCTCGCCTATGAGAGCGCGAGGTCCCAACTGCGCTCTGCTGAGCTCGCCCACATGACGGGGAGGCGCTGTCTACAGCTTGAGCTTCAGAACGTGGAGCTCGCGAGGGCCTACCAGGGAATCCTTGCCGAGAACACGCAGCTGAAGGAGAAGCTCCTCGCCGCGGAGGGTGGGGTGGTGAGTTATCTATACCTCCAACTTCCTTTTTCACTTAGCCCTTTCATCTCTCTAACCGGACCTGCTAGCAGGATGTCGAGGACGCCGGGAGGGCCAACGCTCGCATCAAGGATCTGGAGAGCGAGGTGACCGGGTTGAAGGCTTTGAACAGCGACCTTACCCGTGCCGTTGTCCCCCCCTCGCCTCGTCGTGTAAAGGAAGACCGGCGAGCGCGAGACGAAGAAATCCGCGTGGGGTCGATAGAGTCGGCTCGCTACATTTTCTCGGTGGCGAAGGCGATTGGCCTCTTGGCGGACGACGCAGCTGACATGACCCTGGAAGACATCGTTCCAGAGCTCTTCCTCCCCCTCCCGCCAGTGAAGGACAGCGATGATGAAGAAGGATCCGCAGGCGATTCCTGAGGCTCGCCGACTTTCTCATTTTGTGTTGTAATTTTTGATTGGCGAGGTTGCCAAGAAGTTGTAACCAAACTCTAAAGTGTTGAATATAAATTTTTGCTTTGCTCATCGTCTCGCCCCCTCTCTTTTTTTTGTATTGTTATTTTTATGTGTTGAATGTCCCGCTATTGTTTATCTCATCCTTCGCTCTCGCGGAGGTCATTCTCGCGCCGCACGCTATTGGGTAGGTGCGCTCCGGACGCTCCGGCTGCTTGGATCTCTCGCCGTTTGCCTTAGGCTTGTTGCGCTTTTGGGTATCTGTCTCGTAGGGTATTTTTTTCTCTTGGCGAGAACTCGCCTCTTACCTAGTGCAGGCGACCTTTCTGCCGAGGACTAGATGTTTGGGATCGTATGAGATTGATCCTCGCTACTTGCGTAGTATTATACGCGACCTTTCTTGGCCGAGCGAGAATGTCCGACGAGCGAGACGGTTTGCCGACAAAAGACGTCAGCCTACCATTTCTCCCGAAACCGCCCGGAACCCCCCGTCTAGATGAGAGCCCGGGAGCGGGATCGATCTGGGGCATTCCAGCACCAACATATCCAACCTTGCCAGCCTCTCCAGAGATCAACCAGAACCCCCCGTCTAGATGAGAGCCCGGGAGCGGAATCGATCTGGGGCATTCCAGCACCAACATATCCAACCTTGCCAGCCTCTCCAGAGATCAACCAGAACCCCCCGTCTAGATGAGAGCCCGGGAGCGGAATCGATCTGGGGCATTCCAGCACCAACATATCCAACCTTGCCAGCCTCTCCAGAGATCAACCAGAACCCCCCGTCTAGATGAGAGCCCGGGAGCGGAATCGATCTGGGGCATTCCAGCACCAACCTATCCAACCTTGCCAGCCTCTCCAGAGATCAACCAGAACCCCCCGTCTAGATGAGAGCCCGGGAGCGGAATCGATCTGGGGCATTCCAGCACCAACATATCCAACCTTGCCAGCCTCTCCAGAGATCAACCAGAACCCCCCGTCTAGATGAGAGCCCGGGAGCGGAATCGATCTGGGGCATTCCAGCACCAACCTATCCAACCTTGCCAGCCTCTCCAGAGATCAACCAGAACCCCCCGTCTGGGTGAAAGCCCGGGAGCGGAATCGATCTGGGGCATTCCAGCACCAACATATCCAACCTTGCCAGCCTCTCCAGAGATCAACCAGAACCCCCCGTCTAGATGAGAGCCCGGGAGCGGAATCGATCTGGGGCATTCCAGCACCAACATATCCAACCTTGCCAGCCTCTCCAGAGATCAACCAGAACCCCCCGTCTAGATGAGAGCCCGGGAGCGGAATCGATCTGGGGCATTCCAGCACCAACATATCCAACCTTGCCAGCCTCTCCAGAGATCAACCAGAACCCCCCGTCTAGATGAGAGCCCGGGAGCGGAATCGATCTGGGGCATTCCAGCACCAACATATCCAATCTTGACACAGCAGAAGTCAGAAACACAACGAACGAAAGTAAGATAATGATTGAATTGACATAATAAAGTTTTTAAGGGTAGAATCGTTTCAAATCATCCCCACTTCGAGCTCGGTCAAGGGACATCCCTTCCACATCCTGGAGGTGATACCCCCCCGACTTGAGCACCTCGCTTATAATATACGGGCCTTCCCAGTTTGGGTTAAGCTTACCCACTGCGGCCCCTCTTCCGGCCGCATCGACCTTTTTCAGGACTAGGTCCCCTTTCTGGAAGTGCTTGATCCGGACATGTTTGTCAAAATATCGGGCCATCCGCCGCTTGACCTCTTCCTGCCTGATGGTGGCCAAGTCCCGGAGTTCCTCCACCAGGTCCAAGGACAGCCTTTGTTCTGCATTATTACCCTCCAGCCACTCTTCATCCCCTTCGCTCGCAGCGGTCACCCGGGGGGTCTTTACCTCGAACTCTATGGGGAGAACGGCCTCGGACCCGTGGGAGAGCTTGAATGGAGTCTCCCCGGTGGCGGTGTTCGGAGTAGTCCTCATGGCCCAGAGGACGGAGGGTAGTTGTTCCACCCAACTTCCTCGTAGGTTTTCCACTTTCTTTTTTAGCAGGTTGACGATTATCTTGTTTGCCGCCTCCACTTGCCCATTGCTCCTCGGGTGGTGGACTGAGGCAAACCTGAGGTCAATGCCGAGCTGAGTGCAAAAGCCGATGAACTCTTCACTCGCAAACTGTGGCCCATTGTCCGTCACTATGGCTAGAGGGAGTCCATGTCTGCAGATTATTTCCCCCCACACAAAATTTCTTACCACCTGAGAGGTTACCTTGGCTAGCGCCTTCACCTCTACCCACTTGGAGAAGTAATCGATCATGACTAGCAGGAACTTCCTCTGACCGCTGGCTTGGGGAAAGGGGCCGACCAGGTCTAACCCCCATATGGCGAAGGGCCAGGGGGCCGTGATGGTCCGGAGCCTCTGAGCGGGGAGGAGTTGGAGCGGAGCATAGAGTTGGCACTTCTGACACTTTCTTGTGAACTCTGCTGCATCCTTGCTGAGAGTGGGCCAGAAGTAGCCTTGTCTCAACACCCTCCCTTCCAGGGTCCGACTCCCGGAGTGACTGCCGCACTCCCCGGAGTGGATTTCTTCCAGCACCCTCGGGACCTCCTTCTCGGAGACACAACGAGCCAGGAGTCCCGAGAGAGTCTTTCTATATAGGCCCCCTGCATGCAAAGAGTAATAGGCGGACTTATACCTGAAGCGCCTCTTGTCCACATCCTCTCCAGGGAACTGTCCGGAGGATAGGAAGGTGATGAGTGGATCCATCCACGAGGCCTGCTGATCCACTTCCATCGACTCTCCCTCCTCGATGGAGGGCCGGAAGAGTTCCGAAGTCGTTCCCCCCGCTCGAGGACCGAACTTGGCTAGGAGGTCCGCCTGGGTGCTCTCCTCCCTCGGCACATGTTTGATTGAGAAGGTGCGGAACTGCCCGATGACTCCCTTAACCTTCTCCAGGTACAGTAGGAGGGTTGGATCCTTTGCTTCAAACTCGCCTTTGATCTGGCATGCCACCACCATGGAGTCTGTGGAGACCTCCACGTCCTGCACACCCAGTTCCCGGGCCAGCCGAAGGCCCGCTATCACTGCTTCGTACTCCGCCTGGTTGTTGGTAATTGGAAAATGGATGTTCAAGGCTTGCTCAATCCGAGTCCCCTGAGGACTCACCAGGACTATTCCCCCCCCCCCCCCCGAAGGAGTGTTTTCCCGACGCTCCGTCCACCAACATCTTCCATGCTTCCGGGGAAGGTGGCTCGTGCTCCTCCACTTCGGCCGCGTAGTCGGCCATGAAGTCTGCCACTGCTTGAGCCCTGACGGATGTCCTGGGTACGAAGGTGATATTGAACTCGCTTAATTCCACGGACCACTTTGCCAACCTTCCTGAGTGTTCCACCCCTTCCATGATTTTGCGGAGCGGATGGTCGGTCACCACTTTAATTGAATGGGCTTGAAAGTAAGGCCGGAGCCTCCGGGCCGATACCACCAAGGCGAAGGCTAACTTTTCTAGGATTTGGTATCGGAGTTCCGCCTTCTTCAGCACTCGACTAACATAGTAGATCGGGAACTGTTTCTTCCCCTCCTCTCGGATTAGCACGGAACTTACTGCCTCGGATCCTACCCCTAGGTATAGAGATAGGTCCTCTCCCGGTCTCGGTCCCTGGAGTAGAGGGGTTTTAGTGAGCTGTTCTTTCAGGGCTTGGAAGGCCCTCTCGCACTCCGGGGTCCATTCGAACTTCTTGTTTCCCCGCAGTACTTTGAAAAAAGGTGCACATTTCTCTCCCGCCTTGGAGAGGAATCTACTGAGCCCAGCCAATTTCCCTGTGAGGCTCTGGACCTCCTTCGGGTTCTTCGGCGACTCTAACTCCATTACCGCTTTAACTTTGTCCGGGTTGGGCTCCACTCCCGTGGGGGTGAGCAAATGGCCCAGGAACTTCCCTCGGCTTGCCCCGAAGACACACTTCAGGGGATTGAGCTTCATCTTGTACCGCCGCAGGGTCCCGAATGTCTCTTCGAGGTCTCGGAGGTGGGTCCCGAGGTCTCGGCTCTTAACCATGAGGTCGTCGACATAGACCTCTAAATTTCTTCCTTTCTGTTCGCGGAAGACCCTATCCATCATCCTTTGGTATGTTGCCCCGGCGTTCTTGAGCCCGAAGGGCATCATCTTATAGCAATAACATCCATCCCCCGTGATGAAGGAAACGTCCTTAATGTCCGGGGGATGCATGCGGATTTGATGGTAACCTGAAAAAGCATCTAAGAAGGACATTACAGTAAAACCGACGGCTGAGTCAACCAGCGCGTCGATTCTAGGCAAGGGGTAGCAATCTTTCGGGCATGCTTTATTAAGGAGTGAAAAATCGATACACATACGCCACTTACCTCCGCCCTTCTTTACCATAACGACGTTGGAGACCCAGCCTGGATACTGGATCTCCGATATAAATCCGGCCTGCAGGAGTTTGCCCACCTCCTCGCGGATGGGCCCTTCTAGCTTGTCTGCGACGGCTCTCCTCTTCTGGCGGATGGGACGGGCACCGGGGTCGAGGTTGAGGCGATGGCACGCCACATCTGCATCGATCCCGGGCATTTCGGCGGCGCTCCAAGCGAAGACGTCCACGTTCTGTTGCACGCAGGCTAGAATCTCCGCCTGATCTCCTGGGCTGAGTCCTCCGCTGACCCGGACTTTTTCCACCACCCCCAGCCGGGTGACGACCTCGAGCTCCACGACCTCGTCCACGGCCTCCAACCGGGACTGCTCCCCCCAAGCCTTCTCTTCCCCGGCACAAGCGGGAGCTTGAGTCTCTTCCTCGGCCTCCTTCCCTATCATCATCCGCCCTTCCGCCCTTTCCTCCTGGGCCTTCTCCTCTTCTTCCTTTCTCTCCGCCCGGGGTATCTCAGCCACCCCTTCCTGGGCATGAACTTCACCTCCCTTCTTCTCTTCAGCCACCTCCAGACCTCCGACTTCGGCTACCTCTTCCATCACCTTGTCCCACTCCTCGGCCTCTCCCATCCAGGAGATGGTGTTGACAGCCGTCACGTAGCACTGTCTTGCCACCTTGGGATCCCCCCTGACCCGCACCTGGACCCCTCCGTCGTTGAACTTGAGGCACTGATGGAAAGTGGAAGGGACACAACGGAATGCGCTGATGAGTGGCCGTCCGAAGATGGCGCTGTAACTGCTCGGGGCGTCCACTATGACGAAGCGACAGTTCCGAGACTGCCCACCCAGGGTCACATGGAGCCCCACCCCTCCTTCTACTTCCTTCCTCTCCCCCGAAAATCCGAACAGAGGGCCATCCGAGGCCAACACCCTTCTGGGCTCCACCTCCATTTTGTCGAATGCTTTCTTGAAGATGACATTGACCGAACTCCCATTGTCCACTAGGATTCGGGAGACGGTGAAGTTCTCGATCGCCGTCTGGATGACCAGCGCGTCGCAGAACGGGTCTTCGTAGCTCGGCATGTCCTTTTGGGTGAAAATAATTTTTTCGGTCGGGGGTGGAGCGGTGGATGTTGACGCTACGCTCCGGCGGTAGATGGTATGGAGGCTAGCCTTGCGGGTTGCCTCCACCCCTACCCCCCCATGGATCACTCCGATCCCTCCTCTATTCCCCAAATCTGCTCTATCCTCACATCTTTCCTCCTCCTCCTCCCGAGGTTCCACCTCCACGATTCTTAATGGCTGTTGCGGTGGCGGCGCGGGTGCTCGACCCCTCTTCACCTCCAGGAACTCCGGACAGGTGTCCGTGGAGTGGCCTTCCACATCGTGGAAGATGCAGTAGGGCACCGCCGTTTCCCTGGCCTCGGCCTCCGCCACCCTATTTCTCCTTCTCCTAGCGGCCGCCGTTTCCGCTTCTCCTCTCCTCCCTCTTCCTCTCCCCCGGCCAATCGCCATGGTCTGTCGAGGTGGGGGAGGTAGCTGTATCGGGCCTTGCCTCCACCCCAACTGGGGGGGCCTCCACTGACCCTCGAAACGGTTACCCCTTCCTGGGCCGTAACCCCTTCCCTGCCCCTGCATTCCTTCACCTTGCGGCCTCCATCCCCCTTCCGGGGCCCGGGGCTCTTCCCTTCTTCTGACCTCTTGCTGCCTCAACTCCGGCTCACTGAGCTTTGCAAGCCTCTTGGTGAGCTCGGGGTTAGCTTCTTCGCTCGCTACTTCCTCCGCCACCCTCTCCATCAACTCCTCATAGGAGACGGGGGCCTTCCTCTTCAACGCCATCTTGAAGAAACTTTCCTTCAACCCGACCGTGAAAGCGAGTTGAAGTGCAAACCCAGGCACCTCCTGAGTGAGCTGCACTTCCTCTTGGAACCGATCCGCATACTGAGCCAATGTCTCCCGGGACTCCTGCTTCACCGCGAAAAGAGAGTCAGCGTCCTTCTTCCTCCTCTTTGAAGTCGAAAACCTTAACAGAAAACTTCGGCGCAGGTCCTCGAACGCGTAGATAGAGCCTGCCGGAAGCGAATGAAACCAGTCCCTGGCCTTCTCCTTGAGAGTGACGGCGAAGAGCCGACACTTGAAGGCATCGGACATCGGCCTAATGGAGACCGAGTCCTCGAAAGACTGCAGATGCTGAACTGGGTCATCTCTGCCATTGTAGTACACTCTATCCCATTCTCCGAATCCCGCCGGAACGGGCGCAGACAACACTAACTCGCAGAAGGGGCTTCCCCCTCCTACCATCTTCTCTCGCTCGGCTCGCGGACCCAGCTCGCTCGCCAAGCTCGGGATCGCACTCGCGAGGGCGATGCTCGCCTGATCCACCCCGGCTGTCGTCGCGTTTTCCTGGCGTGCGTTCGCCTGTGTCGTGCTCGCTGGGGCAGAGCTCGCCGGCACCGAATTCGCCGGCGCGGAGCTTGCTAACACCGGGCTCGTCGGACTGGCGAACAACACTCGCCCTTCCCTGTCATGTCCTGGTTCAATGGCAACTTCTTTTCCAGCCCTTCCTCCTGGTGCCTTCTCGCCGACTGTTGTTGGGGGAGTGGTCGCCTGAGGTGCCGGGGTCGCGAATTCGCTCCGCAGAGCCGTGACCGTGAACCCCAAAGTGTCGAGCACCTCCTTCCTGAAGTCCGCGAACATCCTAGCCATGGCCTCCTGAGGAGTCTCGCCGAACTCCTCGCCCTGCTCTTCATCTCCAGCCATAACTCTTCTCTGGGACTTTCTTGAACCAGCCGCGCTCCACGCTCACCGCACCAAAATGTTGAAACCGATTTCTCGGTCTCGTGTGGAGCTCGGGGCCCTCACCGAAATGAGGGGCAGCTAGCCCTTACCTGTCCCTCGGGAGAGGTAAGGTTGATGACTCGAGCCAAGAATGAAGACCCTAGTCTCAGCGAGGAGGTCCCTCCACTAACCCGGAAGATCGTTGAGCGCTTCCCCTCCCAAGCCAAAGCTAAGACTCGGGCACCTTGGAGAGCTAGAGAGCCCAAACCAAGGCGACCTAGGAAGAGAAGAGCTCAAAAATAAAATCAACCCTCTCCTCCAAGGTGCCCTTTGAGGTCTATTTATAGATTTTAGTTTTGTGGCCTGTCAATAACCAAATCCCGCTGTCCATTCTCACTATCCGCACACCGGATTGGTCTGCTAACAGCCAAACTCCGCTGTTCGGAGAGGCTAAACGCAGACCTCCGAGCCAGCCCGCTTCGCGACCTCCCTCGCGAGTGGAGCTCGCGAGCCTCTGGGTCAGCGAACCCCAGAGGTATTATCGACACATTACATGGCTCGCTCGCCTGCACCTCCTCGGCGAGTCCCAGGATGGCTATCCGCTCTAACTCTAGGCGGGCTCGCCTAGCGAACTCCTTCCTCAATTGGTTGGGCTCGCCAATTGCGACCCGGCCAAGCCCCAAAGTGGCTATCCGCACCCCAAAATGGCTAACTGTACCCCAAAATGGCTAACTGTACCCCAGGTGGGTCTGCTAACAACCAAGCTCCGCTGCTTGAGACCGTTACGATCGGAGCTCTCGCCTGCCTTCTCGCGGATCCTGTCCGCGACCCCTCCTCGCGGGGGTTGCGTTGCGAGAACCCCGCTGAAGGAGCTCTCGCGAGCTCTCTCGCGAGTGCCGCCAGCGGCATCCCCTTTGGAGGGTTGCCTTGCGAGGACCGCGCCAGCCCATGGCGGTGGTCTGCTGAGGTCTCGTCGGCTGGGGGTTGATCTTAGCGAGGTCTGGATCTCGCCACTCCCGTCTCGCTTGATTTCTTTATCCGGCGAATATCGGGGTTGTACAGATACCATCAAATTACATACCAAATCCATTCCTGTACTTCAAAAGGCAGGAAAATAGGAAGAAGATACCTAAAATGGAAGCAGCAAGAGCAGACCAAGAGGCCTCAACCAAAGGAAAAGGAGTTGTTGCTGACTTTGCTGTGTGCTCAACTTCATCTAAAAAGAGAAAAACTTAAATGATTGTATCTAAGTTTTATGAATATCAAAATTTATCTTGAACAATGTCTCATCAATATATCTGAATTGAAAATGAATGAGTTGGTGAATCTATTATTTTTGTTGTGAGCTAATCTCATTCATAGCCTAATATTATTCGGTGTCAGCGCTTAAGATAATCTATAATGCCTTAACTTGATTACTTAACCACATTATTGGATTGATAGACTATGCTGGTATTATGCTTTTCTTGATTATTATCTGTTATGATATTATCTTTAATGCCATATTAATATTAACATAATTATGTTATGATGAATACCATGTAGTGAAGTTACATGATAAGTATTTATGGGTTATGTACATTAGCATTGATGGTGTTCTGTCTTCTTCAAATAAGGGGAGATTGTTGGGAATATTACCCTCAATGTTCCCTTGATTTGAGTAAGCATCACACTGAATGCTAAGTACAAGTTGTATTTGATAAACCCTATTTCATCTCATGACTATGCATGGTTAGGATATTTCAAGGTGTGAGTAAGTTCAGTGGTTTACTGCCAAATCTGCTGAGACAAGTTCTCAGTCTCAGCTGAACCGCTGAGATAAGGCCAGGGGCTGCTGAGAAGGTGTCTGGGCCAGCTGAGCTGCAGATAGAGGAAAACCGTCGAGACAATAGTCTGTCTCAGCAGATCTGCTGAGATGGGACATAAGTAGTCGCTGAGACTGGTAGCTGTCTGAGCCCAACTGCTGAGACAGATTCAAAAATGCTGGCGGATTTTACTTTTGGCGTAAGCGACAGAAAAGCAAGATAAGGTGCTCCAATCACCTCCATACCCTGTTAGGGGCCATCTGATAGTCGTTGAAGATTGGAGATGTATAAAAGAATAACTTAGGGCTTTTAAGAAAAAAGCTTTTTGCAAAAAGAACAGAGTTCTACTGTTACATTGTCGGCGGCTAAGAAGTTCTCTCCTCCTGCTTTCTGAAGCTACAAAGGAGAGAAAGATTGCTCTTCCTCTATGATTGAAGAAGAGCAAGTTGATCCTTACTCATCTAACGAAGATACGGATCAGAAAGAGGCAGGATTGAAGCTGTTGTTCTCTTCCCTGCTTCAAGACAGCAACATAAGATCAAGGCTTGAAAGAGTTAATATTCTATCTTCTGTTGTAAGCAACTCTTATTACCTTCTGTAGGAGCAATATTTGTTCTGAGTTTGTAAGGCATTTTGCCTGAGGGTGTAGGGTTGTTGGGCCTGAGTGTAGAGCTGAGAGTTCAGCTTGAGTGTAGGATCTCAGTGGAGATCTGAGGTAGGACTTCTTGATAGGTCTGAGCTGGTAGGGCTATTGTGCCTAAGGTAGGGCTGTTGAGGCTGAGGTAGGGTATGGGAAAACCTGAGGGATCTATGTTGTAAGCTCTTGGAGCTGATATTGGAGGACTTGGCCTTGTTTAACTCACTGTTAGAAAGGTGAAGGGAGAAAGAGGACTACGAAAGATACCCTATCTTGAAGAACCTCTATAAATACATGTGTGTTTTCAGTGTGCTTAATTTCTTACTAACATTAATTCAGAAAACACCTAGACATTAGATTAAAATAAAAGAGACCTATTCATCCCGCCTCTAGGTGATTAAGCCTACATCCTTATAAACTATCACTCTCTGCGGAGCGGGAGCGCTCTCTGCGGAGCGGGAGCGGTCTCTGCGGTGCGGGAGCTCTCTCTGCGGAGCGGGAGCGGTCTCTGTGGAGTTGGAGCGCTCTCTACGGAGCTGGAGCACTCTCTGCAGAGCGGGAGCACTCTCTGCGGAGCCGGAGCAAGCGGGAATGCGAGAATGCCCCCCCCCCCCCCGCAGGGCAAGAGCAAGCAAAAGCAAGCAGAAGCACTCTTGAGGAGCAGGCGAGAGCGGAAGCGCTCTCTGTGGAGCGGGAGAGCTTTCCGCGGAGCAGGAGCGAGTAGAAGCACGAGAGCGCCTCCTATGGAGCAAGAGCGAGCAGAAGCACTCTTGTGGAGCATGCGAGAGCAGAAGCGCTCTCTGCGGAGCGGGAGTGCTCTCCGCGGAGAGGGAGCGCTCTCTGTGGAGCTGGAGCGCGAGAACGCCTCCCACGGGGCAGGAGGGAGCAGAAGCAAGTAGAAGCACTCTTATGGAGCAGGCGAGTGTAACGCCCCTGGTTTTTGTTAATTATTTGTGTGCCCGTTGTGACGTAATTTTGGCGTAATGGCATTACGTCAACTCGTCGAGTTTAGTTTTGAGCCTTAACTTAGTTAATATATTTAATTTAGGCCGCGCGTGTGAGATTTCGCGACATTTCGAGTTAAAGGGAAAACTCGGGGGTATTTTGAGTAATTATTGAGATTCCAGCTTCGGGAATTTTAATCTCAAGTTTGGCCCGTCGGAATTGACTTCTGACTTCACCGTTGGATTCGTAGCGCCGATTTTCAATTTAGGGGCGGATTTCATGAAAATCTGAGGTGATTTAGTCGCCCTCGTAGTTTAATTAGAATGAGAGAATTATTAATTTAATTAAACAAGGAATTAAGGTTTTATATAAATACCAAAATTTCCAAGGAACCCTATTCTTCTTCTTCTCCAAAGAGCCGAACCAGATTTTATGCATGAGCGGGAGAGGCGTGACATGAACTTTTTCTGGCCAGTGATTCGAGAGCTGTAGTGGACGGAATCGTAAACGGAGAGTAGAATCAGAGAGCTCTCGGCGAGATCTTCGTTCTAGTGGTAAGAGTTTCCTATTTCTATGGATTTTTGGAGTCAAGGTAGCGACCTAACTCCTCTTTTTGGCCCAAAAATTTTCAGTTTTTTGTGCTCGGGTGAGTTCTTAGCCGATCCATAGCTTTTGGAGCGGAGAACTTCGAGTTTGGAAGGTTTAAGGCAAGTGGCAGTTTTCCCCTTCTCTTTTGTGGATTGAAGTGTTGTTTTCTTGCTTGAATTCTTATCGCATAATTTGACTCTTGAACTCTCGTTTGATCTCACCCTAAATGTCTAAAATTTCCCTAACAAAAAAATCTGTCTGCGGCCTAGAAATGTCTGCCTTTACTCGAGAAATTCTGGTACTTCTCGAGAAATCCATGAATTACTCGAGAGGTACTTATGCTCTTTACTCGAGAAATATCATTTGCTTCTCGAGAAATCCTTTTTGCTTCTTGAGAAATCCAGCTATTTCTCGAGAAAGCTTCTCTATTTCTCGAGAAATCCCTGCAGAAAACTCCTTTGTTTCTCGAGAAATCTTCTTTATTTCTCGAGAAATCCCTGAAGACCCTCCTCCTTCTATTTCTCGAGATATGCCTTCTACTTCTCGAGAAATGCTTTCTATTTCTCGAGAAATGCCTTCTACTTCTCGAGAAATGCTAGTCCATTTCTAAGTCCTTGAGCTATGCCTCAGATTTCTTCTCACCCTTGGAATCTTGTGTCTTCTAAAGTGTACAGGGATGTTGCAAATGTCTGTATTGTGCACTTGATCATGATTACCTCCTGCCTGATGTACAACCCATATTCACTGAGGGTAGGACCCACTCAAAGCCACGTAGACAGAAGTCAAGGTCAAAAGGTTAACGCGGAAGTCAACAGTTCGAGACACCAAGACAAAGTCAGCCAGCAGGAGTATTAGATGAGTTCGTCGAACGCAGCCTTTCAGAGTTCGTCGAACGCAGCCTTCCAGAGTTTGTCGAACGCAGCCTTCAGAGAGTTCATCGAGCGCAGGAGCAGAAGAAGGCCTAGGCGAGTAGGGGTGCACTCGTGCGAGTAGCCCGGATACTCGCCAAAAGGTGTGCGACCATAGGTGATACTCGCCCATTTGCCCGGGGAGATCACCTCAATGTCGCTAGTCACCGGGCAGGGGCTGGGCTATAAACCCCCCTACCCCTTGGTTTTCCTATAAATAGGACCCCAGGGGTACTTGGATTGGCACCTGAACTTGAGCTTTTGGAACCCCCCTCGTTCAAATTCTCAGACCCGTCGACCTTGGCCGTTACTCCCTGTACTAGCCAAGTCGGTGCCTTCCTCGTACCCTTCTCGGCCATTTTTTGGTTGTGGAGGGGAAGTCTCTCTTGAGCTTCTGGGTATGTGGTGGGACCTCCCTACCGCAGCACCTGGGGTCCTGTTTGTTGCTCTTCTAGCTTCTTCATCGTTGCCAGCCAAGTCACCTCGTTGGACTGCTGGGCGAGTAGCCTCCGGCTGCATTGATCCGAATTTTGGAGCCTATAATTTTCCTGGCTTCAACACTTTGGTGCGGTGAGCGTGGATCGTAGCTAGAGGAGGAAAGCTTGGTAGAAAGGCGAGATGGTTGTAGTTGGCGACCAAACAGAGGTGGTAGGGAACTCGGTCGATAGAGGCGAGTTTGTAACATTGGTAGTCTTCGAGGAATTCACGCGGCGAATAGAAGGAACCATGTGAGCATCTCTTCAACCTCGCATGGAAGGAACGGAGACCTCGCCTTATCGCCCGGGTCCGCCCGAAGAAGGTGCTCACCCTCAACGAGCAGGGAAGGAGCATGAAGAGGAGCTTGAGCGACCAAGGAGGTCGCAGTTCTACCCGCCGATCTCGCAAGGAGCAGGCGGAACCCAATTCCGCGAGCAGGAGGAGCAGGCGAGGTACTACGGAACTCGCCATGTTAGTGAGTATGGGGGCGATACTCACCAAGAATAAGGTCGTCGCCAGATTGGGGGGGAGGAGCCCATTCTGTGAGGAGATCGTTGTTGCGCCAGTGTCGGAGGGGTTCAGAGATCCTGCGATGAATTACTACTCGGGGAGGGATGACCCTATCTGACACATCCAGTGGTTCGAGGATGTGGCCTCCATCCGAACCATGTCCGACGCCTTCAAGTGTAGGTTGTTCGCAATCTCCTTTCGAGGGAAGGCAAGTTACTGGTTCCACTAGTTGCCAGCAGGTTCCATCTACTTCTTCGAGGACTTGTGTCGGGGGTTGACCATGCGGTTCACCACAGCCAAGAAGCTGAAGAAGGAGGCAACGACCCTTTTTCACTTAGTGCAGGGGCCGAAGGAAACTTTGGGGGACTATATTGACCGCTTCCAGGTGGAGGTGTTGGACATCCAGGAGGTGGATGGTCGCACCTTGCAGCTGGCCCTGACGTTCGACCTTCGTGAAGGCCTCTTCAAGTTGGAGATCTATAGGATCCCTCCCTATTCCTACGACAATCTCATCGAAAGGGCCAACCAGTTCGTCCAGGGTGAGGCTTCCAACAACGGCTTCCTAGACAGGCTCACCCGAGTGACCAGAGAATATGAGGAGGAATAAGAGAAGGACCCCTAGACAAGGAAAAAGGAAGAGCCCAGGAGGCAGAGAAGCAGAAGCCAAAAGTAAAGAGCAGGGAAGAGGGAAGGAGAAGAGAGCCCAGGAGGGAGGAGCCAAAAAGAAACTATGAGAGGAGGCTCATTGTAGCCCCAGAGCGACGGGAGGAGGAGAGGCGCTACCAAGTCCCTGTTGACCGGCCACCTTGGAAGCTGGCCAAAGGACCTCAGCATTAGGAAAGGGGAAGGAGATGACCGGAGAGAAGGCGCTTCGATATACCGGAGGGGCATCAGGAAAGGAGAAGAGAAGAAGCGATGGCGGTTGCCCAGCGCGGCAATCGACAATGCCGGAAGAACCGGAAGTAGAGGAGGCCGCAGGTAGAGGAGGTTCCCCTCTTTTGTGACCTGCATTAGATAGCAGGTCACGACACGATGGCTTGCCCAGAATTTTGGGAAGCCAGGAGAAGGTTGGTAGCAGGAGAAGTAGAAGGGGGCAGTGGAGGATGGAATCCCCTGTCGAGCCGCCGGCAGTTCAAGCTGTCAGCCGAAGGAGGAATGAAGATCGCGTCGACCACGGAGGTCGAGGGGACCTCGTGCAAGGAGGCAGAGGAGTCAGTGTGATCCACGGGGGAGCAGGGGTGGGAGCTTCCCGCAAGGGAAGTCTCCATCAGATCTACCGAAGGAGCGTCGCTTCGACCTCACAGGCACCGCCCCCGTTGGAGGAGATCACCTTCTCAGAGGAAGACCTGCTAGGGAATGAGAATCCCTTCCATGATGCCCTCGTGATTCAAGCTGCCGTGGAGGACTTCACCATTGATCGAATTCTGATCGATAACGGTAGTTCCGTGAATGTCATTTTCAAGGAGACATTTGACGGGCTGGGCGTCGGCGCAGGAAGAGTTCGGGCGCCGGATGGTCCCCTCTTTGGCTTCTCCAGAGAGAAGAAAGAGGTGGAGGAAGGCGCAGATCTCCTTGTAACTCTCGGTGGTACCCCTCTCCAGTGTCGTTTCGTCATCGTTGACGCCCCGAGTTGCTACAAGGCCATCTTCGGGAGGCCACTTCTCAACACCTTCAAATCCGTTCCATCCTCCTACCATCAATGCCTCAAGTACTGCCAAGGGGACGTCCAGGTGAGGATCAGGAGCGATCCAAGAGCCGCCCGCGAGTGCTACCTTAGCTCGATCAGCACCATCAGCTGGATGGATGACGCGAAGGAGTTCGAAAGGGCGACAGGAGGCACGGCCCGGCTGGAGGCATCCGAGGAGGTAGAAGAAATCGAGGTACTCTCCGCGACAGGAGTACCTGGGTTGCTAAAGATTGGAGGGTCGCTGAAAGTCAGCGAGTAGATGGAGATGGCGACTTCCCTGCAGGAGAACGTCGACATCTTTGCCTGGAGTGCTGCTGAGATGCCCGGGATCGACCCAGAGGTTGCTTGTTACCACCTCAATCTCGACCCCGTGGTGAAGCCCGTCCGCCAAAAGAAGATGTCAAGTGCCACCATATTGGCCAGACCTATCCGTGAAGAGGTGAAGAAGCTGCTGGATGCGTGTTTTGTGTCAAAGATCCAGTGCCCAGGCTGGGTCTCAAATGTTGTAATGGTCAAAAAAGCTAGGGGTAGCTGGAGGATGTGTGTAGATTTTTCTTTGATGAATAAAAGCTGCCCGAAGGATTGTTATCACTTGCCTCGAATTGATGCGTTGGTTGAATCAGCCATCATTTTTTCTGTAATGATCTTCCTTGACGCATTTTCAGCATATCATCAGATTCGGATGTATCCTCCCGATTGCCGCGATGTTTCCTTCATCACAGGTGATGGCTGCTACAGCTACAAGATGATGCCCTTTGGGCTAAAGAATGCAGGAACAACCTACCAACGGATGATGTACCACGTGTTCAAGGAGCAAAAGGGGAAGAACTTGGAAGTATATGTGGACGACCTCTTGATTAAGAGCAAGAGCGTTAAGGAGCATGTGGATGATCTGGTGGAGACCTTCGAAACACTAAGGAAGTTCAAGATGAGGCTCAATCCGGCAAAGTGTGTGTTCGGGGCTGGAAGAGGGAAGTTTTTGGGACATCTCATCACCCAAGAGGGAGTGGAGCCGAACCCTGACAAGGTTAAGGTGATCTTGGAGATGACCTCGCCGAAGACGATGAAAAAAGTCCAAAGGCTGACAGGAAGGTTGGCGGGACTTAGCCGCTTCCTGTCCAAGGCAGGAGAGAAATGCTCTCCCTTTTTCAAGTCACTCCGGAAAAGCGAGAGCTTCGTTTGGTCCGACGACTGCGAAAAGGCGTTCGGTAAGCTGAAGGAGCAGTTGACCCAGACACCTCTCCTTCAGAGCCCGAAGGAAGGCGAAGACCTACTCATCTACTTGGGAGTAGGAGTGGAAGCAGTAAGCTCGGTGCTGGTCTGGGAAGAAGAAAAGAAACAGCTCCCTGTTTATTATGTTAGTCAGGTGCTCAAGAAGGCGGAGTTGAAGTATCCAATCTTGGAGAAGCTTGCCTTCGCCATGGTGGTGTCGGCACGAAAGCTCCGGCCTTATTTTCAAGCTCACTCCATCCGGGTCGTGACTGACCATCCTCTCCAAAATATCTTAGAAGGGGTGGAGCATTCAGGAAGGCTGGCGAAATGGTCGGTAGAACTCAGTGAGTTCGACATTTCATTCTCACCCCGAGTGGCGATCAAAGCACAAGCAGTAGCAGATTTCTTAGCCGACTTCTCAGTAGAGGCAGAGCCAGGAGAAGAGGCAACTACTCCCATCCTTTGGAAGATGTTCGTGGATGGAGCTTCAGGCAAGAGCTCTGTGGGAGTGGGCATCGTTCTTGTCAGCCCACATGGAACTAGGATCGAGCAAGCCGTCGAGATCCTATTCCCCGTCACGAATAACCAGGCAGAGTACGAGACCATAATAGCGGGCTTGCGTCTCGCAAAGGAGCTGGGCATCCAAGACATCAGGGCCTTCACTGATTCAATGGTAGCTGCGCTGCAGATTTGAGGAGGGTTCGAAGTACGTGACACCATTTTGCAAAGGTATCTTGTCAAGGTAAAAGGATTGATTGGCGGCTTTCAATCCTTCTTCGTTGAGCATGTACCGAGAGAGGAGAACTCAGCAGCGTATCGTCTGGCCAAGTATGGGCCAAGGGCTAGAGGGATCGTCACTGAATTGTTCCGATCGTCCATCGAGGAAGGAGAGATGATGGAGATCGAGCAGCGCCCCTCGTGGATGGATCCGTTCATATCATTTCTATCTACCGGGCAGCTCCCTGCGGAGGAGGGGGATCAAAGGAAGTTCTGATACAAGGCGGCGTACTATTTGTTGCAGGATGGGGAGCTATATCGCAAGACCATCTCGGGCCCTCTGGCTAGACGTGTCTCTGAAGACGAAGTACCTCGAGTGTTGGAAGAGATCCACTCGGGAGAGTGCGGAAGCCATTCTGGGACTCGCACTTTGGAGCAAAGGATCTTGAGGCATGGCTACTTCTGGCCCACTATCCGCAAGGATGCAGAGGTCTTCTCGAAGAAATGTCAAAAGTGCCAGTTGTTTGCCCCCCTTCAGTTGCAGCCGACTAGCAACTTCGCTCGATCACTGCCCCTTGGCCTTTCGCTATCTGGGGAATGGATTTAATAGGCCCCTTTCCTTCAGCTAGCGGCCAGAGGAAGTTCGTTCTCGTCATGATCGACTACTTCTCCAAGTGGATCGAGGCCAAAGATCTGGCCAAGACCACCTCTCAAGTCGTGAAGAGCTTCATCTGGGGAGAGATCGTCTGCAGATTCGGGATCCCTCTCGCCATCGTCACCGACAACGGTCCTCAATTCGCCAGCTTGGAGCTGGAAGATTTTTGCAGGCAACTCGGAACTGATCTTCGATTTGCGTCAGTACATCATCCAAGGAGCAACGGACAAGTGGAGGCCGCCAATAAGCTGATCATCAACCTGCTAAAAAAGAAAGTCGAGAACCTAAGAGGTAATTGGGCAGAACAACTCCCCTCGGTGTTGTGGGCTTTGAAAACCACTCCTAGCTCAGCCACGGGGGAAACCTAGTTCAATCTCCCTCATGGGTCCGAAGCTCTCATTCTAGTAGAGTTCGAGGTCAGAAGTCTGAGGGTGATCGCAGTTGAAGACGGAGACGAAGGATGGCGTCTGGAGAATGAGGAAGCTCAGAAGCTCTCCCTCGATTATATTGAAGAACTCCGAGACTTAGCCTCACCCAGACAAGAAGAGATCAAGCATCGAATGGCGAAACATTTCGACAAACACGTGCGCCTAAAACACTTCCAAGCAGGTGATCTAGTCCTGAAGAAGGTGGACGCGGCAGGAAGATCGGCGACCGTTGGAAAGTTCAACCCAAATTGGGAGGGACCTTTCATCATCCATGAATCACATGCAACCGGAGGATATTGCCTGCAAATCACGAAGGGGAGCTATTAGGAAATACCTGGAGTGGTGATGACCTGAAAAGGTTTTATCCCTAAGCAGGAACGTGTACCTCCCCCTCCTGTAAATTAATTACTTATTAATAAATTCCTCACCTCCCTGAAAAGGGAATGGAGAGAGATTCTTGCTCCTATCACAACAAAAACTATCTGAAAAGAAAGAAGGAAAGTAGGTAAAGCCGACCTTCGCATCGGGTTGGGAAACAGGCCTCCGACTTGATTCTCGTAAGATCCAGAATGGATGATGGGACGGTGCCTCGGTAGTGCGTTCCCCAAAGACCAAGCATCTGCATTGACGGTCGAGATCAGCTCCCCCCTTGCATGTTTGTCGCGGTTCCCTCCGACCACATCTCTCATCCGACTGGAGGGATTATCAGGAAGAAGTCGTGACGCCGACCTCCTAGCTCGACGGCAGTATGATCAACTTAACCTCTTAAAGGACCCTCGAATAAAGGCGTCGCAAATTCTCAAAGAATAAAAGGCTCGCATCATAACATTTCATTTCTTAATGACTCTGTTGAAATTGTTGAAGTGGAAGTTAGAGGGCTTTTGGACCTGGGCGGTCTGGGAGGAGGTCGGGCGGTCTAGCGTGACCGCACGGCCTGGCAGTCTGCCTCTGTGGTCTGGCTTGTCTAAGCCTAGCTGTGGTCTCCTGGCTTGATCGGTGGTATAGGTCCAAGGCGGCTGAAGGTGAAGGCCGCGCGGTCTGTCTGTGACCGCGTGGTGGGTTGATCGTCATCAGGTGTGCGCGATCTGTGTGTAATCGCGTGGCGTGCTGTCTTCTTCAAGGCTGTGGCAGTCTGGTGTGACCGCACAGGTTGATCCAAGTTTTCCAGAATGCGGTCTGGTAGCTGACCGGGCTTTCTGGTGGTATTCGCAGACTAAGGGTCTTAGTCGCGCGGTCTCAGGCCACGGTCTTAGGAGGAGACTGGTATGCGAGCTGGACGTTGTTCGCGGTCTCAGGTGGAGACCGGCATGCGGACTTGAGTTCGCGGGTTGATGGCGAACTGGCTGTGTTCGCGGTCTCGGACAAACACAGGGGGTGAACAGCTTCGGGCGGTCTGGCAACTTCCCTTGGAGTCGCGATCTGCTGTGAGAGTGGCGGTCTCTCATAGTTGATGTTGAAGCTGGCGAGTTCACCAAAATGAAGCAGGAGTACTGTTGCTGATCGCGCGGTGTGACCGGTCAGGTTGCGCGGTCTGGAGGGTGGTGATCCTATCTCATAGGGTGGTGACTGGATCAGGTCTCAGGCCTATAAATAGGACCCATCAGCAGCAATAATTAAAAAGACACACCAAGTGTAAGCTGAGTTCTCTTCTTTCCTGCGGTCTCTATTTGTGTGACCGGGCGGTCTGCTGATTGAATTCTTATTGTGCAGCTTCTGCGGATAGTGCGGGAAGCAGCGATCACCTCTTCCTCTGAAAGTGTTCGGGCGGTCTGCGGCTTGGAGTTGTGGTGCTGGAGTTCGGGAGGATCAGGAGTTTGGAAGGAAGGGTGCGGTCTGATCAGTGGTTTGGTGTTGTTCTGAGATCGGCAGCGGGTTGCGGTTTGGCGAGTTGCTGAGGTCGCAAGGGAGACCGCGCGGTCTCAAGTTATCTTCAATTTCTGTTTTTTCTCTTTTGTGTTTGTGCTGGAGAAATCATGTCTCGCCAAGCATGCCTTGCCTTGTAATTTGAAGTTGCTATCAATAAAGATCACTTGTTTGCCTCCATTTGCTTCTGGTTGTTTGGTTTGTGAACTCTAAGTTGACTAACTCCTGCTCGCTTCATAAAGATTCGAAAAATTTCACATGGTATCAGAGCCAGGTTGGAGTGGATAGAGCTGTGAGTGACTTAGAGTAGCCATCGCCTTTGTGAAGAAGGAACCAGTGGTAGAGCAATGGAAGCGAGAGGTCTTGGAATTGAGTTGCTTACATCGACTAACTTCAAGAAGTGGAAATCGTGTATGCAAAGCTATCTTCTAGGTGAGGACCTCTGGGAAGTAGTTGGAGGAGATCAGACGCATGAAGTTGTCTCGAAAGGGGATAATGGGGCTGAGGTGAGAACTTGGAGGAGGATGATTGCGAAGGAAGAGTTCACTCTAAAGAGAGCAATTTCACCTGATCTGTTTGATCACATTCTGGGATGTGGATCAGCTACGGAGATCTGGAGAGCCCTGGATGGGCTGTTTAACAAGAAGAATGTAGCAAGGCTACAGTTCTTGGAGAATGAGCTGGCAAGGTCGGCTCAGGGTGATCTTTCTATCTCCACTTTCTTTCTGAAGATGAAGAACTTGTGCGCTGAAATCTCAGCATTGGATCCTGATGAGCCTATCTCTGAGGCAAAGCTGAAGAGGCACATCATCCGCAGCTTGCGGAAGGAATATGTTGCCTTTGTCACGTTGGTGCAGGGATGGGCAAATCAGCCGTCTCTGTTGGAGCTGGAGAACATGCTTGCATCGCAAGAAAGTTTGGCAAGGCAGATGGCGGGGATGTCGGTGGCTGGGGGAGATGGCGAAGTGCTCTTCTCGGGGAAGAAGAAGTGGGATAAGAAGAAGAAGACCGCTGGAGGAGGCTATGGGCCTTCAACTTCTGGGCAGCAGGAAAGGGAGTATGCTCCCAAGGCTGATGGGTGTTGGAGCATGCGTTTCACACTCTTCCGGTTTGATAATAACAAAGTCCCGTTTGTATTTGATTCTATTTTTATTAATGGTGTGCCGGTAACAGGTATGAGATGTTCACAATTCTGCTGGAGCTCAATTTGAGAGTATGAAATTTTCACTGTCGGAATTTTCCGACAGCTGATGTCGCCCAGGCGACAGCAGAGAAGTTACAACAACTTCCCCCACAGCAACACGACGAACGTCAGTTTTGCGCTGTCGGAAATCCGACATCGATGTCGCCCAGGCGACAGCTCGGAGGTTACAACAACTGCCCGCACGACAGCACTACGAGCGACAGTTTTGCGCTATCGGAAATCTGACATCGATGTCGCCTATGCGACAGCTCGGAGGTTACAGCAACTGCACGCACGACGGCACTACGAGCGGCAGTTTAGCGCTGTCGGAAATTCCGACAGCTGATGTCGCCCAGGCGACAGCGAATTTCTATATATTGGCTCCTTTTGTTCGTGCATTCCAAGCATTGATAATTTCAAGTCTCTTCCTGAGTGCATACGAACCAGAGAGCTCCAGAACCTCATCAACTCCCATTTGTGCTTAGATGGTTTGAGATTGAAGACGAGATCGGGCGCACTTCTTCATCAACAATCATCTCGAGGCTTCAACCTTCCTTTCAGAGATCTGAATTTCTAGGGAGTTGTTCTTTTCATATTGTATTTTCATTTATATACATTTCATTTTGTATTGGTAGGGAAATCGTCTCCTTGTGCGTGACGTCTAAGTCCTTGCGTGGCTTAGGGGAAAATCGCTTCCTTGTGTGGAGCGTCCAAGTCCTTGCGTGGCTTGGTGGGAAATCGTGGCCTTGTGTGCTACGTCTAGATCTTGGGAAGATCTAGAGGATAGGCTTGGACTTGGTCTAGAGAGAGACAAGTGATAGCCTTCCGATCCTTGGGAGAAGGATTGGTAAACACAAATTGTAAAAGGGTTATTATCATATTTGTGCCTTGATCTTAAGCATTGTTATGATCATATTATTTGTATGTGATTTTCATAATTATAAAGTTATGACTTTTTCTTTAATTGCAAATATGGTTGTTTAATCTTTAACTTAGAAATTTGTGTTTGAATTTATTCTAAAAATTACATTAGTTTGAAATTTTTATAAGTAACTTTTAGAAAAGTAAAAGTTGTTTTAAAATTCTTAAGTAAAAATCATATTTTCTAAAAGGCCCTTATTCACCACCCCCCCCCCCCCCCCCCTCTAAGGGCGCCTCAAGATCCAACAACGGGAAGAAGAAGGGTGAAGGTCCAAAGTGCTTCAAGTGTGGCAAGTATGGCCACATCAGGAAGGATTGCAAGGTGGTCACCCACGCTGGGCATGCTGCGGAGAAGGAGGAAGCTGAGGCCAGGCACTTTGAAGGAGGTTGGGGAGGAGCCTTCTCGGCTTCTGTTGGAGCTTCGGCTCCTATCAACTATCTGGAGGACTGGATCGTGGACTCGGGGTGTGGTCATCACTTCACCAGAGACGAGACCAAGCTTTCTTCTGCACAGCCCTATACAGGTAACAATGCAATCATTACTGCTGATAATACTGTGCATCCAGTAGAGACGGTGGGGGTTGTTTCCTTGGGCAGTGATAGAGGGTCACTTACCTTGAAGAGTGTCCATCACGTGCCTGGTATGAGGAAAAACCTCTTCTCCGTGACCAACGCTGTAGACGCTGGGTATCACGTTCTGTTCGGCCCAATAGAAGTGAAGTTTCTACGCAATTTTGAGGTCGTAAAGGCTGAGGTCGTCCATGTCGGGAGAAGGGCAAAGGACTTGTTCGTTTTATCGACAAGTTCCTACGTCGACAAGATGAAGACGAATGATGGTGTCGTTATATGGCATGAGAGGTTGGGGCACGTAGGGATGGACAAGCTGAAAGCTATGGCGGTGAGAGGTCTGGTCAAGGGCCTGCCAAGTCTATCTTCCTACGGTGAAGGTCATGTTTGCGCGGGATGTCAGTTCAGCAAGTCTCATCGACTACCATTTGACAAGTCGCAGACAAGGAGTAGTGTGTCGTTGGAGTGCATCCACGGTGACTTAATGGGACCTACTGCTACCCCAAGTCTCGGAGGCAGCAGATATATGCTGGTGTTAATCGATGATTACACCGGATATGTCTGGGTATATTTCCTAAAGGAGAAGGAGGAGGCATTTGCCAAGTTTGTGGAGTTCAAGGAGCTTGTGGAGGGTCGGCTAGGACTGCGGGTGAAGAAGCTCAGGACTGACAACGGAGGGGAGTTCACCTCCAGTGAGTTTTCTACTTTTTGCAGGAAGGCAGGCATCCGGAGAGAGCTCACTTGTGCTCATACTCCACAGCAGAACGGAGTTGTAGAGCGGAAGATCCATCATCTGACGGAGACCTGCAAGTGTTGGTTGCATGCCAAGGGCATCCCAAAGTCCTTCTGGGCGGAGGGAATGTCTTGTGCTGCCTACGTCATCAACAGGATGCCCTTGAGTCCCATCAACATGTTGACTCCGCATGAGATGATGTTCAAGGAGAAGCCAAGCGTGGCACACCTTAGGGTGTTTGGTTCCACCTGCTACGTGCATGTTCCAGATGCTCTTCGGACGAAGCTAGATGCGAAAGCAAGGAAGCTAGTCTTCGTGGGATACGATGAGCGGAAGAAAGGATGGAAGTGCATGGACCCGGAGACACGTAGGTTTGTGGTATCTCGCGACGTCGTGTTCGATGAGTTGACATCTTACAAGGGGTCTTCTGATGTGGAGCTACCGCATAGCAGGGTGGAGGTGCCGGAGAAAGCCGTGGAGGATCTTCAGGTGGAGCTACCTGTGTCACCAGGTGGTCCATCTCCTTCTAGTTCCGAGACGGGGGCTTCTGGTTAAGGGAGCAGGGGGAGCGATGCTCCTAGCACGTCTGGAAGAGGAGCTAGGGAAGAAGCAGCTGAAGATAATGCGGTTCAGGGGAAGGAGCTGAGGAGGTCTAAGCGGGCGATCGTCGCCCCTGATCGCTATACAGGAGGAAACGCAGTGAGCTTCGTCTCATGTTTCTTCGCTAGTCCCTTGGATGAGAGGGAGCCGTCGAGCCTTGAGAAGGCCAGAGGCATGAAGGAGTGGGACATTGCTATGCAAGAAGAGATGGCAGCTCTGGAGAAGAATGAGACCTGGTCTCTTGTGCCCAAGCCCAAGGGCACCACTCCTGTGAGATGCAAGTGGGTTTACAAGCTCAAGAAGAAAGTTGACGGCAGCATCGAGCGGTACAAGGCTCGTCTTGTAGCTCGGGGGTTCTCGCAGCAATACGGTGAAGACTACGAGGAGACATTCATTCCGGTGGCAAAAATGACTTCAGTTCGGTTCATCATTGCCTTGGCGGCGTTCAGTGGATGGGAGATTTGGCAGCTCGACGTCAAGAACGCATTCTTGTACGACGAGATTGACAAGGATATCTTCATGGTCCAGCCACCAGGCTTTGTGTCTGAAGATTTTCCGGAGCATGTCTGCAAGCTGAAGAAGGCCCTGTATGGGTTGAAGCAAGCGCCGAGGGCGTGGTACGGGAAGATCGCAGAATATCTTCTATTCTGTGGATTTGGTGCTTCAGACTCAGACTCAAGCTTGTTCGTCAAGAAGAGCGGGGAGCTTCAAGTCATCGTGCTGCTATATGTCGACAATATGATCGTGACGGGGAACTCGAAGGAGGAGGTAGCGCAGCTTCAAGCCGAGCTGTCTATCAGGTCTGAGATGAAGGACTTAGGTGAGCTTCACCATTTCCTTGGACTCGAGGTGCAGAGGAAGGAAGGTGGAGTGCTGGTGATCACGCCGGATATGCGGAGCGAATCGTGGAGCGATTCGGCATGAAGGAAGGGAAGTGCACTTCCACACCTCTGGAGAAGGCCACAAAACTTCGCAAGGATGAGGGGAGGATTCTGCAAGATCCATTGGTGTTCCGAGCTCTGGTTGGGAGCTTGATCTATCTGACGATCACGAGGCCGGATATTGCATATGTAGTTGGCAGAGTGAGTCGATATATGGCGGAGCCACGGGTACCTCATCTGCTAGCAGCCAAGAACATTCTGAAGTATGTCAAGGCGACCTCGGACATGGGTCTCCTATACAGGAGGGATACGGGCTTCGAGGTGCACGGGTACATGGATGCTAACTACGGGGGAGATTCGGATGATCGGAAGTCGACATCAGGATTCGTCTTCATGGAAGGCCCTACAGCTATATCATGGTGCAGCAAGAAGTAGGATTCCGTATCGTTCTCCACCACAGAAGCGGAATACAAGGCTTCGGCCTTGGCAGCTCAGAAAGCCATCTGGCTTAGGAGGTTGGTGGGAGACATCCACAAGGAGGTTCGGGAGCCGACTCTGCTACGCGGTGACAACGAGAGTGCTCTCAAACTGGTTACCAATCCAGTTTGTCATGCTCAAACCAAGCATATCGAGATCGAGCACCACTTCATACGGGAGAAGGTGCTGGAGGGATCTCTTTCGGTCGAGCATGTGCGGAGTGCGGACAACGTGGCAGACATCTTCACAAAGGCACTGGCGAAGGGGTCGTTCACACGGCTAAGGAGCCTACTAGGGCTAGTTTCAACTTCCCACTTCAAGGGGGAGTGTTGAAATTTTTGAACTGGAAGTTAGAGGGCTTTTGGACCTGGGCGGTCTGGGAGGAGGTCGGGCAGTCTAGCGTGACCGCACGGCCTGGCGGTCTGCCTCTGCGGTCTGGCTTGTTTACGCCTAGCTGCGGTCTCCTGGCTTGATCGCTGGTATAGGTCCAAGGCGGCTGAAGGTGAAGGTCGCGCGGTCTGTCTATGACCGCGTGGTGGGTTGATCGTCTTCAGGTGTGCGCGACCTGTGCGTGATCGCATGGCGTGCTGTCTTCTTCAAGGCTGTGGCGGTCTGGTGTGACCGCACAAGTTGATCCAAGTTTTCCAGAATGCGGTCTGGTAGCTGACCGGGCTTTCTGGTGGTATTCGCGGACTAAGGGTCTTAGTCGCGCGGTCTCAGGTCGCGGTCTCAGGAGGAGACTGGTATTCGAGCTGGACGTTGTTCGCGGTCTCAGGTGGAGACCGGCATGCGGACTTGAGTTCGCGGGTTGATGGCAAACTGGCTGTGTTCACGGTCTCGGACAAACACAGGGGGTGAACAGCTTCGGGCGGTCTGGCGATCTCCATTGGAGTCGCGATCTGCTGTGAGAGTGGCGGTCTCTCATAGTTGATGTTGAAGCTGGCGAGTTCACCAAAATGAAGCAAGAGTACTGTTGCTGATCGCGCGGTGTGACCGGTCAGGTCGCGCAGTCTGGAGGGTGGTGATTCTATCTCATAGGGTGGTGACTGTATCAGGTCTCACGCCTATAAATAGGACCCATCGGCAGCAATAATTAAAAAGACACACCAAGTGTAAGCTGAGTTCTCTTCTTTCATGCGGTCTCTATTTGTGTGACCGGGCGGTCTGCTGATTGAACTCTTATTGTGCAGCTTCTGCGGATAGTGCGGGCAGCAGCGATCACCTCTTCCTCTGAAAGTGTTCGGGCGGTCTGCGGCTTGGAGTTGTGGTACTGGAGTTCGGGAGGATCAGGAGTTCGGAAGGAAGGGTGTGGTCTGATCAGTGGTCTGGTGTTGTTCTGAGATCAGCAGCGGGTTGCAGTTTGGAGAGTTGCTGAGGTCGCAAGGGAGACCGCGCGGTCTCAAGTTATCTTCAATTTCTGTTTTTTTCTCTCTGGTGTTTGTGCTGGCGAAATCATGTATCGCCAAGCATGCCTTGCCTTGTAATTTGAAGTTGCTATCAATAAAGATCACTTGTTTGCCTCCATTTGCTTCTGGTTGTTTGGTTTGTGAACTCTAAGTTGACTAACTCCTGCTCGCTTCATAAAGATTCGAAAAATTTCACAGACTCTGTCCAATCATTCGAGTTGGTGTGCTTAATCGCCTCTGATTGTTGAGTATGTCAGGAGAAAGTTCGTCGCAACAGCATCACCATCATAGTAGGATGGAGACCTCGGGATGATGTGTCTTTGGACCTCCCAGACTGTCAGTCCCTACTTGTCGATCTCTTCAACAGCATCAGCATCACAGTAGGATGGAGACATCAGGATGATTTGTCTTTGGACCTCCCCAACTGTCAGTTCCTACTTGTCGATCTCTTCAACAACATCAACATCACAGTAGGATGGAGACCTCGGGATGATGTGTCTTTGGACCTCCCCGACTGTCAGTCCCTACTTGTCGATCTCTTCAACAGCATCAGCATCACAGTAGGATGGAGACCTCGGGATGATGTGTCTTTGGACCTCCCCGACTGTCAGTCCCTACTTGTCGATCTCTTCAATAGAATCACCATCATAGTAGAACGATCCAAACTAAGCATGGACTGGATTTTCATCACTTTGGCAGCAGCTGGCTTTTATAGGCAGAAAATTGGTGAGTCACGCCCTTGGTCACGCCCGTGACCAAGGGCGTGTAAGCTGCGTAACTGCGTCATGAAAGCCCGGGAACGTTGGGGGAGAGAAACTGCCAAAATTGATCATCTCGACGAGCACGGCCTCGGTCACGCCCATGACCTAGGGCGTGTCTTGACCGAGTCAGGAAATGGAGGGAAACGACGCGATCTGGACTTAATTTGGCAGTTGCGGGAGAGGTCACGCCCATTGGTCATGCCCGTGACCAAGGGCGTGTAAGCTGGAACGGCTTGGCGGTGGAAACTGCTTGTATTGAATGCATGTCGGGCGAGTAACGCCCGTGACCTGAGTGTCACACCCCCGGTCACGCCCGTGACCTGGGTCATGTAATTATAATTCGACGTGGCAGCGATTTCTAGGAGCTGAAAGCGGAGCATGGCCGTGACCATGGTCACGCCCCCAGGTCACGCCCGTGACCTGGGGCGTGTACATAGGATTTATGCAGATTTGTTCTGTAATTTCCCCTGAACACGGCTGTGGGCTTGAATTTGTTATTAAAAGCCCCAAATTACCTGAAAACACAAAATAAAGTAAATTAGATATATATTAAACTAAAATTATATAAAAACTAATTAATTACAACTAAAATATTATATAAAAATAACCATAAATAATGCACTATCAAATACCCCCATACTTAAGCTTTTGCTATTCCAGAGCAAAAACTAATTTATAAGCATGAGAAGAATTTATAGGACATTCCCAAAAAGATTTACTTCTAATTATGTACTCCAAATCTTATAAAACTCATATCAAAATAAGTTAAGAAGTTAAAATTCAGATTTAAAGAAATAATTAAGAATTCATAAATTGAAATGAGTAGAATAAATTTTAGTTTTAAAATTCTCTAACTAAATCTTCATAAACAAAATTGCATTGAATTAAGTAAAATAACCAAGATTAAAATTATAAAAACTTTAAACATCATTAGAAATTTTTAGAAAACTACAAAATATTAACTATGCTCTCTCAAAAATATCTTGGATAGCAAATAAACTTGGCTAAATGGGGTAAAATTGGCATTCAAGAAGTTACTTTGTACATAGGAAATGATGAATTTTATCCTCTCATTTTCATCTTTTTTTAAATTTCTTCTTCTTTTTATATCCCAAATGTATATGTTTAGGAGTGATGAATTTTATCCTCTCATCTTCATGTCATATAATATTTTACTAATTTGGGTGCATATGTTTATGAATGATGAATTTTATCCTCTCATTCCATGACATATGATCTTTTCAAAAAAAAATTTATTATGCCAAATAATAGGTTTAACAAAAAAGGTAGGGGAAGGGCTAGGGTTTAAAGGCTACAAAAATTCCAAGGATATATTTTAAGAGCATAGAAAATAATTTGAGTAATCTTCAAGAAACTATGAGTTAAAGTTAATATAAGTAAAATCTAGAGATATTTAACACAATTTCTACAAGATTGAATTATGATATTTTAAGAAGAGAAAATAAAATTAAGAAATATTCTAAACAATTCAAGATAATGAAAAACTCATTAAATCAAATTCATCTAAAAATTAAATCAAACATATTTTGAAGAGAAATATATGATTTAAAAATTCATACAAAGAAAACTCTTTAAAAAAACCCTATAAAGACAACTCATAATTTAAAACTAATTTTGAATAAATGAAGTTTGGAGAAATTTAATAATGCAAAATTTATTTTATTAGTTTTTTTGGATTTTTTTTATATTAAAACAAAATGTTTTTTTTAATATTCGTGGACTTCCCAAGGGCTACCCAATGATGGGCTCACAAGGTACTAGGCGGTTTTGTGGGATGAAAGCCCAACACGGCCCTTTCGCAAGAAATTAAATATTTAATTTTTTAAATTATTTTTGGTATTTTAATTTGCAAACAAGGAAAATAAGACACAAAGACATAGAAATTTAAAAGAAAACTTTTTTTTTTTGAATTTTGTAATTTTTCATAACAAACTCTAAGGAAAGAAAAAATATTTTTTTATATAATTTTGAAAAAGATTTTCTAATTTTTTTTTTTTTGGATTTTTAATAAAAACTGAAAATAAGATAATACACCGCCATACTTAAAAATAAACATTGTCCCCAATGTTTATAAGCCAAGTAGGAGGGAAAAGTAAATAAAATGCATAAAAAGTAAATTGCAAGAAAAATAAAGATAAGCAAGGGGTGCCTCCCAAGAGCACTTTCTGTTGGAGCTTGCTTTCCGCATCTCTTGGTTTGAGAATAACAAATACCGTGTTGTATTTGATCTAGTATTTTGTGTATTTATAGTGGCCATGTTGTATAGGTTCAATGAGGAGACAAGTCCTCGTTCATGGGCATGATCCGAGAACGACAAGTCCCAGGTTGGATGAGTTTTGTGTGCTGATCTTAAAATGGCCATAACTTTCAATCCAGGAAGAGTTACGGAATGTGTCACCCCATTTCAGAGATGAGAACGACTCAATCTACAGTCTGGAGAAGTTTCGGATGGTAAAACTGAAGAGGAGATGTCGCCCAGGCGACAGTCACTATCGCCCAAGCGACAGTCAATGTCGCCCAAGCGACAGTCAATGTCGCCCAGGCGACAGTCAATGTCGCCCAGGCGACAGCAGAGAAGTTACAACTACTTTCCCCCACGGCAGCACGACGAAAAGCAGTTTTGAGATGTCGGAAATCCGACATCGATGTCGCCCAGGCGACAGCTCGGAGGTTACAACAACTGCCCACGACAACACCACGACCGGCAGTTTTGCGCTGTCGAAAAATTCCGACACTCACTGTCGGAATTTCCGACAGCGATTTTCTATAAATTGACACATTGTGTTCGTGCATTACAACCACTAAAGATTCTAAGTCCCTTCCTGAGTGCATTCCATCCAGAGAGCTCCACAACCTCATGAACTCCCATTTATGCTGAAAAGGTTTGAAATTGAAGACGAGATCGGACGCGCTTCTACATCAAGGATCATCTCGAGGCTTCAACCTTCCTTTCAGAGATCTGAATTTCTAGGGAGTTCTTATTTTATCTTGTATTTTCATTTATATACATTTTACTTTGTATTGGTAGGGAAAATCGCTTCCTTGTGCGGAGCGTCTAAGTCCTTGCGTGGCTTAGGGGAAAATCGCTTCCTTGTGCGGAGCGTCCAAGTCCTTGCGTGGCTTGGTGGGAAATCGTGGCCTTGTGTGCTACGTCTAGATCTTGGGAAGATCTAGAGGATAGGCTTGGGCTTGGTCTAGGGAGAGACAAGTGATAGCCTTCCGATCCTTGGGAGAAGGATTGGTAAACAAAAAGAAATTTACATTTGTACGCCTCCGATTCTAGCGATATAGAAATCAAATTTATGTAAACACTTTTTCATATATATAATCATGTCTCTTTTGTGTTTACTTGATTTGTATCATTTGGCGTAATCTCTATTATATTGTGTTCTAAGTTTTCAATTCTAAATCTAAATTGTTTATTTCAATCTCCTTCATTATAAAACAATTTAGTAATTATCTTGAAAATTATAGAAAGAATTTTATTCCCTTATTCACCCCCCCTCTAAGGGCGCCGTAAGATCCAACAATTGGTATCAGAGGAAGGTTATTCCAAATCGGCTTAACAACCGGGAATAATGGCGCCTCTTGATCATGATCTCGCTTCTACTAGTGGGGAAAATTTTAATATAAATGAAAAAGTATTATCACCACCATTATTTATGGGTGAAAATTATAATGGGTGGAAAATATTAATGAAAAATTTTCTTAAGGCCTTAGATGAAAAAGTTTGGAATATTACTATTAAAAAGCCATCTAGCGTACTAACTAGAAACGAAATTATTTTAAATGCAAAATCTATGAATAGTATATTTTGTGCGTTAGACCAAAATATTTTCAAACTTATTTATACTTTACCTACCGCATATGAAATTTGGAGTTTTCTTGAAAGAACTTATGATTCTCCTTCTACAGGTACGAAACATTCACAAGAACCGGAAAATATGCAAGCCTATGCAAATATTCAAGAAAGCTACACAAAGGATGGATCCATAGAATGCTCATCAAGCGGAAAGGATGATGGACACTCTTGTTTGGAAGAGGAAGATGAAGAAGACAACGTCACAATATTGGACTCAGTTGATGGCGACACATCAAGCAAAAGAGAAGACGGAAACTATTGCAAGGTAAGAAAATCTAAATCTTCTCTTTTTGTAAAAAATTCTATTTCTACATCTCGTATGCTTAAAATTGCTAAACACAAAATTTTAAAGTTAAAAATTGCTAATTCAAAATTACGTTTAGAAAATAAATCTTTAAAAGCAAACGATAACGAAGAATCAAATATTGATGTGTTAAATTCTCTTTCGTGCTCTTTAGTTAAAATTCCTATTCCTTGTCTTAATTGCAATTTATTAAAAGAAAAATTTAAGGAAATTGAAAAAGGGCTCTTAATTTCTAAAAGGCATAATGAAAAATTGATAATTGAAAATGATGTTTTATCTTGCAAGTTAATACAACTAAAATCTTTTGTTGAAAAATTTCAAATGTCATGTAAGGAATTTCATCATAAGATTTTGAATAACAAGGATAAATTAACTTACAAAATCATTTCTAAAAAGGATCATTTTCATACTTTAAATCAAAAGGAGTTTAGTTTCAAAAAGAATTATGATCCTCACAAAATTCTTAAGAGTCATTATTATAAGTCTCAATATATTTTCAATCATGACTCAAATTTAAAAACTCCTTTTCATGAAAATCAAACTATAAAATATAATCCTTCATATTATAAGAGTATGTCTATAAGAAAGAGTGGAAATGAAAATCATCAAAATAAGAATCAATCTTTTAAAACATATTGTAACCCACTCTTTCAACAATCACTTCTAAAGAAAGACAATCACTCTTATAAACTTTCAAAGAATCCATATAATAAAATTCATTATGATTATCATCATCAATCTATTTTGAAAAATAATTTGAATAAACATAAATCACAAATGAATTATTTTTCAAACGAATATAATCATGTAAAGATGTCATATAATCATAATATGAATTTAAAAGAAAAACAACCAAAGTATGAATGGAGGCCCAAAATTAAAAACGAAACACTAACTCCACTTGTAAAGGCCCATTCATCACTTTCTCTCCAAAAGCCTACTCGATGTATTTGGGTACCCAAAGGAACCATCCCACTTGGTCCCCTTTGGATACCTAAATCTCTTATTCATTAGAATTATCGTATTGCATGAAGTAGAAATAAATTAAATATGAAATATCATTACTCTACTTCATGATATGCTTAATTGCTTTTTCTTTTATTTGTTTTTCTTATTGTTGAGCCAACACGCTAAGGTCATTTAGATATATTATGAAATATGACTTTTACATTTTAAGCCTAACATATAACATTAAGTCATATATTTTTCAAAGTGATCTATATCTCATCTTTGATTATTCTTTATCCTTTTTAAATCCTTTATCCATCTATGTCTTGAATTAACATTATCATTTGAATATTGAAATTTTTTTTTTAAGACTAATGAATTTTTTTTTAAATGGTTTATTAAAGGGCTTAAGCTAAAAATTAAAATGCGCAATGTTATGATAATCTTCTATTTTATTTGCTGCATATGATAGCCCTTATAATGAAGAATATTATCTAGAAAAATTGAAAACAAAAATTCATCTAAACGCGTGTTTAAATCTTTCAAAAATGCGAGTTTACGATCAAAACTTCAAACATCCATATCGTTTGATCCGCTCGCCTGATTTTTGCGTTTAATATATTTTTGGAAAGAGCACAAAAATCTCCATCCAATGGCAATCTAGGCTTGTTCATTTGAGTTCTCTTGGTGCTGTCAACTTTCCCAATTACAACTCCGTTTTTAAAAGCTATCTTAGTTTGCTTGATTTGGAAATTTCTGTGTTTATGAATTTTTTCATCACACGCTATCCTTAGAATAATTGTTTCATATTTTATATTATGTGTGTGATGTGTGTCACCTATGTTTGCATGTAACTTAGACCTTAGAATCATCTTGTATCATTAAGATCAAATCAAAAGTTTAATCATTTCATTCTAGGTCTAAAGAAAATTAATTTGAAAACTTCTCATATTTCATGCAACATAATCTCCATTAATCCTATGTAATAACATTGCATTCAAACTCATCATCCTAGCATTGCTTCTTGGTCTATGCTTATATATTTATGCTGGGTAGAACACTTACAATGTTATTCAACTTTCATGATAACTATGTGATTTGAAATTATATAGAATATTAAAATTCCAACAAACACATAGTTTATGGATTAATCATTAGAATATATATATATGAATATTATATCATAAATCATATATTATCATGCAAAACCAAAGATCAATAGATTCAATTATTGAATGCAAATTTTATTATAAATTTCAAAACATTCTATATGTGATCTTTGTCTTTAATATGTTTACATGATCATCATTTCTAGGCTTAAAAATCAAACATGCTTATTCAAAGAAGATCACTATATCACTATATCACAAGTCTAGAAGAATTAGAATTTACATACATCATGATGATCTGAGATATATTCTATGCTAATTTGTCTATAATCATAAATCATAATTCATGTTCTATCAAGACATATCTCAAATCGATAATAGGAATTATGAATCTTATGATAAAAATTATGAATAATGTTTTCTTAACATTATTTGATGTATTGATTTGCTTTGCTAGTGATTGCATGTATCTCTCATATTTGTAGACTCTAGAATCAACTTTGTAATGAAAGTATAAATCAAACTAAATCATCACTCCATTCTAGATCTATAATTTGAAATTCAATTTTGAAATACATGCAATATTAATATTAATCTTATAACATGACATGAAACCCAAAACTCATCATACTAGCATTGTCACTTATTGAATATTAGTAATTGTGCTAGTTATCTCATTTCGTCATCTCATAAAAAGTAGAAAAGCAATGCGGATTTATATAACTCATCACATTAAACGAAACCCATAGTTTTTATATCAACCCTTAGATTTAAAAGCATAGGTTGTCCAAAAGATTATTTCACCTATGAATTTATATCTCACAATAGCGGGGGCGTAGGGTTGTATGCATTAGAGACCTAACCTCTAAGTCATGTCTTGTCCTTAACCAGGGAGGGTTCCAGTGGGGCCTTGCGAGGCACTGGGGGGAAAGAGTGCTAGGTTGAGTGTTCTCTAGTGTGTGCATATGAGACTAACACCCCAACCTACGGCATGCGTGCAGCTCCTCATGCCCATCCGTCACATAGTACGGGGCTAGGGTGTAAACATTTAGTCGGGGTAGTTTCTAATCTTAGGACATACCTATATTACGTACTGCATGAACATTTTATTTACTTATCACTTAAATCATGCATATTTTGGGTTGTTTAATAAAAATGTCCTCATGTGTTTGCATAATTTATCTTTTTGAGCTTAAATGTTTTTGTAAAATACATGTATTTGAAAAAGCTAAAGTTTTATGCAAATTTGAGCAATCAAGACATCTCTGAAAATTCTGAAATTTCAGCATGGAACTACTCTAAGGACACTTAATCAAAATAAAAAATCAGATTTTTAAAATTCTCAAAAAATCGAGTACTGTTTCCAGCGCTAGCGCTAGCGCCGGCGCTAGCGTGGGTGTTGGAATTTTCTGATTTTTAAAATTTCTGAAAATCCATAAAAATATGTTGGTTCATATTTTCTACTTATTTGTTGTGTTTCTGACTTTTGTTATTTTTGTTTTATTTATATTATGAAAAATCAACTACAAAAGATCAAAATTCAAAAATACAAAAAAAAATTTTGTTATTTGTGTTTTTAATCATATTATGAAAAATCAACTACAAAAGTTCAAAATTAAAAAAATATACAAAAATATGTTTTTGTTATTTTTTTTTATTATGAAAAATCTACTACAAAAATTCAAAATTCAAAAATTACAAAAATATGTTTTTGTGATTTTCTATTTTTATTTGATTTAAAAAAATGATTAAACTTTAAAAAAAAAACTGTATGATCTTTATTGCCAATATCAAGCATGTATGAATTCTATTATTTAGAATTATTTACAATGTTAAAATTTATTTCTTGAAATTTCTATGAACATTGTTTTGATTATCATGCTTTGATATATCTATTTAAGTGCATCAATTGTATTGAAAAATGTGTAGAACCAAGCTTAGCACGCCTCTAAGTATGAGTAAATGTTTTATGATTGATAATGATATATTTCACTAACTTATTTTGGTAATCAACATGTGTGTCTAAATCTAAAATGCTTGCTTGTGTATTGTATTTGTACAATGAATTAAAACTTGCATAAGTTTTTTACCTACACTACATTTGAATTGCACTTATGAAATTTAGAAAAGTGGTTAAAAGTTAAAAAAAATTGGGTTTGCAAAACAAGTGTATTCAGAGAATGTTGTCTCACAAATGTGAACAAAAAAATATATATATGTAGACAAATATAACTCCACCAAGCACTACTTGAACCTCCTGATAAGTCTTCATAAGCATTGTGAGGTTGAGCACCTTGGAAAGAATAGTAAAGTGGCTTGTGCAAACCTTAGTTATTACACCACTTTGTTAAAAAAAATTTAAATTATGTGCATTAAAAGTGTGTGAAAGTAATTTACTTATGTTTTATTGTGCACTTTACTTTACATATGTCTTGTATTTTGATGATTTAAATCAATTGTTAACATTGCCCAAAATACACTTATGTGCACATCATTATCTTTCATAACACTTCTTCTCATAAGTATTGGATTCTAATGCTTTATCTATACTACTCTTTATATAAAAATGCACTAGATAACCTATCATGATCTCTACAATGTTTTGGTATCTCTTAAACTTAAAATTAAGTAACATTGTAGTATAATCTCTCTTTAATATGTTCATTTCATGCTTGGTATCTTTATGAAAAACTTTGAGATTTCAAAAAGGTTAAAACATCTTTCAATTTTGAACTAAAACTCATATTTTTACTTATGCTTTTCATGCTTACAAAAATGATGTTTCTTATAATCTTCCGTTTGCTTACAACTCTTATCTTTTTATTTGAAATCTCTTTTATATACTATGCTTCAACTCTTTATCATTTCATATATTTAAAAGCTCGATTATGCTTTGTTATTTAAATGCCTCCTTACTACCCTCACCCCACCTTCTTTTGATAATACCAAAAGGGGGAGATTAATTCAAGAAATCTAGAAGATTAAGGGGAGAATAATTAAATAATGCACCATTGCAATTAAATAATAACATTTAGGGGGAGCATACATTTAGGGGGAGAATACAATTTAGGGGGAGTATATTAAAAAGTTTTCATGGAAAGCGTCTATTGCTCGATCATGACAACCCACTTTTGGTAATAACAAAAGGGGGAGAATAAAATGAGAAATCTAGTGACATATATATTTAGGGGGAGTAAAATCTGTCACGCAGTAAACCTTTTATTCATGCATATCTTTTATCGCACTTATCTATAAACTCACTAATTTCTCATATGGGTATTTGTTATTATCAAAAGTGGGAGATTGTTGGAGCTTGCTTTTCGCATCTCTTGGTTTGAGAATAACAAATACCGTGTTGTATTTGATCTAGTCTTTTGTGTATTTATAGTGGCCAGGTTGTATAGGTTCAATGAGGAGACAAGTCCTCGTTCATGGGCATGATCCGAGAACGACAAGTCTCAGGTTGGATGAGTTTTGTGTGCTGATCTTAAAATGGCCATAACTTTCAATCCAGGAAGAGTTACGGAATGTGCCACCCCATTTCGGAGATGAGAACGACTCATTCTACAGTCTGGAGAAGTTTCGAATGGCAAAAATGAAGAGGAAATGTCGCCCAGGCGACAGTCACTATCGCCCAAGCGACAGTCAATGTCGCCCAGGCGACAGTCAATGTCGCCCAGGCGACAGCAGAGAAGTTACAACTACTTTCCCCCACGGCAGCACGACGAAAAGCAGTTTTGAGATGTCGGAAATCCGACATCGATGTCGCCCAGGCGACAGCTCGGAGGTTACAACAACTGCCCACGACAACACCATGACCGGCAGTTTTGCGCTGTCGGAAAATTCCGACAGTCACTGTCGGAATTTCCGACAGCGATTTTCTATAAATTGACACATTGTGTTCGTGCATTACAACCACTAAAGATTCTAAGTCCCTTCCTGAGTGCATTCCATCCAGAGAGCTCCAGAACCTCATGAACTCTCATTTATGCTGAGAAGGTTTGAAATTGAAGACGAGATCGGACGCGCTTCTACATCAAGGATCATCTCGAGGCTTCAACCTTCCTTTTAGAGATCTGAATTTCTAGGGAGTTCTTATTTTATCTTGTATTTTCATTTATATACATTTTACTTTGTATTGGTAGGGAAAATCGCTTCCTTGTGCGGAGCGTCTAAGTCCTTGCGTGGCTTAGGGGAAAATCGCTTCCTTGTGCGGAGCGTCCAAGTCCTTGCGTGGCTTGGTGGGAAATCGTGGCCTTGTGTGCTACGTCTAGATCTTGGGAAGATCTAGAGGATAGACTTGGGCTTGGTCTAGGGAGAGACAAGTGATAGCCTTCCGATCCTTGGGAGAAGGATTGGTAAACAAAAAGAAATTTACATTTGTACGCCTCCGATTTCTAGCGATATAGAAATCAAATTTATGTAAACACTTTTTCATATATATAATCATGTCTCTTTTGTGTTTACTTGATTTGTATCATTTGGCGTAATCTCTATTATATTGTGTTCTAAGTTTTCAATTCTAAATCTAAATTGTTTATTTCAATCTCCTTCATTATAAAACAATTTAGTAATTATCTTGAAAATTATAGAAAGAATTTTATTCCCTTATTCACCCCCCCCCCCTCTAAGGGCGTCGTAAGATCCAACAATTTCTTTTTCTCGTCTTTAAGCTAGACGGTTATTGTTAGGAAAAAAGAAAATAAAATTGAAAATGCACAGGCAACTCCCTTAATTCACGCACAGGTAAGCATGCCGAAGTCGGTCACCCGGCTACTCCTCCGCTATGCTCTTGACTCTTTTGTTGTCCATTAGCTCGAAATTGTGAATCCAAATTACCTATACATACCTTAGGTAATTTGGATTGCTGGAGATGAGCGGCAAATGGATCGGTGAATACGTTTGGTTGCAACGGCTCATCCTCTACATGAAAATCGTTAGAAGAAAAGGAATCAAGATTAAGCGAGTCAGAAAATTTTTCGCAAGGTGGCACTTGCGAAAACACATGATTAAGCACCGGTCGTTCTTTTTCAAAAATAAAATTATTATTTAAAAAATCAATACCAAGTGGAGAACATTCATGAGACACAATTTCTTCATGAATAATAATTTCATGAGAAAGAGAAGAAAGGGCAGGCGAAGGATAAGAAGAAAAAATTTCATTTTCTAATTCGCCCGGTGTCTCCATGACTTTGTGAAATTCTTGGTACAATTGTTCTTCTTGATCTTGAGAATGATTATTTAAATTTGGAGAAAAAGTCGGAAAAATTTCAAGATCAGAAGAACAAATTTGCCGAAAATGTGAGGAATGCAAATCATGATTGAAGGAATTTCCTTTTTCGCACTGAAAACTATCCGGATGACCTTGCCACCATGAATAATCAACATCAGAGCAAGAAGGAAATTCAATCGAATCATTATTTAAAGAAAAATTATTTTCATCATAAAAATTATTATTTTCATAATAAAAATTATAATTTTCATTAGAAAAATTAAATTGATTTTCATGAGAAAAATTTTGAAATGAAAAGTAGCATTCCTCACTAGAATGATGACCTCCACAAAAATGACAAATAATTTGGCGCATTCGTGCGGCTTCCAAAAGATTGACTTTGTTTTGAAGCTCGGCAACTTTTGCGGCCAACAGTGATAACATCATATTTTTTTTGAAAAAGAAAATTAAACAACCGTTACCTAATAGAAATTAATTTTAAAAGAAAAAGCAAAAAGAGAAATGGGCGGAGAAAGAGAATGATAAAAGTAATAAAATTCACGCTTTCGAAATATCAACAAGAATAATCCCCGACAACGGCCCCAAAAACTTGATACGTAAAATTTAGGATATAAAATTTCTCCAAATTCTACGAACTATAGGCAAGAGCACCTATCATTCATAGTATAGGATATTTAGAAATAAATATCAAGTGTCGTATTCCACGGGGTTGTTGAGTACTTCTACTCACGCAAATTATAATTATTTTATGGGAAAGATAGTTAAAAGTTTTATAAAATAAATAATAAAAGAAATGAAACATTTGATCGAGAATTCTTCTTAAGTAAAATATTTCGTAAACATCATAAATTGATTTGGACAAACTTGACCGTGGAGGTTCCCAAAATATGATAGAGACTCTCTCGAGAGAACTACCACCTAACCTTAGGTTGATCGATTAAGACCCCTCGGCCAGTCGAAACCCCTAAGCTTGCTTTATGCGGTGAGCCCCACTATTGGATTTGACTCCTATCCGGAAGATTTGCGTCACCCTCTCTCGAGGAATGCATACAACTCTTTTTACCGATGAGCGATCTACCCGTATTTATGGATCTCTCGATACACTAAAATACGGATCAAACTTGATTATCATACCCTAGAAATATGAGACCAATAATTGCAAATCAACGATAAATCTTAGTTTTGCAAAACTAAACTATGAATAAGAGATTACGAAATATAAAAGCTTAAGAATTCATCCGATCAAATGCTATAAAAATTAGCTAAACATAATTGAGAAGAAAGACATTTTTATTTCTATGTAAAGAAAAGTACAATTGCAAGTAAAGTAAATTTAAGCTAGGAATTAAAAAGACAAGACATAAAATAAAGTTACACTAAGAAAAATGCAGAAAAACTATACTAGAAACGATCCAAAATAAGCATGGATTGGATTTTCATCACTTTGGCAACAACTGGCTTTTATAGGCAGAAAATTGGTGAGTCACGCCCTTGGTCACGTCCGTGACCAAGGGCGTGTAAGCTGCGTAACTGCGTCATGAAAGCACAGGAACGTTGGGGGAGAAAACTGCCAAAATTGATCATCTGGATGAGTCACGGCCTCGGTCTCGCCCGTGACCTAGGGCGTGTCTTGATCGAGTCAGGAAACGGCGGGAAACGGCGCGATCTGGAGTTAATTTGGCAGTTGCGGGAGAGGTCACGCCCCTTGGTCATGCCCGTGACCAAGGGCGTGTAAGCTGGAACGGCTTGGCGGCGAAAACTGCTTGTATTGAATGCATGTCGGGCGAGTCACGCCCGTGACCTGAGTGTCACACACCCGGTCACGCCCGTGACCTGGGGCATGTAATTATAATTCGACGTGGCAGCGATTTATGGGAGCTGAAGCGGAGCACGACCGTGACCATGGTCACGCACCCAGGTCACGCCCGTGACCTGGGTGTGTACATAGGATTTTTGCAGATTTGTTCTGGAATTTCCCCTGAACACGGCTGTGGGCTTGAATTTGTTATTAGCAGCCCCAAATTACCTGAAAATACAAAATAAAGTAAATTAGATATATATTAAACTAAAATTATATAAAAACTAATTAATTACTACTAAAATATTATATAAAAATAACAATAAATAATGCACTATCACTCGCTCGGCAAGGAGCGAGTAGCTGCAACAGAGCGAAAACACAAGGTATTATTCATCAGTTGAAGATAAAAGGCGAGTATGCGCAAATACTCGCTCAGAAGACCACCTTCGCCTGCGAACACTTCGGCGAGCTCGTCTACTCGCTTCCTCCAGACGAGGACATCCAGGCGACGACCCCTAAAGCTGTCGAGCAGCTTCTCCCTCGTCTCCTCCAGATAAGGAATCATAAAGGCGCTCTCCGCCGGCTGGAAGGATGAGGTGGGGATAACTTGAAAGTTGCCACTTATGACAACTAGTCGCTCACCCCAGCGGTGGTTCTTGTTCGCCGTGTCGGTCAGCGTGCAGACGTGGATGCATAAGAAGACAACGCCCTCGCATGTATTGTTGAAGTGGAATACTCGCAGGAGGACAGAAAGATCGAAGGCGATCTTCTGTTCTCGCAGAAAGCACAAGAACCCAACGATCATCGCCACCCCATTAGGGTTGATCTGGGAGGTGACTACTCCGAAGAAGCGGAGGATTTGGCAAAACTCCGTCCAGAGGGTTAGTCGCAGGCCGACCTCAAAGTGGTGAGTAGGAAACACCAGCTCGGTCGTCGAGAATGAGTTTAATCGCTCATCCTCGTGGGGGAGCCTGGCGACATACCCAGGCGACAGATACTTGGCGCAGAATTCCTTCAAGTCCTGCGACCGAAGGATCAGTTTCTTGAAAGTAGTTGCCCCGAAGTTCTTGGCGTGATTCGAACGCCGAACAGCCGCCTCGTCAGCCATTCTAGAAGAGCAGAAGGAGCGAGTACCGAACGAGGCGAGAAATGAAGCACTAGGAGGATACTCGCCAGCAATACAAGAAGATCGCCAGAAAGCGTAATAAATACGTACCCACCCCCCCCCCCCCCTATTTATAGTAGTCGGGGATACTTAGCTTGTCGCGTACGCCACCGCGAGAATGAGTACGGGAAGGCGAATAGCAAGGAAAGTTGCCTAAAGCCACCGATGAACGTCAAATCATCGTCACTCAGCAAGTGGATACCTGCATAAAATACGAGGAAGCTCTCCAACTAGGGGCGACATTCAACCAATACTCGTAAAAAGACCGCAAAAAAGAAGATAGTGAAAATATCAAACATCACAGAAATCAAAAACAGGCGAATAGTAAATGAAGGGCGAGTTTCATCTACTCGTCAATAAAAATTACTCGGATATTATTCAAAGTACAAGATACTCGCCAAAGGGCGACCATACAAACTACAAACAAAGTACAAGATACTCGTCTGGGCTTCTAGAGGTTGCGGATGTCACCTGACCCAGCCCAGGCTGCGAGCATGCTTGAAATGCTCGAAGGCCAGGGTCATCGCATCCACGCCCTGACGAAGTTGATCTTCGATCCTCGCCAAGCGTCCAACCGATCCCATGCTCGCGCGCATCCCAACGAGCTCATCGTGATGGAGCTGCTGACGATGCTCCAACCAAGCGATCCGGCGCTCCAGGTCATTTGCGATTTGCAGGCGAGATTCCACGCCGGTTAGGCGAGTATCCAATTCCTCCAGCCGAGATACTCGCGCCTCCAGCCCGGTCAGTCGACGATGAGGCTCGACGACTGCCAAACGCTCAACCAGCGACTCCATGTCGGTCAGACGGCGATGAGGCTCGCATATCGCCAGGTGCTCTATCTTCGCTTCTAGATCTAGGATAGCACGATCAGCTCTCTCTTGATACTCACGAGAAGACAGGCTGACCGCATCAATCAAAGCTCCCACCAGAGTCTGAGCGCGCGCTGAGAAGACAAGAAGACAGAAAGCATCAATAGGCGAGTATCAAGAAGAAGATCGCACAGAAGTTCGCAATCTAACAAACTAAAGTTACCAGGACCGCGAGCATCATTCCTCGAGCTGCGAGGAGGACTGCGAGATTGCCGAGGAGGGGGGATCCTTCCTCGGTGAGGAGAGGAGCTATGGTTCCCGGCACCTCGCTGGATGGATTGATTCCCACCCATTTGTTCCCGGCCCGAGAAAGACTCCTCGACCACGACCATCTACTGGTCGTCCTCCTCCCCTTGGAGCGAAGAAACCCGAAGAACCCCCAGCCCCGCCTCGGTGGGATGATTCTCCCAAGCTCGCTGGAAGAGAAGCAGAAGACGAAGGACGCTGATCGCCCTGAAGCTCGACAGGAGGAGGAAACGGAGGGGGAGGCGGAAGCCCACCCACAGGCGTCTGCTGGGTGCTCGCCAGTCCAGGTTCTTGAAGTTGCGCTGCTCGCCAATGGAGCCCTCTGCTCGCTTGACGACCTCTTCTCCAAAAAGGAGCTATGGAGTATCCAAACTGAGCCGCCACGGCACGACCCCTCCCCAGCTTTAGGTGAGATCATCAGAGATGATCGTAAAGGTGGCACATTCAAAGGCTCCTCCTGAGCATTTGCGATCGACGAATCTGCGAGTATCAGAAAGCGTCAGAACCTCGCTAGCAATGTTGGAATCAGCAAACTAACCCAGGGTGGCAAGAAAGTAATGTTACCTCGTATAGGTGCGACATCCGGAGGATTCAAAGCCGAGGTCCCCGCCGTGCTCGCCCCTGCAGCGACATCTGCAATAGGAGGATTAGTCACAGGCGAGTCGCCCTCGCGAGAAAGACCTAAGTCGTCAAGCATTTGCCAACGTTGGTCAACTAGAGGATCGGCGACATCCTCCGAAGCAGTCATCCTCCTCTTCTTCTCCGATTTCTTCTTCTTCTTATCAAGTCGCATCCTCTTCTTCAAATCGAGGAAGGCTTCGAGGTCAGCATCAACGCGAGGAGGCAGCAAAGGAGCTTCGAACATGCTCACAAGGTCGGCCATGGCAGCAGCAGCTTCCCCGGCATAATTGTGCGACATCTTTTGGCGAGATCAGAAAGTCCGTGCCATCAAAGACCCCTCCCCCTCTATATATAGAGTCCGAGAGCCAGCCAGGCGACCGACGAGTATTTTCCTAATACTCGCCCAAAACAGCTCGTCAAAAAAGGGTTGGATGATTCTTTCCGAGCAACTATGTTACTCGCAAAGAGCGGGGATTGTGTATAACCCATATTCTCAGAGGGTAGGACCCACTCAGAGCCACGTAGGCAGAAGTCAAGGTCAAAAGGTCAACGCGGAAGTCAATAGTTCGAGACACCAAGACAAAGTCAGCCAGCAGGAGTAGTAGATGAGTTCGTCGAACATATCCTTCCAGAGTTCGTCGAACGCAGCCTTCCTGAGTTCGTCGAACGCAACCTTCAGAGAGTTCGTCGAGCGCGAGAGCAGAAGAAGGCCTAGGAGAGTAGGGGTGCACTCGTGCGAGTAGCTCGGATACTCGCCAAAAGGTGGGCGACCATAGGTGATACTCGCCCATTTGCCCGAGGAGATCACCTCAATGTCTTTAGTCGCCGGGCAGGGGCTGGGCTATAAAAACCCCCTACCCCTTGGTTTTCCTATAAATAGGACCCCAGGGGTACTTAGATTGGCACCTGAACTTGAGCTTTTGGAACCGCCCTCGTTGAAATTCTCAGACCCGTCGACCTTGGCCGTTACTCCCAGTACTAGCCAAGTTGGTGCCTTCCCCGTACTCTGCTCGGCCATTTTTTGGTTGTGGAGGGGAAGTCTCTCTTGAGCTTCTGGGTACGTGGTGGGACCTCCCTGTCGCAGCACCTGGGGTCCTGTTTGTTGCTCTTCTAGCTTCTTCGTCGTTGCCAGCCAAGTCACCTCGTTGGACTGTTGGGCGAGTAGCCTCCGGCTGCATTGATCCGAATTTTGGAGCCTAGGATTTTCCTGGCTTCAACACCTGAGTTCTTTTACCTACTGTGCTTATGCAAATTTCTGGGTTTCCTTTATGATCATTTTGAGAGGTGTTTTCCTCATTTGTAACCATATCCTTAAGATCTTTCTGGCTTTGTTCCCCGGGCTAAGTCCGGTGTGGTAACTAAAATTAATTAATGAGGACTATTGCCTTTAGCCTTGAACGGTGGCCATTCTAAGGGACATGAACAACAGACTTAGCCTGCGGTCCCATGAGTCGTGTTTGGGGGCAGTGGGGATCCTTTTATAGCCATGCACGGTGGTCATTCTAAGGGGATGAACAGTAAGCTTGGCCTGTGGCCCCGTGGGCCGTGTTTGGGTGGCAGTGGATAAAGGACCTCCACCTGGTTTTGGGCTTTGGGTGGCAGAGGATAAAGGACCGCCCCCGTTTAAATTGTGCTAATCAGTTTCACAATCAGAATTAACAAGATAAATGAGCTTGCTTGTATTTCTAAAAGGTATTGGTGCACTCGGTGCGTTGTTTAGCTCTTTGCTTTGGAGCTTCTTTTCTTTGTAATTTTTGCGTGGGTTGGTACCCCTTATGCCTTATTATTACCTTGTTTAGCAGGACTTTCTTTTTATGTTTTTTTGCCGCTTGTGCTTTCCTTGCTGAAACGTTCTTTGTTTTATTTGAATGCCTCAGGTTCAGAGCTGTAGCAGTTAGAAGTGTAGTCCGGAGACCTTGGGAGTTGTAGCTGCTGTCTTACCCCACTACTGCGAGGTAGTGGTGGTTAGTTTTCTTCTTGTGTTCAGACATGCTAGTTTGAAGCCAATGGGTTGGTGTCAGGATGTTGACGCCCATTGTGCCTCCTTTTGTTACATTGTAGTTTACTTGCTAGTTATTGCCACTACTTTTCGATCTCGTGTATCTTGCTCTCTGAGAATGATTTATGCCTAAGTGCATTATAGTTATAAAATGATTTTCTTTCATGCTCATTGCATCTTTTATAGGTCAAATCCTTATATTTAAGTCACGTACAAGTATCTTTATACCAAATCTAAATCTAGATATATGCATATCATTTCCTTTATGTCCAGATGTCACGTGCATATAGGACCTTAATTGAACTAAATCAAGTATTTTTCCGCTGCAATTTCATATATATTTTCTTATGTGGACTAGTTGATCCACGAACTGAGAGACACAGTTCTTAACCCAAACCTAATAAGTGATTTCAAGCAATGAGTCTTCATGTAATCCCGTTTTGTAATGAATAAGAATTAGGTTCCCTCCTGAGTGTCTGCAGTTGTCTCCTGCACGACGTGGCATCATGATGCGTATTTTCTCTACTCTGATATTCCTAATTGCTGAGAAAATGCGGGTTGTGACAGCGAGAGCGGAAGCGCTCTCTGTGGAGAGGGAGCGCTTTCCGCGGAGCAGGAGCGAGCAAAAGCACGAGAGTGTCTCCTGCGGAGCAGGAGCGAGCGGAAGCACTATTGCGGAGCAGGCGAGAGGGGAAGCGCTCTCTGCGGAGCGGGAGCGCTTTCTGCAGAGTAGGAGCGAGCAGGAGCGTGAGAGCGGAAGCGCTCTCTATGGAGCGGGAGTGCTTTTTGCGGAGCAGGAGCGAGCAAGAGCGCTTTTTGCGGAGCAGGAGCGAGCGGGAGTGCTTTTTGCTGAGCAGGAGCGAGCTGGAGCGCGAGAGCGCCTCCCGCGGAGCAGGAGCGAGCAGAAACACTCTTACGGATCAGGCGAGAGCGGTAGCGGTTTCCGCGGAGCGGGAGCAGAAGCGCTCTCCGCGGAGTGTTGAGCCGGCTTACGGGTCCGGGTGAGGCTGCGATGAGAAACATTCGCTCCGACTCAACCTGAGCCCTTTTACGAGAACCCCCATCAAGAACAACCATTTCTCAAAGAAAAAATTAACGAATTCAAATATGAGAGACATAGATATCATGAGAGAACAAAGTTGATTTACACCTGAAATGGAGCAACAAAGAAGAAAATGTTGATTACCTAAAGTTGTTCTGCGAACGCCGAAATACCAATTATTGCATTCGTCTGAGGCGATGGCATTAAATCTTGTTTGAATTCATGACGACATCAAAAGCCATTGACTGATTGCAAGAAAGTGCGGTAAGTAGAAAAAAAGGAGCATGAACTAAACATAGTAAATAGAGGAAATAATTTATAACATATGAGATGTCACATTAATCCCTCCGGACAGAGAAAAATATTACCTTAAGAAAAATAACCAAAAAAAATATTACCTGTTTGAGTAGCAAGGCAACAGACAAAATTGTGAAATTAGTCCTCAAACTATTCGTAGAGTAATTTATTTTTATCAAATTTTAATCCCTACACTTATACAAGAATTTGGTTTTAGTCCCTGTCGTTTACAGAGTACACCCCCATGATGGAAATGAATATGTGACTGGGTTGATTAGGAGCGAGAAAAAAAAGGGTTTTTTATCTTATATTAATTGTGGCTGGCTTTGAGTTGACATCTTAAAAAATATTTTTTATTAAAAAATGTACTGTTCTTTATAATTTCTATTTTACAAAATATTAATTAAGGATTTGTTATAAACATTTTTCAATCCTATTTATGTATAAAATAATTATTTTAAAAACATAATCTGGCCGGAAATCGTATTTTGGTAAAATCTGCGGGTGGGGGGATCGCTATTTTTTTCTCCTACATTTTTTTAGCGATACGATAGCAGATCAGACGGACAATATCTCTCATACACAATTCTCCCATACGCCACCCCATACTTAAAAATTGCTCGTATATGAAGGAGACATGTAAGTATAATATATTTCTCTATCGTGACTTTTGTCGCGAAAGATATTAACTCTAACACAATATTTATTGCCCAATGTCACTGTTAGAAAAAAAACTCTAAAATAATATTTTCTTAAAAATATATCATAATTTAATGCATTTAGAAAAAAAAGATAGGAATTTATGATCATCAAATCACTTAAATACTAATTAAAACTCTAAAAACAAATTGAAGATCTAAAATCTAAAAGTACAAATGCAAATTATATTTTAATATAAAAATAAGTAATAAATATTTCAAAATTTTAAAACTATTGGCGTCGCTTTCAAAAATATCGCAAAAACAATCGTGGTTATATCTCGTAGTGAGTTGGGAGCAAAGCATGATATAAAAGAACCATGTGAATAATAATGGGTCTGCGAATAAAAACATAGCATAAATCATGTTGTCAAACCATGTGAAGAGTGCACCATGAAAATATGGCATAAAAACCATTTTTTTCTCACTCCTAATCACCCCATGAGCAAGCTACATATTCATTTCCGTTAGTGGCGTTTATGTGTAAATGTCAGGGACTAAAATCAATTTCTTGTATAAGTCTAGGGACTGAATATTGATAAAAGAAAATACGAACTCATAAAGTATGGAAAGTTTGAGGACCAATTTCCCATTTTCGCCCAAGGCAACAAGTACTTCAAGGCAGGCAATGTCCGTGCTCGATTCTCTTGGGTGAGTTGCACCCGCATCTAGGCGAGCTTAGCACGGGCTACAGCCATGGCCGATGCTTTCGGGTGGACTAAATGTCGCTATTTTGACAATTTTGTTCTATTTTTAATGTAATGGGACCGATTACAAAAACACAAAATTCAACATCTCTATTAAGAAGTTAGTGAGATTAGGTCATTTTTATGGCTAACGTAAACATTGCTTATTAAATATTCAATCAAACGGTAAAATAATAATGAAATATGCCATCAAAATGTACGTTAAATCCTTCCCGAAATCCTCTAAATATCATCAATAAACAGTGAATTTAATGCCATAACATTTAAAAGACTTCAAAATGGAAATCATATTCAAGAAAATCACACAATGTTTGAAGTTATATATATAGAATGTCAATAAAAGTTGAGCACACAGATTTAATGAGTGCACAATAACTGCTCAACTACAATCACTTCTGAGATCCCTTGTACAATATTCAGCCTATAGTCGTCTTGACACAGTTGTTTGTGGACTCCGCGCATAATACTTTCTATGATATTATTACACGTCAATCAACTAATGAACCATTTAACTCATGCGATAATTTGAACTTCCTTTGGCAATTATCAACTACACTGGGACAAGATACAAATTAATATAATAAATATATATACATGAATTTGATATTTGACCATCATGCTAAGATTATAAGAAGTCAACAATCATCCAATGTCACTCAGGCTAAACATTTAGAAATCATGTCATTCATGCCACATATTCAGAAAGGGGGATTCTTATGAGCTCTTCAATTGATAACAACAAATGGAAACATAGAACTCATATATACCATTCATGACAAACATTCAGAAATCACACTAACGAATCACCAAGCTATTGTTTTTTCAGAACTTTGTATGAGCTCCTCTACTATCATCTAGTAGTAAAAAAAGAATTTAGCTGCATTCATAAATTCCTAAACATTCAGAAGGAAACATAGAACTCATACCATCCATGCCCTTGTCTTGTGTTGTTTGGCATTGATATGATCTTGATCCTGCAAGCTAGAGTGTCTTCTTACACCAACAAAAATTTGTTTGGAATGAGCAGAGAAATGTATACTGGTGACGGTAGAGAGTTGGAGGCAGGGTGTAAATGAGCCGTGGAAGAACAGAGAAAGAAGCTTAAAAGAATCCTTTACTCAAGATGTTGAGTCATGGAAACAAAATGTAGGGTTAGGATATGGAGGAATATGTGAGAAATTGCAGAGGAAGAGCAGAGAAATGTGGGTCCTCGTAAACACCGGCCACCGAAGTGAGCGAGAGAGAGGAGAGGAAACAAAGTAGAGTACCCTTTTCAATCGCCGATGGCGTCGTGTAGGTGGCGAGCCAAAATGCTGATGAGAGATCAGAAAGGGCGAGCCAGAGAACCCAAAAGGGGAGAGAGATTGTCCACGGATAAAAGCAAAAGGCGTGAGTGGAATACGAGATACCCTGGAGAGCGACAGTCGCAGCTGGCGATGAAGAGGGCTAGCGATTTTGTGGAGTGTCGGGTGTTGGAAACAGTTCCCAACAATGTTCCTGATTTGAATAAGTGCTCAGATCAATGATAAGTACAATTTGTATTTGATGTACATTTGTTGTGACATGAACAGGTCAGAATATCATATTCACTAAGTATAATATATACGGCTCAAGTTAAAGCATCTAAGGCAAATATCGTCGTGTTAACAATATACACACTACGATATTACTGAAGTGTCTAGCAATATCGTTGAGAAGACTAACGAGGAATCCAAGAATACTGCAAAGTATAGACAATGTGTCCAGTACTTCTCCAATTTCACTAAGTCTAAAATCGTCGAAAAGGACTGGACATATCATCGAATAAACACGCATATATCGTCAAGATAACTCTCAGAGATAAGCAAAACGTTAATGTCAATTTTCGTCGGGATAATATGAACAATTCACGATATCATTGTGACATCAAAGAGCACACGATGATATCGTCGTAAGAACAAGAAGAATCGATCAAAGTCTAGTATCGTCATGTCAACCGGAATCACACGACGATATCCCTGTAAGCTCTAAGAAGACTTAAGTCAAAGAATTCGGCAATGTCGACGACATCGTCGTTAAGAGATTTTGTCGTCGAGACGAGAAAGGAAGCTCTCTGAAGACCTAAGTTAAAGTGCCTCGAGAATGTCGATGACATTGTCGTAAAGAAGCCTAGTCATGGAGAAGGCTAAGGGAGAACTCGTGAAGACAGCTTATAGAAGAAGAATCGTCTGTCGTCAGAATGATCAAGACGATATCGTCGATAAGACAGTATGGTTTCAACGATATCGTCGTTATGACATAATGGTTTCAACGACAACGTCGAGAAGACCGCAAATCGACATCAAGTTTAGGACGACATCTTTAAGATGACTTCATATCGTCATGAGTGCAAGTGCAGCTATGATACCTTGTATCGTCGGGATATAATTCTCTAAAGACGATTTAAGAAGACTTGAAGATTTGTCTAAGTCCAAAATGGATCAAGATATTTCAAATCGTGTTGTTTGCATTTAATGCCGCCGCCTGATGGTCTAATCAGCGCGTGCCTTTAAGGAATGAGGCTCTGACACTTAAAGGACATCATAGGATACCGTTAGATGGCTCCTCAGCCATATATAACAGATAAGTGTATACCCTAATCCATACAAGTAAGGAACGCAGAAAATACGCAAGAATCAATAGAACAGTCACAAAGCTACGTGAAGAAGGAACAAGAACCAGAGAACAAAATGATCTTCATCAAGTGTTCTCCAAGTTTCAGTCCAACAACATTGGCTGATAAGAATTGTTCCATACTGAAGAAAGGATTGAAGAGGAATTTGTGCTGTCCAAGAAAATATCAAAAACATTCTCTTCAAGTCCAATAAGCCAATCTTCATTCGGCTAGAGAAGTTTTTCTTATTCTTTCTCTATAGGGCTTTACAAGCCTGAGTTTGTAGGATCTGTTTCAGATCTGAGTTGTAGGGCTTGAGGGCCTGAGTATTGTAGGGATTGAGGGCCTGAGCGGTAAGGCTTGAGGGCCTGAGTATTGTAGGGCTTGAGGGCTTGAGCGGTAAGGCTTGAGGGCCTGAGTATTGTAGGGCTTGAGGGCCTGAGTGGCAGGGCTTGAGGGCTTGAGTTGTAGGGCTTGAGGGCCTGAGATTGTAGGGCTTGCGGACCTGAGTTTTTGATGGAGTTTGCCGACCCTAGCACACTGCTAGAATGGCACAGAGGGACAGTGGGCTACTCATAACACTTTGTCTTTAGGGACCACTATAAATCTCTGAGTGTTTTTTGTGATGTGCTTTTAATATTTAAAGCCTTATGCTAGAACCTTCATAGAAATAGACTCAAAAGATAGAGGGTCAAGAGTTTTTAAAATACCAATTCACCCCCCTCCATATGTTTTGGAAACATCCATAACTAATAAGTGGTATCAGAGGTAGGTTGTTCAAAGGTAGCCTAACAGATTGAACAAATTTGCCATTGGGTGTGTCAAACCATCAGCTCAAAAAGATTAAAGTTTTAAGAAGAAAATGAGAAGATCTAATATTAAGAAGTTCAGATCTCTAAGTGAAAGCAGCTGCAACACTTCTTCTTCTGAAGAAGAAAGATGTATAGGGCTAAATGGGAAAGGAATCAGAGGACCCCTGACTCTCTCAGACAGTGAATCTGAGGATGAAGAAGGCTCTGTGGCTAGAGAAGGGATAACAGCACCACTCACTCTCTCAGACTGTGACTCTGAGGAAGAGGAGCTCTGTGGGTTGATTGCTTCATCAAATGAAGAAAGTCATGAAGATTCACATCCTGCTCAGGTATGCACTACTCACACATTTCTAGTACCTGCTTCATTTGAAAAGACCTAGATTCCACCAGATGATTGCTCATCATGTGAAAATGATGCAGAAGACTGCTCATCATACAATAAAGAGAACCATACTGAACTAATTGAATAGTTTGGGATTTTCTTGGCAGCTCTTACAAAGAGCAAGAAATTGGGCAAATCTCAAGCTGAGGAAATCAGAATTCTCAAGCCCTTCAGATCTCAAATTGGTGAGAAGATCAAGGAGGAGATTAGATTGTAATCTGAGCTTATCCCGCTTCAGAGGAAATATGATGCTCAGGATAGGACAATCAAGTCTCTAGAGAACAAGCTTATAGCAGAAAGAAAGCTTGTGACTAGCTTCTCTAGGCCCAAAAATAGTTCTCCCTATTGTAGACTGCTTCTCCACTCAAGACAGAGGAGGACTGGGATATAATAAGAAGTTGGAGAGACTTCCCAAGCTAGAACTGTCTTTCAAAATGTTATCTCTCTACAAGCACCATCAACCAAACAGAAGGGAAAGGGTTTACCTCAAAAACCTATTCGCATGGAAAGATCATTGACTGTGCAACCAATTCCAAAACCAAGGCACAATCACATAATCAGTAAAAATGCATGCTGTAAAGCAGCCTGCTCATCTAGTCACCTGTCCTCCACTCAAAAGGTGACTCAGAAAAGGAGGTACAATAGATTTGAGTGCTAGTGCTGTGGCAAGGTTGGGCACTTTGCTATAGATTGTTGGTTCAACCCAACAGTGCCTAGAGCAAGGTATGAGAAGCCAGTTAGTAGTTTGACTACAAAAGCTGCAGTAGGTAGAGATGTTTCTTATTATGCTAACAAGAACCTAGGACACAAATTCATTTGGGTTCCTAAGGGATATTAAATATCTGTCTTGCAGGTTTGTCCAAGTAGCCAACCAAAAGTAAATATGACCAATGGATAATAAGTAATCCATGAATAAATCTGGATTAAGAAGAAATTCATCACAAACAAAAGTATCATGCCTGACATAATTATTGGATCTCACAATTAGTCCAACAACCCAGGTATGTGTCCCTTCATAGTCCAAAGTAAGAAATATTCAAATAAATCACATGTTTAGAAATAGAGTAAAACACACATTTGCTCTAAGTCATCACATGAAGAAGAGTGACTTGACAATTCTGAAGAGAAAGGGAAAATGTAACTAAATGTGAGTTTAGTTCTTCAGCAGAGTAAAACAGTAAATCAAATCCAAAACAACATGCAAAGACTTAGGTTGCTAGATGACAGTACATGAAGACTGCCAGAAAGAATAGTGCATTAGTTGAGGGGGACTCATGCTGAGCTCTCAGCACAAGAAACTATGCTGCCTATCAGGGATGAGGCTTCTATTGAGGCGGAGTTTCACGATGAAGTCACTACTCCAAAGGTTGAGGAGTCTGCTAACACTGAAGATGTTGCTGCTTATAATCATAATCTTAGTGAAGCTTCTGTCCAACTAAACAATGTTGTAGTTGAGAGGGAGCATACAAGGATCCCTGAGTAGGATAAGATGGATCCATCCTCCCCATCTGCTAAGACATCCAATTCTCCCAAGTGTGATGGTTTAGAAAGTCAAGAGCAGAAGGATCTAAGGAAGGAGAAAAGTGCAGAGAATAAAAGGAACTGAACTGGCTCAGGTGATAGCTGAAAGCAAATGTGGTTGAAATTCTATTTTGAAAACATTTAGCTTAACTATAAAATGATAATAAAGTAGTGACACTCTTTAATATGCAACTACTTCAACACATAAATGTGAAGCTAACACGCAACACACTGATGAAGCAAAAAAACAAACAAAGACAATATCGTTGTGTCTAAAAAACGATATCGTCGAAATGATAGTGTATGTCGTCGAAATGACAGTGTGTGTCATCGAAATGACTCTACGACTTCGCCGTAAAGTAACGACGATACCAAAGTGTCTACTCGAGAATTCAGAATTCTGAAATAAATCATTCACGACCATTCAATCTGATTTAATCAAACATTTAACAAGCGACACTTCGCCTCCCACGCCATAAATTATAAATAGGATCAGATGTCTTGAATGAAAAGCACTTGCTACATTTGCCCTAAAAAGCCGTCGCGTACTCCTTGACTTCAGAGAGTGAACAAGACGATACTGGTGAACCCACCCTTGATTAACCAAGAAATGACACCGAGGAAGGAAGGATATCTGTATGAAGGAAGTGAACTTGTAAGGAATGGCTTCGTGAAGGCTCCAGAAGAAATTCAAAGCACCATAAGACTGCTCGACTCCGTCAGCTTGGAGTTTGTTCTCTCAGAATCAACATTAATAATGAAGAGGGAAGTTCTGGAATTCTACTGGAATGCCAAGGGTGGCTCTAAAGGAACGTCCATCAAAAGTCAAGTCAATGAGATAAGAGTTAAGGTAACTCCAAAGAGATTGGCCAAGGTTATGCAGCTCCCAACCTTGCCAAAGAGGAGGAGAATGAAGTGGTCACCCAAGAGGACCTAGAAAAAGCTCTTGCATGGTGTGAGCATTCCAGGAAGACCTATGGGTCTTCACTAAAGCACAAGTCTGACATTGACTTACGTACAAAGCTACGCCACGCTCCATCCCAGGCCACCAAAAGGATTTCCTCAAATACAAGTACATCTTTGTACTTCCTGGATGAATGGAGTACTTCGTGAAGTGAGCCTCAAACAATAACTCCTCACAGAGCTTGCCAAAGTGAGGGACACACACCCTTCCATTTCTCTTTAAAAGTCCACCGACCATCTCCAAAGCACTACCTTCACTCTGCTGAGTTTCCAACACCAAACGCTGACACTCTTCGTCTGCACTGGCCACCACTCGGGTTCGATCCGCTAAATCACACTGTTAAATTTTTGAAGTGGAAGTGGATCTGTCCGGACGGTCTATTTTTTGGAGACTGTAGAGACCGCGCGTCCTGTATTGCGGTTTACCTCTAGAATTCGCGAGCTCGGTGTGTCGACCTGGCTAGCGTGGTCGTGTGTCTCTGGTGTTGGCGGCCTGTGTTCGGTCTGCCTGTTCTGCCCAAGTATCCTTGTTCCAGTTTAGACCGGGCGGTCTGTACTGAGGTCGCTAATGCGTTCTTGTACTGCCGGGTTGTCTTGGCGAGCTGTCTTTCCTAGAAAGTTGTGCCTTAGCTTTAATAAGGTCTTGAAGAGACCGCGCGGTCTGGTTCTAGAGACTGCGTACTTCAATAAGGAATGTGACCGTATCCCTTGGGGTGGTGACGATATCCGTTCGTTTGCCTATAAATAGGGGTGTCGGGGTTGCCATAATAATGCAATAATTATAAGAACCAAAGTTGGCTTGATTGTGTCGGTCTCTCTCTGAGTTTGCGCGGTCTGAGTTTTGTCTGACCAATTTTATTTGTTCGCAGGTTTGCGGCTTGCAGTCACCGTCAGCATTCTCCCTTCTTCCATCTTTGAATAAACCAGTCCGGCAGCGTTCTGTCTTGGCGGACTGTGTTTAGGTGTTCTTGGACTGTGCAGTGGACTCAGTTGATTAGGAGGTCTTAAATGATCAAGCGATCTTGAGTTGCGGTCTGCAGCAGGAAGCAGTTTCTTCGTCAAGTGTTCGCGGGTTCTTCTGTGATCTTGAGACCGTGCGATCTAGGCGATCAAAAAGTGCGGACAATTGTTTTCAGTAGTGCAATAAAGCAGTGAGTTGTGCGGTCAGTGGTTGCGGTCTGACAGCAGCGGCTTGCGCCCTATTCTGTTCTCACGGTCTCAGGGGTAACCGTGCGACTTGCCTGTTCGAGCTGTCTGGCGGTCTCTGCTTGGCAGTTTGCAGGCGGCTTGTTTTTGTTTCTTATGCTTCTCTCCTTTGTGATTCTTATGAATCATGTATCGCCATGTATGCCTCTCATTGTAAAGACATAGTAAATTACAAGAGCACTATTCTGTCTTCCCATTGTCATTGATTGTCACGCTTGTGGATTGTGTTGAAGCGTTCCACATTTTTTGCTTCACTCTGTACCTCTAAATATTTTAACATGGTATCAGAGCGAGGTTCCTGAGCAATAATCAGTATTGTCTTCTGCTTGGTTTTCTGCAAGTCAGTTGTCAATCAGTGGGATAGTAATGGAAGGAGGATATGCTAGAGGTCTTGGTATTGAGCTCCTTATGCTGACTAACTTTAAGAAGTGGAAGTCGTGCATGGAGAGCTATCTGCTTGGCGAGTACTTATGGGAGGTAGTTGGAGGAGAAGCAAGACAAGATGTTATTCCTGCTGAAGGGAATGCTGAGCTCGTGAAGGCTTGGAAGAGAACAAATGCGAAGGCTGAGTTCACTCTCAAGCGAGCTATCATTCCAGAGTTGTTTGACCACATCATCGGGGGTAGGTCAGCAGCTGAAATTTGGACAGCCTTGGATGGCTTGTTCAATAAGAAGAATGTAGCTCGGATACAGTTCTAGGAAAATGAGTTGGCGAAAGTAACTCAGGGAGACTTGTCCATCTCAACGTTATTCTTGAAAATGAAGAACCTATGTGCAGCGATATCGGCTTTGGACCCGGATGAGCCTATCTCAAAAGCAAAGCTGAAGAGGCACAAAATCTGCGGCTTGCGGAGGGAGTATGTGGCCTTTGTTACTTATGTGCAAGGCTGGGCCAATCAGCCATCGTTGTTAGAGCTGGAGTACTTGCTTGCATCACAAGAGAGTTTACCTAAGCAAATGGCGGGTATGTCTGTCTCTGGGGGAGAAGATGAGGTTCTCTTTTCTAGAAAGAAGAAGCGTTAAGACAAGAAGAAGAAGTCATCTGGTAACGATGGTCCGTCTACTTCATATCAGCAAGAGAGGAGTTATGCTCCTCAGTCTGAAGGGAAGAAGAAGTAAGGACTGAGATGTTTCATATGTAACAAGCTTGGTCATTTCAAAAGGGACTGCAAGGTCAATCTTCAGCCAGGGCATGCTACAGGAAAGGAGGAGGCTGGTTCCAATGCAGATGATAGGTGGGGTGTGGAGCTTTCATGACGGGCATATGTGTTCGGGATATGACTTCCATCAAATATCAGGATGATTGGATAGTGGACTCGGGTTGTGGTCATCACCTAACCGGAGACAAGTCGAAGTTCTCTTCTTTGCAGGCATATACAGGTAATGATGTTATCATTACGGCTAATGATACTATACATGTAGTAGAGAAGGAGGGTGTAGTTTCTGTGAATGATGATAGAGGTACTCTTACATTGAAGAGTGTCTATCATGTTTCGAGGATGAAGAAAAACCTCTTCTCGGTGACCAACACTGTGGATGCTGGCTATCACATTCTGTTTGGTACAACAGAAGTGAAGTTTCTTCAAAACGTGTCAGCAGTGGAGGCTGAAGTCACTCATGTCGGCAGAAGGGTGAAAGACTTATTTGTGTTATCAACAAGTTCCTATGTTGATAAGATAAGGAGAAATGATTGCGCTGCTATCTGGCATGAAAGACTCGGACATGTTGGGATGGACATGTTGAAATCTATGGCAGGGAGAGGCCTTGTGAGAGGTTTGCCTAGTTTGTCATCCTTCGGCAAAGGTCATGTTTGTGTAGGTTATCAATATGGTAAGGCTCAACATCTTCCATTTGATAAATCACAAAGCAGATGTAAAACACCATTGGAGTGTATTCATGGTGATCTGTTTGGACCTACCGCAACTGTCCATCTTGGAGGTTGTAGGTATATGCTAGTTCTGATTGATGACTTCACTAGATATACTTGGGTATATTTTCTGAAGGAGAAGTCGGAAGCATTCAAGAGGTTTGTGGAGTTCAAAAAGCTAGTGGAGGGTCGGCTCAACCTGTGGGTAAAGAGGTTCAGAACAGACAATGGAGGGGAGTTTACCTCCAAAGCGTTCTTTAACTTCTGCAGGAAGCATGACATCCAGAGAGAGCTTTCTTGTGCTCATACTCCACAACAGAATGACATTGTAGAGCGGAAGATCCATCATCAGACGGAGACCTGCAAGTGTTGGCTTCATGCCAAGAGTATCCCAAAGTCCTTCTGGTCAGAGGGAATTTCTTGTGCAACCTGTGTCATCAATCGGATGCCTCTCAGTCCCATCAACATGAAGACCCATCATGAGTTAATGTTCAAGATAAAGCCTACAATGGAACACCTTCGAGTGTTCGGTTCTACCTGCTATGTGCATGTTCCTGATGCCCTCAGAACGATGCTAGATGTGAAAGCAAGGAAGCTAGTCTTCGTCGGTTATGATGACCAGAAGAAGGGTTGGAGATGCATGTATCCAGAGACACGGAGAGCTGTGGTCTCAAGGGATGTGGTATTAGACGATCTGACATCATACCAGGGTAGCTTTTCTGTTGAGTTATAAGGAAGCAGGGTAGATGGTGGACCAGGTGAAGCTACTAAGGAGGTTCTGGTGGAGTTGCCTGTTTCTCCAGGTGCTTCTAGCTCTAGGTCAGGTGCTTCAGGTTCTGGAAGCAGGGGGAGTGATTCTCCAAGCATGCCTGAGAAGAGAGTTAGTCCAGAACAAGTAGCTGAAGAGGTGGTTCAGACTAAAGCTCTAAGGAGGTCCAAGAGAACCATTATTCCACCCGATCGGTATACAGGGGGGAACTTGGTGAGCTTCCTCTCATGTTTCTTCGTAGGTCCCCTGGATGAGGGAGAGCCATCTTGTTATGAAAATGTCGTTGGAGTCATGGAGTGGGAAGTAGCCATGGATGAAGAGATGGCTGCCCTCAGGAAGAATGAGACTTGGGACTTGGTGCCTAAAGTTGAGGGTGTTACTCCGGTGACTTGCAAGTTAGTTTTCAAACTAAAGAAGAAGGCTGATGGATGTATTAAGCGGTACAAGGCTCGCCTTGTAGCTCGAGGTTTCTCTCAAATGTATGAGGAGGATTATGAAGAAACGTTCAGCCCCGTTGCCAAGATGACTTCGGTCTGGATGGTGATCGCATTGGCAGCCTGCCAAGGGTGGAAGATTTGGCAACTCGACGTGAAGAATGTTTTCTTATTGGCGAGATTGACAAGGATATCTTTATGGATCAGCCACCTGGTTATGTTTCTGAAGAACACCCAAGAAATTTTCGCAAGCTCATGAAGTCTCTTTACGGCTTGAAGCAGGCACCTCGGGCGTGGTATGAGAAGATTGCAGAATACCTCCAGTTCTGCGGATATTTTGCTTCTGATTCTGATTCGAGTTTATTCTTAAAGAAGGCGGTGGAGCTTAAGGTCTTGGTGTTATTGTACGTTGACGATATGATCATCATGGGGAATTCTAAAATGGAGGTAGCTAGGCTTCGTGCTGAGCTAGTTATCACATTTGAGATGAAGGATTTGGGTGAGCTCCACCATTTCCTTGGACTCGAAGTGGAGAGAAAAGAGGGCGGAATGCTTGTTTCCCTAAAGGGGTATGCAGAATGAATTGTGAAGCGATTCGGCATGGCAGGGGGAAGAGCAGCTCTACTCCACTGAAGGTTGGTATTCATCTTCGACGTGATGAGGGGAAGGTTCTTTCTGATCCTTTAGTGTTCCGGGCTTTGGTCGGAAGTCTAATATATTTGACGATCATGAGGCCGGATATTGCTTATGCGGTTGGCCAGGTGAGTTGGTATATAGCAGAGCCATGGAAGCCTCATCTGGTGGCGGCGAGGAGCATTTTGAAGTACGTCAAGACCACTGTCATAACCCGCATTTTCCCACGAAATTAATTCATATTATTAGAGCAAAAGGGAAAATACGCGCTATGATGCCACGTCCTGCAGGGGATAACTACATATGCTCAGGCAAAACACTCCTTACGATTATTTTATAAAAGACACAAATATGGTTGAGTTAAGTAAAAGAATTTATATTTTTTGCTTAAGACCGTGTCCCTCGGTCTAGTGGATCAACAAATCCAAAGGAGGAAAACTTTATATATATATACGCAGCGAAAAATAGGTTCATTTTAGCCTACTAGAGCAAGAAGATTGACATTTCCAGAAATGGTAAGCACATATCTAAGTTTAGTATAAGTAAAGAAAAGATTCTCTACGATCTTCAAAATAGGCGTTATTTGCTTAAAACCATGCTATGCAAGAATGCAACTTTGTTTTAAGTAAAGTAACTCGTGCATCCTAACAAAAAGCTTCTCAGAGAGAAAGTAGGTAAACAACCTGAAAGTAACTATAAAACAACTAACAAGTAAACTAGCACCAGAAAACTAGAACTATGGGCGTCAACAACTGACACGAGCCCATAGAAAAACAAAGTACAAAACTAAATCTGAAACAAAAGGGAACAACTACCTCACAATTGTGAGGGGAGAACGTACCACTGCAACTAACTGCAGCACCAGAGAACACCAACTCTACTAACCAAACAGCTACGGCTCCGAGCCTGAGACATTCAAAAGAGAAGAATGCCTCAGCAAGAAAGTGCAAGTGGTAGCAAGAAAACCAAGGTTATCAGCAATCATAAATGAAAGATTGCAGAAAAGAAAACTAAACAGATAAGCATTCATATGCTTACAACAACCCGAGCCAGCTCAAATGAGTGCACTCGGTAAGAGGAAAGCCTGTACCAGAAGTTAATAGCCAAAAGGATGAAAGCCAACCACTTGTCCGCACTGCGGCTCAGAGGTGGTGGTTACACATATAATATCATAATGCCCATATAAGCATATAAGTTGCCTAGCATTTGAGACTGATCAGCTCGAGGGAAGAGCGTCCCTCAAAAGAAGGCACTGCGACGGTGGTACCTTCCATAAACGCCCGCAGCCCAAAAACCAAACAGGAGTGCTGCGGCGGTGACTCCAATCCACCCAAACAAACATCCCAAAAGAGGCACTATGGCGGTGACTTTTAGCTCACACATAGCACCAGAAGCAGGGGTGCATAAATATATATACCAGTATATATATATAAGTATATAAATAAATCACATTGCAATTTGCCAGAGAATGCTCAAAACATTAGACAACGAAGATCATAAAGATCGAGAACCACTCACCAAAACTATCCCGGAGAATTAGACAACAGAGCATACTTAGCTCGTAAATCCAACAGAGCAAACAGAGGAGGGTCCGATAGGAAAAAAATAGGATCTCAAATGGTTTTAACCATAACTCAAGACGAGAGAATCAGAAAGCCCCAGATTCAGCCATTAATCCATAGATTAATATTTAAATTACAACAAGGTTAAAGATTTCAGCAAGCCGACACCATGCAAGACTTAGTGTCGGAACAAGACGGAGAGAATCTTAACACGAAGGCCAAACACCAGAGCAATACTAATGGGTTCATAAGAAAGCACTTGGAACATAGCTAACATAGATCATAGAGTACAAGAACCACTCACCAATCTATTCCGTAGTATTGAAGAAATAACCCAATGAAGAAACACTTAACACCACGGGACAAAACAAGACATGACTTCGCCAAAAGACTCAACAAAAGAGCTTAAAACACTTAACAACAATGATTTAAGATACTCGAGCCCATACAACAAAAAAGGCACAAAACAAAGGTGGAACAATTCAAAATACCCGACAAAGATAAGCTTAACCTAAAGGCCAACCACCAGATAAAAATCCAACAGGTCAAAAAGAAAACACTTGGTGAGTCCAAACTTGACCCCCAACAACTCTCGTAATAATACGACGAATAAAACACGAAAAGACACAATAAATGATCACTAATCAAATACAGCACACTCAAAGAATAAAGCATAGCTACAACTAAAAGGTCTCAGCAAAAAAGGACTTAAAAACCTTGATAACATCGCTTAAGATACCCGGGAACACCCGACAAAAAAACATAAAGACATGTAAAAACTATTCAGAATAAGCGATGGAATCGACCGAAAGACTCATCAAAAGTCGACAGGAAAACTCAACAAAAGCTGACGGGAAAAAACTTATATTACAGTCAACGAGGAAGGCTTAACAAAAGTCGAAGAGAAGGACTTAACAAAAAGTAGATGAGAAAGACTTAACAAAAAGTTGACGAGAACACTTAATCAAAATTGACTGGGAGACTTTATGTCAAAGTCGACGGGAAAGGTCGATAAAATCGACTGGAAGACTTCATAATAAAGTTGACGGGAAAACACAATAAAATCGACTAGAAGACTTGATAATAATCGACTGGGAGATAAATTAATTGACGAGAAGGGGTAGAAGAAAGTCGACGGAAAGAATATAGCCAAAATCGGCTGGCTGTCCCGTCGATCGACGGGTGGTCCCGTCGTTGTTTACTTGGACAAATATCTAAGACGACAGAAAAATTTCTAAGCTAACCAAATCAACAGAGCAACCTCAACTCAGAACCTACAGCAACACTCAATACCCAAAAAAATACATATATATATACATAAAAAGACACATATATTTATATGTATAAACATTAAAACAGGATATTAATAAATCTACAGAAACATACAAGTCCAGGGAGGGGAAAAAGAGCGACACCACCACCTGCCTTTACTCGAATCACCGACAAACGACCTCACAAGCCCTCCACGCCGCAGATCGGCTCAACCACGGCCTACACACGAAGAATCTACAAAAATTTGTACAAAATACGAAATTGGGGCCGCTAACCTCAGCGCCAAAAATCAACGAAATGAAGAAATCTTACCACGCACACGACGAGCACGGCGAGAGCTATCCAAAACTATGCTCCGGCGAAGATTTCGAGCACCGGAGCTCCGTCGGCGGCGGTCGGAAAGCTCACAAACCCTAACCTCTCCCTTTCTCTCTCTCTCGAAATATGGTTTAGGAAATGGAAAGAAGAAGAAGAAGAAGATTTAATATATATATATATATATATATATATATATATATATATATATATATATATGTAAAGAGAGGAAGAGAGTGGATTGAGATATTTAAATAAAAAATATATATATAAGCATTAGAGGAAGACAACTGTTATACTGAAATTATATTACTACTACTACTACTAATAATAATAATAATATTTTACCTAAACTGATTCGTCGAACCATCCGATTCGTCGAACCATCCGATTCGTCGAACGAGTATAACATTCAACTCATAATAATAATAATATGAGGGGAAACACCCGGTTCGTCGAAGGCATTGGGAAACTCCCGACAACAGCTTTCATTCGCCCAGAGATCTCCCGTGAAATCCATCCGAAATTATAGATATAATAGTGATTATAATAGTAATAATAATTATATTATATTATTACCAAAAATTAAACGAACATCGAAAATGACGAAAATCGCACCAATGGCGAACGCCGACGCTACGAATTCAACGGCGAAGTCAGAATCAAAATCCGACGAGCCAAACTCAAGATATAAATTTTTGAAGATTGCGGCGACGATAAATATACAAAATCTTCGGAAAATCACCGGGGCTGTAATAATGCTCGGATCGCAATGAAACTTCGACGAACCTCTCTAAAATTAATTAATTTAATTTCCTAACGTAAAATTTTCCAAATCCGGCACACTCCAAAATTTGGTCGAATTGACCAAACGAACGCAAAAACGCGCAAACGACGGCGCACCGCTAACTTCGCACTAATGTAATGCCATTACGTCAAAAATGACGTCAAAGAAGGAATAAAATAATTCCTGAAAATTCCGGGGCGTTACAACCACCTCTGATTTGGGTCTCTTCTACGGGAAGGACTCGGGCTTTTGCATGCATGGATACATGGATGCTGATTATGGAGGAGGTTCAGATGATCAGAGATCGACTTCTGGATATGTCTTTATGACAGACTCTACAGCTATATCATGGTGCAGCAAGAAGCAGGATTTTGTGTCTGTCTCTACCACGGAAGAGAAATACAAAGCTTCAGCTTTGGCAGCCCAGGAAGCCATCTGGCCTAGGAGGCTTGTGGAGGACATTCATAGGGAGGTGCATGGTCCTACTCTGCTTCGGGGTTACAATGAGAGTGCCCTTAAACTGGTGAACAATCCAGTTTGTCATGCACGAACCAAGCACATAGAGATTCAACATCATTTCATTCGAGAGAAGGTGTTGGAGGAGTCTCTTATGGTTGAGCATGTGCAGAGCAAGGAAAATATCGCAATCACATTTACAAAGCCATTGTCGAAGGAACCGTTCACACGATTGAGGAGGTTACTTGGGCTGACTTCCACTTCCCACTTCAAGGGGGAGTGTTAAATTGTGAAGTGGAAGTGGATCTGTCCAGGCGGTCTGTTTTTTGGAGACCGCAGAGACCGCACGACCTGTATTGCGGTCTACCTATGGAATCTGCGAGCTCGGTGTGGAGACCTGGCTAGTGTGGTCGCATGTCTCTGGTGTTGGTGGCCTGTGTTTGGTCTGCCTGTTCTGCCCAAGTATCCTTGTTTCGGTTTAGACCGGGCGGTCTGTATTGAGGTCAATACCGCGGTCTTGTACTGCCGGGTTATCATGGCGAGCTGTCTTTCCTGGACAGTTGTGCCTTAGATATAATAAGGTCTTGAAGAGACCGCGTGGTCTGGTTCTGGAGACCGTATACTTCAATAAGGAAGGTGACCGTATCCCTTGGGGTGGTGATGACATCCGTTCATTTGCCTATAAGTAGGGGTGCCGGGGTTGGAATAATAATGCAAGAACTATAAGAACCAAAGTTGGCTTGATTGTGCCGGTCTCTCTCCGAGGTCGCACAGTCTGAGTTTTGTCTGTCCGGTTTTGTTTGTTCGCAGGTTAGCGACTTGCAGTCACCGTCAGCATTCTCCCTTCTTCCAGCTTTTAATAAACCAGTCCGACAGTGGTCTGTTTGGGCGGACTATATTTAGGTGTTCTTGGACTATGCAGCGGACTCAGTTGATCAGGAGGTCTTAAGTTATCAGGCGGTTGTAAGACCCCCCTCTCGGAACATATGACACGACCGAGGGGAGTCCTATGCCCAGGACAGCAGCCTTGCGGGAGCGCCAGCACACGAGCTAGCCTCCCCCACAAGACGCCTATCTTGCTGGCCAAACCAACTGAACAGCGCCAACCCATCAATAATGTAAAAGAAAGAAGCCATATAAAGATATTCACATAAGTAAAAGTCCAAATAAGCACAAAAGACAAGAAGCTCCGAGTGCTCCTGCAACAGTATCAGAGTATCAAGCTAAATGCCCCAAGGGCTACATCTCAAACTGTGCTCACATCTGTCACCGACGGCAGCGAAGGTATCGCAGTCACCGGCCCTGTCGTCCTGACCTGACTAACCTCCTCTAGCATCGTGCGCTACTGCCCCAGGGTGCGCTCCTAAAAAGAGGTGTGCAACAATCGTTAGTCATAAAGACTAAGTGGCTTCACTTCCTCTCCCCCGGCGACTCCAAGGCACCGGGCGAAAGGGAACGAAGAGGAGTTGCAATATAAACAGTAATATAACAAGCAGGTGATATTATGAAGTTCTTAATCTAGCAGTTAACATATCAATAGTACATCAAGAAGGCAAGTAACGACAAAAGGTATCAACATGTATGTAAGAGCACATCTATACTAGCAGTGTATCAGTACAGAAGTAAGTAGTATATATAAACAGGAGTAAGCAGCATCAAAACGTACCTTAACTTATATGAATGCCCATACAAACTTATAAGTTACGGTTTCCAATTCAGAACCCATCATATAAAAGAGCCCATACTAATTTATATGATGGACCCGATGCGGTGCAATGTTATGATTATGAATGATGAATGCAATGCAATGATTATGATATGATGAATCACCCGTGCAAGTTGCTATGTCGACATAGACCATTAGTTCTCACTTTTTGAGGGGTAGCTAACCGCTCAGGCATCTCCCATCGTGGCCAGACGGAGACAGTGGAATGAGCTCCTCCACTACTAGGAGGGTATGAATACTACCTATCCTAGGCCTCTGTACGCCTCGACGCTAAGAACACACAGCGGAGACCCTACGTACTGCTCGCATCATGCTGATCCTTCAAGGACACAGAAGGGGATTTGGGTAGGTGAGCACCAAGAGTCCAACCCAACCGGTCTTGAAAGTGGGGATAGATCAAGATTACTCTAGAGGGGGGGGGGGGGGGTGAATAGAGTATTTTAAAATAATTTCACTTAGCTTAAACAAATCTATAGGGAACAATTTGAGTTATCTAAGTATATGTGTAAGTGATTGCAACACAAATATAAACACAAACTAAAACACAGCACACACAACACAGCAAAAATAATAAAGGCAAACGCAGAAGACACAAGGATCAATAGTAGTTCCCCAATCAACTTGGGTACATCTACTCTTCTACCACCCTGGTAGGAAATCCACTAAGGCCCTTTTTGATCAGGTGAGCCTTCACCACAGAGCTTTTGATCAGGTGCTCAAAACGACCACAGAGCTTTTGATCAGGTGCTCAAAACCAAAAATCAACTTTTGAAGGGAGTTACAACCCTGCACACAGTTATAAAATAAAAGTATGTAAAGATGTTGGTGTCTTCTCTTTTCTCTAACAACAGAGAAGACTAGTGGATTGTTGAATGATTGTCAGATCTCCCCCTGTGAATAAGAGTAAGAAAAACAGGAGAGAAAATCTGCTCAGGGTGTAGGTCTTCTTGATCTTCAGAGTATCTCCAGCAAAAGTTCTCTAGAAGGAATTGATGCAGATGATTCCTAGAGATTAAGAGTAGGCGTCTGGAGAAGATGAAGACTTCAGAGAAAATCAGAGAGAGTTCTTGAGAGTAATAAAAACTGAGTAGCAAAAGATTATCTGTGTGTATCTGTATCTTTCTCTAGAATAAATAGCAAAGATAATCTCTGGACGGGAGAGAGTTGATCCTCTTTCAAATTTGCAACAGGGCTGGAAAGGAATGAGACAAAAAGGAAGGATCTGCCTCTAACAGAAAAGGAATACCAATATATTAAATTCCTTGAAACTTGCAATCTGCCTTATAGAATAATATGCACGCAGCCCTTAATTAATGCATCAACGGTCATAAAATCTTGATAGAAAATACTGCAATAACTGACTGATATTATAATGAGAACAGCTGTTCAGCCTTCATAAGAAATCCTGAGGATAACTCCAAAAATAATACTCTGAAATAGAAGAGGTCACTGAATATAGAAGCTCTGAAGAAGTTCGTCGACCTGAGGGAAAGTTCATCGAACTTAAACTGGGAAGTTCGTCGAACAAGAAGAAACTTTTGTCGAAGCGATCTTTGGAGTTCGTCGAACCAATTTCGTCGAACCAAGTTCGTCGAACGGATTTTAAATTCGTCGAACGTGTTCAAAGTTCGTCGAACACCCTGACTTAGCTGATCTTCAAATCTCTTCTAGACTTAGCCCATGACCCTTATACTATACATGATAGGTCAAAACAAATCCTATACCTAGAAATAGATATCCTAGCCCAAATCAGTAATAGGGTTGAATTATGTTCCAACAATCTCCCCCTATTTGGGTTAGGATCCTATGTACAGCATTTATCAAACTATGCATAACAGAATTATAGGAGAAATATCTGACAGAAGGGAAATTCAGCAGATATAAATCAATTGTCACAAGAAGATATCATTACAGAATAATTAAGACTTAATTAACCAGAGAGAGAATTTTAAGGATTCATGTCCTCTGAAGATGACTTCTTGAAGATTATTTTCCTGCTAGTATCTTCAGATTGCCTTCTGCTTAGCTTGCAGTCTTTATCACCCAGTGTTACCTTCTTGGAAATAGTTGGCAGAATAGCCTCTAGGTGGAGACTCATGTAGGCAGAAGTGTTGAACATATTCTTCACCTGGTACTGTTGAAATTCCTGTTCTCTATAGGGAGATATGGTAGAAATATGAGAGGTATCCATACCTTTTTCTCTGGTCTCTTTCATTTGAGATAGAGCAACATGTTCTCTAAACCTTGCCATATTGTACAATCTATCTTCTTCAGCTTTATCTTCAGCTTCCTTATCTTCGATTTCTTGTTCAGATAATTGGCTGTGCTTTCTTTCATAAACCTGATAGCCTGAAGATCTTCCTTCCCTGTAAGAAGAGGATTGACCAGATGGCTTGGAGCCAGCAGACTGAGATGTCCTGGATGTGGAAGAAAGTCCTCCTGCAGAACCTGCACCTGGAGGAGGTGGAGGAGGAGGGGGTTTCTTGAACATAGCAGGGTGATCCTTCTGGTATCTTCTTTCAAGCTTCCTTCTCTTCAACTCATTCTTGGAGAATTGCATCCAAGGTTGAGTTATTTCATGAGGCTTGAGATTTTTCTACACATAATAAGGAATGTCATTTTTATCAGGCTTTTTGGAAGGGGCTGGCAGCTTCTTGCATGGAGCTTTTCTTTTCTTAGATTTGACTTTGGCATCACTATCATCACTGTCATCATCAACATCAGAATTTGAAGATGAAGGCACATTTTCATACATTTCATCAATTTCCTTATATGCTTCAATCCTTCTTTTCTCTAAATCATCATCAACATTCTTGACAGCAGCAGCAGCAGCAGCAACAGGCTCAGAAGAGGAAGGGGCAGAGGCAGAGGCATCAGACATCTGTTCATCAAGAAGTGCCTGTTCAGGAACAACAGGTTCCTGATCTGCCTTAGAAATAACTGGCTCTGGAACTGGAGACACTAGCAAATCTCCATGCCTGGCTTCCAAGTCTGGGGAATAGCAGACAATGGCCTTGGAGAGGTCTTCAGCTGATTCTTTGGAAGATGGGTCTGAGCAGAGGGACTGAATGGTAAGCTGCAGAATCTGATCCACTAGAGGGGTGGATTTGAAATAACTGCTGGGAGGAACTTCTGGAGGAGGAGGAGGAGCACCTTCTGTGCTTTGAGCCAAGGAGACCAAGACTGTGCTGACATCAGCTAGGTCTGACCCTTGCTCTTCAGGAACTACTGCCTCTGGAGCTTCATCCTAGAACATCTCCCCCTGCCTAGACTCTGGGAAACTAGAGTCTGGGCCCCCAGATGAAGGGAAAGAGGAAGAGGAGAGAGAAGCAAGTTGAGAGAGAATTAGATCAAGCTTAGAATGCACTGGGGCCAGACTTTGATCAATAAGCTCCTGTAATTTAGAAGCTATGTGACCAAACACCTGGGTGGCTATTTGTGAGACATCCACAACCAGTACATCTGGAGTTGGGTGAGAAGAAGAAGAAGAAGGGATGGAAGATGTGGTATGAGCACAAGAAGTGGATGGAGGAGGAGGAGGAGTGAAATCTGATGGGATTTCATCCTGAGAAAAGTCTGGAATGAAAATGTCTTGTGGAGGAGGAGTGGAGAGGTTTTCTGGAGGAGGAGGAGAAAGAGAAGAGGAGGCAGGCTCTTCAGAATGTTGAAGAGTCTGTGAGAGAGGAGGAGGAATCTGGGGTGGGGGAGTGGCTATTACAGCCCTGGTGTCCTCAGAAGCGTGAACTGTTGGAGCCACTGGAGCTGATTTCTTCTGGAATGTCCTATCCTACTTCTTGAATAGAAGGGGAGTCAGTTTCTTTGAGGCATTAATGCCAACAGCAGTAGAAACTGAGAGGGCTGGACACTTGGCCTGAAGGAAGATTCCCAGAATCCTTCCATAGCCTACATTCCTTGAGGTCACTTTCTTTTTGATGGAATCAAACAGAGTTAGACCCCAGTTGATGTGCCTCTTCTCAATCAAAGTACTCATGACTAGAAATTGCTGCCTGTTTATGTAGTCATGTGCTGAGCTCTTCCCCATCAGAACCTTTCCCACAACATCTGCCAGGAAGGTATATTCTACTGCAAAATCACGTTTAAGAAGATGTTTAGGGTTACTCCCAGAGTACCCCATCCTGTCCAGCATCAGAGTGAACTCTTCCTCAGTGAGTTCCAAAACATCATCTCCATTTTCAAATTCAAATATCTCAGACAAAACAGCAGCACTCAGAACAACTTCATTCCCTGAAACCTTTCCTGCAATTTCTGTGCCATTTCGAATCTCAGAAGTGAATGCCCATTCCTTTATCTCATTGATATGAATCTTGGGCCGACAAGTCATAAACTTGTGCAACTTTGGGTCTTCAAAGAGATTCAGAATGTTTGTGAAGCCTTCTCCTGACTGGGCAAACGATTCCAGATCAATATTGAATCCCGTATCGAACTTTATTGAGGCGAGGACTCCAACAGTGATCGACATTGTTCCTGCAAAGAAAGAAAAACGATCAAGTGCAAAGGGAACTGGAGGGAGACGAAGAGTTTGAGAGCGCAAAAGACAGAATCCAGACATAATAAAGATTAAATATTAGGGTTCGGCGAAGACGAGGGTTTGCGCGGAACGGATTTGACGAGAAGACACGTGTTAGCGGGAAATAAAAAGCTGTCTTTCGTCAATCCCGTTCGACGAATAGAATATTTTGTCGATCTCGTTCGACTAATTATTTTTCAAAACTTCTTTCGTAAGGAGGATAGAGCGTCAGAGCCTTCGTCGATCAGGTTCGACGAAATCGAGACTTCGTCGATCGAGTTCGACGAAAAATTCTTCAGAACTTTAGAAAGAAATCCTGACCAGTTTGTCGGCCTCGTTCGACGAAAAAGATGTCGTTCGTCGAGCGCATTCGACGAATTTTCTGAACCTTAATATATTGAAAAATTTTGTTGGGTAGAAAACTTTGCTAATTAGATTGACTCCCCATTTATCATTCCAAGCTGATTTAGAAAGAATTGATGTTTCTTTTCATCCAAAGGCTTGGTGAAGATGTCAGCTCTCTGCAAATCAGTTGGTATGAAGTCTAAACATATTTTTCCCTTCTCCACATTATCTCTGATAAAGTGGTGTCTGATCTCAATATGTTTAGTTCTACCGTGGAGTACTGGATTTTGTGCTATTGATATTGCACTGGTGTTATCACAAAAGTTCTTGGAATTATTTAGATTGTAACCATAGTCTAGGAGCTGGTTCTGTATCCATAAAATTTGTGAACAGCAACTGCCAACTGCTATGTATTCAGCTTCTGCAGTTGATGTAGACACAGAGGTTTGTTTCTTACAAAACCAGGACACAAGCTTATCTCCAAGGAACTGACAAGTCCCTGAGGTGCTTTTCCTGTCTATTCTGCATCCAACATAATCAGTATCTAAGTATCCAGTTAACTCAAATCCTGATTCTGTAGGATACCAGAGTCCTAGATCTGGACAACCCTTTATATATCTTAAAATCCTTTTTAATAAAATATAGTGAGATTCTTTAGGATTTACCTGAAATCTAGCACTAATACATGTGGCAAACATGATATCTGGTTTGCTGGCTGTTAAGTATAAAAGAGATCCCACAATGGCTCTATATACTTTGTGATCAACAGGTTTTCCTGATTCATTAGTGCCAACAACTACATTTGAAGGCATGGGAGTTTTCATGGGGGAGGCATTTAACATCCCAAATCTTTTAACAAGCTCTTTAGCATATTTAGATTGGGATATGAAGATGCCTTCTGTTGTTTGCTTAACTTGCAAACCAAGAAAGTAAGACAGCTCTCCCATACTGCTCATTTCAAATTTTGAATGCATTAGATTTGAAAATCTTTTGCATAACTCAGAGTCAGTAGAACCAAATATTATATCATCTACATATATTTGTACCAATAGGGTTTCAGATTTATGATTTCTAAAAAACAGTGTCTGGTCTAATTTTCCTCTAGAAAACTTATTTTCCAAAAGAAAGTTTGAAAGGGTCTCATACCATGCTCTAGGAGCTTGTTTGAGACCATACAAAGCTTTATGTAATCTAAAAACATAAGAGGGTTGAGTTGGAGAAATAAAACCTGGTGGTTGTTCCACATATACTTCTTCTTTGATATCTCCATTTAGAAAGGCACTCTTAATATCCATTTGAAATACCTTGAATCTTTTGTATGCAGCAAATGCTAGGAATATTCTAATTGTTTCCAGCCTTGCTACAGGTGCAAAAGTCTGATCATAGTCTATGCCTTCCTCTTGACAGTATCCTTGAGCCACTAGTCTTGCCTTATTTCTGACTATGACTCCTTGAGCATCCAATTTATTTCTGAATACCCATTTAGTTCCAATCACTGGATGATTCTTGGGTCTTGGAATAAGTTCCCATACTTTGTTCCTTTCAAATTGATTTAATTCCTCTTGCATAGCAGTAATCCAGTTGGGATCTTGCTCTGCATCTTTGATGGATTGAGGTTCAATTTGAGAGAGGAAACAAGTGTGCAAATTATTTTGATTTAGTTGATTTCTTGTTTGCACACCCACTGAGATGTCACCAATTACTTGAGATCTAGAGTGATCTCTTATGTTGACATAATCAGTAGGGAAAATAACTTCTCCTTGAGCTTGTTCATTTTCTCTATGAGGAATTTCTATGTCCTCCTGAACTTCAGCATTAACAGCCTCAAGATTTGTAGGAATATTTGTTGTACCCAATGTTGGTGCAATAGGACATTCTTCTTCACTGTCCTCATTAGGTAATAGAGAAGGATTTATTAAATCCTCTTTCTGTAGAGTTTGATTATCTAACTTCTCACAGAGAATTGGTACCTGTGTATCTTGTGAGGTAGAGATATTTCTCTCATTGCAACTCAAGTTAGTTTCATCAAAAGATACATGAATAGATTCTTCTATTTTAAAAGAGGAATTGTTAAATACTCTGTAAGCCTTACTGCTGACTGAATAACCAACAAAAATGCCATCTGAAGCTTTTGCTTCAAATTTCCTTAGGTGCTTCTTGTCATTATTATGAATAAAGCACTTACAGCCAAAAGCCCTAAAGTAATTTACTCTAGGCTTCTTCCCTTAAGCAGTTCATAAGGTGTCTTGCCCTTTTGTTTATGAATTAAACTTCTGTTTAAAACATAGTTTGCTGTGCTGACAGCCTCAGCCCAAAAGGATTGGGGCAAAACAGCATCTGCAAGCAATGTTCTTCCAGATTCAATTAGTGTTCTATTTTTCCTTTCAGCTACCCCATTTTGTTGAGGAGTTCTAGGAGCTGAAAAGCATTGCCTGATACCTTCCTTCTCACAGAATTTTCTCATCAGAAGAGATTCAAACACAGTGCCATGATCACTTCTGATCAATGCAATCTGAGTAGAATACTCAATCTTGATGCTCCTGAGAAAGTCTGTAAGAACCTTGAAGTTATCTGACTTGCTTCTCAGAAAGAATACCCAACAGAATCTAGAGAAGTCATCAACAATAACTAAAGTGTAAGACTTACCTCCCAAACTGTGTATGGGAAGGGGTCCAAAAAGATCTAAGTGCAGCAAGTACAAAATCCTAGGAGAATCACTCTTAGATAGTGACTTAAAGCTGCTCTTAGTCTGCTTTCCCAATTGACATGCCCTGCAAAGGCTTTCCTTCTTGTATGATTCAGAAGGTAGTCCCCTGACAAGGTTGCCCTTTGATAACTTGGCTAGGGTCCTATGGTTTACATGACCTAGTCTCCTATGCCACAAATCAGTATTTTTACTGACTTGGTTAAACAAGCAGATCTCATGTTTGGCTGAATCAAAATTTACTAAATAAACATTACCTTGTCTATTTCCTAAAATAACAATATTATTTTCAGAAAAGATAATGCATCTAGATTGGTTGAAGCATACTTGATATCCTTCATTACATAGTTGACCTATGCTGATGAGGTTATGTTTGAGTCCACTTACATAGGCTACCTTTTTAAATGTGATTGTCCCAATCTGGACTGATCCATAGCCTTCTGTTTGTCCCCAATTGGAATCTCCAAAAATCACTCTTGGTCCAACCTTTGCCTTATAGTTGATTAATTTGGCTCTTGTTCCTGTCATATGTCTTGAGCATCCACTGTGCAAGTACCCCTGTTCCTCTGTGGTAGGATAGTTCTTTTTCTGCAATATAAGGAGGGTTAGGTGTTCTTAACCCAGGTTACCTTGGGTTTCTTCTTGTAACCTTGAAATGTAGAAATATATGAGACAACAGGTTGACTATGATAACCTAGAGGGTGATATCTTTTAGGAGGGATAATCCAATCACTAAAGGAATTCTTCAGTTTAGAAGAGGATGTATGTTGTCTGTCCTTAGTAAAATTGGCGTTCGACGAACTTTGTTGTGTTCGTCGATCTGGTTCGACGAAATATGTGGCATTTGTCGAGCCCTGTCTGCAACAAGTTTTTTTGCTTAGATTCAGGCCTTGGTTTTCGTCGATCTGTGTTCGACAAAACCTGTTAGTTTCGTCGATCGCCGTTCGACGAACTTGCTTGAGCAATATTTGTTTCAGGAATTTTTTCTGTGTCTTGTATTGCTTCTTTCCCTTTTTCAGATACAAATTTTAGTGGAGTAGATAACATATTCTTCTTCAAAAGAAGAGGTTGATTAGATGATGCCCCCAAGCCCAGTTTGCCATTCAGCCTGGCATTCACTGTTCTTGTGATATCCATCAGCTTGAGACTTCTCCCATTTAGTGAATTTCTAGCTGCTTGGCCTCAGTTAGCTGTGTTTCTAGAGAACTCACTTGTTCCCTGGAAATCCTTAGCTCATTTTTGAGCTTAGTGTTTTCAGTGGATATTCCATCCATCTTAGCTAACTTGTCTCTCAGAGAAATAATTTCTTTCTCTGATCTAATCATATCTTTACACAACTGTTTAAAGTCATCTTTAAACTGTTCTGAATGAAAATCAAAACTGGAAATTACCTCATCCCCATTAGCTTCAGATTCATCATCTGAGTTGTCATTTGATGAGGAGGCATTGATTGCCATCATGCAGAATTCCTTGTCTTCTGCTTCCTTCTCCTCATCACTGGAACTGGAGTATGACTCAGATTCAGTGTCACTCCAAGTTTCAGCAACAAAGCCTTTTTCTCTTTTCTTGTGGCCTTTTGATGAGTGTTTGCTGGAGTGTTCCTGCTCTTTTCTCCTACTTTTCTCATGAGCTTCTGGACACTTAGTGAGGATGTGTCCAGGTTTCCTGCAACCAAAGCATATTATTTCTTTAGATGGAGTTTTATCATACCTTGGTTTTTCATTGTGCCTGTTGGAGTTTCTTCTAAAGTCCTTCCTTGCCATCTTGTAAAATCTCTTTGCTAAGAGACTCAGCATCTCCTGATCACCAATCTTGTCTTCTTCCTCTGTTGCCTGAAAGGCAATGCCCTTCTCTTTCTTTGAGGATGAAGATGGAGAGGCTTCTGCTTCTCTGCTCTTTATTAGCTGCTCATAAGATTTGAGCTTCCCAAGGAGATTCTCAGTTGTAATCTCACTTAGTCCTCTGGCATCTTTAATTGGCCAGATTCTTGTGTCCCATGTGCTGGGGAAGCACATCAGGATCCTGTCATTAATTTCAGTGACTGTGATCACTTTCTCCAGGGTTCTCATCTCATTGATAATGAGGCTGAGTCTGTTGTACATCTCTGCAACAGTCTCTGATTCTCCCTTTTTGAAATTCTCGTACTGGGAGATCAATTGTGATCTTCTGTCCTTTCTCTCATCTGCTAATCCTGCCACCATTCTTGTGAGGGAGTCCCAAATTTCTTTGGCAGAGGTGCAGTCAACCACCTTCTGAAATATGTCATCAGACATGGTTTGTGCCAAGATATTCATGGCCTTTGCATCAGCAGTTTTCTGTTTCTTTTGTGTTTCTGTCCATTCTGGAGGAGGCACAGCAGTTGTGTCTGTTGTTGTTGAGGTTGATGCAGTTGGAGGTCCTGTCAAAATAGAATTAAAAATTTCCTCATCAATAGAATTCATGTAAAGTTTGATCCTTGCTTGCCATAGTGCAAACTTGTTCAGATTGCACATAGGAGGTCTTGTGCTTGAATATTCTTTGTTCTGTGCCATGACTCTAATAAACAAAAAAACCTTTAAAGTAGTCTAGATCTATCAGATCTGTTGGTCCAGGTATTAGCCTGTAACAACCAACCCAACCTCTGATACCAATTGAAAGTGGGGATAGATCAAGATTACTCTAGAGGGGGGGGGGGGGGGGGGGGGGGGTGAATAGAGTATTTTAAAATAATTTCACATAGCTTAAACAAATCTGTAGGGAACAATTTGAGTTATCTAAGTATATGTGTAAGTGAGTGCAGCACAAATATAAACACAAACTAAAACACAGCAGACACAACACATCACAAATAATAAAGGCAAACATAGAAGACACAAGGATCTATAGTAGTTCCCCAATCAACTTGGGTACATCTACTCTTCTACCACCCTGGTAGGAAATCCACTAAGGCCCTTTTTGATCAGGTGAGCCTTCACCACAGAGCTTTTGATCAGGTGCTCAAAACCACCACATAGCTTTTGATCAGGTGCTCAAAACCAAAAATCAACTTTTGAAGGGAGTTACAACCCTGCACACAGTTATAAAATAAAAGTATGTAAAGATGTTGGTGTCTTCTCTTTTCTCTAACAACAGAGAAGACTAGTGGATTGTTGAATGATTATCAGATCTCCCCCTGTGAATAAGAGTAAGAAAAATAGGAGAGAAAATCTGCTCAGGGTGTAGGTCTTCTTGATCTTCAGAGTATCTCCAGCAAAAGTTCTCTAGAAGGAATTGATGCAGATGATTCCTAGAGATTAAGAGTAGGCGTCTGGAGAAGATGAAGACTTCAGAGAAAATCAGAGAGAGTTCTTGAGAGTAATAAAAACTGAGTAGCAAAAGATTATCTGTGTGTATCTGTATCTTTCTCTAGAATAAATAGCAAAGATAATCTCTGGACGGGAGAGAGTTGATCCTCTTTCAAATTTGCAACAGGGCTGGAAAGGAATGAGACAAAAAGGAAGGATTTGCCTCTGATAGAAAAGGAATACCAATATATTAAATTCCATGAAACTTGCAATCTGCCTTATAGAATAATATGCACGCAACCCTTAATTAATGCAGCAATGGTCATAAAATCTTGATAGAAAATACTGCAATAACTTACTGATATTATAATGAGAACAGCTGTTCAGCCTTCATAAGAAATCCTGAGGATAACTCCAAAAATAATACTCTGAAATAGAAGAGGTCACTGAATATAGAAACTCTGAAGAAGTTCGTCGACCTGAGGGAAAGTTCGTCGAACTTAACTGGAAGTTCGTCGAACAAGAAGAAACTTTCATCGAAGCGATCTTTGGAGTTCGTCGAACCAAGTTAGTCGAACGGATTCTGAATTCGTCGAACGTGTTCAAAGTTCGTCGAACACCCTGACTTAGCTGATCTTCAAATCTCTTCTAGACTTAGCCCATGACCCTTATACTATACATGATAGGTCAAAACAAATTCTATACCTAGAAATAGATATCCTAGCCCAAATCAGTAATAGGGTTGAACTATGTTCCAACAGGTCTAGAGTCTAACATCTGGCTTCTGTCGGTGTCACGACCAGCAAGCCCGTAGACCCGCCACAAGTAATCCTCCAACCAGGATCATCACACCACCATGTGTAAACCATGCACATTCATGAAATTCTCATGCACCACCAGTGCTATCAAGTACCCAAGGACTCGCGTAAGGAGCCTTATTCCATTTCTCCTCATACAACCGCCGCCGATGCTAATTAGCATCCAAGGACCTACCAACCGGGTCCTTCACCTCGCAGGATATAACCATACCCTAGAAGCCTCACCAACCATCACTGCTTCACATACGGAGTTCTCATAACTCTAACACAGTGGAAGGTATAAGTCATGGGATTACACTCTATGTGATCCTAAGGACTACTTGTGTACCTTGTGGCATATCAGATCACTAGACGGCTTACCCAATATGTTCCCTGACCTTTCTCATCCTCGGGCTAATTTCACCAAAAGTTCAGGGATGCATTTTTATTCAATTGTATTCTATCAATAACATTAATACACTACAACATGAGTATGATTCCAAATATGCAACCTTCTGTTATTAATATTATTGTCGTATCTAGGTCAGCTCATCTATTTGTAGCAAATATACTAGTGGAATAACATTACCAAAACCGAACATCGAACTTGCTACATCAAGACATACTTATCACATGAATACCTCTGCCAAAAGTGCACAGGAATTTTACCATAAAGTATGACTCCACATTTCTTTCTTCACTAGCATCCTAGTGTTTCACAATCAGCATAATATTTTACGACAATATATTTAATTAAGAACCCATATCAAATCGAGCCTTGCTGAAACTTCTACCGTAGTTCCGCTAGCTTGTTATGGCCATTCTCACCAAATATTAGCCTCATCGGCATTCCCAATTATTATTTACGGTGTAATGTGAGAATGAACTATGATTGGCAAAATCACAACAAGTATCCTCCCAAAACTTATTCAAATACACATCACCATGATTCATTCATCAAAATAATTTATAACAGGACATTTAATCAAGGCTTATTTCAAACCAAATCCTATGAAATTTCTATGATATCACATAATCAGCACCTTGAATATTTCAATCAATTTTAAGCCTCATTTATATTTACCAAAGTAATTTACGACACAATAAATTTATAAGAAGAGACTAGTCATATTACTGTAAATATATATTAAAATTCATAATTCTGATCGGGGTGGTCTCAATACCATTAGGCACATGTCCACCAAATTTCAGGAGCATCCGATAAGTAATTTGAGAGAAATCCATACAACATTATAAACTTTACGTGTGTGTCGCTGTTTACCGAAACTGGATTGTGAGATCTTAGAACATATGTATCCATATTTCATACAACATAATATAGACATGTACCACAATATTAAGTTCAAGTCTTTCGATTTCGTATGTGTCCGAAGACTAATTTAAGAGAGATCCAATTATATAAAAATCTATATATTTTGGATACAGCTTACGGAAACTGAAATTCCCGTAGCTACATGCCACCAAAAATTTCGCGTCACACCATTCCAAAAAGGTATCGCCATAGGATACAACTTTCGTGCTGTTTCCCAGATCCAAATCTTAGCCTAATCTTTCTAAAATCAGGTTGAACCCAGCAGTAACTACCTGGACAGCAAGCTGTCCTGTACTAGACAGGACCAACTTCTGAACAGCCAATTTCGATTGCACTTTGAGGGAGCTACGGAGCTCCCCAGAAAACACACATCCAGTCGTTGGAAAGGTCTTTCCGAGGGCTACAACTTTTATGTTGAGCCCAAGGCCTGGATCCAGCTGGAACATGCCTAAAAAGAGGATCGAAGCCAGCCGCGCGCATTAGACAAATTTTGTGTACATTACTTATAATAAAAACTGCACGAATCATCAGATCTGGAGAAGGAGAGCTCGCAGGTGGCCGGAGCTTGGTCGGAGGAGATCGAAAAAGGGCGGCCATGGAAATGGGTCTTGGAGCTGAAGTAGAGGGCTACTCGGTTCGTTCGGAGGGGAGAGCTCATCGGAGTGAAGGAGATGAAGAGAGCCCGAGCCGCAAGGAGAAGCATCGCCATCGGAGGTCGGACTCGCCGGAGGAGAATGCGCCGAAGAAGGGGGAGGAAGAGGGAAGGGAGAGCTTGACGGTGCTGGGAGGAAGAAAGGGGATCGGGCAAGTTTCTTTTTTCTAACCTAAACATATAATGCATATTTATAATATATATTATATAATAATAATAATAATATTATTATTATTATTATTATTTGCATTCAAACGCTAGTATATCGCTCTATAGGACTCGTAATTTGTCCCGGACGGGCTCGTTTTGATCGTCTCGCTGACACGCATCCACCGGGACGATCCGAGATCAATTCCGAGTTCGTTTGCTCATTTTATGCTTGTCGGAGCGTTTACGGCCTAATTTTTGCGCGCGTCAAAACTCGTCGAACGACGTCGGAATTTTAAACTGATGACACTGTTGGACTTGTATTATTATTACGAGTCCAACGAAATTGACTGGGGTCAATTTCGAAGTCGTTTGCTCAATTTCCACTTTTTGGGCAAATACGATATTTGCAATCCATATTATGAATCAGAATCGAGCGCGAGCAATTTTGTTGAACTCGTATAGACGTCACGAGTCTAACAAAACTGACTGAGGTGAATTCCTTCAAGGCGACACGCTTCCTTCGAGTTTTATTGCTCAATTTATGCTCTCAGGACGGCTTGGATCCCGATACAGCAAACATCGGGACAAAGAATAGAAAAGGTACTCGCCGCATTCGTCGAGTGCACTTCCCCGGCTCAGCTGCAAGCCTGGCCCTCAGTACACCCCGAGCTCGAGGCAACTCGCTTGACTCAAAAATGCGCACGAGGGGTCTAGCTTGAATCGGGATGTTACAAATCCAATAAACGAAGAAACAATTCTTCCCCGAAATTTAAGTTGAGGTTATGGGGTTTAAGTTCAAATCACAAAAGTCATATGTAGTACACTTTAAATCCCGCTCACCACTAGTGAGGGTCACAACTCGTTCACATCACCTCACTTCCAATTTCTCTCGTGTGTACTTCCGTTATATTTCATGACACTTATAATCCAAGTTATGCACAGAGAAACCTTAAGTTTCTCTCATCCTGATGCAAACACAAATATGGTGGTGATAAGACATAGTTGGGTTTATAGCCACGCGGGCAGGTCGGAAACAACCGAAACCCATACTCCCTTGTTCCATCACCTTAATAAACCAACTTTCATTGCACCTTTGATCTAAATCCCTTAAGATCAGTGACCCCGATACACATGAGGTTACCACTCGTACCTCCAGATAAAATTTAGAATCCTCCTACAAGGGAGTCATGTGCTTTAGATTTGCAAAAATAAATTGACTCTTCCAATCCCAGGCATTGTTATCCAAATAACGTGTAGCACTTTCAACATCATCACTTCAGCGCATCCAAAATTTTAAATTTAAATGAGGATGGCCTCGAAGTCAAACGGGTGATCAACCATAAAATTCACGATGCTATATCCTTGGGTCAAACCTCAAATACCCAAACGGTTATTATATCCGCAAGATCGTCTCTCTTATGTATTAAAGATGGAGAAGCAAGCCTTAACCTCATCTTCTAGTACCACCATCATTATCCATATCATTATCAACCGATTCCATCAACGTCATCTCGTCCGAGGCAATCATTTATACAACACACATCTTTTACACTTTGCACGACATCCACTTGTTATTAAGTTTCAACAACCGTTATGATCACGTAATAATAATTCATGTGCAAGGGCATTCATGCAAAAGACACCAACCAAACCCAATATCAAGTTATGGCAAGATAATTACAATGGTCAGACTTCATGGGTGTTTACCGCTTGACTTCAAATCCACATAATAGTCAAGTCATGCACTCAGCCCACCGTACTTGCCATGACATTATGCCCTTTTGAGAGGACCCAGCGCAACCAACTGCACCAAAAGCCCGGACTGTTGGTGAAGGCGCAACTTGATCTTTATATCAACGGAAAGGCGCTACGGGTCAAGTGAAGGAACGCTGGACCCAACAATCCCCCCCAGCGTCCAGCATGACCCGCAAGCTCAGAGGTGCTCCACATGGCTCAGAGGTGGCGCACCACATGGCTCAGAGGTGGCTTGACACATAGCTGCGGCCGCCTGACCCGCTGGGACCCACACAGGTAGAGAGAATTTCAGGAATTATCAGCGCCCCCCGGTCTCGAACCCGCAACCTGCTTTGATTCCAATTGAGAGGACCCAGCGCAACCAACTGCACCAAAAGCCCGGACTGTTGGTGAAGGCGCAACTTGATCTTTATATCAACGGAAAGGCGCTACGGGTCAAGTGAAGGAACGCTGGACCCAACACCTTTAAATGCACCAACTACCAAAAATGATGCTACTTCCTCAAGGGTTTAAGCTTAGAAAGCGTTTATGTTTCCAAAAAGTTTCCAAATTCCGCACGTGATCATCCGATGATGCTTATCATTTGGTTCTGGTGATATATGAATCGTTATCGAGACTCAAAGTAAGGTGAATCCACGACTCTTCACCTCGCATGGGTGATAATCACATCGTTCCCTTCTAATAACACGTGACCTCGAGTCAAGTGTTACTTTTGTCTACTCCCGGTTCTACTTTGATTTGCACCAGATTCAAAAATTGGCGTCACTTTTATCCCGTGATTTAAATCATTTCATTTAAGGGCTCCTCAACCGTGAACATATACCTTATCCAACGGTTTGGTTTCGGTATAGAGCCTTTAGAAATCTACCTTGTCGAGGTAAAACGCTACACGTACTCTTACTTGTTCGTATAGAGACATTCATATCTCACTAAAAAAAGTAAGTGCAACTTATCATCAATATCCCCTTCACGTGTTCAATTCACGGCGTGTCTCAACACCCTTGACACTATCACCCATATTGAGAGGTTATCACGAATCTAATCATCATTGTTCACGTACTATTCAAATAAACAAGATCTAAGGGAAAACGAAGTCGATACGTAAATAGTCCAATAAACGAAGGGACAAGCCCCCGTACGTTTTTGGACTAAATTTCTTCCACCGCCCATATGGTACATTTATATATGTTTGAACTTAACATGAACCAAGGTCTCTCGTTACTTATACACATAATCTTAGAACAATATAGAGAAAATTATCATTTGCAAAATGCTTTCCTCTCTTATTACGCTAATAAAATTCCTATCAACCCAAACATGGCCTTAGCAGCCCACCTTGCTTAAGGTGAATTAACCCTTCAAGGGTCCCCACTTCCAATGTCAAAAATTACAACGATTTTAAATCTTTAAGGAACCCAAGACGGTACGTAACTAGCCCAATAAACGAAGAGATAAGCCCCGTATCTCTTTGGCTGAGTTTCTTCTACATAATTAGAAGGGGGAGGTATCCATATATCGTATAGAAAGCATGCTTAGTGGTCTCTTACTAAGCTGATAATAGACTACATGCACAAATCTCATTGAGATTGCCCTAATATTTTGGGTAAGGTGATAATATCACTCCATATCTGAGATAGAAATCTCAGTGTGTGAGTCTCTAGCATTTACACTCACGTTGAACTCTTCCCTTAGTCGTTTGCGGTCACTTATTGCTTGGCCACATCATCCCTGAGATCGGTATAAGGTAAGGGTATGTCATGACATATCCTGCTAAGTCGACCAAAGTGGTATCCTAGTTAGGTTGGCATAATCGTATGTCAGACCAACTCTAATTGTTGGAATGGGAATACCAATTACTGTCTCGGAATGAGCCAGCATCTACACGTAAGGGTACGAGTTTGGCTTAGGTTAGCACTTCCAATAGGAAAAAGTGGACATACTTAATGTGAATCACACATGGGCACACCACCGCTTCCGCTGCATCAGTTTGTCCTCAAACTGATTTAGCTAACAGGGTGGCCTAGTGGTTTAATGGACTTCTTTATCTCAGGATTGTTGCAAGCTGATACCATTTGTAAGACCCCCCTCCCAGAACACATGACATGGCCGAGGGGAGTCCTATGCCCAGGACAGTCGCCTTGCGGGAGCGCCAACACAAGAGCTAGCCTCCCCCACAAGACGCCTATCTTGCCGGCAAAACCAACTGAACAGCGCCAACCCATCAATAATGTAAAAGCAAGAAGCCATATAAAGATATTCACATAAGTAAAATTCCAAATAAGCACAAAAGACAAGAAGCTCCGAGAGCTCCTGCAATAATATCAGAGTATCAAGCTAAATGCCCCAAGGGCTACATCTCAAACTGTGCTCACATCTGTCACCGACGGTAGCGAAGGTATCGCAGTCACCGGCCCTGTCGTCCTGACCTGACTAACCTCCTCTAACACCGTGCGCTACTGCCCCAGGGTGCGCTCCTAAAAAGAGGTGTGCAACAACCATTTGTCATAAAGACTACGTGGCTTCACTTCCTCTCCCCCGGCGACTCCAAGGCACCGGGCAGAAGGGAACGAAGAGGAGCTGCAATATAAACAGTAATATAACAAGCAGGTGATATGATGAAGTTCTTAATCTAGCAGTTAACATATCAACAGTACATCAAGAAGGCAAGTAACGGCAAGAGGTATCAACATGTATGTAAGAGCACATCTATACTAGCAGTGTATCAGTACAGAAGTAAGCAGTATATATAAACAGGAGTAAGCAACATCAAAACGTACCTTAACTTATATGAATGCCCATACAAACTTATAAGTTAAGGTTTCCAATTCTGAACCCATCATATAAAAGAGACCATACTAATTTATTTGATGGACCCGATGCAGTGCAATGTTATGATTATGAATGATGAATGCAATGCAATGATTATGATATGATGACTCACCCGTGCAAGTTGCTATGTCGACATAGACCATTAGTTCTCGCTTTTTGAGGGGTAGCTAACCGCTCAGGCATCTCCCGTCGTGGCCAGACGGAGACAGTGGAACGAGCTCCTCCACTACTAGGAGGGTATAAACACTACCAGTCCTAGGACTCTGTACGCCTCGACGCTAAGAACACACAGCGGAGACCCTGCGTACTGCTCGCATCATGCTGAGCCTTCAAGGACACAGAAGGGGACTTGGGTAGGTGAGCACCAAGAGTCCAACCCAACTGGTCTAGAGTCTAACAGCCTGCTTCTGTCGGTGTCACGACCAACAAGCCCGTAGACCCGTGACAAGTAATCCTCCAACCAGGATCATCACACCACCATGTGTAAACCATGCACATTCATGAAATTCTCATGCATCACCCGTGATATCAAGTACCTAAGGACTCGCATAAGGAGCCTTATTCCATTTCTCCTCATACAACCGCTGCCGATGCTAATTAGCATCCAAGGACCTACCAACCGGGTCCTTCACCTCGCAGGATATAACCATACCCTAGAAGTGTAAGATCTCTTTTTCCAAAACCCGTTCGGGTACTTGAAAACTCGAACCTCTCCCGTATCGCACGGTTGAGGTGGACCTTCGCCCAGAATCGCTGCCTTGCGGTGTCACCAACACTCGGGTTGACTAACACCGCTCAGCACCAACCCTGCCGGCTATACGATCATAAGTAAAATATGCCAAATAGTAAGTACATAAAAGAAGACATGTCCACAATCACAGCATCATATAAATATTTAATGAAAACAGAAAGTCCATAAGAGAAGTACAAGTAAAAGGGCTTAAGCTCGATACAAATGCAAAGTAATGTACTATCTCTCTCTCTACAACATGCGGAAGTCTACAACAAAAGCTCTCAAAAAACGGAAGTCTAACTATCTAATCATCAACCTATGGCGTCGTGGTAGTGCGCTGCATCTGCTGCTCAGGTCCTACCATCTCGTCCTGCTGCGCGCGGGACAACTCCGTCTCCTCGAACTCCTGCGGTCACACCGACCGTTAGTCCTAAAGACTAAGCCATTTTGTCCTCGCCTCCCTCCACAACTCCTAGGCACCGAGCGGGAGGAAGAAGCGGAGGACAAACAAGGGGTAAACAAGAAGGTGGTGACATGGCACTACTCTAGCAGGTATAAGTAAAGCAATAAAATCTAGCTAACAGTATAGTGCAGGTATAAGGCAGTAAAGTAGAGCAATGAAATAAGCAGTAAATAGGAAGAAAATGCAGTGCAGTAAGTAAATCTAAGCTACCATTACAGATTCGTACCTTAACTTATAAGAACGCCCATACGACATATAAGTTAAGATGTCTAGGTAACCCATCATATAAAAGAGCCCATACTAATTTATATGATGGGGGTATGCTATTGTGTATGTTATGCTATGCTATGGTTATGATGTTTTAATGAATTTATGCAATGTGACTCACCCACACGACTCTATGCGCACAGACCTTTATAGTTCCCATTTTGTTTGAAAGGAAGCCAACCTTTCAGGTACCGACCGTCGTGGCTCACGGTGGTAGTGGATCGGGCACTCCACATCCTAGGCGGGTATAGTCACTACCAAGCCTAGACCTCATGTACGCCTCAACGCTAAGAACACAACAGCGGAGCTCTTACGTACTCTTGCTGGGATCCACCAGACTTTAAGGTCGGGGTGGGTTATTAGGGATCGTCCTCCAGACCGCGGTACTCAAACTTACCGGCCCTCTAAACCTCACCCTCACCTGAGTCAACGTACTACCGTCGGTGACACGACTAGCCTAGTACCGAAGACTCGTCACTATTTGAATAAGTAATAGGTGTTAACATGTCCACCCGAGCTTCCAGCTCAGGGACTAACACACAAGCTGATCCAACCCATCTCCTTCCCGGAGGAGATCCATACCAGTCTGCATACCCACTTAGGCTACTCTTGCCTACAATTTAGTTCGTGTTATATTTAGGGTGAATCTTGGACTTCCCGCGGTGTACTCCGTAAGGGGCCCCTAACGGTACTACAGATCAATGGGCTCAACCCCATAATCCTCTTCAAGATAATTACTTTAGTTGGTGATTAATGTTTGGTTCACCCTTCATCATTTCATATAGTTAAGGTGACTTAGCTCATCTCCCGTCCCACCCAATCGGGTTGGACGTACCTTCATTCCTTCTACATTAACTCTAGCACCACCCCACAAGTAACCCTAGGATTGACCCTCCTTGAATGATGGTGTGCTACAACCCATTTACTGATTGTATATACCTCCTAAACACTACTTAGGGGTCTGAATTGTCTAAAACTCAAAATTCTGTTTTTACTAAACGTAGACCACCAATTTGAACTATCCATCAACCCCATAAGGGAACCCTTCTAAATACTCATCACCAAGGTCTCTAATAATTATCTATGGTTCCCACTGACCTTAATAGGGTATGTTCCAATTTCCATAATTTTCCATATTAAATTGGTATTTAATATAATTTAAAGTAGTTAAGGCCTTAAGGCAAATTACACATGAACTACCCTCAAAATGATGCTACATGCTACATGAAAATCATCAGTAAGGTAATATGCCATATTAAGGTGGTTCACTGAGTATCATGATGCTAGGATGTCATTTGGCCTACTATATCATCATAATTGTATAATTACCAAAATGCCACTTTAATTAGGAAAAATAGTATTTCACTTCTGCAAATTCTCCAAAAATTACCAAGTGTCCAAATGGGGACCTAGAGTCCGATGCCAAATTATTGTGTCATTACCATGTGATTTGATATTTTACAATGATTAAACATTCAAAGGTAGCAATTACCAATTTCTACATGAGGTACTTGAATTACACAACTAAAAGTTTCCAAACTGTTGTCATGGGCATAACTTAACATAAAACTACAGTTAACCAAGTATCATAACATTGCCCCATGATTCGATATTTTAAAAAGATTTAATACTCAAGTCTTGTAAACTCCAATTTCTACATGAGGTATAAGAAATATAATTCTACAAGCCTCCAAATAATTATCAAGGGCATATTTTGACCTAAAACTACAGATAACCAAGTATCGCATCATTGCCCCATGATTTGATATTTTAAAAAGATTAAATACTCAAGTGGTGTAAATTCCAATTTCTACATGAGGTATAAGAAATATAATTCTACAAGCCTCCAAATAATTATCATGTGCATATATTAACCTAAAACTACAGATAACCAAGTATCACATCATTGCCCCATGATTTGATATTTTAAAAAGATTAAATACTCAAGGTGGTGTAAATTCCAATTTCTACATGAGGTATAAGAAATATAATTCTACAAGCCTCCAAATAATTATCATGGGCATATATTAACCTAAAACTACAGATAACCAAGTATCACATCATTGCCCCATGATTTGGCATTTATCAAAATTAAATTCCTTTAAGCTAGCAAGTACTTAGAATTTCCTACACAAAGAATAATACTTCAATAAATCATAACAAAATTACCATTGCCTTATTTCACCCTATTTCAGCCATTGACAGTATGACAAAGTCATACAAGGTCATAAGACCTTGCATTTCATTTTATTAAGGAAAGGGTGGCTATTTCATTTATTAGGAAGAAAAATACTTAAATACCTCCAAAAATTCTCATTTAATTAACTAAGTCATTTCATGCTCCTACAAACATATCTCCAAAGTTCTGAGCCAAGGCAAGAACATTTGCTCCCATGCCCTTCACAAGTCTCACTTTGCACCCTTAAGGGTTTACCCTTAGGGTTTTAGGTCACACCACCCTAATGGCTCCAAATGGACCATTAGGGTGTGACACAAGCATTAGTATATCCATACCCACATTTCCAACATGATGGGAGGAGGCTAGCACACTCAACTCCTCAAAATGACCTAAACCCTATTTTGACCCTCAAAGGCCCTCATTAGGGTTTCCAATTTTCCATATCAAATCAACTCCAAATGGAGTGAAATTTTAGGTAGGAACTACTCATGTACCAAAGAGTATGCCACCAAAGTTTGGTGTCATTTGGACATCATATGCTCCAAAAATCAACTTAATTTAAATATTCTAATTACCATAAAAACCCTAGGTAAAATTGTCCACCAAGGGCTGCCCCTTTGGCAGGGGGTGCCCCTAGGGTATACCAACCCATGGTTAAAAGCACAGCTCCAAAGATTGAAGGCTTTGACCTAGGTAATTTTTCTAATGGACTGACCTAGTGTAGGACCAGTCCTAGTAAAACAGCTCCATAGGGATGTAGGTCACCAAATGACCTAAAATTAAGGCCAAATGAAATTTAAGACCAAGGCCTACAACTTTCATGTTGGGCACTTGTTCCAATTCTGCCATTAGGAGGCCCTAATTTTTAATAGAAGAGAACTGATTAATATAGGCAGAATAGCTAATATAAGGAATTAAATAAATACAGAATAATTAAATCTGCACAGATCTTGAAGCACATCCGATGGCGGCGGCTCATCTTCTTCCTTCAGCCAACGGCTGGGATTCTCCCTTCCTGGGCTGACTTCCTCCCCCATTTCCCGACCACCTGGTGGCCATCACGGCCGGCCACCACCGCCACCACCTTCGTGGTGGTCGGGGCTACAACTCCCGGCGACATGGCGGCTGGAGGGGGGGTTTTCCGGCGATGCTGGGTGTCACAAATAGAGCCGAAAACCATGGATTTCGGAAATGGATCCGGGCTCAATTGAGCCCGATCCTTCAGCATTATGAGATGGGAAGCTAGCATGAGGGGAGGGGAGGAGAAACGAACCGAGATTGGGGCGTGGCGGCGGCTTCGTCGGCGGTTCACCATGGAAGTACCTCTCTCCGGTGAGCTGGCCCAAATCCTCCATTCTCCACCTTTTCCTTAGCTCAGGTGTTGTTCCCGACTGCTTTCCTCCTTCTGAAGCTAATGGGAGGGCTGGGAGGAGTTGAGGGGGCTTGTATATGGGAGTTTAAAATGGGTGATCCACGGTTTGGCTTAATCTCCCCATTGCTACCACAACCTGAGGCTCTTCCCTTCCCTGATGTGTTCATCAATCACCCTAGAAATCCTCCAAGACTTCCCCAAGCCCCAAGGGTGATTGGCTTGAGTGTGGAGGAGGACATGCTTTATCAAGTCTCTTTTTGTCCCCCCCTTTCTTCTCTCTCCTCCTTTTTGATGAAATGAGTCATGACCATGGATTGGGTTATCTTATGCAGCTGGTTAGGGTCTAATTAGTCTTGAAAATGAGTTAGCCCACTTGGCTTGGCTTTTGGTCAAAGGGAGTTAAGCTAAGCTTCCTAATTTGACATTAATTGACCATGGTTGACTCTTGATTTGACTTGGTCAACTTGGTGAGTGGGATGGACCCACTTGATGGTCTTAGGTCCCTTGACATCACCCAACATAGGTTGGTCCATGGTGGGGCTCCAATTGGTTCAATTTAATCAAAGGGTGTAGGTTTGACCAAAATTGGGTAAAGTTTGACTTTGGTCAATTGGGGTCAATTGGTCCCACCATGATGGGGCTTTTTGGTCCATTGGGTTCTTTAAGGTGTTTAGAGTATGGTGGTAAGGTCAATTTTAACATTTGAGTGTCAATTGAACCCTAATTGATTTAGTTTGGTTAATGTTGACCTATTGTTGACTTTGGTCAATTTCATGAAATTGGGTCCCACCATGATGGGGCTTTTTGGTCCATTGGGTTCCTTAAGGTGTTTAGAGTGTGGTGGTAAGGTCAATTTGAACATTTGAGGGTCAATTGAACCCTAATTGACTTGTTTGGTTAATGTTGACCTATTGTTGACTTTGGTCAATTTCATGAAATTGGGTCCCACCCAAGTGCAATTCTCAAGGTAATGGTCTTCCTTAGTGGTTAGGGTGGTATGAGGGAGGTCAATTTGGTTAATTGAGGGTCAATTGGCCTAAGGGAGTGGTATTGGGCTATGTTGATTTTGTGCCCTTGGTGTGCAGTTAGCACTCTCCACTTGGCCCAAGGGCCCTAGTGGCCACTCTGCACATCACCCATGCCCTAACACCATCTAGGGGTCTAGAAGGATTGAGGATGTTACAAATCCCAATAAACAAAAGAAATATTTTGTCCTCGAAATTTAGGTCTGGGTCTACGGGTTGCAAGTACTTATAAGAGTAAAGGATTTCAAAGACGATTAATTTGCACCTGAGGTGAAGAGTTCCGGGGAAACATTGTTGCATGAAGTCCAAGGGCACCCAGCCGTGCTCCTCTTGCCCATGATTGAACTATAATAATCGGGCCTCAGAATCTCCTTCCACGGAAGAACTCGGACCTCTACTATATGAGAACTCAAACCGGAGCAACATTCTTTACCAAAATTCTCATTGCACTTCCACTATTACTTGCTAAGATTGTCTGCAATATTCCCACTAGGGGTTAATTGAAGGTTTACCCCGCTGCTCAGACCATCGTGCCATTAGTCACAATGCGGGTTCTACTTACTCCACCCCTGTAATAAAATAGGAGACAGACACTTTAAAAATCAAAACAAGCTAACCTAGGCGTGGGTGTTATCAAAATCACTACACTCCCCGAAGGAGGATCTACCTGAAATACATAAGAACTTACCGAGTTAATTTATACTATCATGCCGCGCTAGATGGCACCAAAAACCTTCGAGTTCAACTTAACTTCACAAGGTTATATTCACGAACCATGTTTACTTAAAACTCTGCTCATAAATCGATTAGCCAGGACGTGATCATTTAGCCAACCGTCATTGTCTATTCTGATTCTTCACTATACGACTCTCTTACACGTAGGTGTTCAGCACCACCTACACCAAGAGACCTTATCCCTAAACATATGAGGTCTCGGATGATAAACCGTTTCCTGACTCCGCGGATACAAGGTCAGGTTTATCAGCTACAGAATAATAATATAAACCTTGATTACACTTGGACCAGAATCTCTTATGTCCTACGAATGTTACACGAGGTTAACGCTTCTACACGTTAAATAAATGTAGATATCTTCCAAGTTTTTCTTGAGGAACATACGTCTGTAGTTTAAAATGATGTTCGTGAAATGACTCCCATCTACTTTCCATATCCATTGGTTCATAACTCACGAGGGTAAAACCCCTTTTTCATGAACACAACAGATTTCAACATGAAGGGTGACTCATTAAAACCCATTAATCCCCGAGAAATTCCACCATTTATATCTGAAAATCGAACTTGTCTCCCTTATTCCTGAATCTTCCTAACTGAGGTTATAAATTTTGGAGAAATCGTAAATTTTTGGTTCTTAAGATCGGAGGATTGTATGTAGATTATATATCTTTAATATAATATTCGACAAATTTCACTTTAGATTTCCAATAACGGGTGGGCAAAACTTTCAAAGACAAGAGGTCTCATCTCACTTATGCTATAAATTATGAATTAAAGATTTCATCATAACGACACTTCTCATAGTTATGTCATCCTAAAATTACGTCGCTACGTATCATCAAGTAAAGTTAACAATCTTAAGCGGGAGTTGATAGTAACGACACTAATCAATCGTTTTAACTCCCCATTCCTCAATATTTCAACACATGACGGTCGTTGTCATCTTTCCCGAGATCCGAACATAGTAAGATTCTCCATCTTAGCCCTAATAGATTATACCATCGTATTACAAGATCCAAAGAGTCACCTTCCTAAGCTCTCTGGCGGTGCATAAACCAACTCTAAGAGTAAAATGATCTTAACTAAAATTTCACCACGGAGAGGTCTTGAATTTTAATTAAAAATACTATCCGAAAATTACCCTTGAAAGTCCTGGAATGCAAGAAACTCTAGTTGTAATCTTTACTTGCGAAAATTTGACTCCAAACTTCAAAATTCCATGATGTGACACATTCATCCCAAGCTACTAAACCTGGCATTCTTTCTTGTTTTCAACACATGACTAAATCGAGACATTTGTTCGGACGTCAATGATTATTAATTGTTTGGATAACTCTACAACTCGATGACTCGTGGTTAAGAAGGTGTATTTACAACAATACACTAGCGAGTTTGTTACGATAAACTGATTATTTCTTATGGTCATGAGAACTTATAGTCCAGACTTACCTCTATCCATTCTAAATTTTACTTGGTCTTGCACTGAATTCGCCGTTTATGACGTTCTTCCCTTGTGACCGGTAAGAGCTTGATGACCAAATGTCCTTATAAAAGACAAGACCACATTGCTTGGGTCAGGAAGTTGGTGAAATTCCCTAAATTCTTAACCTGACTTTCTTGATTCCGAGAGTCTTATGCCCATACACTAGACAACCCTTTACGTATAATCAATTAATTAGCAAGTTGATCACTTTTGCCGACTTAGAATCATCCTTGGAGCAATAAGATGAGTATACACTCACTCTTGAAGTGTACCATTCGCTTAACTTGTCAATAAAACTATAGCGATCCCAACTTGGTATAAACAATCCCCGCTTTTTAAGGTGAAGTAATTCTCCAAGGGTCTCAAACTTCTAAGGAGGGTTGGTCCATAACTCAAAAGTGTATGAATAAGATCTCGTCATTACCTGAGTATCATTGAATACTCCCAAGCCTTGAGATTACTATGAAAATGTCATAACCTTTTCTAAACAAAGTCTAGGGGGTAATCCAAGTCGGTATTTTATTGGCCCAATAAACAAAAGGATAAGCCCCTACCGATTTGGGCTAAGTCTCTTCAATACTTCTACGGTATATTCATCTTACATACGTGCAAAACTTTAGGGCATATAATCTCTGACTTGGTGTTCCACCCTGAGACATAATGTTATGACTAAGACTTAGGCTCCCAATGTTATAAATTATGCTAACTTTTCCGAGTTCCCTATGTGATTAACTAGGAAAGGGGCCTTCTCAAAACAAAATATTCAAATTCCAATTCGACCTCTGGTATATTATGGTGGTTGTCTCAACGTACTATAATGGGAAGTGTCAAGTTATGGTAAGGGGTTATGCTTATGGGTCTTCTATTACTCTAAAGAAGACCACCGACACCCGATCTCCTCGAGATGGTCCTACCACTTGATAATAAAGCGTAACCTTTATTATCAAGGTTACGCTGCATAGTTTGTCCGCAAACTACATGGGCACACCACAAGCTTCATACATGGGCATAGTTTGACTGTTTAATGTGATTTCATACATGGGCACACCATAGCTTCCACTGCATAGTTTGTCCGCAAACTACACTCGAACGGGGTGACCCAGTATGTTGTGGACTGTTCTCTTATGATCGTTCGTTCAGTGATACCATTTGTAAGATCTCTTTTTCCAAAACCCGTTCGGGTACTTGAAAACTCGAACCTCTCCCGTATCGCACGGTTGAGGTGGACCTTCGCCCAGAATCGCTACCTTGCGGTATCACCAACACTCGGGTTGACTAACACCGCTCAGCACCAACCCTGTCGGCTATACGTTCATAAGTAAAATATGCTAAATAGTAAGTACATTAAAGAAGGCATGTACACAATCACAACATCATATAAATATTTAATGAAAACAGAAAGTCCATAAGAGAAGTACAAGTAAAAAGGCTTAAGCTCGATACAAATGCAAAGTAATGTACTATCTCTCTCTCTACAACATGCGGAAGTCTACAACAAAAGCTCTCAAAAAGCGGAAGTCTAACTATCTAATCATCAACCTGTGGCGTCGTGGTAGTGCGCTGCATCTGCTGCTCAGGTACTGCCATCTCGTCCTGCTGCGCGCGGGACAACTCCGTCTCCTCGGACTCCTACGGTCACACCGACCGTTAGTCATAAAGACTAAGCCATTTTGTCCTCGCCTCCCTCCATGACTCCTAGGCACCGAGCAGGAGGAAGAAGCGGAGGACAAACAAGGGGTAAACAAGAAGGTGGTGACATGACACTACTCTAGCAGGTATAAGTAAAGCAATAAAATTTAGCTAGCAGTATAGTGCAGGTATAAGGCAGTAAAATAGAGCAATGAAATAAGCAGTAAATAAGAAGAAAATGCAGTGCAGTAAGTAAATCTAAGATACCATCACAAATTCGTACCTTAACTTATATGAACGCCCATACGACATATAAGTTAAGATGTCCAGGTAACCCATCATATAAAAGAGCCCATACTAATTTATATGATGGGGGTATGCTATTGTGTATGTTATGCTATGCTATGGTTATGATGTTTTAATGAATTTATGCAATGTGACTCACCCACACGACTCTATGCGCACAGACCTTTATAGTTCCCATTTTGTTTGAAAGGAAGCCAACCTTTCGGGTACCGACCGTCGTGGCTCACGGTGGTAGTGGATCGGGCACTCCACATCCTAGGCGGGTATAGTCACTACCAAGCCTAGACCTCATGTACGCCTCAACGCTAAGAACACAACAGCGGAGCTCCTACGTACTCTTGCTGGAATCCACCAGACTTTAAGGTCGGGGTGGGTTATTAGGGATCGTCCTCCAGACTGCGGTACTCAAACTTACCGTCCTCTAAACCTCACCCTCACCTGAGTCAACGTACTACCGTCGGTGACACGACTAGCCTAGTACCGAAGACTCGCCACTATTTGAATAAGTAATTGGTGTTAACATGTCCACCCGAGCTTCCAGCTCAGGGACTAACACACAAGGTGATCCAACCCATCTCCTTCTCGGAGGAGATCCATACCAGTCTGCATACCCACTTAGGCTACTCTTGCCTACAATTTAGTTCGTGTTATATTTAGGGTGAATCTTGGACTTCCCGCGGTGTACTCCGTAAGGGGCCCCTAACGGTACTACAGATCAATGGGATCAACCCCACAATCCTCTTCAAGACAATTACTTTAGTTGGTGATTAATGTTTGGTTCACCCTTCATCATTTCATATAGTTAAGGTGACTTAGCTCATCTCCCGTCCCACCAAATCGGGTTGGACGTACCTTCATTCCTTCTACATTAACTCTAGCACCACCCCACAAGTAACCCTAGGATTGACCCTCCTTGAATGATGGTGTGCTACAACCCATTTACTGATTGTATATACCTCCTAAACACTACTTAGAGGTCTAAATTGTCTAAAACTCAAAATTCTGTTTTTACTAAACGCAGACAACCAATTTGAACTATCCATCAACCCTATAAGTGAACCCTTCTAAATACTCATCACCAATGTCTCTAATAATTATCCAAGGTTCCCACTGACCTTAATAGGGTATTTTCCAATTTCCATAATTTTCCATATTAAATTGGTATTTAATATAATTTAAAGTAGTTAAGGCCTTAAGGCAAATTACACATGAACTACCCTCAAAATGATGCTACATGCTACATGAAAATTATTAGTAAGGTAATATTGCATATCAAGGTGGTTCACTGAGTATCATGACCCTAGGATGTCATTTGGCCTACTATATCATCATAATTGTATAATTACCAAAATGCCACTTTAATTAGGAAAAATAGTATTTCACTTCTGCAAATTCTCCAAAAATTACCAAGTGTCCAAATGGGGACCTAGAGTCCTCTGCCAAATTATTGTGTCATTACCATGTGATTTGATATCTTACAATGATTAAACATTTAAAGGTAGCAAGTGCCAATTTCTACATGAGGTACTTGAATTACACAACTACAAGTTTCCAAACGATTGTCATGGGCATAACTTAACATAAAACTACAGTTAACCAAGTATCATAATATTGCCCCATGATTCGATATTTTAAAATGATTTAATACTCAAGTCTTGTAAACTCCAATTTCTACATGAGGTATAAAAAATATAATTCTACAAGCCTCCAAAGAATTATCATGGGCATATATTGACCTAAAACCACAGATAACCAAGTATCACATCATTTCCCCATGATTTGATATTTTAAAAAGATTAAATACTCAAGTGGTGTAAATTCTAATTTCTACATGAAATATAAGAAATATAATTCTACAAGCCTACAAATAATTATCATGGACATATATTAACCTAAAAGTACAGATAACCAAGTATCACATCATTGCCCCATGATTTGATATTTTAAAAATATTAAATACTCAAGGTGGTGTAAATTCCAATTTCTACATGAGGTATAAGAAATATTATTCTACAAGCCTCCAAATAATTATCATGGACATATATTAACCTAAAACTACAGATAACCAAGTATCACATCATTGCCCCATGATTTGGCATTTATCATAATTAAATTCCTTTAAGCTAGCAAGTACTTAGAATTTTCTACACAAGGAATAATACTTCAATAAATCATAACAAAATTACCATAGCCTTATTTCACCCTATTTTAGCCATTGACAGTATGACAAAGTCATACAAGGTCATAAGACCATGCATTTCATTTTATTAAGGAAAGGGTGGCTATTTCATTTATTAGGAAGAAAAATACTTAAATACCTCCAAAAATTCTCATTTAATTAACTAAGTCATTTCATACTCTTACAAACATATCTTCAAAGTTCTGAGCCAAGACAAGAACATTTTCTCCCATGCCCTTCACAAGTCTCACTTTGCACCCTTAAGGGTTTACCCTTAGGGTTTTAGGTCACACCACCCTAATGGCTCCAAATGGACCATTAGGGTGTGACACAAGCATTAGTATATCCATACCCACATATCCAATATGATGGGAGGAGGCTAGCACACTCAACTCCTCAAAATGACCTAAACCCTAATTTGACCCTTAAAGGCCCTCATTAGGGTTTCCAATTTTCCATATCAAATCAACTCCAAATGAAGTGAAATTTTAGGTAGGCACTACTCATGTACCAAAGAGTATGCCACCAAAGTTTGGTATCATTTAGACATCATATGATCCAAAAATCAACTTAATTTAAATATTCGAATTACCACAAAAACCCTAGGTAAAATTGTCCACCAAGGGCTGTCCCTTTGGAATGGAGTGCCCCTAGGGTATACCAACCCATTGTTAAAAGCACAGCTCCAAAGATTGAAGGGTTTGACCTAGGTAATTTTTCTAATGGACTGACCTCGTGTAGGACCAGTCCTAGTAAAACAGCTCCCTAGGGAGCTGTAGGTCACCAAATGACCTAAACTTAAAACCCAAATGAAATTTAAGACCAAGGCCTACAACTTTCATGTTGGGCACTTTTTCTAATTCTGCCATTAGGAGGCCCTAATTTTTAATAGAAGAGAACTGATTAATATAGGCAGAATAGCTAATATAAGGAATTAAATAAATATGGAATAATTAAATCTGCACAGATCTTGAAGCACATCCGACGGTGGCGGCTCATCTTCTTCCTTCAGCCAACGGCTGGGATTCTCCCGTCCTGGGCCGACTTCCTCCCCCATTTCCCGACCACCTGGTGGCCATCACGACCGGCCACCACCGCCACCACCTTCGTGGTGGTCGGGGCTACAACTCCCGTCGACATGGCGGCCGGAGGGGGGGTTTTCCGGCGATCCTGGGTGTCACAAATCGAGCCGAAAACCATGGATTTCGGAAATGGATCCGGGCTCAATTGAGCCCGATCCTTCAGCATTATGAGATGGGAAGCTAGCATGAGGGGAGGGGAGGAGAAACGAACCGAGATTGGGGCGTGGCGGCGGCTCCGTCGGCGGTTCACCATGGAAGTACCTCTCTCCGGCGAGCTTGCCCAAATCCTCCATTCTCCACCTTTTCCTTAGCTCCAGGTGTTGTTCCCGACTGCTTTCCTCCTTCTGAAGCTAATGGGAGGGCTGGGAGGAGGTGAGGGGGCTTGTATATGGGAGTTTAAAATGGGTGATCCACGGTTTGGCTTAATCTCCCCATTGCTACCACCACCTGAGGCTCTTCCCTTCCCTGATGTGTTCAACAATCACCCTAGAAATCCTCCAAGACTTCCCCAAGCCCCAAGGGTGATTGGCTTGAGTGTGGAGGAGGACATGCTTTATCAAGTCTCTTTTTGTCCCCCCCCCCTTTCTTCTCTCTCATCCTTTTTGATGAAATGAGTCATGACCATGGATTGGGTTAGCTTATGCAGCTGGTTAGGGTCTAATTAGTCTTGAAAATGAGTTAGCCCACTTGGCTTGGCTTTTGGTCAAAGGGAGTTAAGCTAAGCTTCCTAATTTGGCATTAATTGACCATGGTTGACTCTTGATTTGACTTGGTCAACTTGGTGAGTGGGATGGACCCACTTGATGGTCATAGGTCCCTTGACATCACCCAACATAGGTTGGTCCATGGTGGGGCTCCAATTGGTTCAATTTAATCAAAGGGTGTAGGTTTGACCAAAATTGGGTAAAGTTTGACTTTGGTCAATTGGGGTCAATTGGTCCCACCATTATGGGGCTTTTTGGTCCATTGGGTTCCTTAAGGTGTTTAGAGTGTGGTGGTAAGGTCAATTTGAACATTTGAGGGTCAATTGAACCCTAATTGACTTAGTTTGGTTAATGTTGACCTATTGTTGACTTTGGTCAATTTCATGAAATTGGGTCCCACCATGATGAGGCTTTTTGGTCCATTGGGTTCCTTAAGGTGTTTAGAGTGTGGTGGTAAGGTCAATTTGAACATTTGAGGGTCAATTGAACCCTAATTGACTTAGTTTGGTTAATGTTGACCTATTGTTGACTTTGGTCAATTTCATGAAATTGGGTCCCACCCAAGTGCAATTCTCAAGGTAATGGTCTTCCTTAGTGGTTAGGGTGGTATGGGGGAGGTCAATTTGGTGAATTGAGGGTCAATTGGCCTAAGGGAGTGGTATTGGGCTATGTTGATTTTGTGCCCTTGGTGTGCACTTAGCACTCTCCACTTGGCCCAAGGGCCCTAGTGGCCACTCTGCACATCACCCATGCCCTAACACCATATAGGGGTCTAGAAGGATTGGGGATGTTACAAGAAGCCTCACCAACCATCACTGCTTCACATACGGAGTTGTCATAACTCTAACGCAGTGAAAGGTATAAGTCATGGGATTACACTCTATGTGATCCTAAGGACTACTTGTGTACCTTGTGGCGTATCAGATCACTAGACGGGTTACCCAATATGTTCCCTGACCTTTCTCATCCTCGGGCTAATTTCACCACAAGTTCAGGGATGCATTTTTATTCAATTGTATTCTATCAATAACATTAATACACTACAACATGAGTATGATTCAAAATATGCAACCTTCTGTTATTAATATCATTGTCGTATCTAGGTCAGCACATCTATTTGTAGCAAATATACTAGTGGAATAACATTACCAAAACCGAACATCGAACTTGCTACATCAAGACCTAATTATCACATGAATACCTCTGCCAAAAGTGCACAGGAATTTTACCATAAAACATGACTCCATATTTCTTTCTTCACTAGCATCCTAGTGTTTCACAATCAACATAATATTTTACGACAATATATTTAATTAAGAACCCATATCAAATCGAGCCTTGCTGAAACTTCTACCGTAGTTCCGCTAGCTTGTTATGGCCATTCTCACCAAATATTAGCCTCATCGGCATTCCCAATTATTATTTACGGTGCAATGTGAGAATGAACTATGATTGGCAAAATCACAACAAGTATCCTCCCAAAACTTATTCAAATACACATCACCATGATTCATTCATCAAAATAATTTATAACAGGACATTTAATCAAGGCTTATTTCAAACCAAATCCTATGATATTTCTATGATATCACATAATCATCACCTTGAATATTTCAATCAATTTTAAGCCTCATTTATATTTACCAAAGTTATTTACGACACAATAAATTTATAAGAAGAGACTAGTCATATTACTGTAAATATATATCCAAAATTCATAATTCTGATCGGGGGTGGTCTCAATACCATTAGGCACATGTCCACCAAATTTCAGGAGCATCCGATAAGTAATTTGACAGAAATCCATACAACATTATAAACTTTACGTGTGTGTCGCTGTTTAACGAAACTGGATTGTGAGATCTTAGAACATATGTATCCATATTTCATACAACATAATATAGACGTGTACCACAATATTAAGTTCAAGTCTTTCGATTTCGTATGTGTCCGAAGACTAATTTAAGAGAGATCCAATTATATAATAATCTATATATTATGGATACAGCTTACGGAAACTGAAATTCCCATAGCTACAGGCCACCAAAAATTTCGCGTCACACCATTCCAAAAAGGTATCGCCATAGGCTACAACTTTCGTGTTGATTCCCAGATCCAAATCTTAGCCTAATCTTTCTAAAATCAGGTTGAACCCAGCAGTAACTACCTGGACAGCAAGCTGTCCTGTACTAGACAGGACCAACTTCTGAACAGCCAATTTCGATTGCACTTTGAGGGAGCTACAGAGCTCCCCAGAAAATACACAACCAGTCGTTGGAAAGATCTTTCCGAGGGCTACAACTTTTATGTTGAGCCCAAGGTCTGGATCCAGCTGGAACATGCCTAAAAAGAGGATCGAAGCCAGCCGCGCGCATTAGACAGATTTTGTGTACATTACTTATATTAAAAACTGCACGGATCTAAAAGCTGAACGGACAACATCCGGTCATCCTTTTCCTCCAGCCCGGGGCTTGTGATTTGCCTAACCTGGAGCCTAAAATAAAACTCTCTCATCGGCCACCATATTTTTCCCGTCCGACCAACCAACACCACCGCCCCTTCCTCCTACATGAGGTGCATCGCCAGGCACGAATCGTTGGTCGGAGATGGCCGGAACGACAAATCGGAACATAGATTTGGCCATTCCTCCATGGCTTCCTCTCCAATCAAGCTCAATTGAGCTCGATGTCTCGCCTAATCAGACCTAGGAAACTAGCACCAAGGGAGAGGGGAGGAAGCTCACAGAGTGTCCATGCATGCTACCCAATAGCCGCATATGCGGCGTTTGTCCATTGCTCCCGATCATGGTCGGATCTCGCCGATCGTCGCCGATTTGGTGTCGTCCTTCTTGAGTGCGCTGCCCTATTTTTGGAGAGGGCCTTGCTTCTGTTTTGAGAGCAAGAATGCTCTCGGTTGGAGCGTCATCGCCGGAAATGGAGAAGATGGCTGCCTCTTGGAGTTGAGCACGAGGGAGAGCTCGGCCATGGATTTGGTCGGCCAAGAAAATAGGAAGAGTAGGCGGTTTGAGGAGATCTAGACATCACGCCTCTGAAATGGAGCAGATCATGTTCAGATCTGGATTTCTTGGTGCTGCACCTCGCCGTAGAAGAGGAGGTCGACCATGTAGAGAGGCGGAGCTTGGTGGTCGGCCTTGGTGGGAGTGGCTCGGTTTGGAGAGGAGGGAGGTCATCAGATCTGGAGAAGGAGAGCTCGCCGGTGGCCAGAGCTTGGTCGGAGGAGCTCGAAAAAGGGAGGCCATGGAAATGGGTCTTGGAGCTGAAGTAGAGGGCTACTCGGTTCGTTCGGAGGGGAGAGCTCATCGGAGTGAAGGAGATGAAGCGAGCCCGAGCCGCAAGGCGAAGCATCGCCATCGGAGGTCGGACTCACCAGAGGAGAATGCGCCGAAGAAGGGGGAGGAAGAGGGAAGGGAGAGCTTGACGGCGCTGGGAGGAAGAAAAGGGATCGGGAAAGTTTTTTTTTCTAACCTAAACATATAATGTATATTTATAATATATATATTATATAATAATAATATTAATAATAATAATATTATTATTATTATTTGCATTCAAACGCTCGTATATCGCTCTATAGGAATCGTAATTTGTCCTGGACTGGCTCGTTTTGATCGTCTCGCTGACACGCATCCACCGGGACGATCCGAGATCAATTCCGAGTTCGTTTGCTTATTTTATGCTTGTCGGAGCGTTTACGACCTAATTTTTGCGTCGCGTCAAAACTCGTCGAACGACGTCGGAATTTAAAACTGATGACACTGTTGGACTCGTATTATTATTACGAGTCCAACGAAATTGACTGGGGTCAATTTCGAAGTCGTTTGCTCAATTTCCACTTTTTGGGCAAATACGCTATTTGCAAGCCATATTATGAATCAGAATCGAGCGCGATCAATTTTGTTGAACTCGTATAGATGTCACGAGTCTAACAAAACTGACTGAGGTGAATTCCTTCAAGGCGACACGATTCCTTCGAGTTTTATTGCTCAATTTATGCTTTCCGGACGGCTTGGATCCCGATACAGCAAACATCGGGATAAAAAATAGAAAAGGTACTTGCCGCATTCGTTGAGTGCACTTCCCCGGCTCAGCTACAAGCCTGGCCCTCAGTACACCCCGAGCTCGAGTCAACTCGCTTGACTCAAAAACGCGCACAAGGGGTCTAGCTCGAATCGGGATGTTATAGCGGTCTTGAGTTGCGGTCTACAGCAGGAAGCAGTTTCATGGTCAAGTGTTTGCGGGTTCTTCTATGATTTTGAGACCGTGTGGTCTGGGCGATCAAGAAGTGCGGACAGTTGTTTTCAGCAGTGGAATAAAGCAGCGAGTTATGCGGTCTGTAGTTGTGGTCTGACAGCAGCGGCTTGTGCTCTATTCTGTTCGCGCGGTCTCAGGGGTAACCGTATGACTTGCCTGTTCGAGTGGTCTGGCGGTCTCTGCTTGGAAGTTTGTTGGCGGCTTGTTTTTGTGTCTTTTGCTTCTCTCCTTTGTGATTCTTATGAATCATGTATCGCCATGTATGCTTCGCATTGTAAATCGATAGTAAATAACAAAAGCACTATTCTGTCTTCCCATTGTCATTGATTGTCATGCTTGTGGATTGTGTTGAAGCGTTCCGCATTTTTTGCTTCACTACGGACCTCTAAATATTTTAACACATACTGCATCTCGATCCAGTTCAATTGAGCTATGCTGGACTCACCCTGAGCCACACAAGAAATATCAAGAGACTCAAACTCTCGCACCAAACGCTCGTCATGCGCTTCAATCCAACTACCTTGCCCAGAATACTTTCTACTCAAGGAGTCAGCCACCACATTGGCCTTACCTGGCGTATACTGAATCACTACGTCATAGTCCCCAAGGAACTCGACCCACCTACACTGCCGCATACTGAGATCTTTCTGCTCCAGAAGATACCTCAGGCTTTTGTTGTCCGTGAAGATTTCCACCTTCGCACCATACACGTAGTGCCGCCATAATTTTAATGCAAAAATCACCACCGCCAACTCCAAGTCGTGGATGGGGTAATTTCTCTCGTGAGGATGTAGCTACCTCGACCCATAAGCTATCACGTTGTCATGCTGCACCAGCACGCAACCCAAACCGCAACCTGATGCATTGTTGAAAATTTGAAACCCTTCAGTCCCACTAGGAATACTTATGATTGGAGCAGGCATCAACCTTTCCTTCAAGGTCTCAAATGCACTGGCATACTCTGGCATCCACACAAACTTCTGGTCCTTTGGGGTAAGAGAGGTGAGGGGCAAAGCCATCTGCGAAATGTTCTCAACGAACCTTCTGTAGTAACCGGCTAGTCCAAGGAAACTCCGGACTTCCTCCACGGTTCTCAGTACAGACCAATCTCTAATGGCTTAAATGTTTGCTGGATCCACTACCACCCCATCTCCACTGATCACGTGACCCAAAAATGCCACCTTCCCGATCCAGAACTCGCACTTTGAGAACTTAACATAAAGCTGGTTCTCCCTCAGAGTCTGCAACACTAATCTCAAATGAGAGTCGTGTTCTGCCTTCGACTTCGAATACACTAAGATGTCATCTATGAACACCACCACAAACAAAACTAGGTATTACCGAAACACTCTGTTCAATAAATCCATGAACACTAATGACGCGTTCGTCAAACCGAACAGCATCACTGAGAACTCAAAATGACCATATCTCATCCCAAAAGCTGTCTTTGGAATATCCTCTTCTCGAATCCTCAAATGATAGTAACCCAACTTCAAATCCAACTTGGAGTACACCGTCGACCCCACCAGCTGATCGAACAAATCATCGATTCACAGAATCAGATACTTATTCTTGATGGTCAAGTTATTCAACTCACGGTAGTCTATGCACAACCACATACTACCATCTTTTTTCTTTATGAATAACACCGGCGCACTCCACGATGAAGAGATGGGCCTAATGTACCCCTGCTCGAGCAACTCTTGCAATTGCACCTTTAGCTCGGCAAGTTCCTTCGGTGCCATCTTAAATGGAGAACGCGACATCGGCCTCGCACATGGCACCAAATCAATTGAAAAATTGATTTCACGCTGAGGAGGCGCTCTCGAAAGCTCCTTGGGGAAACATCCTCAAATTCTTCCATCGGGCTTGTATGTTTCTAACACAACATTACACATCATAAATTCAGCAAAACACAAGGGTACTCACCATTTCCCCCAAGGGCATGCAAGCCCAATGCCAAGAACTCCTGCTGAGACCCTATCCGCACATGGTCATCAATGCCATAGGGCTTGTCCTTCATCTTGCACGTTCTTGCCAGAATCACCACACGGAGTGCAACCGGTGCTAGAAGCTCTTGCCTAGACCCCACCCGCACATGCCCCACAATGCCATCGGGCTTGTCCTTCAGCACAGACGTTCTCATCAACTTCAACACAACCAAAACAGAAGGGGATATGTCTTGCCGGGACACCCTCCCCACATGACTTGCATCATCATAGGCTGGCCAGCCGACCACAAAGACAAATCCACGCCTTCACACACAAGCGGCATCACAAGCCATTCACCACGCACAAATCATCCCGCCCAAAACCAACGTTCTTTCTCACACGAAACATAATATGGCATCATAACGACGTTTTGCCGCAATCGGAATTCTAGCAAAAATCCCTAAAATGCACGTTAATCAACATCACCGAATCAGACAACCGGTCGCGATTTTGTCTTCACCCATAATGCCTAATCTGCTAATGGAGCGGATGTCTAATGCAAAATCATGTCGGGGATGGACTCAATCAACCTGATGGTTCTTCTTGAACCAAGGCGACCCAAACCCCTCTCATTTGAGAGATTCGGTGCCAAAATTTCAGAAAATAGAAAGGAAAAATAAGAGATACCATGCACGCATCTTAAAACCAGGAGGATAGGTGTCGTTACCCTAAGAGTTCTCTTCCTTGCCATTGATCGGTTGAAAGACACAGATAGAAAAGAGCGACTTCGAGTCCTCTCCATGAATCTGGTTTCGGATCGACGAACGGAGCTCCGGTGCTCCAACACTGGTGGATCTTGCCCTTCTTCTTACTCCAAACCCTACTTCTTTCATCAGCCTCCAGAAGCACAAAAGACTTAAAGGAATGAGAAAATAAGTCCTCTTCCCTAATTAGGGCTTTAGGACACACTTATCTTAGCCTTTAGATCGAGATCTAAGAAGATCGGACGTCCAGAGAATGCTACATATGGATCTAGTTCCGTAAGCTAGCGCCGGCGCTAGCGCTTCCGCCCGCGCTAGCCACTTGACGAAATCCCTCTCGATGAACCCATCTCGATGTCCCGACGGAATTACAAACCCTCAATGAAAACTATCGCCGATGCTAGCGCTACTGCCCGCGCTAGCCTCTCGACGAACCTCTTTCGACGAAACCATCTCGACGAATCCAACTCGACGAGACCGTCGATATAACTTGTCTTCTCGATGGGGAAGCTAACGCCTGCTCTAGCATCTAGCGCCTGCGCTAGCTCCCAAATATAGGAAACCTGCACTAGCCTTGGGCATTCCTACCTCCACGCTCAACGAAACCTGGGTTGTTACAACTCCACCCCCTTAAAACAATTTCGTACTCGAAATTTAAGACGTTAATGAAAACATACTTAAAACACATACCTGACACAAATAGTTCCAGAAAGTTATTCCACATCGTTTGCTCGTGCTCCCACGAGAACTCGTCTCGTCCGCTATTATTCCAACGCACTTTCACCAGATTGACCTCTTTATTCCGCAACAGTCAGACTTCAAAATCCTCCACACAAACTGGACAAACTATCGTCCTCAGATCTTCGGCTACGGGAACTGTCGAAGACCCAACAAAATATTCCGGCTCCACCAATGCTTTTCTCAGCACTGAAACATGGAAAATATCATGTAATCCACTTAGCTCGGTGGACAATGCTAACCGATAGGCCGCTTCGCCTATGCACTCCGTAACCTCAAACAAACCCAAACACCTTGGGCTCAACTTCATGAGTCGCCGAATTCGCGAAATGCCTTTGAACGGCTTGATCTTCAAGTAGACCATATCGCCCACTGCAAATTCCACATTTCTGTGACGCGCATTAAAATACTTTTCCTGCAAATCCTGAGCAATCTTCGTGCTCTCCTGGGTCGTTCGCACCAACTCGCAAGCGTCTACCACTACCTCCTTTCCTACAAGCTGAGTGTCTCCCGCCTCTATCCAAGACATCGGCATTCGACACCGCCTTCCATACAAAGCCTCGTATGACGCCATCTTGATACTCATCTGGAAACTATTGTATAGTCAAACTACACCATGAAGAGGTGATCTTCCTAACTCTTACCATATGGTTTCAACGATATCGTCGATAAGATATAATGGTTTCAATGACATCATCGAGAAGACTGCAAGTCTTCATCAAGTTTACGACGACATCTTTAAGATGACTTCATATCGTCATGAGTGCAAGTGTAGGTGTGATATCTTGTATCGTCGAGATATCTTTCTCTATAGAAGAGTTAAGAAGACTTGAATATTTTCCAAGTCCAAGATGGATCAGCGTAACGACAAGTTCTATCGTCGAGACATTGCAAATGTCATCGAGATAGATCAAGATATTTCAAATCGCGCTGTTTGCATTTAATGCCGCCGCCTGATGGTCCAATCAACGCGTGTTGTTAAGGAATGTGCCTCTGACACTTAAAGGACATCATAAGAGACTGTTAGACGACTCCTCAGTCATATAAAAGAGATAAGTATCTGCCCTAATTTACACAAGTAAGGAACACAGAAAATACGTAAGAATCAATAGAACAGTAATAAGGCTGCGTGAAGAAGGAACAAGAACCAGAGAACAAAACGATCTTCATTAAGTGTTCTCCATGTTTCAGTCCAGCAACATCGACTGATAAAAATTGTTCCAGACTGAAGAAAGGATTGAAGAGGAATCTGTGCTATCCAAGAAAACATCAAAAACATTCTCTTCAAGTATAAGAAGCCAATCTTCATTCGACTAGAGTAGTTCTTCTTATTCTTTCTTTGTAGGGCTTTACAAGCTTGAGTTTGTAGGATCTATTTCAGATTTGAGTTGTAGGGCTTGAGGACCTGAGTATTTGATATAAGAAATATACTTCTTAGGTATTTCGAAATATGAAAAGCGAAGAGATTGATGATGTTTTCCAAACTATATCCGATGAAGGCAAGTCTACCTTATCGTCTATAATATAGGATATTTTGAAAATACCAAGGTCATATTCCTTATTCCCCGGGGAGCGTTGATTACTTCTACTTCGAGGAGATCACGATTATCTTATCTAATGATTTTTTAGTGTTTGCTTTACTTAACTAAAAGATACAAATTGCAAACTAAATTAAGGTTTAAAGGATGATAAAAAGGATTAGTGCTCAATCAAAAAATACCTTGGAGTGAGAATAATCAAGAGACGGAAAAATAAATCTAAATCCGTTTAAATAATCTACTTTAAGTAGTCTAGATCTATCAGATCTGTTGGTCCAGGTATTAGCCTGTAACAACCAACCCAACCTCTGATACCAATTGAAAGTGGGGATAGATCAAGATTACTCTAGAGGGGGGGGGGGGGGTGAATAGAGTATTTTAAAATAATTTCACATAGCTTAAACAAATCTGTAGGGAACAATTTGAGTTATCTAAGTATATGTGTAAGTGAGTGCAGCACAAATATAAACACAACCTAAAACACAGCAGACACAACACAGCACAAATAATAAAGGCAAACATAGAAGACACAAGGATCTATAGTAGTTCCCCAATCAACTTGGGTACATCTACTCTTCTACCACCCTGGTAGGAAATCCACTAAGGCCCTTTTTGATCAGGTGAGCCTTCACCACAGAGCTTTTGATCAGGTGCTCAAAACGACCACAGAGCTTTTGATCAGGTGCTCAAAACCAAAAATCAACTTTTGAAGGGAGTTACAACCCTGCACACAGTTATAAAATAAAAGTATGTAAAGATGTTGGTGTCTTCTCTTTTCTCTAACAACAGAGAAGACTAGTGGATTGTTGAATGATTGTCAGATCTCCCCCTGTGAATAAGAGTAAGAAAAACAGGAGAGAAAATCTGCTCAGGGTGTAGGTCTTCTTGATCTTCAGAGTATCTCCAGCAAAAGTTCTCTAGAAGGAATTGATGCAGATGATTCCTAGAGATTAAGAGTAGGCGTCTGGAGAAGATGAAGACTTCAGAGAAAATCAGAGAGAGTTCTTGAGAGTAATAAAAACTGAGTAGCAAAAGATTATCTGTGTGTATCTGTATCTTTCTCTAGAATAAATAGCAAAGATAATCTCTGGACGGGAGAGAGTTGATCCTCTTTCAAATTTGCAACAGGGCTGGAAAGGAATGAGACAAAAAGGAAGGATCTGCCTCTAACAGAAAAGGAATACCAATATATTAAATTCCTTGAAACTTGCAATCTGCCTTATAGAATAATATGCACGCAACCCTTAATTAATGCATCAACGGTCATAAAATCTTGATAGAAAATACTGCAATAACTGACTGATATTATAATGAGAACAGCTGTTCAGCCTTCATAAGAAATCCTGAGGATAACTCCAAAAATAATACTCTGAAATAGAAGAGGTCACTGAATATAGAAGCTCTGAAGAAGTTCGTCGACCTGAGGGAAAGTTCGTCGAACTTAAACTGGGAAGTTCGTCGAACAAGAAGAAACTTTTGTCGAAGCGATCTTTGGAGTTCGTCGAACCAAGTTCGTCGAACCAAGTTCGTCGAACGGATTTTAAATTCGTCGAACGTGTTCAAAGTTCGTCGAACACCCTGACTTAGCTGATCTTCAAATCTCTTCTAGACTTAGCCCATGACCCTTATACTATACATGATAGGTCAAAACAAATCCTATACCTAGAAATAGATATCCTAGCCCAAATCAGTAATAGGGTTGAATTATGTTCCAACAATCTCCCCCTATTTGGGTTAGGATCCTATGTACAGCATTTATCAAACTATGCATAACAGAATTATAGGAGAAATATCTGACAGAAGGGAAATTCAGCAGATATAAATCAATTGTCACAAGAAGATATCATTACAGAATAATTAAGACTTAATTAACCAGAGAGAGAATTTTAAGGATTCATGTCCTCTGAAGATGACTTCTTGAAGATTATTTTCCTGCTAGTATCTTCAGATTGCCTTCTGCTTAGCTTGCAGTCTTTATCACCCAGTGTTACCTTCTTGGAAATAGTTGGCAGAATAGCCTCTAGGTGGAGACTCATGTAGGCAGAAGTGTTGAACATATTCTTCACCTGGTACTGTTGAAATTCCTGTTCTCTATAGGGAGATATGGTAGAAATATGAGAGGTATCCATACCTTTTTCTCTGGTCTCTTTCATTTGAGATAGAGCAACATGTTCTCTAAACCTTGCCATATTGTACAATCTATCTTCTTCAGCTTTATCTTCAGCTTCCTTATCTTCGATTTCTTGTTCAGATAATTGGCTGTGCTTTCTTTCATAAACCTGATAGCCTGAAGATCTTCCTTCCCTGTAAGAAGAGGATTGACCAGATGGCTTGGAGCCAGCAGACTGAGATGTCCTGGATGTGGAAGAAAGTCCTCCTGAAGAACCTGCACCTGGAGGAGGTGGAGGAGGAGGGGGTTTCTTGAACATAGCAGGGTGATCCTTCTGGTATCTTCTTTCAAGCTTCCTTCTCTTCAACTCATTCTTGGAGAATTGCATCCAAGGTTGAGTTATTTCATGAGGCTTGAGATTTTTCTACACATAATAAGGAATGTCATTTTTATCAGGCTTTTTGGAAGGGGCTGGCAGCTTCTTGCATGGAGCTTTTCTTTTCTTAGATTTGACTTTGGCATCACTATCATCACTGTCATCATCAACATCAGAATTTGAAGATGAAGGCACATTTTCATACATTTCATCAATTTCCTTATATGCTTCAATCCTTCTTTTCTCTAAATCATCATCAACATTCTTGACAGCAGCAGCAGCTGCAGCAACAGGCTCAGAAGAGGAAGGGGCAGAGGCAGAGGCATCAGACATCTGTTCATCAAGAAGTGCCTGTTCAGGAACAACAGGTTCCTGATCTGCCTTAGAAATAACTGGCTCTGGAACTGGAGACACTAGCAAATCTCCATGCCTGGCTTCCAAGTCTGGGGAATAGCAGACAATGGCCTTGGAGAGGTCTTCAGCTGATTCTTTGGAAGATGGGTCTGAGCAGAGGGACTGAATGGTAAGCTGCAGAATCTGATCCACTAGAGGGGTGGATTTGAAATAACTGCTGGGAGGAACTTCTGGAGGAGGAGGAGGAGCACCTTCTGTGCTTTGAGCCAAGGAGACCAAGACTGTGCTGACATCAGCTAGGTCTGACCCTTGCTCTTCAGGAACTACTGCCTCTGGAGCTTCATCCTGGAACATCTCCCCCTGCCTAGACTCTGGGAAACTAGAGTCTGGGCCCCCAGATGAAGGGAAAGAGGAAGAGGAGAGAGAAGCAAGTTGAGAGAGAATTAGATCAAGCTTAGAATGCACTGGGGCCAGACTTTGATCAATAAGCTCCTGTAATTTAGAAGCTATGTGACCAAACACCTGGGTGGCTATTTGTGAGACATCCACAACCAGTACATCTGGAGTTGGGTGAGAAGAAGAAGAAGAAGGGATGGAAGATGTGGTATGAGCACAAGAAGTGGATGGAGGAGGAGGAGGAGTGAAATCTGATGGGATTTCATCCTGAGAAAAGTCTGGAATGGAAATGTCTTGTGGAGGAGGAGTGGAGAGGTTTTCTGGAGGAGGAGGAGAAAGAGAAGAGGAAGCAGGCTCTTCAGAATGTTGAAGAGTCTGTGAGAGAGGAGGAGGAATCTGGGGTGGGGGAGTGGCTATTACAGCCCTGGTGTCCTCAGAAGCGTGAACTGTTGGAGCCACTGGAGCTGATTTCTTCTGGAATGTCCTATCCCACTTCTTGAATAGAAGGGGAGTCAGTTTCTTTGAGGCATTAATGCCAACAGCAGTAGAAACTGAGAGGGCTGGACACTTGGCCTGAAGGAAGATTCCCAGAATCCTTCCATAGCCTACATTCCTTGAGGTCACTTTCTTTTTGATGGAATCAAACAGAGTTAGACCCCAGTTGATGTGCCTCTTCTCAATCAAAGTACTCATGACTAGAAATTGCTGCCTGTTTATGTAGTCATGTGCTGAGCTCTTCCCCATCAGAACCTTTCCCACAACATCTGCCAGGAAGGTATATTCTACTGCAAAATCACGTTTAAGAAGATGTTTAGGGTTACTCCCAGAGTACCCCATCCTGTCCAGCATCAGAGTGAACTCTTCCTCAGTGAGTTCCAAAACATCATCTCCATTTTCAAATTCAAATATCTCAGACAAAACAGCAGCACTCAGAACAACTTCATTCCCTGAAACCTTTCCTGCAATTTCTGTGCCATTTCGAATCTCAGAAGTGAATGCCCATTCCTTTATCTCATTGATATGAATCTTGGGCCGACAAGTCATAAACTTGTGCAACTTTGGGTCTTCAAAGAGATTCAGAATGTTTGTGAAGCCTTCTCCTGACTGGGCAAACGATTCCAGATCAATATTGAATCCCGTATCGAACTTTATTGAGGCGAGGACTCCAACAGTGATCGACATTGTTCCTGCAAAGAAAGAAAAACGATCAAGTGCAAAGGGAACTGGAGGGAGACGAAGAGTTTGAGAGCGCAAAAGATAGAATCCAGACATAATAAAGATTAAATATTAGGGTTCGGCGAAGACGAGGGTTTGCGCGGAACGGATTTGACGAGAAGACACGTGTTAGCGGGAAATAAAAAGCTGTCTTTCGTCAATCCCGTTCGACGAATAGAATATTTCGTCGATCTCGTTCGACTAATTATTTTTCAAAACTTCTTTCGTAAGGAGGATAGAGCGTCAGAGCCTTCGTCGATCAGGTTCGACGAAATCGAGACTTCGTCGATCGAGTTCGACGAAAAATTCTTCAGAACTTTAGAAAGAAATCCTGACCAGTTTGTCGGCCTCGTTCGACGAAAAAGATGTCGTTCGTCGAGCGCATTCGACGAATTTTCTGAACCTTAATATATTGAAAAATTTTGTTGGGTAGAAAACTTTGCTAATTAGATTGACTCCCCATTTATCATTCCAAGCTGATTTAGAAAGAATTGATGTTTCTTTTCATCCAAAGGCTTGGTGAAGATGTCAGCTCTCTGCAAATCAGTTGGTATGAAGTCTAAACATATTTTTCCCTTCTCCACATTATCTCTGATAAAGTGGTGTCTGATCTCAATATGTTTAGTTCTACCGTGGAGTACTGGATTTTGTGCTATTGATATTGCACTGGTGTTATCACAAAAGTTCTTGGAATTATTTAGATTGTAACCATAGTCTAGGAGCTGGTTCTGTATCCATAAAATTTGTGAACAGCAACTGCCAACTGCTATGTATTCAGCTTCTGCAGTTGATGTAGACACAGAGGTTTGTTTCTTACAAAACCAGGACACAAGCTTATCTCCAAGGAACTGACAAGTCCCTGAGGTGCTTTTCCTGTCTATTCTGCATCCAACATAATCAGTATCTAAGTATCCAGTTAACTCAAATCCTGATTCTGTAGGATACCAGAGTCCTAGATCTGGACAACCCTTTATATATCTTAAAATCCTTTTTAATAAAATATAGTGAGATTCTTTAGGATTTACCTGAAATCTAGCACTAATACATGTGGCAAACATGATATCTGGTTTGCTGGCTGTTAAGTATAAAAGAGATCCCACAATGGCTCTATATACTTTGTGATCAACAGGTTTTCCTGATTCATTAGTGCCAACAACTACATTTGAAGGCATGGGAGTTTTCATGGGGGAGGCATCTAACATCCCAAATCTTTTAACAAGCTCTTTAGCATATTTAGATTGGGATATGAAGATGCCTTCTGTTGTTTGCTTAACTTGCAAACCAAGAAAGTAAGACAGCTCTCCCATACTGCTCATTTCAAATTTTGAATGCATTAGATTTGAAAATCTTTTGCATAACTCAGAGTCAGTAGAACCAAATATTATATCATCTACATATATTTGTACCAATAGGGTTTCAGATTTATGATTTCTAAAAAACAGTGTCTGGTCTAATTTTCCTCTAGAAAACTTATTTTCCAAAAGAAAGTTTGAAAGGGTCTCATACCATGCTCTAGGAGCTTGTTTGAGACCATACAAAGCTTTATGTAATCTAAAAACATAAGAGGGTTGAGTTGGAGAAATAAAACCTGGTGGTTGTTCCACATATACTTCTTCTTTGATATCTCCATTTAGAAAGGCACTCTTAATATCCATTTGAAATACCTTGAATCTTTTGTATGCAGCAAATGCTAGGAATATTCTAATTGTTTCCAGCCTTGCTACAGGTGCAAAAGTCTGATCATAGTCTATGCCTTCCTCTTGACAGTATCCTTGAGCCACTAGTCTTGCCTTATTTCTGACTATGACTCCTTGAGCATCCAATTTATTTCTGAATACCCATTTAGTTCCAATCACTGGATGATTCTTGGGTCTTGGAATAAGTTCCCCAAAATTACCATTGCCTTATTTCACCCTATTTCAGCCATTGACAGTATGACAAAGTCATACAAGGTCATAAGACCTTGCATTTCATTTTATTAAGGAAAGGGTGGCTATTTCATTTATTAGGAAGAAAAATACTTAAATACCTCCAAAAATTCTCATTTAATTAACTAAGTCATTTCATGCTCCTACAAACATATCTCCAAAGTTCTGAGCCAAGGCAAGAACATTTGCTCCCATGCCCTTCACAAGTCTCACTTTGCACCCTTAAGGGTTTACCCTTAGGGTTTTAGGTCACACCACCCTAATGGCTCCAAATGGACCATTAGGGTGTGACACAAGCATTAGTATATCCATACCCACATTTCCAACATGATGGGAGGAGGCTAGCACACTCAACTCCTCAAAATGACCTAAACCCTATTTTGACCCTCAAAGGCCCTCATTAGGGTTTCCAATTTTCCATATCAAATCAACTCCAAATGGAGTGAAATTTTAGGTAGGAACTACTCATGTACCAAAGAGTATGCCACCAAAGTTTGGTGTCATTTGGACATCATATGCTCCAAAAATCAACTTAATTTAAATATTCTAATTACCATAAAAACCCTAGGTAAAATTGTCCACCAAGGGCTGCCCCTTTGGCAGGGGGTGCCCCTAGGGTATACCAACCCATGGTTAAAAGCACAGCTCCAAAGATTGAAGGCTTTGACCTAGGTAATTTTTCTAATGGACTGACCTAGTGTAGGACCAGTCCTAGTAAAACAGCTCCATAGGGATGTAGGTCACCAAATGACCTAAAATTAAGGCCAAATGAAATTTAAGACCAAGGCCTACAACTTTCATGTTGGGCACTTGTTCCAATTCTGCCATTAGGAGGCCCTAATTTTTAATAGAAGAGAACTGATTAATATAGGCAGAATAGCTAATATAAGGAATTAAATAAATACAGAATAATTAAATCTGCACAGATCTTGAAGCACATCCGATGGCGGCGGCTCATCTTCTTCCTTCAGCCAACGGCTGGGATTCTCCCTTCCTGGGCTGACTTCCTCCCCCATTTCCCGACCACCTGGTGGCCATCACGGCCGGCCACCACCGCCACCACCTTCGTGGTGGTCGGGGCTACAACTCCCGGCGACATGGCGGCTGGAGGGGGGGTTTTCCGGCGATGCTGGGTGTCACAAATAGAGCCGAAAACCATGGATTTCGGAAATGGATCCGGGCTCAATTGAGCCCGATCCTTCAGCATTATGAGATGGGAAGCTAGCATGAGGGGAGGGGAGGAGAAACGAACCGAGATTGGGGCGTGGCGGCGGCTTCGTCGGCGGTTCACCATGGAAGTACCTCTCTCCGGTGAGCTGGCCCAAATCCTCCATTCTCCACCTTTTCCTTAGCTCAGGTGTTGTTCCCGACTGCTTTCCTCCTTCTGAAGCTAATGGGAGGGCTGGGAGGAGTTGAGGGGGCTTGTATATGGGAGTTTAAAATGGGTGATCCACGGTTTGGCTTAATCTCCCCATTGCTACCACAACCTGAGGCTCTTCCCTTCCCTGATGTGTTCATCAATCACCCTAGAAATCCTCCAAGACTTCCCCAAGCCCCAAGGGTGATTGGCTTGAGTGTGGAGGAGGACATGCTTTATCAAGTCTCTTTTTGTCCCCCCCTTTCTTCTCTCTCCTCCTTTTTGATGAAATGAGTCATGACCATGGATTGGGTTATCTTATGCAGCTGGTTAGGGTCTAATTAGTCTTGAAAATGAGTTAGCCCACTTGGCTTGGCTTTTGGTCAAAGGGAGTTAAGCTAAGCTTCCTAATTTGACATTAATTGACCATGGTTGACTCTTGATTTGACTTGGTCAACTTGGTGAGTGGGATGGACCCACTTGATGGTCTTAGGTCCCTTGACATCACCCAACATAGGTTGGTCCATGGTGGGGCTCCAATTGGTTCAATTTAATCAAAGGGTGTAGGTTTGACCAAAATTGGGTAAAGTTTGACTTTGGTCAATTGGGGTCAATTGGTCCCACCATGATGGGGCTTTTTGGTCCATTGGGTTCTTTAAGGTGTTTAGAGTATGGTGGTAAGGTCAATTTTAACATTTGAGTGTCAATTGAACCCTAATTGATTTAGTTTGGTTAATGTGACCTATTGTTGACTTTGGTCAATTTCATGAAATTGGGTCCCACCATGATGGGGCTTTTTGGTCCATTGGGTTCCTTAAGGTGTTTAGAGTGTGGTGGTAAGGTCAATTTGAACATTTGAGGGTCAATTGAACCCTAATTGACTTGTTTGGTTAATGTTGACCTATTGTTGACTTTGGTCAATTTCATGAAATTGGGTCCCACCCAAGTGCAATTCTCAAGGTAATGGTCTTCCTTAGTGGTTAGGGTGGTATGAGGGAGGTCAATTTGGTTAATTGAGGGTCAATTGGCCTAAGGGAGTGGTATTGGGCTATGTTGATTTTGTGCCCTTGGTGTGCAGTTAGCACTCTCCACTTGGCCCAAGGGCCCTAGTGGCCACTCTGCACATCACCCATGCCCTAACACCATCTAGGGGTCTAGAAGGATTGAGGATGTTACAAATCCCAATAAACAAAAGAAATATTTTGTCCTCGAAATTTAGGTCTGGGTCTACGGGTTGCAAGTACTTATAAGAGTAAAGGATTTCAAAGACGATTAATTTGCACCTGAGGTGAAGAGTTCCGGGGAAACATTGTTGCATGAAGTCCAAGGGCACCCAGCCGTGCTCCTCTTGCCCATGATTGAACTATAATAATCGGGCCTCAGAATCTCCTTCCACGGAAGAACTCGGACCTCTACTATATGAGAACTCAAACCGGAGCAACATTCTTTACCAAAATTCTCATTGCACTTCCACTATTACTTGCTAAGATTGTCTGCAATATTCCCACTAGGGGTTAATTGAAGGTTTACCCCGCTGCTCAGACCATCGTGCCATTAGTCACAATGCGGGTTCTACTTACTCCACCCCTGTAATAAAATAGGAGACAGACACTTTAAAAATCAAAACAAGCTAACCAGGCGTGGGTGTTATCAAAATCACTACACTCCCCGAAGGAGGATCTACCTGAAATACATAAGAACTTACCGAGTTAATTTATACTATCATGCCGCGCTAGATGGCACCAAAAACCTTCGAGTTCAACTTAACTTCACAAGGTTATATTCACGAACCATGTTTACTTAAAACTCTGCTCATAAATCGATTAGCCAGGACGTGATCATTTAGCCAACCGTCATTGTCTATTCTGATTCTTCACTATACGACTCTCTTACACGTAGGTGTTCAGCACCACCTACACCAAGAGACCTTATCCCTAAACATATGAGGTCTCGGATGATAAACCGTTTCTGACTCCGCGGATACAAGGTCAGGTTTATCAGCTACAGAATAATAATATAAACCTTGATTACACTTGGACCAGAATCTCTTATGTCCTACGAATGTTACACGAGGTTAACGCTTCTACACGTTAAATAAATGTAGATATCTTCCAAGTTTTTCTTGAGGAACATACGTCTGTAGTTTAAAATGATGTTCGTGAAATGACTCCCATCTACTTTCCATATCCATTGGTTCATAACTCACGAGGGTAAAACCCCTTTTTCATGAACACAACAGATTTCAACATGAAGGGTGACTCATTAAAACCCATTAATCCCCGAGAAATTCCACCATTTATATCTGAAAATCGAACTTGTCTCCCTTATTCCTGAATCTTCCTAACTGAGGTTATAAATTTTGGAGAAATCGTAAATTTTTGGTTCTTAAGATCGGAGGATTGTATGTAGATTATATATCTTTAATATAATATTCGACAAATTTCACTTTAGATTTCCAATAACGGGTGGGCAAAACTTTCAAAGACAAGAGGTCTCATCTCACTTATGCTATAAATTATGAATTAAAGATTTCATCATAACGACACTTCTCATAGTTATGTCATCCTAAAATTACGTCGCTACGTATCATCAAGTAAAGTTAACAATCTTAAGCGGGAGTTGATAGTAACGACACTAATCAATCGTTTTAACTCCCCATTCCTCAATATTTCAACACATGACGGTCGTTGTCATCTTTCCCGAGATCCGAACATAGTAAGATTCTCCATCTTAGCCCTAATAGATTATACCATCGTATTACAAGATCCAAAGAGTCACCTTCCTAAGCTCTCTGGCGGTGCATAAACCAACTCTAAGAGTAAAATGATCTTAACTAAAATTTCACCACGGAGAGGTCTTGAATTTTAATTAAAAATACTATCCGAAAATTACCCTTGAAAGTCCTGGAATGCAAGAAACTCTAGTTGTAATCTTTACTTGCGAAAATTTGACTCCAAACTTCAAAATTCCATGATGTGACACATTCATCCCAAGCTACTAAACCTGGCATTCTTTCTTGTTTTCAACACATGACTAAATCGAGACATTTGTTCGGACGTCAATGATTATTAATTGTTTGGATAACTCTACAACTCGATGACTCGTGGTTAAGAAGGTGTATTTACAACAATACACTAGCGAGTTTGTTACGATAAACTGATTATTTCTTATGGTCATGAGAACTTATAGTCCAGACTTACCTCTATCCATTCTAAATTTTACTTGGTCTTGCACTGAATTCGCCGTTTATGACGTTCTTCCCTTGTGACCGGTAAGAGCTTGATGACCAAATGTCCTTATAAAAGACAAGACCACATTGCTTGGGTCAGGAAGTTGGTGAAATTCCCTAAATTCTTAACCTGACTTTCTTGATTCCGAGAGTCTTATGCCCATACACTAGACAACCCTTTACGTATAATCAATTAATTAGCAAGTTGATCACTTTTGCCGACTTAGAATCATCCTTGGAGCAATAAGATGAGTATACACTCACTCTTGAAGTGTACCATTCGCTTAACTTGTCAATAAAACTATAGCGATCCCAACTTGGTATAAACAATCCCCGCTTTTTAAGGTGAAGTAATTCTCCAAGGGTCTCAAACTTCTAAGGAGGGTTGGTCCATAACTCAAAAGTGTATGAATAAGATCTCGTCATTACCTGAGTATCATTGAATACTCCCAAGCCTTGAGATTACTATGAAAATGTCATAACCTTTTCTAAACAAAGTCTAGGGGGTAATCCAAGTCGGTATTTTATTGGCCCAATAAACAAAAGGATAAGCCCCTACCGATTTGGGCTAAGTCTCTTCAATACTTCTACGGTATATTCATCTTACATACGTGCAAAACTTTAGGGCATATAATCTCTGACTTGGTGTTCCACCCTGAGACATAATGTTATGACAAGACTTAGGCTCCCAATGTTATAAATTATGCTAACTTTTCCGAGTTCCCTATGTGATTAACTAGGAAAGGGGCCTTCTCAAAACAAAATATTCAAATTCCAATTCGACCTCTGGTATATTATGGTGGTTGTCTCAACGTACTATAATGGGAAGTGTCAAGTTATGGTAAGGGGTTATGCTTATGGGTCTTCTATTACTCTAAAGAAGACCACCGACACCCGATCTCCTCGAGATGGTCCTACCACTTGATAATAAAGCGTAACCTTTATTATCAAGGTTACGCTGCATAGTTTGTCCGCAAACTACATGGGCACACCACAGCTTCATACATGGGCATAGTTTGACTGTTTAATGTGATTTCATACATGGGCACACCATAGCTTCCACTGCATAGTTTGTCCGCAAACTACACTCGAACGGGGTGACCCAGTATGTTGTGGACTGTTCTCTTATGATCGTTCGTTCAGTGATACCATTTGTAAGATCTCTTTTTCCAAAACCCGTTCGGGTACTTGAAAACTCGAACCTCTCCCGTATCGCACGGTTGAGGTGGACCTTCGCCCAGAATCGCTACCTTGCGGTATCACCAACACTCGGGTTGACTAACACCGCTCAGCACCAACCCTGTCGGCTATACGTTCATAAGTAAAATATGCTAAATAGTAAGTACATTAAAGAAGGCATGTACACAATCACAACATCATATAAATATTTAATGAAAACAGAAAGTCCATAAGAGAAGTACAAGTAAAAAGGCTTAAGCTCGATACAAATGCAAAGTAATGTACTATCTCTCTCTCTACAACATGCGGAAGTCTACAACAAAAGCTCTCAAAAAGCGGAAGTCTAACTATCTAATCATCAACCTGTGGCGTCGTGGTAGTGCGCTGCATCTGCTGCTCAGGTGCTGCCATCTCGTCCTGCTGCGCGCGGGACAACTCCGTCTCCTCGGACTCCTACGGTCACACCGACCGTTAGTCATAAAGACTAAGCCATTTTGTCCTCGCCTCCCTCCATGACTCCTAGGCACCGAGCAGGAGGAAGAAGCGGAGGACAAACAAGGGGTAAACAAGAAGGTGGTGACATGACACTACTCTAGCAGGTATAAGTAAAGCAATAAAATTTAGCTAGCAGTATAGTGCAGGTATAAGGCAGTAAAATAGAGCAATGAAATAAGCAGTAAATAAGAAGAAAATGCAGTGCAGTAAGTAAATCTAAGATACCATCACAAATTCGTACCTTAACTTATATGAACGCCCATACGACATATAAGTTAAGATGTCCAGGTAACCCATCATATAAAAGAGCCCATACTAATTTATATGATGGGGGTATGCTATTGTGTATGTTATGCTATGATATGGTTATGATGTTTTAATGAATTTATGCAATGTGACTCACCCACACGACTCTATGCGCACAGACCTTTATAGTTCCCATTTTGTTTGAAAGGAAGCCAACCTTTCGGGTACCGACCGTCGTGGCTCACGGTGGTAGTGGATCGGGCACTCCACATCCTAGGCGGGTATAGTCACTACCAAGCCTAGACCTCATGTACGCCTCAACGCTAAGAACACAACAACGGAGCTCCTACGTACTCTTGCTGGAATCCACCAGACTTTAAGGTCGGGGTGGGTTATTAGGGATCGTCCTCCAGACTGCGGTACTCAAACTTACCGTCCTCTAAACCTCACCCTCACCTGAGTCAACGTACTACCGTCGGTGACACGACTAGCCTAGTACCGAAGACTCGCCACTATTTGAATAAGTAATTGGTGTTAACATGTCCACCCGAGCTTCCAGCTCAGGGACTAACACACAAGGTGATCCAACCCATCTCCTTCTCGGAGGAGATCCATACCAGTCTGCATACCCACTTAGGCTACTCTTGCCTACAATTTAGTTCGTGTTATATTTAGGGTGAATCTTGGACTTCCCGCGGTGTACTCCGTAAGGGGCCCCTAACGGTACTACAGATCAATGGGCTCAACCCCACAATCCTCTTCAAGACAATTACTTTAGTTGGTGATTAATGTTTGGTTCACCCTTCATCATTTCATATAGTTAAGGTGACTTAGCTCATCTCCCGTCCCACCCAATCGGGTTGGACGTACCTTCATTCCTTCTACATTAACTCTAGCACCACCCCACAAGTAACCCTAGGATTGACCCTCCTTGAATGATGGTGTGCTACAACCCATTTACTGATTGTATATACCTCCTAAACACTACTTAGAGGTCTAAATTGTCTAAAACTCAAAATTCTGTTTTTACTAAACGCAGACAACCAATTTGAACTATCCATCAACCCTATAAGTGAACCCTTCTAAATACTCATCACCAATGTCTCTAATAATTATCCAAGGTTCCCACTGACCTTAATAGGGTATTTTCCAATTTCCATAATTTTCCATATTAAATTGGTATTTAATATAATTTAAAGTAGTTAAGGCCTTAAGGCAAATTACACATGAACTACCCTCAAAATGATGCTACATGCTACATGAAAATTATTAGTAAGGTAATATTGCATATCAAGGTGGTTCACTGAGTATCATGACCCTAGGATGTCATTTGGCCTACTATATCATCATAATTGTATAATTACCAAAATGCCACTTTAATTAGGAAAAATAGTATTTCACTTCTGCAAATTCTCCAAAAATTACCAAGTGTCCAAATGGGGACCTAGAGTCCTCTGCCAAATTATTGTGTCATTACCATGTGATTTGATATCTTACAATGATTAAACATTTAAAGGTAGCAATTGCCAATTTCTACATGAGGTACTTGAATTACACAACTACAAGTTTCCAAACGATTGTCATGGGCATAACTTAACATAAAACTACAGTTAACCAAGTATCATAATATTGCCCCATGATTCGATATTTTAAAATGATTTAATACTCAAGTCTTGTAAACTCCAATTTCTACATGAGGTATAAAAAATATAATTCTACAAGCCTCCAAAGAATTATCATGGGCATATATTGACCTAAAACCACAGATAACCAAGTATCACATCATTTCCCCATGATTTGATATTTTAAAAAGATTAAATACTCAAGTGGTGTAAATTCTAATTTCTACATGAAATATAAGAAATATAATTCTACAAGCCTACAAATAATTATCATGGACATATATTAACCTAAAAGTACAGATAACCAAGTATCACATCATTGCCCCATGATTTGATATTTTAAAAATATTAAATACTCAAGGTGGTGTAAATTCCAATTTCTACATGAGGTATAAGAAATATTATTCTACAAGCCTCCAAATAATTATCATGGACATATATTAACCTAAAACTACAGATAACCAAGTATCACATCATTGCCCCATGATTTGGCATTTATCATAATTAAATTCCTTTAAGCTAGCAAGTACTTAGAATTTTCTACACAAGGAATAATACTTCAATAAATCATAACAAAATTACCATAGCCTTATTTCACCCTATTTTAGCCATTGACAGTATGACAAAGTCATACAAGGTCATAAGACCATGCATTTCATTTTATTAAGGAAAGGGTGGCTATTTCATTTATTAGGAAGAAAAATACTTAAATACCTCCAAAAATTCTCATTTAATTAACTAAGTCATTTCATACTCTTACAAACATATCTTCAAAGTTCTGAGCCAAGACAAGAACATTTTCTCCCATGCCCTTCACAAGTCTCACTTTGCACCCTTAAGGGTTTACCCTTAGGGTTTTAGGTCACACCACCCTAATGGCTCCAAATGGACCATTAAGGTGTGACACAAGCATTAGTATATCCATACCCACATATCCAATATGATGGGAGGAGGCTAGCACACTCAACTCCTCAAAATGACCTAAACCCTAATTTGACCCTTAAAGGCCCTCATTAGGGTTTCCAATTTTCCATATCAAATCAACTCCAAATGAAGTGAAATTTTAGGTAGGCACTACTCATGTACCAAAGAGTATGCCACCAAAGTTTGGTATCATTTAGACATCATATGATCCAAAAATCAACTTAATTTAAATATTCGAATTACCACAAAAACCCTAGGTAAAATTGTCCACCAAGGGCTGTCCCTTTGGAATGGAGTGCCCCTAGGGTATACCAACCCATTGTTAAAAGCACAGCTCCAAAGATTGAAGGGTTTGACCTAGGTAATTTTTCTAATGGACTGACCTCGTGTAGGACCAGTCCTAGTAAAACAGCTCCCTAGGGAGCTGTAGGTCACCAAATGACCTAAACTTAAAACCCAAATGAAATTTAAGACCAAGGCCTACAACTTTCATGTTGGGCACTTTTTCTAATTCTGCCATTAGGAGGCCCTAATTTTTAATAGAAGAGAACTGATTAATATAGGCAGAATAGCTAATATAAGGAATTAAATAAATATGGAATAATTAAATCTGCACAGATCTTGAAGCACATCCGACGGTGGCGGCTCATCTTCTTCCTTCAGCCAACGGCTGGGATTCTCCCGTCCTGGGCCGACTTCCTCCCCCATTTCCCGACCACCTGGTGGCCATCACGACCGGCCACCACCGCCACCACCTTCGTGGTGGTCGGGGCTACAACTCCCGTCGACATGGCGGCCGGAGGGGGGGTTTTCCGGCGATCCTGGGTGTCACAAATCGAGCCGAAAACCATGGATTTTGGAAATGGATCCGGGCTCAATTGAGCCCGATCCTTCAGCATTATGAGATGGGAAGCTAGCATGAGGGGAGGGGAGGAGAAACGAACCGAGATTGGGGCGTGGCGGCGGCTCCGTCGGCGGTTCACCATGGAAGTACCTCTCTCCGGCGAGCTTGCCCAAATCCTCCATTCTCCACCTTTTCCTTAGCTCCAGGTGTTGTTCCCGACTGCTTTCCTCCTTCTGAAGCTAATGGGAGGGCTGGGAGGAGGTGAGGGGGCTTGTATATGGGAGTTTAAAATGGGTGATCCACGGTTTGGCTTAATCTCCCCATTGCTACCACCACCTGAGGCTCTTCCCTTCCCTGATGTGTTCAACAATCACCCTAGAAATCCTCCAAGACTTCCCCAAGCCCAAAGGGTGATTGGCTTGAGTGTGGAGGAGGACATGCTTTATCAAGTCTCTTTTTGTCCCCCCCCCCCCTTTCTTCTCTCTCATCCTTTTTGATGAAATGAGTCATGACCATGGATTGGGTTAGCTTATGCAGCTGGTTAGGGTCTAATTAGTCTTGAAAATGAGTTAGCCCACTTGGCTTGGCTTTTGGTCAAAGGGAGTTAAGCTAAGCTTCCTAATTTGGCATTAATTGACCATGGTTGACTCTTGATTTGACTTGGTCAACTTGGTGAGTGGGATGGACCCACTTGATGGTCTTAGGTCCCTTGACATCACCCAACATAGGTTGGTCCATGGTGGGGCTCCAATTGGTTCAATTTAATCAAAGGGTGTAGGTTTGACCAAAATTGGGTAAAGTTTGACTTTGGTCAATTGGGGTCAATTGGTCCCACCATTATGGGGCTTTTTGGTCCATTGGGTTCCTTAAGGTGTTTAGAGTGTGGTGGTAAGGTCAATTTGAACATTTGAGGGTCAATTGAACCCTAATTGACTTAGTTTGGTTAATGTTGACCTATTGTTGACTTTGGTCAATTTCATGAAATTGGGTCCCACCATGATGAGGCTTTTTGGTCCATTGGGTTCCTTAAGGTGTTTAGAGTGTGGTGGTAAGGTCAATTTGAACATTTGAGGGTCAATTGAACCCTAATTGACTTAGTTTGGTTAATGTTGACCTATTGTTGACTTTGGTCAATTTCATGAAATTGGGTCCCACCCAAGTGCAATTCTCAAGGTAATGGTCTTCCTTAGTGGTTAGGGTGGTATGGGGGAGGTCAATTTGGTGAATTGAGGGTCAATTGGCCTAAGGGAGTGGTATTGGGCTATGTTGATTTTGTGCCCTTGGTGTGCACTTAGCACTCTCCACTTGGCCCAAGGGCCCTAGTGGCCACTCTGCACATCACCCATGCCCTAACACCATATAGGGGTCTAGAAGGATTGGGGATGTTACAAGAAGCCTCACCAACCATCACTGCTTCACATACGGAGTTGTCATAACTCTAACGCAGTGAAAGGTATAAGTCATGGGATTACACTCTATGTGATCCTAAGGACTACTTGTGTACCTTGTGGCGTATCAGATCACTAGACGGGTTACCCAATATGTTCCCTGACCTTTCTCATCCTCGGGCTAATTTCACCACAAGTTCAGGGATGCATTTTTATTCAATTGTATTCTATCAATAACATTAATACACTACAACATGAGTATGATTCAAAATATGCAACCTTCTGTTATTAATATCATTGTCGTATCTAGGTCAGCACATCTATTTGTAGCAAATATACTAGTGGAATAACATTACCAAAACCGAACATCGAACTTGCTACATCAAGACATAATTATCACATGAATACCTCTGCCAAAAGTGCACAGGAATTTTACCATAAAACATGACTCCATATTTCTTTCTTCACTAGCATCCTAGTGTTTCACAATCAACATAATATTTTACGACAATATATTTAATTAAGAACCCATATCAAATCGAGCCTTGCTGAAACTTCTACCGTAGTTCCGCTAGCTTGTTATGGCCATTCTCACCAAATATTAGCCTCATCGGCATTCCCAATTATTATTTACGGTGCAATGTGAGAATGAACTATGATTGGCAAAATCACAACAAGTATCCTCCCAAAACTTATTCAAATACACATCACCATGATTCATTCATCAAAATAATTTATAACAGGACATTTAATCAAGGCTTATTTCAAACCAAATCCTATGATATTTCTATGATATCACATAATCATCACCTTGAATATTTCAATCAATTTTAAGCCTCATTTATATTTACCAAAGTTATTTACGACACAATAAATTTATAAGAAGAGACTAGTCATATTACTGTAAATATATATCCAAAATTCATAATTCTGATCGGGGGTGGTCTCAATACCATTAGGCACATGTCCACCAAATTTCAGGAGCATCCGATAAGTAATTTGACAGAAATCCATACAACATTATAAACTTTACGTGTGTGTCGCTGTTTAACGAAACTGGATTGTGAGATCTTAGAACATATGTATCCATATTTCATACAACATAATATAGACGTGTACCACAATATTAAGTTCAAGTCTTTCGATTTCGTATGTGTCCGAAGACTAATTTAAGAGAGATCCAATTATATAATAATCTATATATTATGGATACAGCTTACGGAAACTGAAATTCCCATAGCTACAGGCCACCAAAAATTTCGCGTCACACCATTCCAAAAAGGTATCGCCATAGGCTACAACTTTCGTGTTGATTCCCAGATCCAAATCTTAGCCTAATCTTTCTAAAATCAGGTTGAACCCAGCAGTAACTACCTGGACAGCAAGCTGTCCTGTACTAGACAGGACCAACTTCTGAACAGCCAATTTCGATTGCACTTTGAGGGAGCTACAGAGCTCCCCAGAAAATACACAACCAGTCGTTGGAAAGATCTTTCCGAGGGCTACAACTTTTATGTTGAGCCCAAGGTCTGGATCCAGCTGGAACATGCCTAAAAAGAGGATCGAAGCCAGCCGCGCGCATTAGACAGATTTTGTGTACATTACTTATATTAAAAACTGCACGGATCTAAAAGCTGAACGAACAACATCCGGTCATCCTTTTCCTCCAGCCCGGGGCTTGTGATTTGCCTGACCTGGAGCCTAAAATAAAACTCTCTCATCGGCCACCATATTTTTCCCGTCCGACCAACCAACACCACCGCCCCTTCCTCCTACATGAGGTGCATCGCCAGGCACGAATCGTTGGTCGGAGATGGCCGGAACGACAAATCGGAACATAGATTTGGCCATTCCTCCATGGCTTCCTCTCCAATCAAGCTCAATTGAGCTCGATGTCTCGCCTAATCAGACCTAGGAAACTAGCACCAAGGGAGAGGGGAGGAAGCTCACAGAGTGTCCATGCATGCTACCCAATAGCCGCATATGCGGCGTTTGTCCGTTGCTCCCGATCATGGTCGGATCTCGCCGATCGTCGCCGATTTGGTGTCGTCCTTCTTGAGTGCGCTGCCCTATTTTTGGAGAGGGCCTTGCTTCTGTTTTGAGAGCAAGAATGCTCTCGGTTGGAGCGTCATCGCCAGAAATGGAGAAGATGGCTGCCTCTTGGAGTTGAGCACGAGGGAGAGCTCGGCCATGGATTTGGTCGGCCAAGAAAATAGGAAGAGTAGGCGGTTTGAGGAGATCTAGACATCACGCCTCTGAAATGGAGCAGATCATGTTCAGATCTGGATTTCTTGGTGCTGCACCTCGCCGTAGAAGAGGAGGTCGACCATGTAGAGAGGCGGAGCTTGGTGGTCGGCCTTGGTGGGAGTGGCTCGGTTTGGAGAGGAGGGAGGTCATCAGATCTGGAGAAGGAGAGCTCGCCGGTGGCCAGAGCTTGGTCGGAGGAGCTCGAAAAAGGGAGGCCATGGAAATGGGTCTTGGAGCAGAAGTAGAGGGCTACTCGGTTCGTTCGGAGGGGAGAGCTCATCGGAGTGAAGGAGATGAAGCGAGCCCGAGCCGCAAGGCGAAGCATCGCCATCGGAGGTCGGACTCACCGGAGGAGAATGCGCCGAAGAAGGGGGAGGAAGAGGGAAGGGAGAGCTTGACGGCGCTGGGAGGAAGAAAAGGGATCGGGAAAGTTTTTTTTTCTAACCTAAACATATAATGTATATTTATAATATATATATTATATAATAATAATATTAATAATAATAATAATATTATTATTATTTGCATTCAAACGCTCGTATATCGCTCTATAGGAATCGTAATTTGTCCTGGACTGGCTCGTTTTGATCGTCTCGCTGACACGCATCCACCGGGACGATCCGAGATCAATTCCGAGTTCGTTTGCTTATTTTATGCTTGTCGGAGCGTTTACGACCTAATTTTTGCGTCGCGTCAAAACTCGTCGAACGACGTCGGAATTTAAAACTGATGACACTGTTGGACTCGTATTATTATTACGAGTCCAACGAAATTGACTGGGGTCAATTTCGAAGTCGTTTGCTCAATTTCCACTTTTTGGGCAAATACGCTATTTGCAAGCCATATTATGAATCAGAATCGAGCGCGATCAATTTTGTTGAACTCGTATAGATGTCACGAGTCTAACAAAACTGACTGATGTGAATTCCTTCAAGGCGACACGATTCCTTCGAGTTTTATTGCTCAATTTATGCTTTCCGGACGGCTTGGATCCCGATACAGCAAACATCGGGACAAAGAATAGAAAAGGTACTCGCCGCATTCGTTGAGTGCACTTCCCCGGCTCAGCTACAAGCCTGGCCCTCAGTACACCCCGAGCTCGAGTCAACTCGCTTGACTCAAAAACGCGCACAAGGGGTCTAGCTCGAATCGGGATGTTATAGCGGTCTTGAGTTGCGGTCTACAGCAGGAAGCAGTTTCATGGTCAAGTGTTTGCGGGTTCTTCTATGATTTTGAGACCGTGTGGTCTGGGCGATCAAGAAGTGCGGACAGTTGTTTTCAGTAGTGGAATAAAGCAGCGAGTTATGCGGTCTGTAGTTGTGGTCTGACAGCAGCGGCTTGTGCTCTATTCTGTTCGCGCGGTCTCAGGGGTAACCGTATGACTTGCTTGTTCGAGTGGTCTGGCGGTCTCTGCTTGGAAGTTTGTTGGCGGCTTGTTTTTGTGTCTTTTGCTTCTCTCCTTTGTGATTCTTATGAATCATGTATCGCCATGTATGCTTCGCATTGTAAATCGATAGTAAATAACAAAAGCACTATTCTGTCTTCCCATTGTCATTGATTGTCATGCTTGTGGATTGTGTTGAAGCGTTCCGCATTTTTTGCTTCACTACGGACCTCTAAATATTTTAACACATACTGCATCTCGATCCAGTTCAATTGAGCTACGCTGGACTCACCCTGAGCCACACAAGAAATATCAAGAGACTCAAACTCTCGCACCAAACGCTCGTCATGCGCTTCAATCCAACTACCTTGCCCAGAATACTTTCTACTCAAGGAGTCAGCCACCACATTGGCCTTACCTGGCGTATACTGAATCACTACGTCATAGTCCCCAAGGAACTCGACCCACCTACACTGCCGCATACTGAGATCTTTCTGCTCCAGAAGATACCTCAGGCTTTTGTTGTCCGTGAAGATTTCCACCTTCGCACCATACACGTAGTGCCGCCATAATTTTAATGCAAAAATCACCACCGCCAACTCCAAGTCGTGGATGGGGTAATTTCTCTCGTGAGGATGTAGCTACCTCGACCCATAAGCTATCACGTTGTCATGCTGCACCAGCACGCAACCCAAACCGCAACCTGATGCATTGTTGAAAATTTGAAACCCTTCAGTCCCACTAGGAATACTTATGATTGGAGCAGGCATCAACCTTTCCTTCAAGGTCTCAAATGCACTGGCATACTCTGGCATCCACACAAACTTCTGGTCCTTTGGGGTAAGAGAGGTGAGGGGCAAAGCCATCTGCGAAATGTTCTCAACGAACCTTCTGTAGTAACCGGCTAGTCCAAGGAAACTCCGGACTTCCTCCACGGTTCTCAGTACAGACCAATCTCTAATGGCTTAAATGTTTGCTGGATCCACTACCACCCCATCTCCACTGATCACGTGACCCAAAAATGCCACCTTCCCGATCCAGAACTCGCACTTTGAGAACTTAACATAAAGCTGGTTCTCCCTCAGAGTCTGCAACACTAATCTCAAATGAGAGTCGTGTTCTGCCTTCGACTTCGAATACACTAAGATGTCATCTATGAACACCACCACAAACAAAACTAGGTATTACCGAAACACTCTGTTCAATAAATCCATGAACACTAATGACGCGTTCGTCAAACCGAACAGCATCACTGAGAACTCAAAATGACCATATCTCATCCCAAAAGCTGTCTTTGGAATATCCTCTTCTCGAATCCTCAAATGATAGTAACCCAACTTCAAATCCAACTTGGAGTACACCGTCGACCCCACCAGCTGATCGAACAAATCATCGATTCACAGAATCAGATACTTATTCTTGATGGTCAAGTTATTCAACTCACGGTAGTCTATGCACAACCACATACTACCATCTTTTTTCTTTATGAATAACACCGGCGCACTCCACGATGAAGAGATGGGCCTAATGTACCCCTGCTCGAGCAACTCTTGCAATTGCACCTTTAGCTCGGCAAGTTCCTTCGGTGCCATCTTAAATGGAGAACGCGACATCGGCCTCGCACATGGCACCAAATCAATTGAAAAATTGATTTCACGCTGAGGAGGCGCTCTCGAAAGCTCCTTGGGGAAACATCCTCAAATTCTTCCATCGGGCTTGTATGTTTCTAACACAACATTACACATCATAAATTCAGCAAAACACAAGGGTACTCACCATTTCCCCCAAGGGCATGCAAGCCCAATGCCAAGAACTCCTGCTGAGACCCTATCCGCACATGGTCATCAATGCCATAGGGCTTGTCCTTCATCTTGCACGTTCTTGCCAGAATCACCACACGGAGTGCAACCGGTGCTAGAAGCTCTTGCCTAGACCCCACCCGCACATGCCCCACAATGCCATCGGGCTTGTCCTTCAGCACAGACGTTCTCATCAACTTCAACACAACCAAAACAGAAGGGGATATGTCTTGCCGGGACACCCTCCCCACATGACTTGCATCATCATAGGCTGGCCAGCCGACCACAAAGACAAATCCACGCCTTCACACACAAGCGGCATCACAAGCCATTCACCACGCACAAATCATCCCGCCCAAAACCAACGTTCTTTCTCACACGAAACATAATATGGCATCATAACGACGTTTTGCCGCAATCGGAATTCTAGCAAAAATCCCTAAAATGCACGTTAATCAACATCACCGAATCAGACAACCGGTCGCGATTTTGTCTTCACCCATAATGCCTAATCTGCTAATGGAGCGGATGTCTAATGCAAAATCATGTCGGGGATGGACTCAATCAACCTGATGGTTCTTCTTGAACCAAGGCGACCCAAACCCCTCTCATTTGAGAGATTCGGTGCCAAAATTTCAGAAAATAGAAAGGAAAAATAAGAGATACCATGCACGCATCTTAAAACCAGGAGGATAGGTGTCGTTACCCTAAGAGTTCTCTTCCTTGCCATTGATCGGTTGAAAGACACAGATAGAAAAGAGCGACTTCGAGTCCTCTCCACGAATCTGGTTTCGGATCGACGAACGGAGCTCCGGTGCTCCAACACTGGTGGATCTTGCCCTTCTTCTTACTCCAAACCCTACTTCTTTCATCAGCCTCCAGAAGCACAAAAGACTTAAAGGAATGAGAAAATAAGTCCTCTTCCCTAATTAGGGCTTTAGGACACACTTATCTTAGCCTTTAGATCGAGATCTAAGAAGATCGGACGTCCAGAGAATGCTACATATGGATCTAGTTCCGTAAGCTAGCGCCGGCGCTAGCGCTTCTGCCCGCGCTAGCCACTTGACGAAATCCCTCTCGATGAACCCATCTCGATGTCCCGACGGAATTACAAACCCTCAATGAAAACTATCGCCGATGCTAGCGCTACTGCCCGCGCTAGCCTCTCGACGAACCTCTTTCGACGAAACCATCTCGACGAATCCAACTCGACGAGACCGTCGATATAACTTGTCTTCTCGATGGGGAAGCTAACGCCTGCTCTAGCATCTAGCGCCTGCGCTAGCTCCCAAATATAGGAAACCTGCACTAGCCTTGGGCATTCCTACCTCCACGCTCAACGAAACCTGGGTTGTTACAACTCCACCCCCTTAAAACAATTTCGTACTCGAAATTTAAGACGTTAATGAAAACATACTTAAAACACATACCTGACACAAATAGTTCCAGAAAGTTATTCCACATCGTTTGCTCGTGCTCCCACGAGAACTCGTCTCGTCCGCTATTATTCCAACGCACTTTCACCAGATTGACCTCTTTATTCCGCAACAGTCAGACTTCAAAATCCTCCACACAAACTGGACAAACTATCGTACTCAGATCTTCGGCTACGGGAACTGTCGAAGACCCAACAAAATATTCCGGCTCCACCAATGCTTTTCTCAGCACTGAAACATGGAAAATATCATGTAATCCACTTAGCTCGGTGGACAATGCTAACCGATAGGCCGCTTCGCCTATGCACTCCGTAACCTCAAACAAACCCAAACACCTTGGGCTCAACTTCATGAGTCGCCGAATTCGCGAAATGCCTTTGAATGGCTTGATCTTCAAGTAGACCATATCGCCCACTGCAAATTCCACATTTCTGTGACGCGCATTAAAATACTTTTCCTGCAAATCCTGAGCAATCTTCGTGCTCTCCTGGGTCGTTCGCACCAACTCGCAAGCGTCTACCACTACCTCCTTTCCTACAAGCTGAGTGTCTCCCGCCTCTATCCAAGACATCGGCATTCGACACCGCCTTCCATACAAAGCCTCGTATGACGCCATCTTGATACTCATCTGGAAACTATTGTATAGTCAAACTACACCATGAAGAGGTGATCTTCCTAACTCTTACCATATGGTTTCAACGATATCGTCGATAAGATATAATGGTTTCAATGACATCATCGAGAAGACCGCAAGTCTTCATCAAGTTTACGACGACATCTTTAAGATGACTTCATATCGTCATGAGTGCAAGTGTAGGTGTGATATCTTGTATCGTCGAGATATCTTTCTCTATAGAAGAGTTAAGAAGACTTGAATATTTTCCAAGTCCAAGATGGATCAGCGTAACGACAAGTTCTATCGTCGAGACATTGCAAATGTCATTGAGATAGATCAAGATATTTCAAATCGCGCTGTTTGCATTTAATGCCGCCGCCTGATGGTCCAATCAACGCGTGTTGTTAAGGAATGTGCCTCTGACACTTAAAGGACATCATAAGAGACTGTTAGACGACTCCTCAGTCATATAAAAGAGATAAGTATCTGCCCTAATTTACACAAGTAAGGAACACAGAAAATACGTAAGAATCAATAGAACAGTAATAAGGCTGCGTGAAGAAGGAACAAGAACCAGAGAACAAAATGATCTTCATTAAGTGTTCTCCATGTTTCAGTCCAGCAACATCGACTGATAAAAATTGTTCCAGACTGAAGAAAGGATTGAAGAGGAATCTGTGCTATCCAAGAAAACATCAAAAACATTCTCTTCAAGTATAAGAAGCCAACCTTCATTCGACTAGAGTAGTTCTTCTTATTCTTTCTTTGTAGGGCTTTACAAGCTTGAGTTTGTAGGATCTATTTCAGATTTGAGTTGTAGGGCTTGAGGACCTGAGTATTTGATATAAGAAATATACTTCTTAGGTATTTCGAAATATGAAAAGCGAAGAGATTGATGATGTTTTCCAAACTATATCCGATGAAGGCAAGTCTACCTTATCGTCTATAATATAGGATATTTTGAAAATACCAAGGTCATATTCCTTATTCCCCGGGGAGCGTTGATTACTTCTACTTCGAGGAGATCACGATTATCTTATCTAATGATTTTTTAGTGTTTGCTTTACTTAACTAAAAGATACAAATTGCAAACTAAATTAAGGTTTAAAGGATGATAAAAAGGATTAGTGCTCAATCAAAAAAATACCTTGGAGTGAGAATAATCAAGAGACGGAAAAATAAATCTAAATCCGTTTAAATAATCTACTTTACCGTGGAGGTTCCCAAAGCTTGAACATGCCTCTCTCGAGGGAAATGCCCAACTAAGTTTAGGAAAAATCAACCGAACTCTCGTTCTATAATCGATTACCTTAAACTTGCTTTACGATGTGAACCCCTCGATTGGATTTCACTCCAATATGGGAGATTTATGTCATCCTCTCTCAAGGGGTGTGTGCAACTCTCTTTACTCTTGAGTGATCGATTCATACTTTGAGCCTCTCGACTAGCTAAGTATTAAAACTTAAACGAAAACCATATATCGAAAATATTGTCTCGCTAATTAAAAATCATGAGTAAATCAAGTGTTTACAAAAATGGAAAAAGAGAGTTCTAGAACATCATAACTTGATTATCTCATCCTTGGATCATTTCGATCGAGCACTAATGAGAATTAGTTAATCATGGTGGGGGGAGAAAGGATAGAATGATAAAATTGCATAAATGAAAAATTAACTAAAGTAGGAAGAGAGAATGAAAGAGAGCAAAACTAAATTTTATTGATAACAAAAGGGATTACAAGCTTAAAGGAAGGTTACATCACTAGCAAGAAAAGATTACAAGTCCACAAAAACTATTGCATGAAAGCTAAATTAGAACCATACTTGAAAAGAAGAGAGAAAGAGAAAGAGAGAACATGGAAATTAAAAAACATGAAAATACTTGAAAATGGCAACTTTCAGCTCTAGTTGCACCTCCCCCTCTCCAAAATTCTGAACCCTGGACTCAAGGAGACCTCTGGAATTTATAGAAAAAATTTTCAAGTTACACGCCCTCTGTCACGGGCGTGACCAAGTGCGTGTAACCACTGTTCATCTCAGCTGGGACATCGATGTGGGTCTTGCATGACGACGCGGTGGAAAAGGACATGTCACGATTGTGACATTTGGGTCACGGGTGTGTACTTGGACGGCTTCATTTAATGCAGCGCGGGCTTGAATATGGCACAAAGGTGAGCAGGGATCACGCGGGAAAGTCACAGTCGTGACATATGGGTCACGGGCGTGACTTGAGTTGACTTCTCGATGGCATCTCCACGTCTCGACGCCAGCTCTGCTGGGACGATTCAATGCTTACACTCCCTTGGTCACAGGCGTGACCATTGGGTCACGGGTGTGACTGAGGGCGTGACTTGCTGTGGACGAGCTCAAACCGCGCGACATCAATTCTAGACTGATCTTATGATTACACGACCTCAGTCATGGGCGTGACATAAGGCGTGCAATGCAAATTTTTCCCAAAATGTCCCAAAATTATGCAAAAATAAACATAAGCTAAATTTGAATCAAATTTTAATAAAAGAATATTTATAACCTAAAACTGACATAAATGGAAAAATTCATATTAAATAATTACTAAAATTTATACTAAAAAGGTTATATAAAAACTACTTATCAAATACCCCCATACTTGACGTTTTGCTATTCCAGAGCAAAAGTATAAGACATAATTCATAATGCATTCATATAATTTTTTTAATTTTAGACTTAAATTTCATTTAGATCAAAAGTTAAGTTAAGAATAAATTCTAGGAGAAGTTAAGTCCTAAATTATGATGATGATTTGAAAAGAGAGGAAGTGTTTAGGCAAGGATTTCTCGAAATAACTAATTAGCAAACAAAATTGAAGAAATTATAAAACTAAATTAGATTAAAATTATAAGAGCTCTATCTTAAAAGAAACTTTAGGAAAAATAACCTACTAAATATTGCTCTCTTCCTAATTTAATCTAAATCTAGATTAATGATAAATGGCTAGGGGGGGGGGGGGGTTCACAAGTTTTGGCATAAGAAGAGATCTTTGAAACTCAAAATTGAATTTCTAATTTGTATATGATTAGGAGTAATGAATTTTATCCTCTTACTCCACGCCATATAATCTTTTATAATTCTCTTATAATAAAAACCCAAAATGTATATGTTTAGGAGTAATGAATTTTATCCTCTTACTCCATGCCATATAATCTTTTAAATGATTTTGGGTGCATATGTTTAGGGAATAATGAATTTTATCATCTTATTCCCATGACATATGATCTTTTAAAACACTTTTTTTCATGTCATCAAAAGGGTGGGTAGGAAAAATTCTAGCTTATAACTTAAATTATGTTGAGAGCAAATTCTAGTAAATTTAAATTTCCTAAGATATGAAAAGCTAGAAGAAAATATAATAGAAATCTAAAGAGGTTTAACAAATTTACTACAATACGAAGCCATTGAAAATAAAAAGAGAAGTCATGCTAAAGAAAATTCTCTAATCAACTCAAATCATAAAATGATTCTTAAAACAAGCTTACCTAAAATTTAGATTTAACAAACTATGATAAGCAAAATTTTAGCCAATTAAAAACATAAAAATGCTTATAAATATTCTCAACCAAATTTCTAAGAAATCACAAAAACAACAAGTACGGGCTTTATAAATTTTTTTGGTTTTTTGTTCTAAGTTTTTCATATTTTTTTTGGAATTTTTGATATTATTATTTTTGGATTTTTGATAATGAAAGAAAGGAAACTAGTTTTAAACCTAACAATTTTTTTTAAACTCTTGGACTTCCTGAGGTATACCCCATGAAGGGTTTTCAGCGGTACTAGGAGGTGTGATGGGATGATAGCCCAAACATCCCTTTCCAAGATTTAAATTTTCAATTTTCTATTTTTTTTTGAATTTTTGGGTTTGAAAAGTACTTGAATAAAAGAAGACATAAGAAAATATATTTTTTTGAAAAGTTTTCTAAATTAAAACTACACATTTTTTAGGAACTATTTACACCCCCATACTTAAAGTTAAACATTGTCCCCAATGATTAATACAAGTATGAAGAAAGAGAAGAAGAAAACAAAAAAAGAAATGCAAGCTAAAACAAGAAGGAAGGAGAAAAGAGAAAAAAGGGTTTCCCCGGCTATGAAGATGCGGGGGAAGTTGCGATTAACTACAAAAACAAGAGAAAATAATAAAAAGATAACTTTGGGGTGCCTCCCAAAAGTGCTTTGTTTAAGGTCGCGTAACTTGCCCCAATTAGCGTTCAGATTATATGCGGAAGAAATATTGATTCACTCTTCTCGTTAGATAAATCTCTTGGAAGATACACCATAAGATGGTACCATTTACTTTGAAGGAGCCTTTTTCCGGGTGGGAAATTAGAATTGTCCCATAGGACCAAACCTCTTTAACGATAAAGGGTCCGGACCATCGAGATTTTATCTTTCCCAGAAAAAGGCGAAGACGAGAATTATAAAGGAGGACGAGATCGCCTGGCGAAAAAGTTTTTGTAATTTTTATATGTTTATCGTGATAAAACATTGTTCGCTCCTTATATAATTAAACTGGAAGATGGCAAGCCTTGCCATAAACCAATCGATACAGTGTACAATCGATAACGGTCTTGTACGCCGTTCGATAGACCCATAGCGCGTCATCGAGCTTAAGTGCCCAATCCTTCCAATTAATAGAAATAGTTTTTTTAAATATCCGCTTTAATTCTCGATTTACGACTTCGACTTGGACACTCATTTGTGGGTGATAAGAAGTTGATAGTATGTGTGTGACACCATTTTTTGCTAAAATTTTCGTGAATTGACTATTACAAAAATGGGTGCCCCGATCACTAACTATGGCGCGCGGCGTACCAAATCGAGAGAATAGATTTTTTAAGAAATTTATGATGACTCTCGCATCGTTAGTGGGGAGAGCTTGCGCTTCTGCCCACCTCGACACGTAGTCGACCAAAACTAGAATATTCTTGTTTGAATTAGAGGGAGGGAGAGGACCAACGAAATCGATACCCCAAAGGTCAAAATTTCATATTCTAAGAAAATATTTTGGGGCATCTCATCCCGGCGAGAGATGTTCCCCGAATGCTGGCAGCTGTCGCAAGTACTCATAAGGGTGTGAGCTTCTTTGAAGTTCATGGGCCAATAAAAGCCCGCCTCGAGCGCCTTCCTCGCAGTTCGGTTCGCTTGATAATGACCACCGGTTGGTCCCTCGTGACAATGTCGTAAAATTTTTAGACCCTCCTCACTTGAGACTCATATTCTCACTACTTGATCCGCGCAGACACATAATAGAAAGGGGTCCTCCCAAAAATAATACTCTAAATCAGAAAAGAATTTATTCTTTTATTGACTCGAGAATTCTTTTGGCAGGACCCAGGCTACTAGATAGTTAGCCAAATCCGCAAACCAGGGGGTGGAAGATGTATTTATATTTTCGAGAGCAAGGAGGCGCTCTTCAGGGAATTTTTCAATAATATTGGCTTATATTAATGCTTCGGTAGCGGGATTTTCAAAATGAGAAAGATGTCCGACCGCCAAGTTTTCAGCTCCCCTTTTGTCCCGGATCTCTAAATCAAACTCCTGCAAGAGGAGGATCCATCGCAAAAGACGGGGCTTGGCGTCCGATTTACTTTTGAGATGTCTAAGGGCAGAGTAATCTGTGAAAACAATTACTTTGGAGAGAGTGATGTACGACCTAAACTTATCAAAAGCAAAAATGATTGCTAGAAGCTCCTTCTCAGTAGTGGTGTAATTTGCTTGTGCCGACGTGAGTGTCTTGCCCGCATAATAAGTCGGGTGGAAATACTTACTCACCCATTTACCTAATACGGTGCCTATCGCAATATCACTCGCGTCGCACATAATTTCAAAGTGGAGCGACCAATCCGGTGCGACTAGAATCGGAGATTGTACAAGCTTATCTTATATAAGTTTAAAGGCCAAATGGCATTCATCATTAAAAAGGAAAGAAGATTCCTTTTCGAGAAGATGAGTTAACGACTTCGTGATTTTTGAAAAGTTTTGAATGAAACGCCAATTGAACCCTGCGTGGCCTATGAAAATTCTAATTGCTTTTATATTTGTTGGAGGGGGAGTTTTCTATCACTTTGATCTTGGTCCTATCGACCTCGATCCGTTTGCCCAAAATTTTATGGCCAAGAACTAATCCTTCTTTGACCATAAAATGGCATTTCTCCCAATTATGAGCTAGATTTGTTTCCTCACAATGTTGTAGCACACGCTCGAGATTTTTTAAATAATTTTTAAAAGAGTTTACGAAGACGGAGAAGTCGTCCATGAAAAATTCCATCACTTCCTCTACCAACTCATCGAATATCGCCAGCATACATCTTAGGAATGTAGCCGACATGTTACAAAGACCAAATGTCATCCTTCGATAAGCGAAGGTGCCAAAGGGACAAGTGAATGATGTTTTCTCTTGGTCTTCGGGAGAAATAGGGATTTAAAAATATCCCGACAAACCATCGAGAAAATAGTAGTAGGAATGACCTAAAAGGCGTCCTAAGATTTTATTGATAAAAGTTAATGGGAAGTGATCCTTATGGGTGGCATTATTTAGTTTTCGATAATCAATGCACATCCGCCAACCCGTAATAAGAACCAGAGAACAAAACGATCTTCATCAAGTGTTCTACATGTTTCAGTACAGCAACATCGGATGATAAGAATTGTTCCAGACTGAAGAAAGGATTGAAGAGGAATTTGTGCTGTCCAAGAAAACATCAAAAGCATTCTCTTCAAGTCCAAGAAGCCAATCTTCATCCGGCTAGAGAAGTTTTTTTACTCTTTCTCTGTAGGGCTTTACAAGATTGAGTTTGTAGGATCTGTTTCAGATCTGAGTTGTTGGGCTTGAGGTCCTGAGTATTTGATATAAGAAAATCTACTTCTTAGGGATTTGGAAATATGAAAAAGCGAAGAGATTGATGATGTTTTCTAAACTATATCCGATGAAGGCAAGTGTACCTTATCATCTATGTTATATGATATTTTGAAAAATACCAAGGTCGTATTCCTTGGGGCGCGTTAATTACTTCTACTTTGAGGAGATCACTATTATCTTATCTAATGATTTTTTTAGTGTTTGTTTTACTTAACTAAAAGAGACAAATTGCAAACTAAATTATTGTTTAAAGGATGATAAAAAAGATTAGTGCTCATTCAAAAAAATCACCTTGAAGCGAGAATAATTAAGAGAAGGAAAAATAAATCAAATTCTATTTAAATAAAGTACTTGACCGTAGAGGTTCCCGAAGCTTTAACATGCCTCTCTCGAGGGAAATGCCTTACTAAGTTTAGGAAAAATCAACCGAACTCTCATTCTATAATCGATTACGTAAAACTTGCTTTACGCAGTGAACCCCTCTTTTGGATTTAACTCCAATCCGGGAGATTTATGTCATCCTCTCTTGAGGGGTACGTGCAACTCTCTTTACTCTTGAGTGATCGATTCATACTTTGAGCATCTCGTCTAGCTAAGTATGAAAACTTAAATGAAAACCATATATCAAAAATATGGTCTCGCTAATTAAAAATCAAGAGTAAATCAAGTGTTTACAAAAACAAAATCATAACTTATTTCGATCGAGCACTAATGAGAATTAGTTAATCATGGTGGGGGGAGAAATGAGAGAAAGATAAAATTGCATAGAGGAAAAAAATTAACTAAAGTAGAAAGAGAGAATGATAGAGAGCAGAACTAAATTTTATTGATAACAAAAGGGATTACAAGCTTAAAGGAAGGTTACAACACTAGCAAGAAAAAATTACAAGTCCACAAAAACTATTGCATGAAAGCTAAATTAGAAACATACTTGCAAATACGAGAGAAAGAGAAAGAGAGAACATGGAAAGTAAAAAACATGAAAATACTTGAAAATGACAACAATCAGCTCTAGCAACACCTCGATCCCCCTCTCCAAAATTCTGAAACCTGGACTCAAGGAGACCTCTGGAATTTATAGAAAAAAAATTTCAAGTTGCACGCCCTCGGTCACGGGCGTGACTAAGGGCATGTAAACACTATTCATCCCAGCTGGGACAACGACGAGGGTCTTGCTTGACGGTGCAGCGAAAAAGGACATGTCACAACCGTGACATTTGGGTCACAGGCATGTACTTGAACGACTTCATTTAATGCAGCGTGGCCTTGATTGCGGCACGATAGTGAGCAGGAATCACATAGGAAATTTATGGTCGTGACATACGGGTCACGGGTGTGACTTGAGTTGACTTCTCGACGACATCTCCACGTCTCGACGGCAGCCCCACTGGGAAGATTCTATGTTTACACGCCCTTTGTCACGGGAGTGACCATTGGGTCACAGACATGACCGAGGGCGTGACTTGTTGTGGACGAGCTCAAACTGTGTGGCATCAATTCTGGACTGATCTTATGATTACACGCCCTCGGTCACGGGCGCAACCTAGGGCGTGTAATGCAATTTTTTCCCAAAATGTCCCAAAATTTTGCAAAAATAAACATAAGCTAAATTAGAATAAAATTTTTATAAAAGAACTATTTATAACCTAAAATTGACATACAAAGAAAAATTCATATTAAATAATTACTAAAATTTATACTAAAAAGGTTATATAAAAACTACTTATCAGTATTGTAGGGCTTGAATGCCTAAGTATTGTAGGGCTTGAGGGCTTGAGCAGTAGGGCTTAAGGGCCCGAGCGGTAGGGCTTGAGGGCCTGAGTTGTAGGTCTTGAGGGACTGAAATTGTAGGGCTTGCGGGCCTGAGTTTTTGGCGGAGTTTGCCGACACTAGCACACTGCTAGGAAGGCGCAGATGGATTGTAGACTACTCAAGACACTCTGTCTTGAGGAACCACTATATAATCTCTGAGTGTTTTCTGTGATGTGCTCTTAATCTTTAAAGCCTTATGCTAGAACCTTCATATAAATAGACTCAAAAGATAGATGGTCAAGAGTTGTTAAAATACCTATTCACCCCCCCCCCCCCCCCCCCTTTAGGTGTTTTGACAACATCCATAATGTTGGAACAACCCTATTATTGATTTGGGCTAGGATCACTATATGTCGATTAAGACTCAAGTTGACCCCATTGTATAGTCTAAGGGTCAAGGTCTAAAGTTGTCTAAGTTAGATAGAACTTAGGAAAAATTCCAAGTTTCTGTGTTCAACGAGCTCCATTCTAAGTCCGACGAACTCCTTCCTTGGTTCGACGAACATCATATTTCAGTTCGACGAACTTGCATCTCAGCTCGACGAATTCAGTCCTCAAGCCAGTTTAGCAGATTTCATCTCAGTTCGACGAACTCCAGACTCAGTTCGATAAACTCCAGATTGTGTTCAAAGAATTAATTCAGTTCGACGAACTCAACTTTCAGTTCGACGAACTCAGCTTTCAGCTCGACGAATTTCTTCTCCAGCTTGACAAATTTCTGAAGGATCAGTTATCTATTTTTCTCTGAACTCAGATCGACTAATCAGCAACGGATCTATTCTATTATTTGGACTTATTCAATTATCAGATAAGTCAAGATTTGATCTTTCCCTTTATTTATTCCTTTCCATTCTCTTCTTTCGAGAAAGTAGCCGTTGACATATATTGGAAAAGGATACTTTCATGAAAAAGGAAAAAGAATTAAAGCATTATTGCTAAATCAGATTGCAGTTCCAAGAAAGATTTAATTCAGAATATTTTATTCCTTAACCAGAGGATTTGATTTTCAAATCAGTGATATATTGTCTAAGGAAAAGAAAGAGACCAGTAGTGTAGTACCAGAAAAAGAATCAGTCGAGAGAGAAATACAAAAAGTCAAAAGAGAAATAGATCTTCATCTTCTACATTAGCAATTTTCATTCCCTGAGAACATCAACATTCTTCTCTCAGTTTTCTGCTGTTAATTCTTAATCTTCAGAGAGTAATAATAATCTGAGAAACTTTGTCTCTCAGATTCATCTGCTATCAAGGAAGATTTTTTACATTCTAGAGAAAGCTCCATCCTTCAGCTGTCATGAATTTCTATCAGACATGGGGAGCTTTACATCAACAATCCACTAGTCTTCTCTCAGCTTGTTGACAGAGAAGAATCTCATAAACACTTTTTGTTTACCCTTTTTATCCCATCTTGTACAGGGTTCTAACTCCCTTCAAGAGTTAAACCTTTGGTGGCAGGGCACCTAATCAAAACCTGTGATTTGGTTTGAGCACCTAATCAAAAGCTCAGTGGTATTTGGGCACCTGATCAAAAATCCCATTGGTGATAGGACACCTGATCAAAAACCTAGTGGATTCCTACCAAGGGTGGTAGAAGAGTAGATGTACCCAGTTTGATTGGGGAACTACTATAGATTCTTGTGTCTTCTGTGTTTGTGTGATTTCTTGTACTGTGCTGTGCTGTGTTGTTTGTTTATTTATTTTGTTTTATACTCACTCTCTACACATATAAATATCAGTATTTTAATTCCGCTATAAAATAAGTTAAAAACTTTTAATACTCTATTCACCCCCCTCTAGAGTAAATCTAAGATCTAAACCTCACTTTCAATTGGTATCAGAGGTTGGTTGATTAGTTACACAGGCTAACACCGGAATCGAAAGATCAATTAGATCTTAAATTTTTTCTAGAGTTTAATTTTTCTAAAAACTCATGGCACAGAACAAAGATTACTCAAGCACAAGACCTACTATGTGCAATCTCAATAAGTTTGCATTATGGAAGACAAGGATAAAGTTATATATGAATTCTATTGATGAGGATATTTTCAATTCCATTTTGACAGGACCCCTACTCCTTCAGCATCAACAAGTACTGAGACAACAACTAACTCTAATGTTGTTCCACCTCCTGAGTGGACAGAAGCTCAAAAGAAGCAAAGAAATGCAGATGCCAAAGCAATGAACATATTGACACAAACAATGTCGGATGACATTTTCCAGAAGGTTATGGACTGCACCTCAGCCAGGGACATCCAGATCTCTCTCAACAACATGGTTGAAGGATCTGCAGATGAGAGAAAAGACAGAAGATCTCATCTTATCTCTCAATATGAAAACTTTAAAAAGGTAGAAACTGAAACAGTTGCAGACATGTACAATAGACTCAGTCTCATAATCAATGAACTGAAATCTTTGGACAAAGTGATCTCAATCACTGAAGTTAATAATAAGATCCTAATGTGCTTCCCTAGAACATGGGACTCAAGGATCTGGCCAATCAAGGAAGCCAGAAGCCTAAATGAGATCTCTACTGAGACCTTTTTAGGCTAATTAAAATCCTATGAGCAGCATATCAAGTCTAGAGAAGCTGAACAATCTACCTCCTCTCCAGCCACCAAAAAGGAGAGAAGCATTGCTTTCCAAGCAACAGAAGATGAAGATAAAGCTCCAGGAGAAATGGAGTTTATGAGCCTCCTAGCCAAGAGATTTTACAAAATGGCTAGAAAGGACTTCAGAAAGAAGGATCTCAGATCAAAAGAAAAACCAAGGTATGACAAAACAAATGATGCAGGACGCAGGGGCCCCGACCGCACACCGTGGCATCACACCAACTAGTGGACCACGACCAAGCACGCCTGCCAGAAGGACTACAGTCCAGGCACCCCAACCCGTCTCCGCGCTTGTTCTCAGCGCGACGGGTTGTTGAGGCTGGGGCTCGATCCCCAGACCTCCTTGATAAGAACCTCTCCTAATAGGCCTTATCACCAACTGACCAGCCATCTCAGTTGGTGATAAGGCCTATTAGGAGAGGTTCTTGTCAAGGAGGTTGCCCTCAACATAAAGATAATGGTACCGACGCGCTTACGGATGATGGAGTCTCTCCAACCAAAGATTTCCGACGCCATAACCGCTACAACCTCCGCCCGAGGCGCAAGAATAAATAATAAATAATTATAATTATTCTATTATAATTGTTAATTAATATTTATAATTATTCTATTATAATTATAATTATTCTATTATCATATTTTAATTGATTAATAATTATAAATATTCAATTATAATTACTGATTAATTATTATCATGTTTTAATTGTTTTATCTTGTTTAAATGTTTCTTATTCTAGTGTAATATTTTATTCTTATTTAGGCTACATGTAGCCATAAGTGTTGTATCCTATAAAAGGCCATGTTGTAGAAGGATTTGAGATGATGAATAATATATGAAATTAAGAATCCATAGTTGGAATCTCCCACCTCCTTTATTCTCTTCTATTCTCCAAATATCTCTTTCCTCCACTTGAGAATTTCGACCACAAGGGTGAACCCCACTATTGTTCTATCCTCTTCTTGGCCGCCCCCTTGGATTCCCTCTCCATAGCCGCCCCCCCGTCTTGCTCTCATCTCCATAGTCGACCAATCTCCTCCTCCCTTGACGAGTGCAAAACATCCCCTTATTCCCTTGAGGGTTTCGGCCAAGGCAAGGCCCCCATGGTTCTGGCAAACCTCATCGCCGGCGTGAAGAGAAGAAGGAGGACGAGTTTTCTCTCCATCCGACGTTAATCCGGTGGAATCGGTGTAGAGCGATTTGAGCGTTATATGCTTGAGAAAATCTCATCTCAAGCGGGGTAACGAAATTTTTACCTTTTTGTGATTCACTCTAGATAAATCTTGTGGTGGAATATTTTTGCGTTGATTTTAACAACATTGATTTTATCGTGGTTTTCTTCTCTCGATCTTGTTGTCTATCTTGATTTCCTTTAAGTTCATGAGGATTGACGAACCTTATTTTCTTTTTGTTGGGAGAGATCTACCATTTCGGAAATCGTTGTTTTTCGGTGGATCTCTTTTGGTACAACACTAGCTCGACCGGATCGGGTGGGTCCATTTGGCTTGAGAGAATATTGACTTATAGTCAATATTCGATCTCTAAGGGTGTTGCCGACCCATACGTTAGCCTTTGAATGATAATATTGCATAACGTGTTTGCTGCGATTAATTATTTGTGCGGATGTAGAATTGGAATGTAGAGAGACAATTCGTGTTTTGATCGTAACAACCGTGTCGGAGAGCGTAGCTACATTAATTTGTTATCAGAGCTAGGTTCGTGTCAATTTCTTAATTGATGCATTCCTAAAGTTTTCTTAGAACGCCGACACTCACAATCTTCACACGATTTTGTGTTCAAAATTTAAAAATAAAATTTCGTCGGTCTGCGAATAGCGGCCTAAAATTTTTATTTTTCTGCGAAAATAAAAATAAAATAAAATTCTGGACATTCTCCATATTTATCTCAGTAAGAAATTTTTTTTTACGTACTTTAGTTATTAAGCTGGAATAAAATTATCTTTCGTAAAATTTTGGCCTGATCTAAATTTCTAGTCTGCAAATAGCGGCCTAAAATCCTCATTTTTTTGCAAAAAAAATTAAATAAAAAAATCAATTTCTGGAAATTCTCCATTATTTTCTTAGCAAGAAAATCAAAAATATTTTACTATCCTAGTTATTAAGCGGGAACAAAATTATCTTTCGTAATTTATTCAGAATCAACTATCTTTCGGTTTATGCGCACTAAACTAGGCACGGAGTATACCCCATCTTTCTACCATATGGCGGATGAGGATAATGCCCATATGATGTTTATGAGATGCATGTTGGCTACACCACGTGTTATAGATGACTGGAATAGGATGAATATTTTCTCATTAAATTTTTAGAGCGGAGACAAGTGGTGTAAATTGATTATCGATGGTGGTAGCAGTACGAATGGCATTTCTGAAAATGCGGTGATCCAGATGAAGTTAACCACTGAACCGCACCCACACCCCTATAAGGTTGCTTGGGTAAATAAGTTAACCCTTCCGATTACGAAGCGTTGTTTGGTTCCCCTTACCATCAAGGCTTACACTGAAAAGGTTTGGTGTGATGTCATCCCCATGGATGCATGTCATGTTTTGTTAGGACGCCCATGGCTTTACGATCACGATGTTACTCACTCGGGGCGAACTAACACTTATGAGTTTAAATTTAATGGCAAGACCATTATCTTTAAACCCACTCCACCTAAAGAGCGTTCGGTCCCTTCTAAGGACACGATTATTCCGGTAGAGAAGAAAACGTTAAGTTTGATAGATAAGAAAGAGTTTGATGGCAAAACATTTATGGAAGGTGTCAAATATGCGGTAGAAGGTCTGCACGTTAAGGAAGATGTGACCTCTTTTCAGAAATTACCACTAGTGTTAAGGAAACTATTAGGAGAATTTAAAGATGTGTATCCGGATAAGTTCCCACTTAAGTTACCCCCCATGCGGGAAATTCAATATGAGATTGAATTCACTCCGGGATTCTCTTTGCCCAATCTCCCCCATTATCGATTTAACCCCTCCGCTCATCCTGAATTGCAAAATCTAATTTCAAACGACCTTATTCATGTCTCCATATTATTGTCCACGCTAGTAGTGAAGGTCATTGAGGTCGAAAATATTACGGATGAACATATCCATTGTCCAGATGTCAAGGAAATAGATTATTCCGCTCAAGGCGACTCTCCCACTGCCATCTCCGCTTATTATGTCCGTGACGGTTATTTTTTTAATCATTGGAAAATATGTATCCCTCGACCTTCCCTACGCCCTGTCATCGTTTGGGAGTTGCTTTGCAGCAATGTTGGTGGTTCTTTTGGTAGTGATAAAACCATTACGTTAGCCAACGATTAACAAATTTGTGGGAAGGGGTAGTGTGTGCCAACTATTTAAGGATAATAAGACGAATGCGGGCCTATCTACCACACTCCCGATTCCTTCTATTCCATGGGAAGATGTTAGAGTGGAATTTATTTTGGGTCTCCCAATTACCATTAGGCGTCACGATTCCATTTGGGTAGTGGTAGACAAGTTTTCTAAAATCGACAAATTATATTTTGAAGAGGTTATTGGACATCGGGGCGTCCCCAAGGCAATAGTAATTAATAGGGGTACAAAATTTAATAGTTATTTTTGGAAGATCCTTTGGAATCGTATGGGCACCAAACTAGTGCACGATTATAAGGCACCTGTGCCACTTGACTTGATTTCGTTACCTCCATCCTATAAGTCAAGTCACTTTGCACAAGAGTTTGCCTCTCATGTTCACAATATTCATAAACACATTACTGAAGCGTTACACACACAATATGCATCTTATCAATCTCATGCTAACTTACATAGAAGAGTATCTCACTTTATTGATGATTTAGTATTGGTGCGTCTCATCCCTGAACGGATGCCTTCGGGCACCATAAAAAAGTTGGCAAATCGGCGAGCTGACCCTTTACAAATTTTAAGGAAATTAGGAGAAAACGCATATCTTTTGGAGTTATCCACTGATTGGGTTATATCCCTTATTTTCAATGTTTCAGATTTAACGCCATATGTTTCTCCACCACTTGAAATATCTGCCTTTCCGTTTATTTCCACTAAGTATTCTAATGGGTTGGAGGGTGAGCTTGTCAATGGATCGCTCTATCCATCGATTTTCACTGGAGGTACGTTGGATGTTGATGTAGAAACTTTTCTTCCTTCTTTGACTAATGCTTTTCCAAGGTTCCCCAAGACTGCCTTTTTTATTTGACAGGATATTCAGAGATATTGTGCTTCCATCTCCAAAGGGTGACACTAGCCCTTACTGGATAAAGTGGCGTGATCGTCCGGCCTTTGACGACTCTTGGCTACATGATTCGGAGGTGGTTTTTCGGGATGATCCTCTTCTGCACCGGTACACTAAAGTCAACTCATCGGTGATGAGTTATTTTGAGAGGGGGAGGATTGATGGAGACGACGACCCTCAACATGAAGATGATGGTACCGGCGCACTTACGGATGATGGGGTCTCTCCAACCAAAGATTTCCGACGCCATAGCCGCTACAACCTCCGCCCGAGGCGCAAGAATAAATAATTAATAATTATAATTATTCTATTATAATTATTAATTAATATTTATAATTATTCTATTTTAATTATAATTATTTTATTATCATATTTTAATTTATTAATAATTATAAATATTCAATTATAATTATTGATTACTTAATATCATGTTTTAATTGTTTTATCTTGTTTAAAGGTTTCTTATTCTAGTGTAATATTTTATTCTTATTTAGGCTACATGTAGCCATAAGTGTTGTAAGCCTAAAAAAGGCCATGTTGTAGAAGGATTTGAGATGATGAATAATATATGAAATTAAGAATCCATAGTTGGAATCTCCCTCCTCCTTTATTCTCTTCTATTCTCCAAATATCTCTTTCCTCCTCCACTTGAGAATTTCGACCACAAGGGTGAACCCCTCTTTGTTCTATCCTCTTCTTGGCCGCCCCCTTGGATTCCCTCTCCATAGCCTCCCCCCTCTTGCTCTCATCTCCATAGTCGACCAATCTCCTCGTCCCTTGACGAGTATAAAAAAGCCCCTTATTCCCTTAAAGATTTCGGCCAAGGCAAGGCCCCCCGTGGTTCCGACAAACCTCGTCGCCGGCGTGAAGCGAAGAAGGCGGACGAGTTTTCTCTCCATCCGACGTGAATCTGGTGGAATCGTTGTAGAGTGATTTGAGCAGTTATATGCTTGAGAAAATTTCATCTCAAGCGGGGTAACGAAATTTCTATCTTTTTGTGATTCACTCTAGATAAATCTTGTGGTGGAATATTTTTGCGTTGATTTCGACAACACTGATTTTATCGTGGTTTTCTTCTCTCGATCTTGTTGTCTATCTTGATTTTATTTAAGGTCGTGAGGATTGGCGAACCTCATTTTCTTTTTGTTGGGATATATTTACCAATTCCGAAATCGTTGTTTTTCGGTGGATCTCTTTTGGTTCAACACTAGCTCGACCGGATCGGGTGGGTCCATTTGGCTTGAGAGAATATTGTCCTATAGTCAATATTCGATCTCTAAGGGTGTTGCCGACCCATACGTTAGCCTTTGAATGATAATATTGCATAACGTGTTTGCTGCGATTAATTTTTTGTACGGACGTAGAATTGGAACGTAGAGAGACAATTCATGTTTTGATCATAACAACCTTGTCGGAGAGCGTAGCCTACATCAACAAACTCTAAAGAAATTATTTGTTTTGGCTGCAGGAATCCTGGACACATTCTACCTGAGTGTCCAGAAAATTAAAAGAAGGACAAAAGAAAAATAAAGAAGAAAAGAGGTACTCCAGCAAGCCATCCTCCCACAAACACAAACATAAAGGAAGAGGCTTTGTAGCTGAAACATGGAGTGATTCAGAGTCAGAGTCATCATCCAGCTCATTTGAAGATGAAAATGATGCAAATGAAAAGGATCAATGCTTGATGGCTATTTATGACTCATGCAATGATTCAGAACTTGCATCATCATCTAGCTCCAGTGATGATGAAGATGATGAACATGAATAAAACTTCTGCATGATGACTATCAATGCCTCTGGAAGTAATTCAGATAAATCAGAATCTGACAATGATAGTGATCAGGTAATTTCTACCTTTGACTTTAATTCAATGATTTTAAAAATGAATTTAAAGCTCTTTGTTTAGACTTAATTAAATCTGAGAAGGAAATAATTCTCTCAGAAATAAGTTGGTTGAAATGAATCAACTGACTGAAGATAATGCCAATCTTAAGAAAGAACTGACTGCCTCCAAATAACATATTGTTCTCATTGAGAACAAATTATCTGAGGCTAAAAAGTTTGAAGAATCCCTCAATGGGAGAAGCATCAAACTGATGGACATCACAAACACTGTGAATGCCAGTCTTAATGGCAAACTGGGCTTGGGTGCTTCATCAAGTCAGCCATATCTTCTTAAGAAAGACATCTTATCTACTCCAGTAAAGTTCATTTCTGCCAAGAGCCAAGAGGCAGTAGAAGTAGGTAAGAATATCTGAAGTAAGGATGTTAAGAATAAAGGAATTCAAAAGAATTCGTCGAACGGCGCTCGACAAAATCACATGAATTCATCGAACGGAGATCGACGAACGCTGAAGACAGATTTCCAGTATAACTACTCATCGAACCGCGCTCGACAAAATTATTTCAATTCGTCGAACGACGATCGACAAACTCAGCCAAGTTCGTCGAACGAAAAATATACTGCATATCTGAAGAATTCTCCTTCTCAATATACTAAAAATCCCTTTACTGAGTAGATTATTCCTCTAAGGAGATCATGCACAAGGCTATAAGGATTAGCCTAAGATATCTTACATTTCAGATTTTTGTGGTAAGACAAAAGGACCCAAGGTAGTCTGGGTCAAAAATAACTAGTTTATTTTCTGTTGTGCATGTACACGGCTATCCAAGCATAAAAGAACAGTGGTATTTGGATAGTGGGTGCTCCAAGCACATGACAGGAAACAAGGCCAACTTAAGCAATTACAAGGCAAATCTTGGACCCAAAGTGATTTTTGGAGACTCCAACAGTGGACAAACCAATGGATATGGAAAAATCAAAGTTGGAGCAGTTACCTTCAAGGAGGTAGCATATTTCAAGGGTCTCAAGCATAACCTCATTAGCATAAGCCAGCTATGTGATGAAGGTTACAGGTAACTTTTAACCATTTCTTATGTCTATTACCAGTAATAATAACATTAATGTGTTATTTGTATTAGACATGGAAATATTTATTTAGTCAATTTTGACTCTGCCATTCAGACATTTGTTTATTTAATTCAATAAGTAAAACAAATGAATTATGGCATAAAAGGCTTGGACATATTAACCTTAGAACTATCTCTAAGCTATCCAAGGACAGTCTAGTAAGAGGACTGCATTCTGGTTCATTCAAGAAGGAAGGACTCTTCAGGGCTTGTCAACTAGGAAAGCAAACCAAGAGTAGTTTTAAATCTGTATCCAAGAGTGATTCACCTAGGATTCTGTACTTACTGCATTTGGATCTCTTTGGACCCACTGCAATACAGAGCTTAGGAGGGAAGCATTACACTTTAGTTATTGTAGAGGACTTCTCTTGATTCACTTGGGTGTTCTTTCTTAGGAACAAGTCTGACACCTTCAGTGTTCCGACAGACTTTCTCAGGTCCATCAAGATTGAGTACTCTACTCTATTTGCATTGATCAGAAGTGATCATGGCACTGAGTTTGAATCTCTTCTAATGAGAGAATTCTGTGGAAAAGAAGGGATCAGAAAATGTTTCTCTGCTCCTAGAACTCCTCAACAAAATGGGGTAGCTGAAAGGAAAAAATAGAACACTAATTGAATCAGCAACTACATTGCTTACTGATGCTCACTTGCCACTCTCTTTTTGGGCAGAGGCAGTGAACATAACAAATTATGTGTTGAACAGGAGTTTGATACATAAACTTAAGGGTAAAACACCCTATGAATTACTTAAGTATAAAAAGCTTAAGGTTAATTATTTTTAAGATTTTTGGTTGTAAATGCTATGTGCATAACAATGATAAGAAATATCTAAGGAAATTTGAAGCAAAGTCTGCTGAAGGTATATTCATTGGATATTCTCTTTCTAGTAAAGCATATAGAGTTTATAACAAATCAACTCTTAAGATAGAAGAGTCCATGCATGTGTCTTTTGATGAAACTAACATGTTAAATGAGGAGAGGAATACCACCTCTACCAAAGATATTTTGCAGGAACCAGCTCTATGTGAAGAGATTAATGGATTGAATCTATAGAATGAAGATTCTCTACTTCCATCATCTCAAACTATTGAAGACAGTGAAGAAGAAGATATTCCAGAAGATATTGCTGATAATTCAAATCAAGTGACAACTGAACAAATCCCTCAAGAGGAAACTATTGCTGAACCCACTCCAACTGTTGATCACATCACAATTAGAGAACATCCAATATCTTAAGTCATTGGAGATATCTCAGCAGGTATTTAAACAAGACATCAACTATACCAAAATCAGATACATACTTATTTCCTATCACAAGTTGAACCTCAATCCATAAAAGGTGCAGAATAAGATCCAAATTGGATTCTTGCAATGCAAGAGGAACTCAATCAATTTGAAAGGAACTAAGTTTGGGATTTGGTTCCAAGACCAAAGGGCCATCCAGTCATTGGCACTAAATGGGTCTTCAGGAACAAGCTAGATGATCAAGGCTTCATAATCAGAAATAAATCAAGATTGGTAGCCCAAGGATATTCTCAGGAAGAAGGAATTGATTATGATCAAACCTTTGCTCCTGTTGCTAGACTTGAAGCTATAAGGATATTTCTTGCCTTTGCTGCTTTCAAGAAATTCAAAGTATATCAGATGGATGTGAAGAGTGCTTTTCTTAATGGATATATCAAAGAAGAAGTTTTTGTGGAACAACCACCAGGTTTTATAGCTCTCTATGGTCTCAAGCAAGCTCCCAGAGCATGGTATGAGACCTTAACTAATTTTCTTTTAGAGAACAAGTTCTGTAGAGGCATTATTGATAAAACCTTATTTTTCAGGATACATAAAAATCAAACTTTACTAGTTCAAATTTATTTAGATGATATTATATTTGACTCTACTGATTCAAATCTATGCAAAAGGTTTTCTGACCTAATGAAATCTAAATTTGAAATGAGTAGTATGGGTGAGTTATCTTACTTCCTTGGCCTTCAAGTGAAGCAAACTCCCAATGACATATTCATATCACAATCTAAGTATGCTAAGGAATTAGTGAAAAGACTTGGTATGTCTAATGCTTCTACCATGAAAAAACCCATGCCCTCCAATGCTGTTGTAGACAATGTTGAATCATGGAAACCTGTTGATCAAAAAGTATATAGAGCAATTGTTGGCTCATTACTTTACTTAACATCTAGTAGACCAGACATAATGTTTGCTACATGTATTTGTGCTAGGTTCCAAGTTAACCCCAAAGAATCTCACCTTCTTTTACTAAAAAGAATTTAGAGATATATAATGGGTTGTCCAAATCTAGGACTCTGGTATCCAACAACATCAGAATTTGAATTAACTGGATTCTCAGATTCTGATTATGCTCGATGGAGAGTAGACAGGAAAAGCACATCAGGAACTTGCTAGTTTCTTGGTGATAAGCTTGAGTCTTGGTTTTGTAAGAAACATACATCTGTGTCTACATCAATAGCTGAAGCAGAATATATTACTGCTAGCAGTTGCTGCTCACAGATTTTGTGGATACAAAATCAACTTCTAGACTATGGTATCAATCTAAATAAGTCAATTATATTTTGTGACAATACTAGTGCAATATCTATAACACAAAATCCAGTACTTCATAGTAGGACTAAACACATAGAAATTAGGCACCACTTTATCAGAGATAATGTGGATAAAAATAAAATTTCCGTACAATTTATTCCTACTGACTTACAAAGGGTTGATATTTTCACCAAACCATTGGATGAAAAGAAGCACATCTTCTTTATAAATCAGTTAGGAACGATAGATGGAGATTCAAAAAATTAAAAATCATATTCTCTACTTATCCCCTAATTTCGTCGAACGGAGATCGACGAAATTCAGTCGTTCGTCGAACGGAGATCGACGAGACCTATCAGATCCAGAGATCGATGAAGTCTGGTCGTTCGTCGAACTGAGATCAATTAAAATTCAACTTTCATCGAAAGCAGTTTGATGAAGCCTAAGACTCTTCGACTTCTGATTCTATTAGTTTAGCCGAACTCAGTTCCACGAAATCTTGCGCCTTCTCCGATCTCTTTCCTTATAATCAAATTTGATTCTTTTTCATCTTTGCGCCTACAGAACTTGCTTTTGCTCTTCCCTCCAGTTGCCTTGCACTTGATCTCTTTCTCTTGCAGGTGCTCAATGGCAATCTCTCAAGCAATAATCTATTCGATGAAGTTTGACGTAGGCTTTGATATTGCTATGGAATCGTTTACTCGGTCTGATCAAGTTTTCCAAGATATTCTTCAACTGTTTGAAGAACAACAACTAAAGAATTTCAGGACCACAAGAATCAAGCTACCAGTAGCAGAAATAAAAGAATGGGTTCATACTGTTCAATCAGTGGATGCAACAACAATCACAGGCAGTATCTCAGGAAACCAGGTTCCTCCTACCCCAGATATCTTAACAGAAGTTTTTGGTTTGATGAATGGTGATGATGAACTAGATATTACGCCTGATGACTTTAATAATGCTTTGTAGAAAATGGGTCACTCCAGTGGAAACCCTAATCATCTTTTAAAGAAGAACTTGTCCATTGAATACAAGTTCTTAGCAGATATAGTTGGAAAAGTTTTGCTAGGCAAAAATTTTGTTCATGACTATATTATTAGGAACCAATTTCTTGTGATGGTGGCCTTAGTTGAGAAGAAATAGGTCAATTGGAGATTGATTCTGTTTGAATCAATAAACAAGAAGCAAGACAAACTGAATGTTTGCTATGGCAGATTGTTAGGCATTGTTCTTCAAGAGAAATGCCCAGACCTGTTGTTGTCACCAAAGGTCTTCATTAATGCAAGCAAGAGGATGACTCCAACTCTCTTTGGCAAGTGGGAAATGATGATTCCCAAGAAGACTCCAAGGGCAGAAGGTTCCAGGAGTATTTCTGAAAGCACCAGGACTGCTCCAGTCACTCCAATCACCCAACCAGAAGTTCCTCCTCTTGAATCTTCAACTCCTCTCCCCTCTCAACCTCTTCAGCACACCTCTCCTGAAGAAGTTCCTCCCTCTAACTCTCCCATAAATATTACTTCCCCATTGCATTCTTCTCCTCCTCTTCAGACAAACCTGTCTGGAGATTTTCATGCATCATCCATCCCAGCTGATGATTCTCTTCCCCCTCTTGATTCTCCTCCTCCTTTCATCCCCCACCATCTTTTGACTTATTGTCACCACCACTTTCTCCACCTCTGTATCCTATTCATCAAGATCATATTCCACCCCTATCAGATGCTACTAACATCTTCATACCCTCTTCTATTCCATCTTCTTCTACTCCAGCACCATCATCTTCTAAGAATCCACATGATTTTGTGTATGTTGATTTCTACTCTATAGCTGACCAGATATTCCATCATATATCTCATAAGCTAACTGCTCTCCTTGATGAGAAGCTAGCTCCTATTCTCCAAGCCATATCTGACCTCTCTTCAAAGCTTGCTTCCTTCCCCACCTCTTCTTCCTATGTCCCTTCTTCTAGGGGCCTAGCTTCAGGTCTCCCTGAAATTAGGCAGGGGGAGATGCTTGATGAAGAAGCTCTGGATTTTGCAGGTTCAGATATGTTCATTGAGTTTGAAGTAGATCCAGGTTCAGATACAGTTACAGATTCAGTTCCAGTTATAGCTCCTGTAAATAATATTTCAATTCTTCCCTCAATAGATATTATTTCATTATAGTCAAAGTTCAATTCAGTTTTCAGCAGTTTACCCAAGTCTCAAGTTCATTCAAAATCTATAGTTCCATATACAGCTCCAGTAGGTACAGTTGTACTAAAGAAAATCATACAAAGCTTTCAAGTTTCAGTTCCAGTTCAGGCTAAAGTTACAGTTGCAGGTTCAAAAGAAGTTGGCTTGGTGAATTCACCTCCAACTTTTGTTTTTGATGAAACCCCTCCTTCTCCTCCTACTTTTGTGTTTGACGATTCTCCTCTTCTAGAGGATATTGATTTTGATGATGATAATGCTCCTCCAGAACAACAAGATGTTGTTAAGGGTATTCAAGCAATTGATGATTTGTATAATGCCCCTGTACAGTCTGATGCTGATAGTGATGATAGTGATAGTGATGATTCAGATGCTAAATCTTCAAAGAAAAGGAAGTCAAGAAGCAAAGCAAAAGTTGTTGCTGTTCCCAAACCTCCCTCTTGTACAAATGACACCCCATATTACATTCTGCATAACATAACCCTCACCAAAAATTCACCAGCATGGATGAGATTTTCCAAAAATGAGATCAACATAAGAAAGAAAATGAAAAAGACAGGCTTCTATTCAGATAAGCCAGTAAAATTTGATCACCCTCCTCCTCCTCCAGCAGCAGGATCAGCAGGGATGTCCTCCTCATCTTCTCAGAAGCCTTCTCAGCAGCATTCAAGAAGATCTGAAGGAAGTCATAGAAGCTATAGTGGCTCCCAGAGTTCTAGATCATTCGGAGCTCCTCCTTCAGGATCTGCCAGATCTTCTTCCTCTGTATATAAGTATCATGTTTCTGATTGCTCCTCTCATAGGAAAAGAAATTCTGATGAACATTCTCCATATCAGGCCAGTGATATTGATGAAAGGCCTCCATCTCCAGTAAATCCAGAATCAGATAAGATAGCTCACATGGCTAGATTCAAAGAATCAATTGCTACAGCTCAGATCAACAAAGCCAAAGCAGAAGGTAAAGACTATTCTCAGTATTCTATAATTTCTGAATTCAGAAGACAAGAATTTGACAGGTATAGCTCAAGACACCTTTTCAATGCTGAAGATTACTTAGGGTTGCACCCAGCAGCAGTGGTTCCTCATGTATCATCTCAAACACTGTTGGGAGCTAATGAACTCTACAAGAGTAAAAGAGAATCAGAAAATCCTAACAGACAAATCATCTTCAAGCCCTCTTCAAAGTGACAGAGTAAAGCTTCCATTCATTTGGTTTTGCTAAATTTTGATTACAGTGTAAATATTTCTAAACTCAGGGTGATATATTTCTTATCTGCTGAAATGATTTAAAATTCTGTCAGATATATATGCTCTGTGTTTGCTATTTGTTTGTTTTAAATTTTGTCAAATAGTATCCTAACCCAAATAGCGGGAGATTGTTGGAACAACCCTATTACTGATTTGGGCTAGGTTCACTATATGTTGATTAGGACTCAAGTTGACCCCATTGTATAGTCTAAGGGTCAAGGTCTAAAGTTGTCCGAGTTAGATAGAACTTAGGAAAAATTCCAAGTTTCTGTGTTCAACAAACTCCATTCTGTGTTCGACGAACTCCTTCCTGGGTTCTACGAATGCCATGTTTCAGTTCGGCGAACTTGCATCTTAGCTCGACGAATTCAGTCCTCAAGCCAGTTTAGCCAATTTCATCTCAGTTCGACGAACTCCAGACTCAGTTCGACGAACTCTATATTGTGTTCGAAGAATTAATTCAGTTCGACGAACTCAACTTTTAGTTCGACAAACTCTGCTTTCAGCTCGACGAATTTCTTCTCCAGCTTGACAAATTTCTGAAGGATCAGTTATCTATTTTTCTCTGAACTCAGATCGACTAATCAGCAACGGATCTATTCTATTATTTGGACTTAATCAATTATCAGATAAGTCAAGATTTGATCTTTCCCTTTATTTATTCCTTTCCATTCTCTTCTTTCGAGAAAGTAGTTGTTGACATATATTGGAAAAGGATACTTTCATGGAAAAGGAATTTGAAAGTGGAGGTCAGATCTTAAATTACTCTAGAGGGGGGGGGGGGGGGTGAATAGAGTATTAAAATTTTTAATACGTTTTATAGCAGAAATTAAACTACTGTTTAGGTATATGTGTATTTAGTGTGAGTTATAGAGAGCTACAGAATTAATAAAAAGGACACACAACACAAGCACAAGCACACAGAAATAATCAAGCACAGAAGACACAAGGATCTATAGTAGTTCCCCAATAAATCTGGGTACGTCTACTCTTCTACCACCTTTGGTAGGAATCAACTAGGAGGGTTGATAAGGTGCCCAGGCACCAAGGGATTTTTGATAAGGTGTCCACACACCAATAAGCTTTTGATAAGGTGCATAAAAACCACAGTAGGATTTTTTGATAAGGTGTCTTGCCACCACTAGGTAAACTTTTGAAGGGAGTATTAACCCTGTACAGAATGAGATAAAAGGTATAGAGTGTTCTTCTCTGTCAATGATCTGAGAGAAGGCAAAAGATGTTGAAGCAGAAAGCTCCCCCTGTCTGATGAGAGTTAATGACAGATTTTTTTGGACAGAGCTCTCTCAAATAGAAGTCTTTGTAGTAGATGATCTTGATGAGGAAGAAAGCTGAGAAAGAATAGTGTATTTGCTTCTTCTTCTTCTTCTGAAAGACTTCTTCTATCCTCCTTGCTATATGATCAGAGATTGAAGAAAGTGATAGTCAAGTTTTTCCTTATGTTTTTCACGGAAGACGACTATCTCAGTTTCTTTTTCTTTGTGCTGTTCTCTCTGTTTCTTTTTCTTCTAATAACTGTATGTATATATCTTTTCAAATTCAAATCTTTTTGTATCTTTAAGGAATGTCTTGTTCTGACTTAAATCCTTCTTGGAACCAGGCAGCCACCCAAAACGATTTTGGCAGGTCCTTTTAATTTCTTTTGTCGAGAAAGATGCCTTTGACATTAAATGTCAACGGCTATACTTCTTCTTAGAATAGAAGGAATATAAGGATATAATAAATGAGAAATATATCCTTACTTGGCTGTTTGAATACGTCCAAGGAGAAATAAATATATCCATTATGTTGCTGATTTGAGTTCAGAGAACTGACATCCACTTAGAATATAAATCTGAACGACAGAAGGCAATTTGTCGAGCGCTGGCTAGAATTAGTCTACCACTGCTAGTCATTTGTCGAGTGCTGGCACAGAATTCGTCGACCACTGCTAGTCATTTGTCGAGCGCTGGCAAAGAATTCGTCAACCACTGGAACTGTGAATTTCATCAGTCTGCTGGAAGCAATTTGTCGAACGAATCTGGTCATTTGTCGAACACAACTTGCCATGTGTTGAACTTTTTTCCAAGTTCTGCCAATCTAATCAGCCTAAAACTTGACCCTAAGACTATACATTGGGGTCAATACAAATCCTAATCAACTTATAGTGATCCTAGCACAAATCAGTAATATGGTTGTTCCAACAATCTCCCCCTATTTGGGTTAGGATACTATTTGACAAATAATCAAATAAGTACAACAGAAAGTATAAACAACAGAGCAACAATGAAAAAAATAGATAAGATAGAAAATAAATGCTCTGAGTTTAGAAACTTTACATTCATAATCAAGCAATTTATTTAAGACTTTTTGTTCTGAGAAGGTGGCTTGAATATGATTTTCCTGTTGGGGTCTTCTGATTTCTTTTTGCTGATATATAAATCTTGAGCTCCAATGATTTTCTGCTCTTTGACATGAGGGATAAATTCTTCTGGGTGCATATCACTGTATTCCTCAGCATTGAATGATTTAACAGATTTGTATTTTTCAAGTTCTTTTCTTCTGTATTCTGACATGGTTGAGAACCCCGAGAAATTTTTGCCTTCTGCTTTAGCCTTTTTAATCTGTGCATATGCAATTGTTTCTTTCAGCCTTGCCATCTGACAGATTTTCTCTTCTTCTGGATCTGGACAGTAATAGGTATCTTCTGAATCATTTTTGTCTTGAGTGACCTTTTGAGGTACTCTATCTCTGTGAAGAGATCCATCAGATATGTGAAGTTTGTATTCTGAAGATATTTTAGGAGAGGAAAAGATTTGACTTTCTTGATGGATAGGTGCTGATCTCTTAGAGAAAGGAGCACTGGCTGATCCAGAGGCTTGAGAACCACTAGAACTACCAGATCTCCTAGAGTGTTGAGAGCTTGGCTTCTGAGAGAGAGATGAAACACCTGAAAATCCTGTTGCACCAGCTGCTAGAGGAGGAGGAGGAGGAGGATGATTGTGCTTGACTGGTTTGTCAGGGATGTCCTATTGTTCTCATTTCTGGAGAGCTTCATCCAGTGAGGAGTTTTCTCATCAAGAGGAACATTATATAAAATGTACAGAGGAATGTCATTATTTGGATTTGGGGGCTTGGGAGCAGCTTTTGACTTAGCTGTTCTTTTCTTTCTTTTCTTTGAAAGTATATCATCAGAATCACTGTTGTCATCATTATCAACAGAGTCAGAAGATGAGATTGGCTTATTGTATAAGTCATCAATTCTCTTGATTTCTTCACGAGCCTTTAATCTTTCTTCTTCAGCTTTGTCAAACTCAACATCTGCTTCTTTCCAAATTTCATCAAAGCTTGGCATTGGTTCTTCATTCCATACAGGATTTGGAGGTGAAGAAGAAAATTGTGAGGCTGTAGTATCATCAAGAAATTCTACAAGATCATCTTCATATTCTGCAGAGTGATCCTTTATTTGAATGTCTTGATCAGTGAATGAAGGAATGGAAGAGATGAAATTTTGTATGACATCAGAATGAGTCTTCTGAGGAAGGCATATTAGAGCCTCTGATAGGTAATCTATGTATACCTTTGGTGATACCCTTGAAGTATATGTGACATCAAATTTTGATAATAAGCTGTATAGATCACAGGATGGATGAATGCATATATTATTTATTTCTTCTATAACTTGTGTAGCTGAATTAACTATATCTGTATCAAAAATTGTAACTTCTGCATCTTCTTCTAGAGGTTCTTCTATTCCTGGAACTTCTTCATAGGACATCTCCCCCTTCCTAGCTTTAGGGCAGCCTGAATCTAGGCCCCTTGAAGAAGGGACAGCAATGGAGAATGAAGGAGAAGTTATTTTAGCAGATAAAGTAGAAAGAGCCTGAAGAACTGGAGCAAGTTTTGCATCCAGGAGCTGGCTTATTTTAGGAAGGATAAGATCAAAAACTTGATCAGCAATAGAAGAGAGGTTGAGGGATCGATAATTTGGTGGATTACTAGAGGATGGTTGTGAAGTGGATGGAAATGATATTGGAGGAATGATATTGCTGATGATAGAGGTATGCGTTGGAATTTCTAGATGGATTGGACTAGGAGAATGAATAGGTGAATGATATTCATTGTGTATTGGAGAGGGAGGTGTGGTTGGTAGTGGTTCTGAAGATAGAGGAGGGGGTGTATCATCACTAATATGGGCAGTTGAGAGGGGTATATCATTGATGAGTGTCATTTCAGTTGAAGGAGGGGATGAAGAATGAGAATGTGTAGGAGAGGGTTGAGCAGGTGGAGATAGAATATGAGAGGAAGGAGGAACTGAGGAAGGATCTTCTAGAAGGGTAGAGGGAGTGACTTGATCAGTCCTTGTGTCCTCAGAAGCTTTCCTTTTTCTTGATGCCTCAGCTCCTGTATTCTTCTTGGGAATTACTCTATCCCATTTAGCAAAGAGAGCTGAGGTCAACTTCTTGCTGGCATTTATTGTTACTTTTGGTGACACCAGAAGCTCTGGATGCCTTTCCTGCAGAAAAATCCCTAAGATTCTTCCAAAGCATACATTGTCTTTAGAGTTTTTCTTCTTAATCAATTCAAAAAGAATTGATCCCCAGTTGACTTTCTTCTTCTCCATTAGGGCCACCATTAACAGAAATTGGTGCCTACTGATATAGTCATGCCCAGAAGTCTTGCTCAGCAAGACTTTTCCAACAATATCTGCTAAGAACTTGTAGTCCTGAGACAGATTCTTTTTCAGAAGGTGGCTAGGGTTTCCAGTCTGATGCCCCATTTTGACTAAAGCTTCATCAAATTCATTTGAGCTTATGTCTAATTCATCTTCACCATTTTCAAAGCCAAAGATTTCAGAGAGGATGGTGGGAGAGAGAGGGACATGATGACCTGAGATTGTTCCCGACAAGCTTTCATCGACTGGTTTTGCGGTGTAGACCCATTCCTTTATCTCTGCAACAGCTATCTTCTGCCTGGTACTTAGAAGATTCCTTAGATGTTGTTCATCCAGCGTTTGAAGAATGTCCTTGAAGATTTGGTCTGACTGTGCAAACGAGTCCATGTCAATGTCAAAACTTGCATCAAACTTCATTTGGTGTAGAGAGGCCTGAGGAGTCGCCATTGTTCCTGCAAAGAAAGTTGAAGATCAAGTGCAGAGGGGAACTGGAGGGAAAGACGATTTCTGTAGGCGCAAAGCTTAGAATAAGTTAAAATAAAGCTTATATAGAAGGGTCGAAGAATGTGGGTGCATTCGTAAACCACTGTTCGACAAAACCTAATAAAATTAGAAGTCGAAAAGGCTTTATTTCTTTGTCAGAAAGCGTTCGACGAGAGCATCTTTTTCATCGACCGTCGTTCGACAAAAGATATTGCCTTAACTTACTCTGCCTTTAAGAGGTTTCAGAGGCCACCGTTCGACAAATGATTCAAATTTGTCGTTCTTCGTTCGACAAATAATAAAAAATAGAAATACTTAAATTTTTAGCAGATTGAATCTCCATCTATCATTCCTAGTTGATTTATGAAGAAGATGTGCTTCTTTTCATCCAAGGGCTTGGTGAAAATGTCAGCTCTTTGCAGATCAGTAGAAATGAACTGTAGGCAAATTTTGTTTTTATCCACATTGTCCCTGAGGAAGTGGTGCCTAATTTCTATGTGTTTAGTCCTACTATGGAGAACTGGATTTTGTGCTATAGATATTGCACTAGTGTTGTCACAAAATATAACTGAATTATTTAAGTTGACACCATTGTCTAGGAGCTGATTTTGTATCCACAAAATCTGTGAGCAGCAGCTGCCAGCAGCTAAGTATTCAGCTTCAGCTGTTGATGTAGACACAGATGTTTGTTTCTTACAAAACCAAGATACAAGTCTATCACCAAGAAACTGACAAGTTCCTGATGTGCTTTTCCTATCTACTCTGCATCCAGCATAATCTGAGTCTGAGAATCCAGTTAATTCAAATTCAGATGCTGTTGGATACCAAAGTCCCAGATTTGGGCAACCCTTTATATATCTTAAAATTCTTTTTACAAAAGTAAGATGAGATTCTTTAGGATCAACTTGAAACCTAGCACAAATGCATGTAGCAAACATTATGTCTGGCCTACTGGCTGTTAAATAGAGTAGAGAGCCAATAATTGCCCTGTACAGTTTCTGATCAACAGGTTTCCCTGATTCATCAGTATTAATAACAGCATTAGAGGCCATGGGTGTTTTCATAGTAGAGGAGTCAGACATCCCAAATCTTTTCACTAATTCCTTAGCATACTTAGATTGAGAGATGAAGATTCCAGATGGGGTTTGCTTCACTTGAAGACCAAGAAAGTAGGATAATTCACCCATACTACTCATTTCAAATCTTGATTGCATTAGATTGGAAAATCTTTTGCACAAATTTGAATCAGTAGATCCAAAGATAATGTTCTCTACATATATTTGAACTAGTAGAGTTTGATTTTTATGTACTTTATAAAATAATGTTTTGTCTACCATGCCTCTACATAAATTGTTTTCCAAGAGAAAGTTAGCTAAGGTCTCATACCATGCTCTGGGAGCTTGTTTGAGACCATAGAGAGCTTTATTAAGTTTGAATACATAGGAGGAATGAGTTGGAGAGATGAAACCTGGTGGTTGTTCCACATAGACTTCTTCTTTGATGTCTCCATTGAGAAAAGCACTTATCACATCCATTTGATATACCTTAAACTTCTTGAATGCAGCAAAGGCCAAGAAAATCCTTATAGCTTCAAGCCTTGCAACAGGGGCAAATGTCTGATCATAATCTATGCCTTCTTCCTGTGAATATCCTTGAGCTACCAATCTTGCTTTATTTCTCACAATATTTCCTTGTTCATCAAGCTTGTTCCTGAAGACCCACTTGGTGCCCATTACTGGATGGCCTCCAAATCCCAAACTTTGTTTCTTTCAAACTGGTTGATTTCCTCTTGCATTGCAAGAATACAATTTGGATCTTGTTCTGCGTCTTTTATGGTTTGAGGTTCAACTTGTGATAGAAAGCAAGTATGCATCTGATTTTGGTGTAGTTGATGCCTTGTTTGAACACCTGCTGTGATATCACCAATCACTTGTGAAATTGGATGATCTCTGACTGTGATGTGGTCAGCAGTTGGAGTTGGTTCAGCAGCAGTGTCTTCATTGGGAATATGTTCAGCTATTGCATCCTGTGGAGGATGTTCTGATGTTGCTTGATTCAGGTAATCAACAAGATCTGGATGATCTTCTTCTTCACTATCTTCAAGAGTTTGAGGTAATGGATGCAGTGAATCTCCTGTCTGTAAATATAGCCCTTTAAGCTCTTCACATAGAGCTGGTTCCTGCAAAGTGTTCTTGGTAGATGAGTTCTTCTCCTTGTAAAACATGTTAGTTTCATCAAAGGAAACATGCATAGACTCTTCTATTTTAAGATAGGATTTATTAAATACCATATATGCTTTACTAACTATTGAATATCCTAAGAAGATTCCTTCTTCAGATTTTGGTTCAAATTTCTTAAGATATTTCTTATCATTGTTATGAACAACACATCTACATCCAAAAGTTCTAAAATAATCAACTTTGGGTTTCTTCCCTTTAAGGAATTCATAGGGAGTTTTACCCTTAAGTTTGTGTATCAAACTTCTATTCAGAACATAATTTGCTGTGTTGACAGCCTCAGCCCAAAAGGATAGGGGCAAGTTAGCATCTGCAAGCAATGTTCTTGCTGATTCAATTAGAGTTCTATTCTTCCTTTCAACTACCCCATTTTGTTGAGGAGTTCTAGGAGCTGAGAAGCAATGCCTGATACCTTCCATCTCACATAATTCTTGCATGAGAAGAGACTCAAACTCAGTGCCATGATCACTTCTGATCAATACAACTACAGTAGAGTACTCAATCTGTGTGCTCTTAAGAAAGTCTGTAAGAACTGTAAAGTTATCTGACTTTTCTCTCAAAAAGAACACCCAAGTGAATCTAGAGAAGTCATCCACAATAACTAGAGTGTAAGACTTCCCCCCTAAGCTCTTTATTGCAATAGGTCCAAAAAGGTCCATATGTAGCAGGTATAAGATTCTAGGTGCATCACTTTTAGATAATGATTTAAAACTGTTTTGGTTTGCTTACCTAATTGACATGCCCTACACATACCTTCTTTCTTATATGATCCTAATGGTAAGCCTCTAACAAGATTATCTTTAGCTAGTTTAGCAATGGTCCTAAGGTTTACATGTCCTAATCTTTTATACCATAATTCACTAGATTTGCTTAACTCATTAAATAAACAGATTTCTGATTTAGATGAGTTGAAGTTTACTAAATATATATTTCCTTTTCTAATTCCTGATAGAACAGTAACATTATCAGATGATTTAATGATGCATTCTGATTTATTAAATGTTACCTGATAACCTTCATCACATAACTGACTTATGCTGATGAGGTTGTGTTTTATACCCTTGACATAGGTTACTTCCTTGAATGTCACTTTTCCAATTTTAATTTGACCATAACCTTTGGTTTGTCCACAATTGGAATCTCCAAAGATCACCTTGGGTCCAAGTTTTGCCTTGTAGTTGTTCAGGTTGGCCTTGTTCCCTGTCATATGCTTTGAGCATCCACTGTCCAAGTACCATTTTTGATTTAGTCTTGGATGGCTGTGTACCTGCAAAGACAAAACATAAACTAGTTGTTTTTGATCCAGACTACCTTGGGTCCTTTTATGTTACCACAAAATTCAGAAATAAATGTCATTTTAGGCTGATCCTTGTAGCCTTGTGGATGATATCTCCTTGGAGGTATAGTCCACTCAGTAAAAGGATTTTTGGTATATTTAGGATTAGAATTCTTAGAGTTTTCTGTATAGTGCTTGTTCGAAGAATTTGAATAAATTCGTCGATCATTATTCATTTTATAACTATACTGAAAGTCTGTTTTCAGTTTTCGTCGAGCCTCATTCGACAAATTTGAATCCTTTTGTCGAATGTCGTTCGACGAATTCTTCTGAATTCTTTTATCCTTAACAAACTTCTTTGAAATGTCTTTACTTCTTTCTGCAGCTTCTTTGCTTTTAGCAGAAATGAATTTTATGGGTGTGGAGAGGATGTTTTTCTTAATCAGAGATGGCTCTCTTGATGAGGCACCCAAGCCCAGTTTGCTATTATTAAATCTAACATTGACAGTGCTTGTGATGTCCATCATCCTGATACTTCTCCCATTGACGGATTCTTCAAGCTTTTTGGCTTCAGATAAATTACTCTCAAGAGTAGTAATGTGTTCTCTGGAGGCAGCCAAATCTTTCTTAAGATTTTCATTCTCTTCACTTATATTGTTCATTTCAACTAACTTAGTTCTGAGAGAGATTATTTCTTTCTGAGATTTTATCAAGTCTTTGCAAAGAGTTTTGAAATCATCTTTGAATTCAATAGAGGTAAAGTCAAAGTCAGATAATACCTGATCAATGTCATCTTCTGCTTCTGATTCTGATTTCTCTTCATCAGAATTGTTAGTTGAGGCATTGATTGCTATCACGCAAAAACTTTTTTCTTCTTCATCATCACTGGAGCTGGATGATGATGCTGATTGTGACTCATTGTCTGAGTCATAAATAGCCATTAAGCATTGGCAATCTTCTTTTGTTTCTTCTTCATCAGAGGAGGAAGATGAAGAATCTGATTCAGATTCTGTTTCACTCCAGGATGTTGCTACAAATCCTCTTCCCTTCTTCTTGTGAGAGTGGGAGGAAGATTTGCTGGAGCCATTCTTTTCTTCCTTTTCTTTCCTTCTTTCCTTCTTGTCCTTTTTGTGTTGAATCTCTGGACATTCAGGAGCAATGTGTCCTGGTTTCCTGCAGCCAAAGCATATGATTTCATTAGAATGTTTTTTGTCATACCTTGGCTTGTCATGACTTCTGGATAGTTGTTTTCTGAAGTCCTTGGCCATCTTATAGAATCTTTTGGTAATCAGACTCATAAACTCCTCTTTGTCAGGAGCTTTTCCTTTATCTTCTGCAGCCTTGAAGGCTAAGCTTCTTTCCTTCTTGGGTGCTGGGGATGAAGTGGATTCTTCAGTTTCCCTGGTTTTGATGAGCTGCTCATAATATTTGAGCTTGCCCAACAGGGCTTCAGTGGTGATCTCATTTAGACTTCTGGCTTCTTTGATTGGCCAGATTCTGGAGTCCCATGTGCTGGGAAAGCACATAAAGATTTTGTCATTGATCTCTGTGAGTGAGATCACTTTGTCCAGAGACTTCAGCTCATTTATTATGAGGCTGAGCCTGTTGTACATGTCAGCTACATTTTTTGATTCTCCCTTCTTGAAATTCTCATATTGAGAGATCAGGTGAGATCTTCTATCTTTTCTTTCATCTGTTGAGCCTGCTACCATGTTGTTGAGAGATTCCCAGATTTCTTTTGCTGAGGTGCACTCAACTACTTTCTGGAATATGTCATCAGACATAGTTAGGGCCAGAATGTTCATGGCCTTTGCATCTGCATTTCTCTGCTTCTTCTGAGCCTCAGTCCACTCAGGAGGTGGAACAGCAGTGTTGTCTATTGTTGCAGCAGTACTAACTGATGCTGTAGGTGCTGGAGGTCCTGTAAGGATGACATTAAAAATCTCCTCATCAATGGAGTTCATATAAAGCCTAATCCTTGCTTTCCATAGTGCAAACTTATTGAGATTGCACATAGGAGGTCTTGTGCTGGAATACTCCTTGTTTTGTGCCATGAGTTTTAAATAAGATAAGATTTTAGAGAAGGAAACTCTTAGAAAAATTAAGATCTGGTTGATCTTTGTGATTCAGGTGTTAGCCTGTAAAGAATCAACACCCCTCTGATACCAATTGAAAGTGGAGGTCAGATCTTAAATTACTCTAGAGGGGGGGGGGGGGGGGTGAATAGAGTATTAAATTTTTTAATACATTTTATAGCGGAAATTAAACTACTGTTTAGGTATATGTGTATTTAGTGTGAGTTATAGAGAGCTACAGAATTAATAAAAAGGACACACAGCACAAGCACAAGCACACAGAAATAATCAAGCACAGAAGACACAAGGATCTATAGTAGTTCCCCAATAAATCTGGGTACGTATACTCTTCTACCACCTTTGGTAGGAATCAACTAGGAGGGTTGATAAGGTGCCCAGGCACCAAGGGATTTTTGATAAGGTGTCCACACACCAATAAGCTTTTGATAAGGTGCTTAAAAACCACACTAGGATTTTTTTGATAAGGTGTCTTGCCACCACTGGGTAAACTTTTGAAGGGAGTATTAACCCTGTACAGAATGAGATAAAAGGTATAAAGTGTTCTTCTCTGTCAATGATCTGAGAGAAGGCAAAAGATGTTGAAGCAGAAAGTTCCCCCTGTCTGATGAGAGTTAATGACAGATTTTTTTGGACAGAGCTCTCTCAAATAGAAGTCTTTGTAGTAGATGATCTTGATGAAGAAGAAAGCTGAGAAAGAATAGTGTATTTGCTTCTTCTTCTTCTGAAAGACTTCTTCTATCCTCCTTGCTATATGATCAGAGATTGAAGAAAGTGATAGTCAAGTTTTTCCTTATGTTTTTCACGGAAGACGACTATCTCAGTTCTTTGTGCTGTTCTCTCTGTTTCTTTTTCTTCTAATAACTGTATTTATATATATCTTTTCAAATTCAAATCTTTTTGTATCTGTAAGGAATGTCTTTTTCTGACTTAAATTCTTCTTGGAACCAGACAGCCACCCAAAACAATTTTGGCAGGTCCTTTTAATTCCTTTTGTCGAGAAAGATGCCTTTGGCATTAAATGTCAACGACTATACTTCTTCTTGGAATAGAAGGAATATAAGGATATAATAAATGAGAAAGATATCCTTACTTGGCTATTTGAATACGTCCAAAGAGAAATAAATATATCCGTTATGCTGCTGATTTGAGTTCAGAGAACTGACATCCACTTAGAATATAAATTTGAATGACAGAAGGCAATTTGTCGAGCGCTGGCTAGAATTCGTCTACCACTGCTAGTCATTTGTCGAGCGCTGGCACAAAATTTGTCGACCACTGCTAGTCATTTGTTGAGCGCTGGCAAAGAATTCGTCGACCACTGGAATTGTGAATTTCTTCAGTCTGCTGGAAGCAATTTGTCGAACGAATCTGGTCATTTGTCGAACACAACTTGCCATGTGTTGAACTTGAATTTTTCAAGTTCTGCCAATCTAATCAGCCTAAAACTGGACCCTAAGACTATACATTGGGGTCAAAACAAATCCTGATCAACTTATAGTGATCCTAGCCCAAATCAGTAATAGGGTTATTCCAACAGAATTAAAGCATTATTGCTGAATCAGATTGCAGTTCCAAGTAAGATTTAATTCAGAATATTTTATTCATTAACCAGAGGATTTGATTTTCAAATCAGTGATATATTGTCTAAGGGAAAGAAAGAGACCAGTAGTGTAGTACCAGAAAAATAATCAGTCGAGAGAGAAATACAAAAAGTCAAAAGAGAAATAGATCTTCAACTTCTACAATAGTAATTTTCATTCCCTGAGAACATCAACATTCTTCTCTCAGTTTTGTGCTGTTAATTCTTAATCTTCAGAGAGCAACAATAATCTGAGAAACTTTGTCTCTCAGATTCATCTGCTATCAAGGAAGATTTTCTACATTCAAGAGAAAGCTCCATCCTTCAACTGTCAAGAATTTCTATCAGACGGGGGGAGCTTTACATCAACAATCCACTAGTCTTCTCTCAGTTTGTTGACAAAGAAGAATCTCATAAACACTTTTTGTTTACCCTTTTTATCCCATCTTGTACAGGGTTCTAACTCCCTTCAAAAGTTAAGCATTTGGTGGCAGGGCACCTAATAAAAAACCTGTGATTTGGTTTGAGGACCTGATCAAAAGCTCAGTGGTGTTTGGGCACCTGATCAAAAATCCCATTGGTGATATGGCACCTGATCAAAAACCTAGTGGATTCCTACCAAGGGTGGTAGAAGAGTAGATGTACCCAATTTGATTGGGGAACTACTATAGATTCTTGTGTCTTCTGTGTTTGTGTGATTTCCTGTACTGTGTTGTGCTGTGTTGTTTATTTATTTATATTGTTTTATACTCACTCTCTACACATATATATATATATATCAGTATTTTAATTCCGCTATAAAATAAGTTAAAAACTTTTAATACTCTATTCACCCCCCATCTAGTGTAAATCTAAGATCTAAACGTCACTTTCACATAACTAACATCGAGTCTAGGAACGAAGAAGAAGAAGGGATCAAGAGAAGAGCAAAGGTTTCACGGGGTATATTTTTAATCGAAGTCAAAAATGATATATTTTTGCTGAGATGAAAGGTTGGGTTGTATTTGGTGTCTTATTAAGTTATTACCTAGCCATGATGCTTCTTTTTAAGTAGTAATATATATAAATAAATAAATATATACATATATCTTTATTATATAAGTGAATACAACATTCTCCATGCTCTTACCGTGCTTTTATTTTCCACCGTTGGATCTTTCACAAGTTTTATCTGAAACATATTTAATATAAAAAAAATTAAAAACAAACTTCCTCTAGACAGAGAGTGGGAGAGAGAGAAAGAGAGGAGAGAGAAAAAAATAATCTTTTTAAGTATATACATATTTTTTATACAAAATAAATATTGTAATATTGATGTATATTTTTTTACGATTATTTCGAGTACTCATATGTATATGTTGTGGGCGCAGCCCGCAGACGCATCGAGCACGGGCGAAGCCCGTGCTGAGGCGGGTGAAGCCCGCATGGATGCGACCGAATGCTGCCCGACAACATCACGCCGGGGGTGGGTGAAACCCATCGTTGCCGGCCGGGTACTATCGCACTTGGTCGTAGGTGCGGAGCCCCGTGTATATATATGTTACGGAGCACTCATATATTTATATATATATATTTATATGTTACGGGATGCTCGACGCTCTTATTGTCTAGTCGAATTGAACCGTCTCAGCTCTAGAATGAGCTGAGTGTGCAAACTGTCAAACTTGAGACCAATAGCAGGCAAGACAACTTTTAACATGGGAATCCCGAAAAGGGTGAAAAACTACGGGATCGGATCGGTGCCAACCAAATTACACTATATCTTTGAGTGTTATAAATAGTAGAATGCGTGAGAGTGACTCTTCATCGCTCGCTGCAGGGGGTGCAGAGAAGAATGAGAACGAGAAAAATCTCTAAGGAGGAAGAGATCTTCAAGAGCCAAAGAGAGATCTTCAAGTCACCTTCGAAGGAGATCTTCAAAGAGGAAGAAGATCTTCAAAGGCCGAAGAGGATCTTTGAAGGAATCTTCAAACGCCGAAGGGGAACTCAGATAGATCCTAATGAGCTCTCTTGGGGGATGAAGACAAGGTCACCTCAAATGAGAGATCTGAGCTCCTTTTATAGCTTTTCACAAGGGCAGTCTGGTAATTTTGTCATTGTAACAATCATAACCACTGACGGGCGAATCATATTCATCGATCTGAAACACACAGATCGACATTTTTTGGAAATGCATTTTTTCCCCAAAGGTAGTTTATGCAGTTTCGTCGGTTGAGACGACAACGAAGTACAAAACTTGCAATCTGTAAAGAAAAGAAGGTTAACTGTCGCGCGCTCCGCGAACACGGTGGTGTTCAGCATGCATCGTGAAAGCAGAGGCGTTCTGAGCATGCCACGAATGCAGAGATGTTCGGCGCATGCCGCAAACATGGAGGCGTTCAGCGCGCAACGTAAACACAGAGGCATTCTGAGCGAACAAGAAGGCGTTCGGCGTACCCCGAGAATTTGGTGGCATTCTATGCGCTTTGTGAACACGAAGTCATTCTACGCATGTAGTGAACATGGAGGCGCTGCGAGAAAGACTTGTATTTGGATGTTTGGAGGTGGACACGCCTGCCGAGATAGCGCAATATAAGGTGCGCGCGAGGTGGTGCGGTAGGAGCCAAATGGTCAAGGCAAGTCGGTGGCTGCGCATCAGGCATCATGCGACCAGGGAGGCACGGATAGTACTGCGTGGCGGGTATCAGACGATGATTGCCTCAACGCACCAAGGTGGTGAGGCGTTGGCCGCACCTAGGAGATGCCGCCTTTCCGCACGTGGCCATGGCAGCACCTTGGAGGTGCCGCCTTTCCGCACCTGGCCTTGGACGCACTTGGGAGGTGTGTCCATGTTCGCACCTGGCCTTGGATGCACCTAGGAGCTGGTGCGACATCGGCCGTACGGGGCCATGACCACACCTGGCCATGGCCGCACCTGGCCAAGGCCGCACCTGGCCAAGGCCGCACTTGGTAGGTGCGACCTTGGCCGCACCCGGGAGGTGCGAGCATGGACGCGCCTGGCCTTGGCCGCACTTAGGAGGTGCGCCCATGACTGCACCTGGGAGGTAGACCATGGCCGCGCCGTACCCGGTCATGGTCGCATCATGCCATGGCCACACCCGGCCGTGGCCGCATGGAGCCGGGGCCACACCCTGCCGGGGGCGCACCTGGCCGGGGCCTCACATAAATGGGGACACACCTGGCTGGGGCCGCACCTGGCCGTGTCCGCACTGTGTGGCAGGTGTGGCTGGCGCCGCGATGGGTAGGTGTGACAAGCGGTGGGAGGGGCAATGTGGCGAGGTTGGCAATGATTGTATGCATGGAGGAGAGAGAAAGGGGATTGCATTCATGAAGGAGAGAGAGAGAGGGGGTTGCATGCATGGAGGAGATAGAGAGGAGGTTGTGCGTATGAATGAGATAGAGGGGGGGGGGGGGGTTGCACAGACCTATGATAGGGGTGCGATTACCCCCATGATGGGGTGCATTTACCCCATAATGGGGGAGGGTGTGGTTTACGCGTCTGTTTGGAAGTCTGAACGGACTTTGAATGGGAAACCCCATCAACATATAATGGTGGAGTACACAATTATTCGAAAATAAATAAATTAATAAATTTAGGTGTAAATTATTGATAAACTTCCTTGTCTTTCACATCATATTCAATAACCATCTTATCATTAATAATAGGTGTATAACCGCCCTTATCTTAATTACCATAGTCAATAACCTCCTAAATATTTAGAAATTAGTGCATAACCTCTTTTATCTTTTTTATAATAGTCAATAACCCTCTAATCTTTCCAAACAATTATTTTAAACCAAAATTACAATTTTACCTTTTACTAAAGTTTATTTATTAATTTGAAAAAAATAATATTTAAATTGTTTTCACTTTATGATTTTGTTAGATTATTACAATAAAATTAATTGAACTTATAAAATAAAATTTAATTAGGAGAATAAGTAATGAGAACAAGTACTGATGTGCGTGAGTATGAGGGGGCATGAGAACAAGTCTGGTTGGAACGAGCTTAAAGAAGAGTTGCATTTAGAAAGATTAGATTTTTGGTGTTTTTTTATTGGTGTGTTAATAACAAATAATGGTGTATGAGTAACGAATAATGATGTGCTTTTAATTCCACTTATTTTGGAGAATAATTTGATGTTTATTGGTGTGCGAATAAAGAATATTGATGTTAATTGAAAACTTCAATTCATTGTTATTTAGGAATTATTTGAATATCACTCTCACATAATATTTAAAATAATTTATACAACAATATTGCAAAAAATAATTATATTCATAAAATAAAATTCTAAATGCCTTGGTGGGAATTGAACCCATGACCAAGAGGCCAAATTATATGCACTCAAAAAAAAACTAAGATAACAATAATATATTTGTAATTTTATTTCGGATGTAATATATTCGATATATAACAAATTCACCATAACATAGAACACATTTTTACTTATCGAAATATACAATTTACATTACTCATTATGGGTGGCCGCCCACGCTCGCATATGTGGATCCGCCCCTATATATGTATGTATATATATATGTAAGTATATATATATATATATATATATGTGTTTAGGGTTTTAGGGTTTAGGTGCACGAGGGGCCCCCCGTGCCCCGCGCGACAGTACCTTGCCGCCCCCAGCATGCACCCACTTATAAAATTTTAAAATATTTAAAATGTCCGTATTTTATAAAATATTGTGTATTTTTTCATTTCTCTCTCTCTCTCTCTCTCTCTCTTAATTTTGGACTCCACTCCCTCTCTCCCTCTCTCCTTATCTATTTCTCTCTCTTTCTCTCTCCAATTCCATGATGCCGCCCACTCTCCTCCCTCTCTCTCTCTCTTAATTGCGGGCCCCACTCCCTCTCTCTTTCTCTCTCCTTATCGAACGATGGATATTAGTTGGCTGGGCATTACACCGATAAGGGGATTTCTTTATATATAATATATATATACTCAATAGAAGATCCGATAATTTGGCCTTACGAACAAAATACTTGAGAATCCTGTATAAATAGAATCTGTAAATGCCAGCTTGTTTAGAAATTCTTATTTGATTTTAAGAATTGATTTTAACTCTAATTCCATTGAATTTGGTTTGAATTACAACAACTTATTAATTGAATTTAGATTAATTTTAGTTTTGTTGTTTCATCAATAACATTGAGCAAGTAGAAATCAAATTGATTAAGGATCTGTTTGGCATGGAGTTTTTGCTCTGATAAGTTTGGTTAAAAATGCAGTCATAAAATATATATTTGGCTTGACAATGGTTATGACCGTCACCAAGAAAAGACAATTAGTTTTGAATAGGGAAGTAGATGGAGTTTCTTCTATGAGGTCGGACGGTGACGAAGGACGGTTCATAACCACGATGTTTACGATCACCACCACGTGCCAAACCGACCTTAACTCTACAACTTGCGGTGGATGTAAAGGAGATCTGGTGATTGGATAGACGAACTGGCACCATGATTAGCCGGGATGATGAGATAAGCTCTCCAAAAATTTGAGGAAAATTCGATAAATTTAATTATTTATCGACTGCAGTAAAATGATGATTACCGGAGACAATTGGATTGTTGAGTCTTCATAGAAATGGTCCCGAAATGTTGAGAAAAATCTTCCCCAAAAATTTGGTGACGATCCAACGACTTTAATTATTTGGCAATAACGATTTGACGGAGATTGTTGGAGATCTCATCATCTACTCATCGAACCATCATCTCCAATGGTCATGGAATGACTATAGCTTCCCTGAAATTTGTTAGATGATCTAACAACCTTCATGTTTTCTTACAACAACAGTACAATAGTAATTTCTTGAGATCTAGAGATCATATCAATGAACTATCACTAACAACAATGTTTGGATGATAAGAAGACATTTCCTACAATCTTAAATACAATCTGTTGACTTCCATTTTTTGGGTGTAGCGACAGCCAACATCAATTGTCTAGTCAATATTTTTGACAAACATAATCAAACTAAGTAAATTTTAGGAATATTAACCAAGCCAGAAGAAACATATATAAGGTTTGAAGTTAGAAGATATTACATTTATTAAATGAGGAGAAGCACTTACATATTTTCGCTTATGTGAATCTGGATAAATTCATCGATATCTTATATAGAATAGAAATAAGTTTTTTTTAGTTCAAAATAAATTTCGTAGAATTCATTTAGAAATTTCAATTCCGACATTCAGAAGCTCAAAGGAACAACTAAATTATAGTTGGACCTTCAATTTTAATTACAAGGTCCCAATCAATCTAAACAAATGGACCTATGAAAAAGACTTTTGAAGTGGAGAATCTAAATGAGATTTCAACTTATAGTGGGAAGTCATAACGTTAATATTGTAGATACCTGCTTGTTTTCTCAGTTTAGCCCTAATAGTGGTCCATTAATAATTGTTGATGGTCGTATCTTCAATTAATACTTGGGCGTCCTCTGGTGTCTTCTTATTCAAACGTCCTCCTGCAACGACATAAATCAATTATTTGGACACAAGGTTGAGACCGTTATAGAAAGTTTGTATCCGAAGCCAAGGAGGTAGAGCATAATGGGGACGATGTATTAATAAATCATTATACCTCTCCCAAGAATCATTTAACGATTCATATTCTAATTGACCATATGAAGATATATTATTTCTTAATTTTGTAGTCTTGGTAGGTAGAAAATATTTTGATAAAAAATTTTCCATCATTTGTTCACATGTTGTGATTGATCCCCTCAGAAGAGAGTTCAACCATTGCTTGACCTTATTTCTTAAAGAGAAAAAGAATAAATGAATTTATATGGAATCTTTTGTGTCATCATTTATCTGCAGTGCAAATTTCAAGAAAATTTGCAATGTGAACAGTAGGATCTTCATCTTGCAGCCCATAAAATTGTACAAACTATTGTACCATATGAATGATACTTAATTTAAGTTCAAAATAATTAGCGGCTACCGTGGACGTATAATACTAGATCTAGTGCCTTCAAGATTTGGTCCAGCATAGTCGGGCATAGTCCGCATATGTTCCTCATTTTCTTCCACCATATTATCAGCCATAGCGTTGGGATGTGAAGTGTCATTAATTTCTAAGTGGTTGGATATCACTTCCCTTTACTTAAATATGTGTAACCTTTTCCTCTGCGAATGCTCCGTCTCTGGATCTATTTGTCCAAAATTTGTGGTAGATTCCCTGATAGATTAAAGATAACACTTACTAAAAAACAGAAATGTCAAGACTTGCAGGTTGTAAAAGAGAACTTGAAAATTAATTTCATAAAACTAATTAAACGGAAAGCAACTTTTTTTGTATTTTTGGGTGTAAAGAAAATATGCAAAGAAATGTGCTAATATATAAGATTATCAAAATGAAATAGATTTTCAATTAGCAAAGAGAAATTCCAGTTAAAAATAAAGACAGTCGTTGATTGCCCGACGACGATGCCATAAACTTGATACACTCATTTTGCATACAAATTAGCGATAGATTTTGCATGCTTTTTAGGCAAGCGCACACATCGTTGTCATATATGACTTCTTATAAATATCGAGATTCACATTTGTAATTCTCCAGGTGTCGCTCCTTATGTAACCTACTTTTACCCTCCATTATTATCTTAATGATTCTATATTTGGAAAATAATATATCAAAATACTTTTATTTGAAATAAAATACTAAATAATATAGGAAAACCAGTATTCTTGATATTTGGAGTTAAGAAGCTATGTTTAATCATTATAAATAAAGATCCTTTTTAAGAAAGGGAAGTAATGTTTGATTTAGGCTCTATTTTGCAGGATTCCATGATCACCCTAGTTTCCTTGGGTGGGACAATCAGAGCTCTAATTTTAGAAAGGCCTACCTGAGATTTGAACTATGGGTACGGGTCCATAATGATCACCTTATCATTATTTGAATCCCAACACAAGGATTTGCATGCAACAAGGTGGAAGAATCATGGTTCCTTATTCTTTTAGGGAGCAATCAACTCTCTTTATACAATACTTGATTTTAATCATGTTACTAACCAAAATCATATGGAGAGACAAATATCATAAATCACGATGAAAATATGCTAACAATAAATCATCGAGCATTAAAGGACATAGTATAAAATAAGACTAATCATAACATTAATGATAGTGTTGAAATACTTCTCAAATGCATAAAAATAAATCACAAAGATCGTAGCAATTACATGATAAATTACTGATTCGAGGGGATAGGAGAGGAGAGTCCTTAGATTAGGGAGATCTAAAAGGATAAAGAATACACATGAATACTTGCCTCTTAAAAGTTCTTCATCCTCTGTCTTCCTTCCTTGCCTGAGGAGTTTGGTCAGAAAACCTCTCAAATACAAGAGTACTGTAATACCCTGATTATAATAAATAATATAACAGTAGGTCCGGCCGGGACCCCATGCCATATCGAGCACACAAACAAAGAGTTACGCAATGAAAATCAGCAATTATATAACTACTCACAACAGAGTACAAAACTAACATAAGCATTTAATTTAATTGACAAGAATGTCCACAATATCACTTGGAATGTATACACAACCAATGTTTTGGCCTTAAGAGCATACATGTTTTTCAATAAAATTGTATATACTCTATTTGGTTTATATACTTCGGCACGCAGACCGGCAATACATGAAAGTTATAAAACACTTTGGCCTTCGAGAGCTAGCTCAGCTTTGGGCTCCTTGCCCGCTATTTCCTGCTTAGCTCACTGGTACATGAACCATCCACAAAAAGCAAAAAATGAGGGTCAGCTATGAGCTGATCACAAACAGTGTAACGATCCCACCCCTTGGCCATTCTAGCCAACTCCAGGGTGGTCGTATTGCGCTCCTGCAAGCAAGCTTTACAAATAGCATATATATAGGTTCATATCTAGGTTCAACTGATAGTGCAACAACTCTAAACAGATTGAAGTTTCAAGCACATTCAATTTGTCTAGGTTGAGCTTCAAAATAAGTGAACCTAGATATGAACATGATGTTGGTTGGTCTACCCGAAGGTTGCTATAAAATCCTAAGCATGAGGCTACCAAACATCAATCACAAACATTGGTATGAATGACCACACATCTTCATGCTCTCAAGGCATGTTTAGGTGAACTCTCGCACGAGCAGTTCCACCAATCCAAGCATTGCCAACTTAGATTCTGTTTAAACATTAATAGTCAAGTGCGTGAGATCTAACTCAGTCTCTCCCATGTGAACAACTGTTATAAGGCATCCCTCAAGTTGAACAACATGGTGCGGGTTCAGATCAATAACTACCCATTGTTTAAATCACCTTGTTTAGTCAAACGCAGTGCGAGTATTGTTTTACCTCGGCCAGTTCATCAACAACACACTACACACCTAATCCACTTGAGAGTAGATAGGCTTCACGATTGCAGCCATTATATGAGGTCTAGGTACACTCCACTATAGATAAGTGGAGATGGTTTGCATTCTACCACCACAACAACGAGGTTTCTACTAAGTACTTCAAGAGCTACCTTAGTCCAACCTCTAACAATGTGATAACACATTTCTCGGAGTCTTCTCTGACACACAAATCAAGCATCACCAATCTAGATCAACAGTCGCTTATGGGCTTCACACAACATGCTTAAATCCCCAAACCCATCAGATTACTATATGCAATAAATGCCGAGGATGGATAAAATTGTCCTGGTGGAGGTCAAGCCTTCCGCTAATCAGCAGAGGAGACACTTCCATATGCAAAAATAGGATCATAAAATAGGATAGACATGTCCTAAGACTAGAGAGAAGGATCATTACCTTGACGATCATTTCAGCGCCATGAAGAAGAAATCTAGCAGGATGGAAATGAATGCAACAGACTGACCTCAATGGATCAAAAATTGGCTTTCGGTTTCGAGATTCAGAGCTCAAACAATGGCGGAAAACCTTCTTCTTCTTCTTCTTCTTCTTCTTCTTTTCTCAAAGAAATTCTCCAACTTATCTTCAAAAGACAAAGCATGGAGGATAAAATGCCGGCAATACCTTTAGTATTACGAAGCGGACTTATCTAGAATGTTTGATCACTTTTCATAAAGGATTGAACGACCACGATGCAAAATTTGCGAATCTATTTCTATTACCTACCACACAATGGTAATATTACCGCGCCGCGGTTACCCTGCAGGTGGAGGCGATGATCTTATGCAACACCGCTTAACAAATCATTTAGATGACCTACCGCCGGCTGTAGCACTACCGCGCGACACTAGCCATCTAGGCGACTGCGTATCGTATTGACGTCTCATCGATCTCCTTGACCTCTATCCGATGACCTTGACTATTTATCCATCTAGCTGATCATCTTGAAGGTCTACTACTGCTAGCGGTAGCATCTTACCGCCCAACATTAGCATTCGACTTGACGTTTCTGCATGATTTGAACTCTTCCCATTCAGCTAGACCTCCCTAGTCGACTGCTACCTCCAGCAATAGAACCTGCCACCAGGTGTTAGCATTCAGCTATAACACTCTTTTGAGTTCTTACTATAAGGAAAACTGGGGTATTATGACTCTCCTACCCTTAACGAATATTCGTCCCGAAATTCTAGAACTACAAAAGCATTCACAAAGTTAGAAAACTTTAAATTGCACCTCAATAGAACAACTCGGGGAACTCCTAAAACATGGTTTGCCATTAATCCCATGAAAGCTACTCAGGATCGCAATTGTCCCAACGGACTTTGACCATTCTGATCGCTTTGTTCCGCAACCACTTGACTTCAGATTCTTCGATGCAAATGGGTTTGACTTTCGTCGTAAGCCAACCATCAACGGGCACTTTAGCATCAGCAACAACATGAGTAGGCTCTTGCAATGCCTTCCTCAACACCGATATGTGAAACACATCATGTAAACCGCTTAACTCTGTCAAAAGAGCAAGCCGGTAGGCATCTTCACCAACACGCTCCAAGATCTTAAACAACCCAAGGTATCTCGAACTTAGCTTTTTCAATTGTCGAATCCTTGATACACCCTTGAATGGTTTGATCTTCAAGTATACCCAGTCTCCAATAGCGAACTTTATATTCCGGTGCTTGGTGCTGTAGTATTTTTCCTGCCTATCTTGAGCAATCAACAATCACTCCTGGATTGTTCGAATCATCAAATTTGCATCATCGACGTCTTTTAACTTAAACAACTTCGTGTACCCATTTCCGTCCAAGCCAAAGGAGTACGACACTTTATACCATATAAGGCCTCGAGGGGAACCATTTGTACGTGTACTTTCTTGGTAGCTATTATTGTAGGCAAATTCGATCATATGGAGATGGTCTTCCCACTTCTTTCTAAAATCCAAGGCGCACATTCAGAGCATAACCTCCATGGTTCTATTGGTCCTTTAGGTATGCACATCCGTTTGGGGATGGAAGGCCGCACTAAAATTTAGCTTGGTACCCAATAGTTGGTGAATTAGCCTCCAATCATTCGATGTAAAATGCACATCTCGGTCGCTTACTATACTACGCAGAATGCCGTGCAATTGTACAATGTTGTTGACATATTGTTTTGCTAACTTTTCCACAAAATTGTCCTTCCGGTTCAGAATAAAGTGAGATACTTTAGTCAAATGGTCTACGATCACCCAGATGGCATCGTTCCCATGCCGCGATTTCGACAATATATGCACAAAATCCATCGATATATCATCAAACTTCCATTTCGAAATTGACCAAGCCTTCAGATATCCACCTGGATTTTGACATTCGTCCTTCACATGTGCGCAAGTATGACACTTCGCTACACAGAGGGTTGTCTTTCTTCAAACCTGGCCACCAGAAAAGCTTCTTCATGTCCATATACATTTTTGTGCTCCCCAAGTGGATTGGGTACTTGGTAAAGTGAGCCTCGTACATCAACTCTTCCCGTCATTTCCCAAAATTTTTGATGCACAACTGGCTGTCTTTCAACAAAAGACCATCGTCAAAGGAGAAATCACATTTGAGCCATCCATGGTCTCTGCACATAATGCTTCATGCTTTAATCTGCATAAAGGTCCGACAGATCTGATCCGCAAGGTTGTAGTGCACCTCGGTCCAGCTCAAGCATGCACTAATAGTTTTCCTCCTATCAACAAATGTAATAGAAACGGACTCCAAGTCACTGATTAGATGCTCATCATGCATCTAAATCCAGTTTGCTTGTGAAGAAGCGCTCCAACTTAACGCATACGCGACAACATTTCCTTTCCTTGGAGTGTAATGAATATCAAAGGTGTAGTCCCCAAGGAACTCCATCCACCTCCTTGATGTAGGCCGATGTGTTTGTACAATCTAATTCCACGAAAATCAATCTTGTCTCTCGCCTTGCCTTGCCTTGCACCTTGGTTGAAACCTTGTATGAAAGAGAGAAGAAAGGTGTTGGATGAATAATAGAAATTATTAGGAGAAAGAGAGGAGAAGGGGGCCGAAACCCTAAGAGGTTGAAGGAGAGAAATTGGCCAAAGCCAAGAGAGGAAGAAAGAGGTTGGTCCTTTGGGAAAGAGGAGAAGAAGGGGTAAGGGGAAGAGAGATTTCGGCCAAAGCCCTAGAAGGAGGTGATGAGGGGAAATTCGGCCAAAGCCCAGAAGAGGAAGAAGAGAGCACTTTAGGCAAGAGAGGAAGAGGGAGAATTACGAAAATCCAAAGGGAGGGAGAGAGGAGAAAATTAGGCAAGAAGGAGATTTCTCAATTAAGAGGAATTCAAATTTTCATTCATTCATATCATAATCAAAATGACAATACATGGCCTATATATAGGCTACACCACTCAATCTCCATCATTATCTTATACTAAAATTACACCACTCAATCTCCATTATCTTATACTAAAATTAGATGACACAAAATACTCCATCATAAATAATAATAAAACATACCATAATATGTGCTAAATGCACACACACATACCAAAATTAAATAACATGAAAATAGAAACTAAAATAAATATGGTGATAACTAATTAATAATTATAATATTAGGATTATAATTATTAATTAAATATGGAGATAACTAATTAATAATTATAATGAAAGGATTATAATTATTAATTAAATATAGAGATAACTAAATAATAATTATAATAAAAGGATTATAATTATTAATTAATTATGCTTGCGCCGCGGGCGGAGGCCGTCATTGAGGCGACGGCGTTCTTCAAACTTGTCGCGACAACGCACGTCTTTGACATGGAAAAGGCACCATCATCCGTAAGCATGCCGGTGCCGTCATCTTCAAGTTGAGGACCGTCGTCTCCATCAATCCTCCCCCTCTCAAAATCACTCATCACTGATGAGTGGCACAAGTGAGGAAAACAGATGAAGGCCGTCATCATCTTCATGTTGAGGGTCGTTGAACATCCAATGGATCGTGTGTTAATTAAGAAATTAGCACAACCTCCCTCTGATACCAAATTTGATGTAGGCCGATGTGTTTGTACAATCTAATTCCACGAAAATCAATCTTGTCTCTCGCCTTGCCTTGCCTTGCACCTTGGTTGAAACCTTGTATGAAAGAGAGAAGAAAGGTGTTGGATGAATAATAGAAATTATTAGGAGAAAGAGAGGAGAAGGGGGCCGAAACCCTAAGAGGTTGAAGGAGAGAAATTGGCCAAAGCCAAGAGAGGAAGAAAGAGGTTGGTCCTTTGGGAAAGAGGAGAAGAAGGGGTAAGGGGAAGAGAGATTTCGGCCAAAGCCCTAGAAGGAGGTGATGAGGGGAAATTCGGCCAAAGCCCAAAGGAGGAAGAAGAGAGCACTTTAGGCAAGAGAGGAAGAGGGAGAATTACGAAAATCCAAAGGGAGGGAGAGAGGAGAAAATTAGGCAAGAAGGAGATTTCTCAATTAAGAGGAATTCAAATTTTCATTCATTCATATCATAATCAAAATGACAATACATGGCCTATATATAGGCTACACCACTCAATCTCCATCATTATCTTATACTAAAATTACACCACTCAATCTCCATTATCTTATACTAAAATTAGATGACACAAAATACTCCATCATAAATAATAATAAAACATACCATAATATGTGCTAAATGCACACACACATACCAAAATTAAATAACATGAAAATAGAAACTAAAATAAATATGGTGATAACTAATTAATAATTATAATATTAGGATTATAATTATTAATTAAATATGGAGATAACTAATTAATAATTATAATGAAAGGATTATAATTATTAATTAAATATAGAGATAACTAAATAATAATTATAATAAAAGGATTATAATTATTAATTAATTATGCTTGCGCCGCGGGCGGAGGCCGTCGTTGAGGCGACGACGTTCTTCAAACTTGTCGCGACAACGCACGTCTTTGACATGGAAAAGGCACCATCATCCGTAAGCATGCCGGTGCCGTCATCTTCAAGTTGAGGACCGTCGTCTCCATCAATCCTCTGTCGCATATTCAGCTCCTTCTGATTTAACATATACTTTAGGCTCTTATAGTCCATAAAGATGTCAATCTTCACACCATATAAGTAATGTCACCTTAGATTACGAGCAAATATCATGGACGCCAACTCCATGTCATGTACCAGATAATTTATCTCATGCACTTTCAATTGGTGAGAGCTATAAGCAATTACCTTTCCAAAATAAAGAAGAACACAACCTAAGCCACTCCCTGAGGCATCACTATAAACTTAATAGCCTTCCGTACCACATGGTGAAAACAAAATCGGCACCGTGGTCAAACGAACCTTTAGTTCCTCAAAAGCCCGTGCGCACGGTGATGACCAAATGGACTTCTGCTCCTTCCTAGTTAAAGTAGTGAGAGGTAGTTTTATCCTCAAAAAGTTCTCTACGAAGTGCCTATAGTTTTCGATAAGTCCTAAGAAACTATGGACTTCTTCCACATTAGTAAACACAGGACACTCTCGTATAACAACTATCTTCAGTGCATCCACTGCAATACCCTCTCCACTTACCACATGACCTAGAATGGCAATTATGGTAGCCAAAACTCACATTTTGAGAACTTGGCATACAACTGAATCCTCCTTAGGGTGCTCAATACTGCTCACAAATGATCTGCATGCTCTTCCTTCGGCTGAGAGTACACCAGTATATCGTCGATGAAGACAATCACAAAATGGTCCAAATACTCTCTAAACATCTTGTTCATTAAGTTCATGAATACCGATGGCGCATTTGTTAGGCCAAAAGACATCACCGTGAACTTGTAGTGCCTGTATGGGGAGTGAACGTTGTTTTGGGAATACCACTTTCCATGATTCTCAAATAGTAGTAGCCGGACTTTAAATCCCGCTTCAAATACACAGTTGATCCAACAAGCTGATCAAACAAATCATCGATTCTCGAAATCAGATATTTATTCTTCACTATAGGCTGATTTAGTTCGCGATAGTCTATACATAGACACAAGCTTCCATCCTTCTTTACAAAAAGGACTGCTGCACTCTAAGGGGATGAACTCGAACGTACATAGCCTTGCTCTAGTAGCTCTTGTAACTGAAATTTCAATTTTGCCATCTCCTTTGATGCTTTTTGGTACAGTGAGCGTGACAAAGGTTTGGCACCTGACACCAGCTCAATAGTGAAATAAATCTCTCACTGAGGTGGAACTCCATGGAGATCTTTTGGGAACACATCCGCAAAATCTGATATGATTGTTACATCACTCAAAGTGGGCTTGGGATCTGAATCCTCCAACATTGTGAAGAATAACACCTCACCTTTCTGAACTGCCTTGATCACTTGGAGAGCAGACATCAGTGTCTAGCTTGATCCTCACATACCAAAAAATGTAGTCTTGCATTTAGTGTTTTGCCCCAGTGTGACTTCCTTCAGACTGCAATCGATGCATGCTCGCTGTTTCACGAGCCAGTCCATACCAAAGATCACAAAAAACTCAGATATTGGCTGCATTGATGCTTCAAAGTCAAAGTCATGACTTCCTAACTACACCTTCACATAAACTTTCTATCCGCACTCGTCTTGAACCGATTGGGTAGCATGATATCCAATCTATCTTTTGATAAAAAGGAAGACACTCCGATATACAGTACGAAGTCCTCAGACAGAAAGGAGTCAGATGCTCCAACGTCAAAGAGAGCTCTCGCCGGATAGTTACGTATTAGGATCAATCCTAATAACAAATATGTTACACATGCACTTGTACACAAGGTATAAGTACAGTAAGCTATGCAAGATAAATACTAAATCATACTTGTCACGACATTCGATTCACGAATGGCTTCTTATTGACCAAGAGAGAACACTCTCGGTTGAGTTGAAGGATACTGGGATGCAGACGACACCGCTACTTTCCCATTCTCCACATAAGAAGCACCCACCATTTTGGCGTACTCCAACGCTTGGTTGTCTGCCTTCAAAGGCCCATTTTGACAGTCTCGAGCTATGTGTTCCACCTTCCACAAGTGAAGCAAGTGATCAGACTTTGCCCATCTCCTCTCCCGACACAGCAGAGGGAGTTAGATCAGAAAATCTAGACTTCTTCTTGTACCTTTGGTACCCAGACTTTGTAGAGATCGACTCCCTAAATTACGATTTCTTCGCACTTAGGTCCTTCTTTATTTGGACTATTTCCATATCTAGTTCCATAGATCTGGAAGTATTGACCAAGGTAAGAAAACCAAATCTCACCGGGCCTGCCAGGAGCAGCCTAGATCATCCCGCAAACCTTCGTAAATCTTAATTGTTTTCTTTACCTCATCCTCCAGCATTGATTTAGCATAGCTCCAGCATAGCGGATAAGCCTTGTAAACTCATTGAAGTAATCATCTACCAAACGATCGTCTTGAGTCAGACTCAGGAATTGGTTTAGCAATGCATTGTGCTGGGCAGAAGGAATGCATCACTGTAGGAAAATCTCTGTGAATTCTTTCCACGAGATATCAGTAATGTCCTTTCTAAAGAACTTATGCATTTCCACCTCTTCCCAACAAAGCCTTGCTTCCCCATTCAGAAGGAAACTTGCTAACGTAACTTTCTTCGCTTCCTCCATTTCCGTAGTTGTTAGGGTTCTCTTCTTTCTAAAAAGCCAATCTTCAGCTTCAGTTGGGGATTATGTCCCCGAGAATGATGGAGGATGGAAGCCTAGAAAGTGCTTCAAATGTTGGTCCGCCGCGCATTTTGCCGCTACCAGCTCTTCAGACTCTCGTCTCATAACAACTGACCCAACTACACCAACCGGTTCTGGGGCCACCCCAAGGGTAGGAGGTTGTACATGCCTTACTGGGTGTGCATTGATCATAATAAGCACGACATTAGCAACCAGCTGTATCATTTCAGCCAAAGGAGGGGTTGTAGGCAGCGCAGCAGATGCACTCTTTAAAGAGTGATAGGGTTGGGACTTCCCCGCACCACTCCTAGTCACCTATAGTCGCACCGCGCACAATTTAGTGACTAACATCATAACAAAATAGTTAATATGGAACACTCAGGTTCTGCAATCAGCAAACAAAACTTGCAGTTTCATTCATAAGTGTACATTTGTTGTATGTTATCATTTTAAGGTGATGCACTACACGTGCTCTCTACCCCTTAAAAGAATTTGACCATGAATTTGGAAGACAACATATTAACCCGTAAGCTGATTCCAAATTTGTAACACCCTGAATATAACAAACAATATAACAGTAGGTCCGGTAGGGATCCAACGCCATATCGAGCGCACAAACAAAGAGTTATGTAAGGAAAATCAACAATTATATAACTACTCACAACATAGTACAAAACAAACGAAAACATTTCATTTAATTTATAAGATTGTACACAATATCACTAGGAATGCACACACAACCAATATTTTTGCCTTAAGGCCTTGCATTTTTTCAACAAAATTGTATATACTCTATATGGTTTACATACTTCGGCACATAGACTGACAATACATGAAAGCTACAAAACACGTCGGCCTTCGAGAGACAGCTCTGCTTTGGGCTCCTTGCCTGCAATTTCCTACTCAGCTCACTGGTACCTGAACCATCCACAAATAAACAGTAAACTGTTGGATCTGTAGGTGCCCTTAGAGGGGAGGGGGTGAATAAGGGTAATAAAAACTTATATTATATTTTTAATATATTTGAAAATATAAGAGATTAAGATAAGAAATCAAGCATATAAAAATGAGACATCATTTTATTAATATGAAAAGAAGAGTTTACAAAACTTGATTTCTTATAACGCTAGAAATCGAAGGCGAATAATACTAAAACTCTTTTTCGTTTTCTATCCCGACTCGTATCCCCACAAACTGGTGGCCCTAGCATATCCTTCCCGGGATATGGCCTCAAGCCGCTTTAGCCAATCCTTCCCCGGATATGGCCTCGAGCACCCCCTTGACCTAACCTAGATCTAGTCGCCAACACGAGGTGAATTTTTTCCCTAAGTCCTACCCAGACCTAGTCGCCAACACAGGCGAATTCTCTAACGGTTTACAAAAGATATGAAATGAAAATAATATTAAAACTCCCTCTTGAAGAACTTCTGAAGTTGGAGACGAAGAACTGCAGTAGAATAAGCGTTGTTTAAGCGGTCGTTGTTCGGATCCAGTGTGAAAAATCCTCCTTTAGAAATTTGCAGAGCTTTGGCGGGAGATCAATTTTCGGCAGAATAAGGCTCTGAAATTCTAGCACTCAACCTCTCTCCAACTTATGTATCAAAAACGATAGAAGAGGCCTCCTTTTATAGGAGTGAGTGCTAGCGCCAGTGCTAGCGCTACCGCCGGCGCTATCCTTACTTAGGAATTATTCTCTGCGTGCGTATCATCATTCTGGAGAAATATTGCTGCCTTGCCTCTTGTGCTCCGTGCTACCGCCTGTGCTATCCACTTTCGCCTGGTGCTAGCGCCTTCTACAAATTCTCCCGGGATTTCGCTAATCATCGCTAGCGCCTGTGCTAGGTGCTACCGCCGACGCTAGTGGGCATGTTGGAATTTTGGGTTCAAATCTTGGGGCAACCTTCTTATGTCATCCTTGAGTCATATGGACTTGTTTCCTGCACACTTAAACACACAAGGTCAAATACACATGGGATTTGTTATTATCAAACCTAGGAGATGCAGAAGACCATATTCCAACAAACTTCCACTTTTGATAATAACAAATCCATTAATGATAAATCAGAGCATTAATATATAAGCATGATGAAACCTAGTTGTGTGTGTGTGAAATTGATGACTTAGGATAATTGTCGATTTTGGTATTTAGAATTGCCCCCCTATGTGAATGCTCCCCTAATATGTAAGCTATCATCTTAATCATTAGTCGTGTTAGTTTTTCCCATTTGATAGCGATTTATATTTATCATGTTAGTTCTCCCCCTTTTGTTATTAGCAAAACTGGGCAAGGAAGCAAGAGACATAAAAAAGGATTTTTGATAATACGATAAGGCATGATCGAGCTTTTTAGAGGAAAGGAAATGATACAGAGTTTTAATCATAATAATTTGCATAAAAATAGATTAGAGTTTTTAGCATAAATATTTTGATTGAAAGAGATCAAAGATTTTTAGCATAAAGAGAACACTATAAAATTTACCAAGCAAGTCTACCACTTTGTTGAATAAAAAAGAATTCTGAGTTTTAAGACTTGAGATAAGCATAAAAAACACAAGGTAAAAGTTATTTGGTAATGTTGCGAAAGACTTATAGAAATACAAGAAATATTTTTTTGAAAACATGACGATTCATAAGAAGAAATATAAGTGAAAGTCCAAAAATAAGATGTTTTTGTAAATCATTTTTCTTTTAAAATCTTTAAAGATTACCATAAAGTGACAAAGCATGAAAGAAGGATATCAAAAAGAAACTACCACAATGTTATTTATAATTCATAAATTCATAACATACCAAACATTGTAGAGAGCATGCTAGGTTATCTAGTGCTTTTATAAATAAAGAGAGTATAAAATTTAGCATTAGGATCCAATTCTTATGAGAAGAAGTGTTATGGAAGATAATGATGTGCACATAAGTGTATTTTGAAGAGAGTAAACAATTGATTTAATCAAAAATACATGGCAAATGTAGAGTAAAGTGCACAATAAAACACAAAAGAATTTTACTTCCACACCCTTCAATGCACATAAAAAGAACAAGCGGTGTAGAAAAAAATTTATGGTTTGCACAAGACACTTTACTATTCTTTCCAAGGTGCTCAACATCACAATGCTCATTAAGACTTATCAGCAGGTTCAAGTAGTGCTTGGTGGAGTTATCTTTGTCATTTTATTTCATTCATTTTTTTGTTTTGTACAAAGTTCCCCGAATACACTTGTTTTGCAAATCAATTTAATTTTGAAAGCACAACCACTTTTCTTAATTTTGAGAGTGCAAATAAAAGTTGAGAAGGTAAGATACTTGTGCAAATTTAATTCATTGTACAATTACAATACACAAGCAAGCATTCTTAGATTAAAAGCACATATAAACTTTGCCAAAATAAGTGAGTGAAGAAAGATCATTATCAAACATAAGACATTTACTCATACTTAGAGGCATGCTAAACTTAGATATATCAAAGCATGATAAAAACAATGTTCTAAGTAGATTGAAAAAATGAATTGCAACATTATAGAAGGTCTAAATGATAGATTAAATCATGCTTGATTTTCACAATAAAATCCATACAGTTTTTTTGAGATTTTATAAAATTGTTTTAAAGTTTGAACTCTTATAATTGATCTTGGACTTCCCGAGGTCTACCCTGTGAGGGGTTCGCCCGGTACAAGGAGATATGATGGGATGATATCCCAAATCTCCCTTTCACAAGATACATGTAAATAGAAAAGTTAAGTTCAAAAGATATTTTTGATAATTCTTTGTTTGTATTTTTGTATTTGATTTTTGCATATAGAAATAGAAATCAAACAAATAAACAAAGAAAGGGAGTAAAAGAAATGTTTTTTTGTAATTTGGCTTTTATATTTTTTTTATTTTAAATTTTTCAAAAATCATTTCAAAACAGAACTACAAAAACATATAGTACATATAATAGAGCATATTTTTAGGGATTTTATAAAATTTTAAAAATACAGAAAAAAGAGACAGGTGCGCTGGAAATAGTACATGATTTTTTAAGATTTTGAAAATTCTAATTTTTGATATTGGTTGTCCAAAGGTTAGTTTTATGCAGAAATTTCAGAAGATTTGAAGATGTTTAGATATGTAAAAAATGCATAAAACCATTGCATTTTAAGAATGTGATTTAACCTAAAATATCTAGGACACCTAATTCAAGTCGTAATAGTCAAAATATTGCATCAAGGAGAGGTTTAGTGAATATGTCAGCAAGTTGGGAGTCCGTACCATTGAAACTTACTTTTACATGCTCTTTCTTAATATGATCCCTAATGAAATGATGGTTAACATCTATGTGTTTGGATCTAGAGCAGTGTACGTGATTATTTGTAAGATCTATGACATTTTTGTTATCACATTTGAGATCAATGTGTTTGAGATGAAAACCAAAATCCTCTAGAGTTTGGCTCATCCATAATGCTTGTGCACAACAACTCCCAAGAACGATTTATTCAGCCTCCGTGGTGGAGAGTGCAACTGAAGATTGTTTCCTACTAGACCATGCAACTAATGAAGGTCCTAAAAACTGACAAGTATCGCTAGTGCTTTTTTGATCTAGTGAACATCCAGCGTAATCCGAATCGGAATAGCCATGAAGTGTAAGTGAATACTAGTGTGGGTACCATAATCCTAATTTAGATGACCCTAATAGATAATGAAAAATACATTTTACTGCTTTTAAATGAGATTCTTTTGGATTGCCTTGAAAGCGAGCACATAAACATATGACAAACATTATATCTGGTCTAGATGCACTTAAGTAAAGAAGAGATCCAATCATACCTCTATATAAAGTTTGATCAATAGAAATAACAGATTCATCTTTTCCTAGTTTTAAAGAAGCACTCATAGGTGTAGAAGCTTGTTTAAGATTTTCAAATCCAATTCATTTAAGCATATCGTAAACATATTTTGTTTGGCAAATAAAGATACCATCATCTCGTTGTGAAATTTGAAAACCAAGAAAATTAGAGAGTTCTCCTACAAGACTCATTTCAAATTCATTTTTCATTACTAAGACTACTTCATTACACAACTCTTCATTAGTGACTCCAAAAATGATATCATCAACATATATTTGTAAAATAATCAAATCGTTATTATTATGCTTAATGAAGAGTGTGTTGTCGGCACTTCCCATGACCTAACCGTGCTTTTACAAAAACGATGTAAGTCTAATATACCATGCACGAGGAGCTTTTTTTAAACCATAAAGCGCTTTTTCTAATTTATAAACATGATTTGGAAATTTTTCGTTATAAAACCAGGGGGTTGTTCTACGTAAACTTCTTCTTTTATAAACCCGTTTAAGAAAGCACTTTTAACATCCATTTGAAATAGTTTTATTATTTTAAAACTCACAAATGCCAAAAATATTCGTATAGATTCTAAGCGAGCAACGGGTGCAAAAGTTTCTTCAAAATCTACCCCCTCGATTTGAGAAAAACCTTGAGCGACTAAGCGAGCTTTATTTCTTATAATCCTAGACTCACCATCTAATTTATTTTTAAAGATCCCTTTTACGCCAACAACGGGATGACTAGATGGACGTTCCACTAGGTTTCAAACTTTATTTCTTGTAAATTTATCTAACTCTTCATTCATAGCCAAAAACAAAAATTTGTTATTTAAAGCGGTTGAAACACTTTTAGGTTCAATTTCGGAAACAAAGCACATATTTGAAAATATTTCATGAAGAGAAGATCGAGTTCTTACCCCAATAGATGGTTCCCCAATAACTAGCTCCTTTTGATGATTATTTGAGAAGTGTAAGATGCTTGGGGGCACATATTCATCTTCCTTGGCCTCCTCCTCCTCTTCTTTGGAAGGTTCCTCTTCGTCGTGCTCCAAGGATGGCAAAGGTTCATCATATGTACCTGTAGGAAGTCTTTTCACATAAGAAATAAATTCATCAAATTTTACATTAATAGACTCTTCAATCTTACTTGTTCTTTTGTTAAATATTCTATAAGCTTTACTAGTTGAAGAGTATCCAAGAAATATTCCTTCATCACATTTTTCATCAAACTTTCCTAAGGCATCTTTTGTATTTAGAATAAAACATTTACACCCAAATACTTTAAAATATGATATGTTAGGTTTCTTTTGATAATATTGTTCATATGGTGTGAGATTTAAAGATGGACGAAACATGACTCTATTCATTACCTAACATGATGTGCTTACGGCTTCGGCCCAAAAGTGCTTAGGTAATTTATATTCAGATAGCATAATACGTTCTAGTTCTTGGATTGTCCTATACTTTCTTTCTACAACACCGTTTTGTTGAGGTGTGCCTGGAGCGGAGAACTCATGCTTAATACCTAACATTTCACAAAAAGTTTTAAAATTTTCATTTTTCAAATTCTCCTTCATGATCTGAGCGAATGCATTTTATTTTGAAATTTAGTTCATTTTGAATTCGAGTACATAATTTTGAAAATTCGCAAAACGCATCAGATTTGAAAGAGAGAAATAAAGTTCAACAATATCTAGAGAAATCATCTATTAAAACAAATGTATATATTCTACCACCAAGACTTGCTGTGCTAACGGGACCAAAGAGATCCATATGAATTACTTATAAAGGTTTTGTAGTTGACATTTCGTTTTTTGCTTTTAAAAGAAGATTTTGTAAATTTTTCTTTTTGACATGGAGAACATAGTGAAGATAAATTTCCATTCAATTTAGGCAATCCTATAATCAATTCTTTTTTGGCTAGTTTTAAAACGAGCTTTGTACTAGCGTGACCTAAACATCTATGCCATAGTTCTAACTCGTCATTTTAGTTATAAAACATTTTATAGATGATTTGGAAAGATCATGAAAGGAAACTACATAAACGTTGTGAATTCTAGGTGTAGTTAGTAAAACATCTTTTGTGCTAGGATTAAATATTTTGCAAACATTTGTGGATGACTCAAATAAGATATCTAACCCATTATCACACAATTGACAAATAGATATTAAGTTATGCTTTAATCCTTTTACTTAAAGAACATTAGAGATAAGAAAGGATTTATTACCCACTGTACCTACTCCAATGATCCTTCCTTTGCCATTATCTCCAAAGGTTACGATCCCTCCTTTCTTCTTTTCTAGGCTAAGGAACTTTGCTTTATTGCCTGTCATGTGCTCTGAGCCGCCCGAGTCCAAGTACCACACGTCCCCCATTTCCTTAGCCTTCCTGCAAATCTCAGTGTCATTAAGAACACTGGTGTCGTCTTTTTTTTTTCCATTAAACATAAGTTTGCTTCCTCCTCGCTGCTTGAGTCAGATCCGCTTGATTCTTCAGAGGAAGAATCATCCCAAGTTGCGGCTCTCAACACTTTCTTTTTCTCCTTCACTTTGTATCGTTCTTTTTGCTCCTTTTGATACTATGGGCACTGGCTCCGAATATGCCCGGTCTTTCTGCATTGATATCACTCCAGTGGTGGTCTTTCTTCTTCGTCCACTTCCTTTTTCTTTCTTTGATGAAGAGGAAGATCCTTTTCATCGAGCATCTTTTTTGAAGTTTTTCTGGAAGGTGTTCCTTCTTTCCGGATTTCAAATGAACTTCCTACAGTTCTTCACCAGGAGACCTTCTTCATCTTCATCTTCGATGCCCTCCTTCTTTGACTTTATTGCCAACGCCTTTTTCTTTGGCTCCTTGTTGTATTCATTGTGTTGAATCTGGAGTTCTACCTCATGGGTTTTGAGATTCTTAATAAGGTTCTCGATTTGGAGCGTTCTTAGGCTGTGTGACTCTGAGATGGCCGTCACCTTTGGATTGAACCTTGGAGGTAGAGAGCAAAGAATTTTTCTGACCCAGTCCCCGTCCGAGTAGATCTTTCCAAGAGCTTTTGAAGCGTTGGCGATCTTGGTAAAGCGTGTGTACATCGAGTTGATGTCTTCTTCAACATCCATCCTAAATTTTTCATATTTCGATTCCAGTTGGAATAGCTTTGCATCTTTTACCTGTGATGTACCTTCGTGAGTAACTTCTAATTGGTTCCAAATATCATAAGCAGTTACACAAGAAGAAATTCGATTAAATTCAGTTCGATTTAAAGCACAATATAACGCGTTCATTGCTTTTGCATTATTTTTGCACCTTAGTTAATCATTGTCTTCCCATCTATCCTTAGGTTTTTGAATCATATCCTCTCCTACTACTGTTGTAGGAGGAGAGTACCAAACTTCTACCATATTCTAAACTTCTACATCCATGGTCATAAGTGTTGGGAAATTGATTTCTCTTAACCCCTAGAAATGAGTAAAATATAAATTCTAAAGATAAAAAATTTGGATAAGTAAATATGCGTCGAATAGTATTCGACGCAACGTCGAAATAAAGTCGACGTTTCTATCAGAATGAGTCGAAGTAGCTCCAAGCAGAATTCGACGTATCCCATGTCGACGTAGCTCTGACTTCTAGTCGACGTATCTAGAGAAGTCGACGCACCTTCCTTATTCTCCTCTCGACGTTCTGCCAAGACGAATTCGACGCTTACGTCGAATTATAATCGACGCACGTCGATTTCTATGTTTAATTCAAAAATCGCCAGATCTCTTTCCTTCTTTCATAGATCTGATTTATATGGAATCAAATTATTCTTTATAGCCGTTCTGAATTATTCTTTTCCTCTAATGAATTCTTGGCTAATTTGATTAAATCCATTATGGACACTATTTGAAATCAGAATGAATACTTTCCTTCTATGGATATAATTGTTATGGAAATTTCTCCTTCTTTCTAATACTCTGCCTGCTAATTGATTACTATCCTATAGTGTTATTTTAATGAACAGAGTTATAAATAACAAGGTGGTCGGCAGAAAGCAAGTAACAAGTGATCCACCATTTTTACATTTGAAAAAGAGGAAGAGCTCCCAAGTGAAAAGAGAAAATTGAGAGATAGTGCTGCAGCAAAGATCAAGCTTCCATCTTCTCCTGCTTCTGAAGCCACTCTGCTGCATACTCTGATAGCTCTCACAAAAGAGAGAAAAGGGCTACAATCTCCTTCTCACTATAGAAGAGAGATTTTATTCACTACTTCTTGTGCTTCCAATCTTCTTGCTAGGAAGAAGATTCTTTCTTGTCTTTTTATTATCTCTCTTTCTTCTTTATCTTATTTTCACTTTCAAATATTGTAAGAGAGTTTTTAGAATCTCTCTTCAAAAAATTCAGTTGTACTGGTTCTAAGAGTCTCCTTTTCAAAAGACTCAGTTGGTTCTAAGAGTCTCCTTATCAAAAGACTCAGGGTGGTTCTAAGAGTCTCCTTATCAAAAGACTCAGTGCAAGATAGTGAATTTCCTACCAAGGGGGTAGAAGAGTGGACTACCCAAAGTTTGGGGAACCACTATATTTCTTTGTGTTGTGCTGTGATTTTTCCTCTTGCATTTATTTTCTTTACTTGTTTAATTCTTGTTGGTGTGTGGGAAGCTCTAATCTGTGATCACTGCACCCATATATATATAATTATTAACTTTGCATACAAATATTTTAAATCTCTATTCACCCCCCCTCTAGAGAATTCTAGTGAGGTTAACTGTGCACTTTCAATTGGTATCAGAGCCAGGTTGATCTAAAAAGGATAACTCCCTGATCAAAAAGACCCTACCTCTTATTCTTATATATATATATATATTTCTGAAAAATATTAATTTTCACATGGCACAAATCAAAGATTATGCTTCCACCAGACCACCAATTTGCAACCTTGAAAAGTTTGCACTTTGGAAAACAAGAATTAGAATTTATTTAAACTCTATTGATGATGAATTGTTTAATGTTATCTTGACAGGTCCCCCCAAGCCATTCAGAAAGGACTCAAGTGGAAGAGTCTCAACCCTCTCAGATGAAATCTTCCAAAAGATTGCTGATTGTGAGTCAGCTAAGGAAGTATGGGAAGCTCTCACCAAAATGGTAGAGGGAAGTGCTGATGAGAAAAAGGATAGAAAGGCACTACTCATCTCTCAATATGAAAACTTTCAGAAGAAAGAAGGTGAAAGTGTTGCTGACATGTATGCTAGATTCAGCCTCATAGTGAATGAGTTGAGAACACTTGAAAAGGACATATCTCTCACTTAGAAAAATGACAAACTGCTAACTTGCTTCCCTAGCTCTTGGGTTTCAAGAATCTGGCCAATTAGAGACTCTAGAAGTCAAAGAGAAATTTCAACAGATGTCCTGTTGGGCAAATTAAAATCTTATGAACATCTGTTGAAGACAAGAGCTGAGAAAGAAGAGAAAGAAAATGCTCCTTCACTCTCAAAAGAAAAGAGTATTGCATTGAAGGCTATTGAAGGTGAACCCTCTACAAGTGATGAGGAGCTGATCAGCCTACTGGCCAGATGGTTCAAGAAGTGGATCAAAACAGAAGGATCCAGAGGAAGAGACTAAAAAACCAGGTATAATAAAACACCTACTAAAGAGATTATATGTTACTCTTGCAGGAAACCTGGACATATTGCACCTGAATGTCCTAAGGAGATCAGCAAAAAGAAAGATCTGAAAAGAACAGATCTACAGAAGAAAAAGAAGAAAGAGAAAGGTCTCATTGCTCAATCATGGAGTGATTCAGAATCTGAAGAAAGCACCTCATCTGACAATGATCAAGAAGAGGCCAAGCTGGAGGAAACCTGTTTGATGGCCACTGAGAAGCCTAATGATACATCTATGGTAAATATACTTGATGATATAGATTTCTCTTCCACTGATTTCAAAAACAATTTCAAAGAACTCTGTTTAAGTCTAATCAAATCTGAAAAAGAAATTAAAGAACTAAGAAATGAATTAAACAATCTCAAACAAGTAAATACACTGTATAATAACTATGAGCTTAGCCTAAAGGAATTAGACAAAATCTATACAGAAAATCTAACACTGAAAAATGAGCTAGCAAAGGCAAAGGTCTTTGAAGACTCTCTAAATGGGAGAAGTCAGAAGCTCAAAAACATCTCTAGAAATCTTACTGAAAGACTTAAACAACTAGGAGATAATACTAACTTAGAACCAAAAAACCAATCACCTAGAAAATCTGTTTGGAGACATCCCATTCACCTCACTAGGGAAGGTCATTTTACAGGAGAAAGATCACCGGAAAATCCAGAAACAACCACTGTCTTTAATAAAACTAATCCCATTACATATGAAGGAATCCTATGAAAATATCCTCAAAAAAGGGTCAAACATGCGTCGAATTCTTATCAAAGCACGTTGATTTCTAATCGACGCTTGCACCAAAGTGCGTCGACTCCTACTCGACGCAACCTCTCTCATGCTTCGACTGAAAATAAACGCAGAATGGAGAAAGCGTCGATTTCATATCGACGCAACCATAAACCTACGTCGAATCCATATCAATGCAACCAATCAGACAGAAATTTCTCCTCTTCCAAACAGCTCTCTCAATCCATTTCCTTTTACTATGACCACTATTTCTGTAACATCACCAAAGAAAATTGGTATGATAAACCAATACCCCTAAAGGAGGAAGGATATTCAGAAAAACCAACTTATTCTTTCATTAATTCTTTCACTGATGGGAGGAAGGGACCCCAGCTCAGCAGGGTCCAAACTAATGTGTAAGACTTTATGTGCAGATGTATCACATCTCCAGGCTGGTGTGGTACTTAGACAGTGGATGCTCCATGCACATGACAGGATGCAAAAATTTATTGATCAACTTTGAGGATAGACTTGGACCATAAGTGACCTTTGGAGACTCTAGCTGTGGCCAAACCAGGGGCTTTGGAGACTTCAAAGAAGGGAAAGTCACCTTCAAGAATGTGGCAGTAGTTAAAGGACTAAAGCACAATCTGATAAGTATAAGTCAGATATGTGAAAATGGTAAGTATGAGGTAAAATTCTCCATACTACTCTGCCATATTATTGATATCAAGATTGGTGCCACAGTACTCAATGGAATTAGAAAAGGAAAAGTATATGTAGTTGACTTTAGCTCCTCACCCACAGAAGTCTATTTATTCAACAATAATATTGATAAAAGTGAATTATGGCATAGGAGACTAGGTCATCTAAACTACAAAACCATTAGTAAACTAGCAAAGAATAACCTAGTTAGAGGCTTACCAAAGGGTAGGTACTCTAAGGATTCTCCATGCAGACCTTGCCAACTAGGAAAACAAACCAAATCATCCTTCAAACCAATTGGTAAGGATGACTCTCCCAGGGTCCTTTACTTACTACACATGGATCTCTTTGGTCCCATATCCACGCAGAGCTTAGGTGGAAAATCCTATACCCTAGTCATTGTGGATGACTATTCTAGATTCAGCTGGGTATTCTTTCTAAGGGCTAAGTCTGAAACCCACAAGACTCTCTCAAAATTCATCAAACAAATTCAATCTGAACTCAATAGTTAGGTTTCCATAATCAGAAGTGATCATGGGACTGAATTTGAAAATCAATTTATAAGTAGGTTCTGTGAAGATATAGGTATCAAACAAAGTTTTTCAGCCCCTAGAACCCCTCAGCAAAATGGAGTTGCTGAAAGAAAGAATAGAACTTTAATTGAATCAGGAAGGACCCTACTTGCAGAATCAGGTTTACCAAAAACTTTCTGGGCTGAAGCAGTCAACATTGCCAACTATGTTCTAAATAGAAGCCTAATACACAAAACTAAATCAAAAACTCCATATGAGCTCCTGAAAAAAAACACCCATAGTTAAATATTTTAAGATCTTTGGATGTGCTTGTTTTATCCTAAATAATGGAAAAGATCATCTTGCCAAGTTTGACAAGAAATCTGATGATGGAATATTTCTGGGATACTCAGCATCTAGTAAAGCCTATAGGTGCTATAACAAGAGAACTCTTAAAATGGAAGAGTCTATGCACATTATATTTGATGAAACTAACATACTGTTTAAGGGGGAGGGAACTCCCACCAGCTCTTTTACACAGGAAAGCAGCAGCATAGAAACACAGCTTGAGCAACTGGTTCTAGAGAACATAGATAATGGAAAAGAAAATCAGATAGAGGAATCAAGTGAGGAATCTGAACAAGAACATGAAGCAGATTCAGAAAAGAGCACTCAAAACCAACTCCCACAAGAGAACATGGTTCAGGGAGGCCAGGTGGACAATGATCCCATCACCAATGAAGAAGAAGAACATCTGACAAGTCCAGGCAGGACAAGGGTCAATTTGAAAGATCATCCACAAACTCAAGTAATTGGAGACCCCAATACAGTAGTAAGAACAAGACACCAGGTCTCCAATGTGGTGATGCTCCAATGCTTCCTATCACAAGTTGAACCAAAGAAGTTTGAGGAAGCAAATTGTGATCCTCACTGGATTATGGCCATGCAAGAAGAACTAGGCCAATTTCAGAGAAACAAAGTGTGGAACCTAGTTGAAAGACCAAGAAACTATCCTGTGATTGGTACAAAATGGGTATACAGGAACAAACTAGATTCCACTGGAGTAATTGTCAGGAACAAGGCAAGACTTGTAGCACAAGGATATAGACAAGAAGAAGGGATAGACTACAACCAGACCTTTGCTCCAGTAGCCAGATTGGAGGCAATCAGGCTCTTTCTTGCCTATGCAGCCTTCATGAAGATGAAAGTCTACCAAATGGATGTCAAGAGTGCTTTTCTGAATGGTGACCTTCAAGAAGAGGTATATGTGGAGCAACCACCAGGTTTTGTTAATCCCTCTTCTCCTAACTTTGTTTATAGACTTAACAAAGCACTATATGGTTTTAAGCAAGCACCTATAGCTTGGTATGAAACTCTCTCTAATTTCCTTTTAGAAAATTCCTTTGAAAGAGGAAAAGTAGACAAGACACTCTTTACTAGAACCCATAAAAACCAACTCCTCCTTGTTCAAATATATGTAGATGACATCATCTTTAGCTCAACTCATCCTAAACTGTGTAAAAGATTTGCTAATATAATGCAATCTAAATTTGAAATGAGTAGTATGGGAGAACTCTCATATTTCTTAGGATTACAAGTAAAACAAAGTAGTGAGGGAATCTTCATCTCACAATCCAAATATACTAAAGAGCTAATTAAAAAGTTTGGTATGGAATCAGCATCTACCATGAAAACACCCATGGCAACCAATGCCATTATAGAAAAAGATGATAAAGGAAAATCAGTAGATCAAAAGACTTATAGGGCCATCATAGGATCCCTTCTATATCTAACAGCTAGCAGACCTGACATCATGTTTGCCACTTGCATACGTGCTAGATTTCAGGTTGATCCAAAGGAATCCCATCTCACCTCTGTAAAAAGGATTCTTAGATACCTAAAGGGAACCCCTGAACTAGGTCTATGGTACTCAGCAGAAACCAACTTTGAATTAATAGGTTTCTCATATGCAGATTATGATGGATGTAGGGTTGATAGAAAAAGCACATCTGACACTTGCCAATTCCTAGGTGACAGATTGATATCATGGTTTAGTAAGAAATAAACCTCAGTCTCAACCACAACAGCTGAAGCTGAATACATAGCTGCTGGGAGCTGTTGTTCAAAAATCCTGTGGATGCAAAATCAGCTTCTTGACTACAAATTGGAAATACATAACTCTAAGATCTATTGTGATAGCTCTAGTGCTATATCCATAGCATCCAATCCAGTCCTTCACAGTAGGACCAAACATATAGAGATCAGACATCACTTCCTTAGAGATAATGTTGAAAAGGGTAAGATAACCTTAGAATATATTCCCACATACAATCAAAGAGAAGACATCTTCACAAAACCCTTAGATGAAACTAAGCATAATTATTTCATCAACACCTTAGGAATGCTTGATGGTAGTCTGTAACCACCATTGTTGGGAAATCTAAAAGAAATCTGGAAATCTAAGAAAGTATTTGAAGATGCGTCGAATACATATCGACGCACCCTTGAGAAGAACTCGACGCTGGCGTTGATTTCTTCCCGGCAAAGATACATCGATAACTTATCGACGCACCGTCGAATTGATATCGATGCAGGTCTATGAACACGTCGACAGAACACTAAGTGGACAAATCTCCAACAGAGCGTCGACTTTATATCGATGCATATGTCGACATCCATTTGACGTAACGTCGACATCTGGCTACAATTAGAATCAAATCCTTACTTCCTCTTTTGACGATTGGATTACCTGATATACCTTGATTTCTGTTTCCTTTCTCGACATTTCACCTCCTTTAAATAATACCTCTTATTTCATAACATATACTCTCCTAAAACCCGCCAAAACTTCATCTTCTACCTCTATCTCTCTCTCTCTCTGCAACAATGGCACCAACTCCTGATCAATCGGCCCTCATCAAAACGATGAACGATGCTCTCGAATACCTAGTAAGTGATTTCCAGAATCGCCTGAATCACTTCGCCAACGAATGTGCTGCCATGATCAACACCTGTGCAGCCAAACTGGCAACCCTCTCTTCTTCTCTTCCTGAGCTTAATGCTCTCATTCAAGAACGGCCTCTGTCGCCAGAAAGTTTTAAATCCTTTATGCAGGATATAAACCGGGGGGAGAGTTGCTCCAGAAACCCCCCTTGTCAGGTTATCTATCTCTCTTAAAAGCTCAGGATTAATTTCCTCTTCAACTCTAAATTTTATTATCTCTAAAGTATTACTCCAACTTCTCTTCTTACAATAGGCTCCAATCTTCTCCAATCACTCTAACTACACCTTCAATAAAAACTTTGAAGAGACCTCCTCCTACCATACTGTAGGAGAACATGCTGTGGATTCAGCATTCAGAATAGATGCCCCACATACCCAGGGGGAGATTGCTGTGGTAAAGAACACAGAAGTCCAGGGGGAGGAAGAAGCAGCCTACTCTGATGACTGGAGAGGAAAAGTGTGGATTGAAGCAATCCCATGTGAGGAAGAAATTCAGCATCACTCTCCTGGCTTCTCTGCCAGTTACATCAAACTGAAGACACCTCTACTTGAGGACATCCCTTCAGATATTCAGCCCCCTCTTGAACAAATCCCTTCTCCACCTAAAGAGAAAACACCTTCTCCTCTGCTACCTCTACCTCCACCTCAACCTTCTTCTCTACCTCCACTGCTACCTCTACCTCCTCCAATAGCAAAACTCACTAAACAGATCCTACCTAGGCAAAGTCCAGAAGGATAAATAAAAAGGAAAAGAGAAGCCATTCCCTACTGGCAAAACTTCTTCAAGGAAGAAAAGAAAGAGTATGCAAAAGAAAAGATGTATAGAAAAGCATGTGAGGAAATAAAAAGATTTGAAAAGATGCCTATTATCACTCCTAACAGCCCTGTGAAGGAGTACCATGACCCTGACATGGAAAAGAGGCATGAAGAGATAAGAGAAAGAGAACTGTATGAATATGAAGAAGCTAGGAAAGAAGTGGAAGATAAAAGGAATGCCTGGATAGAAAAGATCAACAAGGGAATGACTAAGGAACAAATTCTTGCTGAATCCTCTATCAAAATTCCAAAGAAGTTGTTTGATATTGAAGCCTATCAAAAGAAAAACCCTCAGGCAGGGATCATTCTAGAGAAAGGTCAAAAGCACAAAAAGGGTGTAGGGTGTACAGAGTATACCTACATCCCCTATAAAAAGCCTACAGGACCTGCAAAGATGGACAAATGGCTTGACAAACCCTGGAAAGGGAAAGGAAAGATGACTAAATTCCTGAGAAACAGGAATCAAAAAAGAAAACAAAGTACAGGCCCAAGGTTGATAGCAAGGGACCACCTGAGCTCAAGCCTACTCAACAGAAAACACAAAACATTACAATTGAGATGATTGATGAAAAGCCAGCAATCATCATCAGCAAAGGCTACCCCATAAATGACACTATCCCTGATTGTGATAAACTCTTATAGAAACTTCATACAATCATCAGGAATGTCCAGAAATGACCTGATAGAGCCAAGGGCTACATTTTTGATGCTATTGAAAACTTATCTAGGAAACTTTATTCTGCTTTTGTCAACTTCATGTACAGAAAGAAGTTTCTGGTTTAATTCTTGTGAAAGACAAATGCTTGTCATATGCTTTCTTATTCTAATTTCTCTTCTGATTGTTTAATATATTTCTTTTCTTTACAAATGCTGTGATACTAGTACAATTTCCCTCTAAATAGGGTTAAGACAAATAGGGGGAGATTATTGGGAAAATGATTTCTCTTAACCCCTAGAAATGAGTAAAATATAAGTTCTAAAGATAAAAAATTAGGATAAGTAAATAGTCGTCGAATAGTATTCGACGCAACATCGAAATAAAGTCGACGCTTCTATCAGAATGAGTCGAAGTAGCTCAAAGCAGAATTCGACGTATCCCATGTCGACGTAGCTCTGACTTCTAGTCGACGTATCTTGAGAAGTCGACGCACCTTAGACGACGCACCTTCGTTATTCTCCTCTCGACATTCTGCCAGGACGAATTCGACGCTTACGTCGAATAGTAATCGACGCACGTCGATTTCTATGTTTAATTCAAAAATCGCCAGATCTCTTTCCTTCTTTCATAGATCTGATTTATATGGAATCAAATTATTCTTTATAGCCGTTCTGAATTATTCTTTTCCTCTAATGAATTCTTGGCTAATTTGATTAAATCCATTATGGACACTATTTGAAATCAGAATGAATACTTTCCTTCTATGGATATAATTGTTATGGAAATTTCTCCTTCTTTCTAATACTCTGTCTGCTAATTGATTACTATCCTATAGTGTTATTTTAATGAACAGAGCTATAAATAACAAGGTGGTGGGCAGAAAGCAAGTAACAAGTGATCCACCATTTTTACATTTGAAAAAGAGGAAGAGCTCCCAAGTGAAAAGAGAAAATTGAGAGATAGTGCTGCAGCAAAGATCAAGCTTCCATCTTCTCCTGCTTCTGAAGCCACTCTGCTGCATACTCTGATAGCTCTCACAAAAGAGAGAAAAGGGCTACAATCTCCTTCTCACTATAGAAGAGAGATTTTATTCACTACTTCTTGTGCTTCCAATCTTCTTGCTAGGAAGAAGATTCTTTCTTGTCTTTTTATTATCTCTCTTTCTTCTTTATCTTATTTTCACTTTCAAATATTGTAAAAGAGTTTTTAGAATCTCTCTTCAAAAAATTCAGTTGTACTGGTTCTAAGAGTCTCCTTTTCAAAAGAATCAGTTGGTTCTAAGAGTCTCCTTATCAAAAGACTCAGGGTGGTTCTAAGAGTCTCCTTATCAAAAGACTCAGTGCAAGATAGTGAATTTCCTACCAAGGGGGTAGAAGAGTGGACTACCCAAAGTTTGGGGAACCACTATATTTCTTTGTGTTGTGCTGTGATTTTTCCTCTTGCATTTATTTTCTTTACTTATTTAATTCTTGTTGGTGTGTGGGAAGCTCTAATCTGTGATCACTGCCCCCATATATATATATATATAATTATTAACATTGCATAAAAATATTTTAAATCTCTATTCACCCCCCCTCTAGAGAATTCTAGTGAGGTTAACTGTGCACTTTCAATAAGAAAACACATCACCCTATTTTTCAACTAATTAAAATCTGACCCAGTAAAAAGAGATGGTCTACTAATACCCAGACCCTCTGGAAAAGCGAGATCATGAGACGCCATTATTCCCGGTTGTTAAGCAGATTTGGAATAACCTGCCTCTGATACCACTTGTTGGATCTGTAGGCGCCCTTAGAGGGGGGGGGGGGTGAATAAGGGTTTTGAAAACTTATATTATATTTTAAATATATTTGAAAATATAAGAGATTAAGATAAGAAATCAAGCATATAAAAATGAGACATCATTTTATTAATATGAAAAGAAGAGTTTACAAAACTTGATTTCTTGTAACGCTAGAAATCGGAGGAGAATAATACTAAAACTCTTTTCATTTTTTATCCTTACTCGTATCCCCACAAATCGGTGGCCCTAGCCTATCCTTCCTCGGATACAACCTCAAGCAGCTCTAGCTAATCCTCCCCCGGATATGGCCTTGAGCACCCCCTAGACCTAACCTTGATCTTGTCGCCAACACGAGGCAAATTTCTGCCGTAAGTCCAACCCAGACCTAGTCGCCAACACGAGGCGAATTTGTTGGAACATGGTCTTCCGCATCTCCTAGGTTTGAGAATAACAAAACCTATGTGTATTTGATCTTGTGTGTTTAAGTGTGCAGGAAAACAAGTCCACATGACTCAAGGATAACATAAGATTATTGCTCCCAAGTTTGGAGCCAAAACTCAAAACTGGCCGCTAGAGCAGGCGGTAGCTCCGGTGGTAGCTGTTAGAGCAGGCAGTAGCTGCTAAAGAAGGCGGTAGCTGCTAGCGCAGGCGCTAGCGCTTGAAAGCGCAAAAGTGAAATTCAAGCTGGCGGGATGCATATATAGAAAGCAGATAGCGCGGGCGGTAGCTGATAGCGCCGGTGGTAGCGCAAAGCAATAGAGGAAGGCGGCCGACTTGCTTAAAATGAAGGATTTTCACGCGGAGAATATTTCCTAAATTCGGATAGCGCCGACGGTAGCGATAGCGCAGGCGCTAGATCCAAGGGTATAAAAAGGACCCCTTGGATCTGTCTTCTTCATCCTCTTCAGATCCAAAATTCCAGAGCTTCGTGCCACAACATAGAGAGGAATGTTCAGAGAGATACTCCCACAAATCTATAAAGGCTTAAGGAGGTCCGTGGAGAAGATTTCAACACGCGTCATCATCGTGATGAAAGACCGCATCGACTACGATCATACTGTGCGGACCTTCGTCCACTTCTCCAAGAGATCCATATAGGGAGTTTTATATTGTTGTCTTATTATTTCACATCTTTTCTTTTAAATCGAGTAGTAAATTCGCCTCGTGTTGGCGACTATGTCTGGGTAGGACTTAGGGTTGAAATTCGCATCGTGTTGGCGACTAGGTCTCGGGTGTAGGTCTAGGGGGTGCTCGAGGCCATATCCGGGGAAGGGTTTGTTAGAGCGGCTTGAGGCCGTATCCGGGGAAGGATCGGCTAAAGCCAACCGGTTCGTGGGGATACGAGTCGGTATAGAAAACAAAAAGAGTCTTTCATATTTCGCTTTGATTTCTAGCGTCATTGAAATAAAAATTTTGTAATCAATTTTATTAATAATAATCATGTCTCTCTTTGTGTATTAAAATTGATTTGTTCTTCATTTCTCTAAATTGTTTATTATCCTCTCCTTTATTATAAAACAATTTAGATCTTTAAACAAAATCACTATTTTGATCTCTTATCATAAGCAAGTATTTCAAAATATAATATAAGTTTTTAAAACCCTTATTCACTCCCCTCTAAGGGTGCCTACCGATCCAACAAGTGGTATCAGAGCTAGGTTATTCCAAATTGGCTTAACACCAGGGAATAATGGCGTCTCATGATCTCGCTTCTACTAGTGGGGCAAATTTTTATGAAGAAGAAAAATCACTAGCACCACCTTTATTTAATGGGACAAATTATAAAGTGTGGAAAATTTTAATGGAAAGGTTTATTAAAACCTTAGATACCGAAGCATGAAATCTAGCAATAGTAAGACCAGCGGATGAATCAAATAAAAAGGAACGTCATCTAAATGCAAAAGCTAAACACTATTTATTTTGTGGTCTATCAAATGAAGTTTTCAAATTAATATATTGTTTTTCTAGTGCATACAAAGTATGGAAATTTCTTGAAGAAATGTATGATCTTCCTCTCGTAGGTATGGAACAAACATAGGAGGAGAAGGACATACAAGCATCCACCATTATTCAAGAAGATCTCTCTCATAGCAATACCATGGAGATCATGGAAATCAACTTAGAAAAAGAGAGCAATACATCAAGAGAAAAAGAAGATGAAAAATCATCTATGATGGAGGAAGGCCTAAAAGATGACAAAGGAACTTCATGCTCAAATCTCACAGCATCCAAAAGCACTGTAAGGAAATCAAATCATCGTATTGTTTGCTATTCTATTTCTACTTTACAATTGCTACAAATTACAAAGCGCAAAATTAAGAAATTAAAAAATGCGAATTGCAAATTGCGTTTAGAAAATAAAAATTTAAAAGCAAAAGTTAAAGTAGAATCAAAATCTGCTTTATCTAGCTTTACTCATGTCTCTTCAATTGAAAATACAAAATCTTTTTTTGATTGTAATGATATTAAAGAAAAATTTAAGGAACTTGAAAAAGAACTTATTTGTATAAAGAACATAATGAAAAAATATCTGTAGAAAATTCATCTTTAAAAGTTAATTGTGCTACATGCAAAAGTTATAAAATTGAAATTGAAGAGATGGACGAAACATTTGAGGAATACAGAAATGAATATCAAAACCATATTGATTCAATTGTTTCTACTCTTAAAAATAGCACAATTGCGTATAATAAAGCTAGACATAATTTGAAACTTAAGAACAATGAATTAGAAACTAAAATTAACTTGCTTAAGGAAATCATAAAGAAAAATTCTCAATATCAAGCAAACTCCAAAAGCAAGTTGAATATGATTTCTCAAAAGTTGAATAAGCCAAACAATGGAAATAAAAAACTTCAAAAGATTGAAAATGAAATTCCAAAATACAATCATTACTATCATTTACAACATCAATCTTCTCCCAACGTAAAATTAAATGTTCATAAATTTCCTATGAAAAATACTTTCAATAATCATTACCATCATAATCATCAATATAAAGATTATCACAATGGAAATTTCACATATAAGAATAACACTAAACCAAAGTTTGAATGGAGGCCCAAAATTAAAAATGAAACATTAACTTCACATGGAAGGACCCATTCATCACTAACTACCCACAAACCTACACGTTATATTTGGGTACCCAAAGGAACCACCACACTTGGTCCCCTTCGGATACCTAAATCTCTTATTCATTAGTATCCAATCATTTGCATGAAGTAGAAATCAACTCAAAATAAAATATCAATTCTCTACTTAATGATATGTTTAATTTCCTTTTTGTTTTTTTTTGCTTTTTATTTTTGTTGAACCATCATGATATGATCACTTTATATAACTTGTGATATGAATTTCTCATATTAAACCAAAATTCATAAATAAATCAAATTGAACTAATTTGAATAAAAAGTCATGTCATTTTTTTCAAGTGATCTACTTAACCTTTTTCTTTTTATCCTTCTAAATCCATTTCCTAAAAGTCATATAAAATTTGAAAAACTAAATTTGTCATATGATATGAAATAAGTGTCATAATGGATTTAAAAGGTATTTTAGGGGTATTAGGCTAAATTTATAAAATACGCAAGTTTTGCTTATGTAGTTAATATATTTGCGTCATTTTCAATTACCCCAAGTATGTTTAATCATAATCATGTCAAATCGAAATTGAAAAATTGCATGAATATTATTTCACTTATTTATGATCATTTCACTCATTCTTATGTTGTGCAAAACTCAAGAATTAAGGTCTAATGAATATGGAGCTTTAATGAATGTGAAACCCATGTACTAAAATTTTAACTTCTGCAACTTTTTGCGATTTCTTCTCATCTCTTCACTTCATTAGACTAACCTTAAATTGCACAAACATAATTAAGAAAAATCTGAAGCAAAATCGAAGAAAATCTAGGCTATATGATCAAAATAAGCACTCTCTGTGAGCTAACGCAGGCGCTAGGACCTAACGCCGGCGCTAGCTCAAGTCTCCGATTTCTGAAATTTTAAAATTCTGAAAAATCAATAAAAATATATTATTTTTTATGTAGTACTCATTTTTGCAATTCTGCATGTACTTGTTTTTGAAAAATTAAAATACAAAATTACAAAAACCAAATTACAAAAAAAATATTTTTTCTTACTTCCTTTCTTTGGTTATTTGTTTGATTTCTATATGCAAAAATCAAATACAAAAATACAAAACAAAAACAAGTATAAAAAATTGTTATTTTTGAACTTAACTTTTCTATTTACATGTATCTTGCGAAATGGTGATTTGGGCTATCATCCCATCATATCACCTAGTACCGGGCGAACCTCTCACAAGGTAGACCTCGGGAAGTCCAAGATCAATCTTATGAGTTCAAACTTTAGATCAAAATTATTTCGCAAAAATATCAAAAATACTGTATGGACGTTATTGAGAAAATCAAGCATGATTTAATCTATTATTTAGAACTTCTATAATGTTGCAATTTATCTTTTCAAACTACTTTGAACATTGTTTTCATCATGCTTTGATATATCTATTAATATGTGCATCAATTATATTGAAAAAGTTATGTAGAACTAAGCTTAGCATGCCTATAAGTATGAGAAAATGTTTTATGTTTGATAATGATCTTTATTCACTCACTTATTTTGGCATTGTCTACATATGTGTTTAATCTAAGAATGCTTGTGTATGTTGTGTATTAGTATAATGAATTAAAATTGCACAAGTATCTTACCTACACTCCTTTATTTGCACTTTTAAAAGTTAAGAAAAGTGGTTATGTTTTTCATAAATTATATTGGTTTGCAAAACAAGTGTATTCAGAGAACTTTGTACAAAACAAAAATCATAAAATAAAGTGACAAAGATAACTCCACCAAGCACTACTTGAACCTCCTGATAAGTCTTAATAAGCGTTGTGAGGTTGAGCACCTTGGAAAGAATAGTAAAGTATCTTGTGCAAATCAATTCTTTCTTTCAAAATAAAAACCACTTACTCTTAAGTACACCGGATCACTAGTCTCAACATTAAAATAAAATATGTGATCCCCCAAGCACTACTTTGCACCCTGATAAGTCTTAATGAGCATTGTGTGTGCAAAGCACCTTGGTAGTTGTACATTTTGTTTGTGCATTGAAGTGTGTGGAAGTGAAATTATTTGTGTTTTATTGTGCTCTTACTTTACATATTTCTTGTATTTTTGATTAAAACATTTGTTTACTCTACTCAAAAATACACCTTTGTGCACATCATTATCTTCCATAACACTTCTTCTCATGAGTATTGGATCATAATGCAAAGTCTATACTACTCTTTATTTATGAAATGCACTAGATAACCTAGCATGCTTTCTACAATGTTTAGTATATTTTGAATTTGTGAATTAAAATAACATTGTAGTAATCTCTTTTTGATAACATTATTTCATGCTTGGTTGCTTTATTATTGAATTTAAAGATTCTAATTGAACATTGATTTAAAAAACATCTTCTTTTTGAATTTTACTCTTATTTTCTTCTTATTTATCATCATGATTACAAAAAGATGTTTCTTGTATTTTGATAAGTCTTCCGCATCATAACCATATAATTGTTTTACCTTGCACTTTCATGCTTATTTAAAGTCTTTTATTTTGTGTGCATCCTCACTTGAATCTTAACATAGCTTTCTTTCAACAAGTGATAGACTTGCTTGGTAAACTTTATATTGGTTGCTTTAAACAAGAATATTTTTTATGCTAAAAACTCTGATTTATTTTTATGAAAATAGTGTAATACTAAAACTCTGATTTATTAATGGATTAGCTATGTGAACTTTTCTTTAAAAATTCAAATATTAAAACCCATTGGCTATGAAATTATAATTTGATTTAAAACGCTTAAACGCTTCCAATAATTATTATCCATGACTTCATATCTCACCATAGCGGGGGCGTAGGGTTGTAGACATTAGATAACCTTATCTCTAGTCATGTCTTGTCCTTAACCGGGGAGGGTTCCAGTGGGGCCTTGCGAGGCACTGGGGGGAAAGAGTGCTAGGTTGAGTTTTGTCTAGTGTTTGCATATGGGACTAACACCCCAACCTACGGCATGTATGCAGCTCCTCATGCCCATCCATTATTTAGTACGGGGCTAGGGTGTAGACATATTGTCTGGGTAGTTTAGTTACTTGGAAATCATTTCATTTTTTTATGTTTAAAACTCTTATGTAAAAAGGGGATGAACCAACATAATAATACTTGAAAATGTTATATTGCTAAAAACTCTGATCAATCTCTATAAAAATTATCTAAAACTCCTTATCATTTCATTCTCTCTAAAAGCTCGATCATGCCTTTATCTTCTAATCAAAACTTTTCTGTGTTTTGCCTCCTTACCCACTTTTGCTAATAACAAAAGGGGGAGAACTAACATGATAAATATAATCCGCTATCAAAATAAAAAACGAACGTGATTAATTAAGATGATAGCTTACATATTAGGGGATCATTCACTTAGGGGTGCATGTATTTAGGGGGAGCAATTCTAAATGCTAAAATCAATAATTATCCTAAGTCATCACTCTCACACACAAATAAGTAGTTCATCATGCTTATATATATATTAATGCTATGATTTATCATTAATGATTTTGTTATTATCAAAAGGGGGAGTTTGTTGGAACATGGTCTTCCGCATCTCCTAGGTTTGAGAATAACAAAACCTATGTGTATTTGATCTTGTGTGTTTAAGTGTGCAGGAAAAAAAGTCCACATGACTTAAGGATAACATAAGAATGCTGCGCCCAAGTTTGGAGCCAAAACTCAAAACTGGTTGCTAGAGCAGGCGGCTGCTCAGGCGGTAGCTCCGGCGGTAGCTGTTAGAGCAGGCGGTAGCTGCTAAAGCAGGCGGTAGCTGCCAGCACAGGCGCTAGCGCTTGAAAGCGCAAAAGTGAAATTCAAGCTGGCGGGATGCATATATAGAAAGCAGATAGCGCCGACGGCAGCTGATAGCGCCGGTGGTAGCGCAAAACAATAGAGGAAGGGGGTCGGCTTGATAAAAATGAAGGATTCTCATGCGGAGAATATTTCCTAAATCGGGATAGCGATGGCGGTAGCAATAGCGCATGCGCTAGCTCCAAGGCTATAAAAAGGACCCCTTGGATCCGTCTTCTTCATCCTCTTCAGATCCAAAATTCCAGAGCTTCGTGCCACAACATAGAGAGGAAGGTTCAGAGAGATACTCCCACAAATCTATAAAAGCTTAAGGAGATCCGTGGAGAAGATTTCAACATGCGTCATCATCGTGACGAAGGACCGCATCGACTACGATCATACTCTGCGGGCCTTCGTCCACTTCTCCAAGAGATCCATATAGGGAGTTTTATATTATTGTCTATTTATTTCACATCTTTTCTTTTAAATCGAGTAGTAAATTCGCCTCGTGTTGGCTACTAGGTCTGGGTAGGACTTAGGGCTGAAATTCACCTCGTGTTGGCGACTAGGTCTGGGGTGTAGGTCTAGGTGGTGCTTGAAGCCATATCTGGGGAAGGGTTGGCTAGAGCGGCTTGAGGCCGTATCCGGGGAAGGATCGGCTAAAGCCAACCGGTTCGTGGGGATACGAGTCGGTATAGAAAACAAAAAGAGTCTTTCATATTTCGCTTTGATTTCTAGCGTCATTGAAATCAAAATTTTGTAATCAATTTTATTAATAATAATCATGTCTCTCTTTGTGTAATAAAATTGATTTGTTCTTCATTTCTCTAAATTGTTTATTGTCCTCTCCTTTATTATAAAACAATTTAGATCTTTAAAAAAATCACTATTTTGATCTCTTATCATAAGCAAGTATTTCAAAATATAATATAAGTTTTTAAAACCCTTATTCACCCCCCCCCCCTCTAATGCGCCTACCGATCCAACAAAATTCTCTAATGGTTTACAAAAGATATGAAATGACAATAATATTAAAAATCCCTCTTGAAGAACTTCTAAAGTTGGAGACGATGAAACACTGTAGAATAAGCGTTGTTGAAGCGGTCGTCGTTCAGATCCGGCGTGAAGAAATTCTCCTTCAAAAATTCGCAGAGCTTTGGCGGGAGATCACTTTTCGGAAGAATAAGGCTCTGGAATTCTAGCACTCAACCTCTCTCCAACTTCTGTATCAAAAACGAGAGAATAGGCCTCCATTTATAGGTGTGAGCACTAGCGCTACCGCCGGCGCTATCCCCACTTAGGAATTATTCTCTGCGTGTCTTCATTCTGGGGAAACATTGCCGCCTTGCCTCTTGTGCTCCATGCTACCGCCTATGCAATCTGCTACCGCCTGGTGCTAGTGCCTTCTAAAAATGCTCCCGGGATTTCGCTAATCATCGTTAGCACCTGCGCTAGGTGCTACCGCAGGCGCTAGTGGGAATGTTGGAATTTTGGGTTCAAATCTTGGGGCAACCTTCTTATGTCATCCGTGAGTCATATGGACTTGTTTCCTGCACACTTAAACACACAAGATCAAATACACATATGATTTATTATTCTCAAACCTAGGAGATGCGGAAGACCATGTTCCAACATAAACGTGGGTCAGCTATGAGTTGACCACAAACTGTGTAATGATCCCACCCCATGATCACTCTAGCCAACTCCAGGGCAGTGGTACCGCACTCCTGCAAGCAAGTCGTACAAGCAGTATATATATATTGTTGTTAATGGAACGTTCACCTAGGGGGGGGGGTGTTAGGTGATCTAGCTTCGTTTCAGATTTTTAGCGCGATTTACAAATATTCAAGCAGAGCACAAAACTATCGCACAAGAAATAACAGCAGACGACACAAGATCTATAGAGGTTCCTCAAGACCGGGTTTCTTGAGTAGTCCTCTGTCCCTATACGCATATCTAGCAGTGAGCCAGAATCGACAAACTCCGCCAAAATATTCAGTCCCTCAAACCTTACCACACGGACCCACAAGTCCTACAGCCTAAGCCCGCAAGCCCCTACTGCACCCAAGCCCTCAAGCTCGACATTCAGGCCCTCAAGCCCAACACAGCATAGACCCACAAGTCTTATGCCTTGAACCCTCAAGTTCTAGCAGCCTAGACCCGCAAGCCCCTTCACTGCCCCCCAGCCTGCAAGCTCAACAAGTATGGACCTGCAAGTCCCTCTGCCCTAGCCCTCAAGCCTCACAGATCTCAAGCCCTCAAGCTTGACACTATTGGACCCATAAGTCCACTGACCTGGCCCTCAAGCCTCACAGCTCTCCAGCCCTCAAGTTAGACACTCAGACCTGAAACCTGATCTTACAGATTTGTCCCTCAAGCCTCACAACAATGAAAGTTGAAATAAGAACTCTGCTTGATGAAGATCGGCAACTTAGCCTGATGGAGATCGGCTTCTTATCTTGATGAAGATGCTTCTGATTTTGAATCTGAATGACACAGATCTTCTTCAAGCTTACTTACTATGTCAGATGTTGACTGGCTTCCTTTCTTGAATGATTCTTAGCAGACGATGAAACTTGACTACAACTTTAAGATCACAGAATAATCGTTTTGTTCTTCCTTACTTTCTTTCTTCACCACCGCTTGTACTATTTTATTGCTAGGCGGTATTCTTTTTCGTTCCTTTCTCTCAATTCATACATCTTTTAGGGCAACTACTTGTCTCTTTTATAAGACTGCGGGGCCTCCCAACGGTCTTATGAAAAAGTCTCTTAATTGTCAGAGTTCCCTTTCCGTAAAAGCACGCTCAGATATGACAGCCAGGTGGCGGCATTAAATACAGACTGCACGTGATCAAATATTTGAATTTCCTCGACGATATTTCCAGCTTCATGCCGATACTGACAGCATCACGACGACAAACTTCATCATTTTCTTAGACTTTGGTAAATCTCCAAGTCTTCTAGCTTCTGCCTCTGACATTGATATCTCGACGATACGAGATATCCTGGCGTTTCTGCATATACAACGACATGCCATCTCTGACTGTGTCGTCATGATCTTCTTTCTTGCAGATTGTCGTCGTAATAACTTTATCTTGTCGACGACATAAATGACTTAGTCTTATCGATGCCAAGGCTTCTTTGATGATGTAGACGATATAGCATCTTCTCGACGACATTCCTTCCTTTGATATCTTCGATATTGCTTTTTCATCGGCTCATGTCTTCTCTCCGATATTCTGTCAGCATTGTGATGTCACAACGATATGTGCATCATGACGATAACTTCCATTGTCCTTCAGTTTTGCTTTGCTCATCATCATGACGACAAGCATAATTTGTCGACGACATCTCCTATTCTTCTCGACGATATTGTACTTTATTTTCCTGAGATTATGAGCTAGAGAAGTGATCAAATACAAAGTGAAGTTTTCTTGACTTGGTGACTTCTTCAAATCAGGAATCATGTAGGCAAGATTCCCAACAATATCCCCCTATTTGAAGAAGTCAGAATCTCAATTCAAGACTACTTTCACTTAATAATAAATATTTAAATCTTAAATAGAAGGCATGAGCATTTAAGAATTTACTTATCTTTTGCTGAACTTATGAGTACATCAAGCTTGTAGCTCCCCCTTGATTTGATGTCTCTTCTTTTGTAGTTCCCCCTTGATTTGAAGTCTCTTCTTTTGTGGCTCCCCCTACTCCTTTTGCTCCCCTATCTTTGAGGTCTTCTTGAGCATCTTGTCTTGAACATATTGATGCCATTCTCCCCCTTTCTGACTTCTTTCCTACAGATCATTCTGACTTTGGCAATTAGTTGTCCTTTTTGTTGGACTTCTTCAGCAATTATCCTGAGAGTTTCTAACCAATCATATAGAAAGGGATTAGTGAAGAATAAGTTAAGATTACTCTAAGTTTAACATCCCCAATTAGAATTTGAAGAAGTTAAACTTAGCTTCATCTAGGGGCTTTGTAAATATATCAACCACTTGTTTGTCTGTTGGGACAAACTCAAGGGTGATATCTTCATTTTCCACATGCTCCTTGATGAAGTGATACCTGATCTCAAATGCTTAGTCCTGTTGTGCGAGACAGGGTTCTTAGCAATTGAGATTGCACTTGAAGAGTCATAAAACATGGGTGTTTTGGTCATCTTTAGATTGTAGTCCTCGAGTTGAAGCTGAATCCATTGTAGTTGGGCATAACAGCTCCCACCAGAGATATACTCTGATTCTACTGTTGAGATTGCTACACTTATCTGTTTCTTACTGCTCCAAGAGATCAGTCTTCCACCAAGGAATTGACATGTCCCTGAGGTACTCTTCCTATCTTCCTTGCACCCTGCATAATCTGCATCTGAGTAGCCAGTCAGTTCACATCCATTGTTCCTAGGGTACCATAGGCCAAGATTTGATGTACCCTTTAGGTATCTTAAGATTCTCTTGACAGAGACATGATGAGATTCCTTTGGATTCACCTGATATCTTGCACAGACACATGTAGCAAACAATATGTCAGGCCTACTTGCAGTTAGATAAAGCAAAGATCCAATCATGCATCTGTACTTGGTTTCATCAAAGGGTATGCCCTTCTCATCCTTGTTCAGAGACACATTGGTTCCCATTGGAGTCTTCATTGAAGAAGCACTCTCCAATCCAAATTTCTTGACTAGCTCCCTAGTGAATTAGGTCTAGGAGATGAAAATACCATCTTCAGATTGTTTCACTTGGAGACCTAGGAAGTATTTCAGCTCACCCATACTGCTCATCTCAAACTTTCCCTGCATCAAATTGGCAAATTTTTTGCAGATATTGTTATCTGTAGAGCCAAAGATGATGTCATCCACATAGATATGTACTAGCAAGATCTTTCCCTTTACTTCCCTTAGGAACAAAGTCTTATCAATCTTTTCCCTTGAGAACTTGTTCTCAATTAGAAAGCTTGACAGAGTCTCATACCAGGCCCTAGGTGCCTGTTTTAAGCCATAAAGTGCTTTTCTAAGAAACTAAACATAATCAGGGTGAGTAGGGTCTAAGAAATCGGAGGGCTGCTCTACATATACTTTCTCTTTGAGGTCACCATTTAGGAAGGCTGACTTCACATCCATCTGGTAAACTTTGAAACCTTGGTAGGCTGCATAGGCCATAAACAGTCTTATTGTTTCCAGTCCGCCTACTAGAGCAAACGTCTGATCAAAATCTATCCCCTCTTCCTGTCTGTAACCCTTAGCCACTAGCCTTGCCTTATTTTTTGTGATTATTCCATTCTCATCCAATTTGTTTCTGTACACCCATTTGGTTCCTATGATGTTCTGTCCTTGGGGTCTAGGAACTAGCTTCCACACTTTACACCTTTTGAACTGGTTCAGCTCTTCCTGCATTGCCCAAATCCAGAATGGGTCTTGATTTGCTTCCTCAAAATTCTTGGGTTCAATTTGAGAGAGGAAGCTCAGGTACAAAGCTTCATTTAGTGCTCTGCTCCTTGTCAGTACACCTTGGTTGACAGCTCCTATAATTTGCTCCTGAGGATGATCTCTTACTTGTTTCAAGGTAGCTGGTAGTATTCTGGGGATTTCTTCAGTTGCAGGTCTTTCAGGTTGCACTTCTTCTGCTGTTTTTGAGTCTTCCACAACATCTGTTTCAAGCTCAACTTCTATTGATTGATCTTTACTTTTAGCTGAGGTTCCAGCTTGGTCATCAATGCACAATTTTTCCATCTTCTCATCAGTACCTGCATTCACTAGAGAACTAGACCAGCCTTTATGAATGAGGCTGGTCTCATCAAATACAACATGTACAGATTCTTCCACTATTTGGGTATTGAGGTTGTATACTCTGTATGCCTTGCTGCAGGAGCTGTAGCCAATGAAAATACCCTCACTGCTTTTCTCAGCAAACTTGGTTAGTTTGGATTTCCCATTATTAAGGACATATCATTTACTACCAAGGATCCTAAATTAGGATAGGGTTGGTTTTCTTCCATTCATTAACTCATAGAGTTTTCTTGTGGTCTATGATGATTGAAGCCCTGTTTATCACATGACAAGAAGTGTTGACAGCCTCTGCCCAAAAGTATTCTGGTAGAGAGGAGTCACTTAGCATTGTCCTACTTGCCTCTATCAAGGTTCTGTTCTTCCTTTCTGCAACCCCATTCTGTTGAGGAGTTCTAGGTGAGGAAAATTCTTGGGAGATACCTAGTTCTTGGCAGAATTCTGTCATGGCCCCTGACTGAAATTCTATCCCATTGTCACTTCTGAGTTTGACCACAGTACAGTCCATCTCATTCTGGATATGCCTGACAAAATTTCTCAAGATATCTAGGGTATCAGATTTCCTTTTGAGGAGGAATACCCAAGTGAACCTTGAGTAATCATTAACAACTACAAGGGTGTAGGCCTTCCTTCCTAAGCTAAGAACTAACATAGGACCAAACAAATCTAGATGCAATAAAAATAAGCACCTAGAAGACTCTTTGTTAGATATACTTTTAAAGCTGGTCCTAGTCTCCTTTCCAAGTTGGCTAGCTTGACAAGGACCATCTTTGATGCACTTAATATTAGGTCCATTCCTAACTAAGTCTTGTGAGAAAATCTTTCTTATTGTCTTATAGTTGATTTGTGCAAGTATCTTGTGTCATTGTACACATAGAGCCTCTTTATCATCAGCCACGAGACATATAGGCTTGGAATAATTTGTATTAAGAAAGTTCAAGCAATAAATATTGCCACTCCGAGTGATAGTTAAGGTAGCCTCAGAATCTAAGGACTTCTTAATTAGGCACTTATCCTTGTGGAAAATAATAAAAAAGCCTAAATCACAAAGTTGACTTATGCTTATGAAATTGTGTTTCAACCCCTCCACATAAGCAACCTTTGTGATGGTAACTAACCCATTAGAGATGTCGCCATAACCTCTGGTCACTCCCTTTTCTGAACCTCCAAAGATCACAGTTGGTCCATTCTCCACAGGGATGAACCCTCTTAAGTACTTTCTGACTCCAGTCATGTGCCTGGAGCAGCCACTGTCCAAATACCAAATTGGAGATTGGTTGGCATTTGGACATACCTGCAAAACAAATCACTTCCCCTTAGGTACAGAAATTTGGATTGGGTCCCTGGTTTCTATTAGGGTGATATAATGGAACAATAAACCTCTGAGGGTTCTGCACTCTCTTTGCATTGAGCCCTGTTGGGTTGAACAAATAGTCCAAAGCAAAGTGGCCTACTTTCCCACAACACCATCATTCATATCTGTTGTATCTTCTCTTCCGCTTCATCATTTGAATGGGATGGTAGTGCTGATGAACAAGAGTGAAGGCTTCTTGCCTAACAGATCTTGGGTGAACCTCATATGTGTGAGTCATGGGAGGAATTGGTCTCACCACCTTTTGGTTCACCTTCTTGGGAACAGGCTTTGTGGAACAGCCTTTCCCCTGCCCTTGACTGCTGTTACTGCAGGTCTGTGGGCTGAAGGACTTGACACCAGCACCTTCTTATAGGAAGGACTAGCTTCAGAATCTTTTCCTGTAACTGTCTCCTGATTGAAACCGATGCCCGCTCTGAACTGTCCAGAGAAGGTGTCAATGATAGGCAGGATAGTTTTGGGCATCGAGAAGTTGGATGCAAGTTTTTCTCAGCCAATAGCATTTCCTCAAGGTCCTTGATGACCTTGTTCTTCTGTCCTAATTCAGCATTCTTAAGCCTTATGGCTTCCTTGAATTTGTCCACTTCTTTGCTCATAGCAGCAAGCTTCTCAGTTGTCTCCTGGAGCTTAGATTGAACGGGCTTCAAGGAATCTAACTCCTTGGTCTGGACTTTGAGGAGTTTCTTACAACCTTTGAAAGCTTTCCACAAGGCTTTATATTGCCTTATCAGTTCAGACTCAACCTCATATTGGGATTTTGAGGCTATGTTGTTGGCAGCAGACACACTCTCATCATCATGCAAGGAATCTGCTGTTGATTCAGAATCAGAGTCAGATAAAGAAGTTTTGTTAGTTACCTTCCCAGGAGAGATGTCATCCTGGTTTTCTTCAACGATGGCCATCAAGCCAATGAGTGCATCTTCCTCAGTACCAGAGGAGCTTGAGTCAGAATCACTCAGTGTTCTGATCTTCTTGGCCATGAATCCTTTTTCAGATTTCCTCTTGCTCCTTGAGCTTCTTCTTTCTTCATGGTTCCTCGACTCCTTCTTCTTAGAAGGGCAGTCAGCAGCCATGTGACCTGTCTTGCTGCAGGAATAACAAACTGTATTATTTAAATCATATTTACCAGGGTTAGATCTGTACCTTTCCTCCCCAGGGGCTCTGGATCTGTCATGATAATCAGATCTTCTGGAGCCTGAGGAGGGGTTTCTGTGATTGTCCCTCCTCTTTCTGTGTATCAGCTTCTTGAATTGATTCTCTTTCTGTGTATCAGCTTCTTGAATTGATTTGAGAAAAGGGCCACCTCTCTGTTAGTATCATCAGAATCTGAAGAGCTGGCTTCCGATTCTTCACTGCTCTCAGATCTGTTCTGAGTTGCAAAGGTCTTGCTCTTGGATCTTCTCATGCTCTCAGCTTTTAGAGCCACAGATCTGTCTCTTGAGCTCCCCTTTGAGCTTTCGTCTTCAGCCTTCCTGGTGTTGAGCTGAAGTTCATGGGACAGCAACTTCCCATACAGATTCTTGGGATCCATGATGCCCAGCTGACCCATCTCTCTGATGGCACAGATTTTGATGTCCCATTCCTTTGCGAGGGATCTAAGAAACTTGTCATTAAGATCAGAGTTGGTGAACTCTCTCTCATATTTATTAGTCCATTCACTATCTTGAAGAATCTCTCATAATAGTTAGAGATTGTTTCATTCTTGCCTTGTTTGAAGGCCTCATACTCCTGGTTGAGAAGGGATTTCCTATCATCCCTTACCTCTTCAGTACCCTCCATGTACACGATCAAGGAGTCCCACATCTCCTTGGTCGTTTTGCTATTAATCAGATTCTGGAGGGTTGAGTCATCTATGTCACTCATAATGACATTTTGGGCCCTCTTATCTAGGCCTGCCAAGATTAGCTCATCCTTAGTCATGTCCTCATATTTTTGTATCACCTTCCTTGTTGGATCAATGGTGGAGGCTGTTGTAGGGATAAAGGGACCCTGTTGGACTGTTAAGTAAATTCTTGGATCAGCCGCCTCCATGAAAAGCCTTACGCTTTCCTTCCGTAAGGGAAAGTTCTCCTTTGTGCAGATTGGGAGTTTCATGGCTCTCATTACCCAATTCTGATCTCCACCAGCCATGGCGAGTCGTTCCACGATCTAGATCAGACGGCAAAGTCTTCTTTTGATCAACCTACCTCTGATACCACTTGTTGTTAATGGAACGTTCACCTAGAGAGGGGGGGGGGGGGGGGGGGGGGGGTGTTAGGTGATCTTGCTTCATTTCAGATTTTTAGCGCAATTTATGAATATTCAACCGGAGCACAAAAGTATCGCATAAGAAATCACAGTATACGACATAAGATCTATAGAGGTTCCTCAAGACCGGGTGTCTTGAGTATTCCTCTGTCGCTCTGCGCCTATCTAGCAGTGAGCTAGACTCGGCAAACTCTGCCAAAATCGTCAGGCCCTCAAGCCTTACAACATGGACCTGCAAGTCCTACAGCCTAAGCCTGCAAGCCCCTACTGCTCCCAAGCTCGCAAGCTCGACACTCAGGCCCTCAATCCCTACACAGCACAGACCCACAAGTCCTGTGCCTTGAACCCTCAAGTTCCAGTAGCCTAGGCCCGCAAGCCCCTTCACCGCCCCGAGCCCGAAAGCTCGATAAGTATAGACCCGCAAGTCCCTCTGCCATAGCCCTCAAGCCTCACAGATCTCAAGCCCTCAAGCTTGATAATATTGGACCCGCAAGTCCACTGCCCTGGCCCTCAAGCCTCACAGCTCTCGAGCCCTCAAGCTAGACACTCAGACCTGAAACCATATCTTATAGATTTGGCCCTCAAGCCTTACAACAATGAAAGTTGAAATAAGAACTCTGCCTGATGAAGATCCACAACTTAGCCTGATGGAGATCGGATTCTTATCTTGAAGAAGATGCTTCTGATTTTGAATCTGAACAACACAGATCTTCTTCAAGCTTACTTACTATGCCAGATGTTGACTGGCTTCCTTTCTTGTATGATTCTTAGTAGACGATGAAACTTGACTGTAACTTGAAGAACACAGAATATTCATTTTGTTCTTCCTTACTTTCTTTCTTCACCTCTGCTTGTACTGTTGTATTGCTAGGCGGGATTTTTTTTCGTTCCTTTCTCTCAATTCTAGGGAAACTACTTGTCTCTTTTATAAGACTGCGAGGCTTCCCAACGGTCTTCTGAAAAAGTCTCTTAATTGTCAGAGCTCCCTTTCCGTAAAAGCACGCTCAGATATGACAGCCAGGCGGCGACATTAAATGCAGACTGCGCGTGATCAAATATTTGAATTTTCCTCGACGATATTTCTAGCTTCATGCCGATACTGACAGCATCACGACGACAGACTTCGTCATTTTCTTAAACTTTGGTAAATCTCCAAGTCTTCTAGCTTCTGCCTCTAACATTGATATCTCGACGATACGAGATATCCTAACATTTCTGCATATACAACGACATGCCATCTCTGATTGTGTCGTCGTGATCTTCTTTCTTGCAGATTGTCATCGTAACAACTTTATCTTGTCAACGACATAAATGACTTAGTCTTATCGATGTCAAGGCTTCTTTGATGATGTCGACGATACTGCATCTTCTCGACGACATTCCTTCCTTTGATATCTTCGATGTTACTTTTTCATCGGCTCATGTCTTCTCTCCGATATTTTGTCAGCATTGTGATGTCACAACGATATGTGCATCACGACGATAACTTCCATTGTCCTTCAGTTTTGCTTTGCTCATCATCATGATGACAAGCATACTTTGTCGACGACATCTCCTATTCTTCTCGATGATATTGTACTTTATTTTCCTGAGATTATGAGCTAGAGAAGTGATCAAATACAAAGTGAAGTTTTCTTGACTTGGCGACTTCTTCAAACCAGGAATCATTTAGGCAAGATTCCCAACAATCTCCCCCTATTTGAAGAAGTCAGAATCTCAATTCAAGACTACTTTCACTTGATAATAAATATTATAATCTTAAATAGAAGGCATGAGCATTTAAGAATTTACTTATCTTTTGCTGAACTTATGAGTACATCAAGCTTGTAGCTCCCCCTTGATTTGATGTCTCTTCTTTTGTAGTTCCCCCTTGATTTGAAGTCTCTTCTTTTGTGGCTCCCCCTACTCCTTTTGCTCCCCCTATCTTTGAGGTCTTCTTGAGCATCTTGTCTTGAACATATTGATGTCATTCTCCCCCTTTCTGACTTCTTTCATGCTGATCATTCTGACTTTGGCAATTAGTTGTCCTTTTTGTTGGACTTCTTTAGCAATTATCCTAAGAGTCTCTAACCAATCATATAGAAAGGGATTAGTGAAGAATAAGTTAAGGATTACTCTAAGTTTAACATCCCCAATTGGAATTTGAAGAAGTTAAACTTAGCTTCATCTAGGGGCTTTGTAAATATATCAGCCACTTGTTTGTCTGTTGGGACAAACTCAAGGGTGATATCCTCATTTTCCACATGCTCCCTGATGAAGTGATACCTAATCTCAATATGCTTAGTCCTGCTGTGCCAGAGAGAAGGATCATTACCCTTGACGATCATTTCAGCACCATGACAAAAAAATATAGCTGAATGGAAATGACCGCAATGGACTGACCTCCGTGGATCTAAAATCTGCTTTCAATTCTGAGCTGTGGAGCTCCAACAATGGCGAAAACCCTTCTCCATCTTTTTCTTTCATTCTCAAATAACTTATCCAACTTATCTTCAAAAGGCAAAGCATGGAGGATAAAGTTGCTGTCAATACCTTTAGTACTACAACACAGACTAATCTAGAACATTTGATCACTTTTCATAAAGGATTGAACGACCACAATGTAGATTTTGTGAATTTGTTTTCGTCACCTATCGTGCGGCTGTAGCAGGTTGTGGGGATCTTATCCAACACCGCTTGACAAATTGGCTAGATGATCTACCGCCAGTGGTAGCACTACCGCACGACGCTAGCCATCTAGGAGACTGCGTATCATCTTGACATCTCGTCGATCGCCTTGACCATCTAGCCATCTAGCTGATCATCCTGAAGGTCCACTACCGCCAATGGTAGTATTTTACCGCCTAGCGTTAGCATGTGACTTGACATTTTTGTACGATTTGAACTCTTCCCATTCGGCTAGACCTCTCTAGTCGACTGCTACCACCAGTGGTAGCACATACCGCCCGACGTTAGCTTTCTACTACAACACTCTTTTGAGTTCTTTGCAAAAGGGAAACTGGGGTATTACAAGTACCCTCCCATAGGCTCTCCCTTCAGTTTTTCTTCTTTGATCTCTCCTTTTTCTCCCTTTCTTTGAAACCATGGGTGTTAATTTATTGTTTCAATAAAATAAGATTCGCACGGGCTGAGGCACATGGGCGTGCGCCTTAACAGTCATAGGTCTAGTCTCCAGTCATGTCCCTAGACCTTATCCTTCAGTTAGTTATTTAGACAGTCTGCACTCACAGGCGTGTGAATCAGCGATCGCGTCCCTAGGCTCCAGAAGTGTCCCTCGACCTTATCCAGCAGTTTTTTATATAAATAGGCTGCACACATGTGTGTGTGCCTCAAAAGTATGTCTTTTCTCTGGCAAACTGTCCTAGAGCCATTCTTCCAACAACAACACGACTAAAACACATGGGCATGTGTCACAGGGCATGTGCAAAAATTCAAATTCTACCATCTTCACAGATTTTCATGCAGATTAATTTCATCTACTGGATCAACATCATATTCTCACTTCTTAATCCTGAAAAAAAGAAACAAGTAAATAACACATGAAAAGTACATTTTAATAGTGAAAAGTGAAGATAAAAAGAGTTTAAATTAAATATAATTATTTGTTCATCTATATGAAACCATATCCACTTTATATTTGATAATTCATTCATAAGAGGGAAAGGTGGATACGATCTTATTTATAGGAAAACATAAAGATAATTTTTTGTTAGTACAAATATATACTGATGACATTATATTTGGCTCTACAGACAATAACTTCTATAAAAGGTTTGCATACCCGATGTAAGGAAAATTTGAGATGAGTAACATGGGGGAGTTGTCCATTTTTTTAGGAAAACAAGTTAAGCAAAGTGATGATGGCATTTTCATCTCTCAGTCTAAATATTCAAAGGAATTGATTAAAAAATTTGGGATGGAAAATGCTTCCACCATGAAAACTCCCATGGTCTCTAATACTGCGATTGACAAGGACAAATCTGGTAAGCCCATGGATCAAAAGATTTACATAGATATAATTGGTTCCCTATTATATCTCACATCAAGTAGACGTGATATCATGTTTGCAACTTTTATTTGTGCCAGATATCAAGTAACTCCAAAAGAATCTCATTTATCCCATGTAAAAAGGATACTAAGATATCTTAAAGGGTCACCAGAGCTTGGTCTAATATACCATGTAGAGTCAGCTTTGGAACTAATGGGATTTTTAAATGCTAATTATGCAGGTTGCAGGTTAGATAGAAAGAGAGCATTAGGAATTTGCCAATTCTTAGGAGCAAGACATATAATCCTTGTTCAACACAAAGCAGACCACTATGTCTACATCCACAACTGAAGTTGAATAGATCTCAGCTAGAAGTTGTTTTTCACAACATTAATGGATGCAAAATCAACTACTATACTTTTTCGCCCAGAAGATCGCTATACCCATTATGCAAGGAAGTTCGTGCAGTCTCATCCATCAGAACGGTTTTATCTGGATGATTGAACTATTTCATTGGCTAGACTGCCCAGTAATCTCATCAGTTCGGGTTGCCAGCCATCACCGAGTTCGCGCGGTCTGGATCTCCTTTTCTATCTTGGCAAAAGCATGACAAGTAACCTTTTATCCCAGCATAACTTCTCCTGAATCTCGGGCAGCCTGTAATTTCAGAAGCTACCCATTTGGGCAGCCTCCGCGTCTATAAATAGAGGGGTAGGGGTCCCCAGAAAAGGACTTTTGGAGTGGGGGGGAGGAAGTTTTTGTGCTAATTATGGAGCCAAGCGGTCTTGAATTTTAGCTCGCCCCTTTCCCCTAGTCTGATCTATTTCGAGCCGCCTCTAACCTCCAATCTCTAGTCTTTTCCTTATAAGATCTTCTCGCAGCTAAGAATTATCAGAACGATGATCTCTTCTTGTCACTCATTGACACCATATTAGACGCTCTCAGTAACCTAGTAGCTGGCAGTCCAAAGTTCCTCTTCCAATTCTAAAGTGCAAGTTGTGGAGGTACAATTTTTGCATCAATAGAACGAACACGCGGCCTTCAGATTGGATTTGTTGGTGAAGTGCGGCGGTCTGAGATGTTAGATCAAGAGCTGAGGAGTCAGTTCAGTGGGGGTCATCCTAATTCATGTCGCGCGACCTCTGAAGATATAGAAGCGCGCTTCAAGTGAGCACTCGAGCAAGCTCGTGAAGAGTTCTCTCAAGCATAGCGCGAGACCACCCTGATGGCGCGTCCCCTCCGACACTCCTTGATGATGATGACCCAGCTGCCGAGGCGCTGCGCCACAAAGATCTGAGGTGCCATGATGATGCTGATGGAAGACCGCGTTATAATCTCCGCCCGCGGCGTGCCAAAAACGCCATGAAAAATTAGACTTTTATTCATGCACTTTTATTTTATATTAATAAATATAAAATTATTTCATGCTAGATGATAATTTTATATTTATTAAAATGGTTGTAATTTTTAATTTGAACTCTTAATTTCATTTTGGTGTGTATTTAACCATACAGATGGATGAGGTTTCATCTCCATCATGGATGGTTATGATTTTGTGTAAACTCCTATTTAAAGGGGTCTTTATGAAGGAATGAGGACATTGAAGATTAAAAAGAGCAAACCCTATTTCCCCTTTGGAAATTTCGGCCAAAAAGGTGCTCCCCCTTGCCGCCCCCTTCCTCTTGGTGTGACTCCAAGGCCGCCTCCCTTCATCCTCTTCGGTGCGACTCCAGCGAGACTTCTGCGGTGCGACTCCAAGGAAGAAAGGGTGCTTCTCCATTCGGTGCGACGCTGGTGGAATTGTGGAGAGAGAGATTCTCCCACATCTATCTTGTGTGTTCATCTTCTTGGTTGGGTAACCTCTCTCCTTGCTAGTGATTCTTTCTATGCTTTAGTTTGTGGAGGTTTTGTCGAATCGTTTTATCCGGGATCTTAATATTTTCGCTTGCAAAATCTGAAACTTAAGTGTTGTCATTGACCCTCTTGTTGTTCGGATCGGGAAGATCCGGTGCGGGAGCGAAACTCGGCCTAGCCTTGGTTTGCTCTCCAAGATTGGCGCACTTAGCGTTAACAAGGGAGTTAATCTCAACTAAAGCTTTATCTCCGCTTGAATGTTCATTGATTGCCGCTGTGTTTTGAAATGAATCGATTGATGGAATAGATGCTTGTGTAGGTGCGGTGAGTTGTGTGCTTGTTGGAGAGGTAGGTCTTAAGGACGTTGTATCGAGTCTGGCTTACGGTGAGTTGTGTGCTTGTTGGAGAGGTAGGTCCTAAGGACATTGTATCGAGTCCCGCATATTTTTTTCTCCATCGGATTTGGGAGCCAACCGACCCCTTTTCGTTCGCTTTTGGTCGGAGCCCTCTTATGTTATTTTAATTTCTGTGATGAATGTTTTTTTTTCGCTAGCGTAACGTCCACGTCGTCACGGTACCCCTACATCAATTTGGTATCAAAGCCGGTCGTTTCAACTCCCACGTTGCAAACATCCTCGCTGCGATCCTTGTTGGTCGTTCTAGTCAATAGGAAAATCTGAAAATTTTCGGATTGGTTTGCGTTTAGTAAAATCTCAGAAATTCAAAACTTGTCAAGAAAATCTGAAACTTTTTTTGTTGCTTCTTGCACGCATTTCCAGCAACATTAAAACTGAAACCTTTTCGATTCATCCTCGTTAGGTCCGCCTAAAAATTGGAAGCGTCGTAATTCTATCTAGGTGGTGTGCGAATAGCGGTCTGAAATCTGAAATTTTTGTCAAAATTAAATTTTTTTTAACGATCTCCGTATTACGCACATCAGGAATCTATAAAAATATCCAATGTCAATCTAGATACAGCCTTAGGAAAAATCATCTTCCCAAAGTTTTTCCTGAACCTGAATGCTCACTAGGCTAGGAACGGAGTACACGACACCGTCTACGTCTAGAATGGCTGCGAATCAGCACAATGATCACAACACCGAGGACATAGCAGGTCTACATACCGAAATGACTGAGCTTAGGACGATGTTAGAATAAATTTTACGGAATCAAGGAGGACCGCCACCACCACCCGGTGATGTTGAGAGGCCCAACCGGCACCAACCGGTCACTGATTCGGATTCTGATGGGGACCATCCCCGAGTGCCCCCTCGAGAATGCCGCCCTGAGCGTGGTTTCGATATCACTAGAGCCATCAAGATTGATGCCCCCACCTATGATGGCATGGGAGACCCCCAGGTCTTCCTTAGCTGGGTAATTGATATGGAGTGTTACTACCAGTGACACAATCTCACGGATCTCCAAAAGGTCCAAGTCGCCAGCATGAAGTTGACTGATCGTGCGAAAACCTTTTGGCTGAATGAGGAAAGGGGGTTGGGAGCTGGACAGGAAGTCCCACCTATCGGATGGGCGGTGATGAAAAATTTGCTCACCGACCAATACGTTCCCGCTTACCACCGAACACAAATGTTCGATGAACTAGCCACCCTGCGGCAAGGTTCAAAGTCGGTGGCCGAGTATATGGGAGAGTTTAAAGACCGTATGGTGCGTTGCGAGCTTAAGGAATCCCCATAGGTCACATTATTCAGGTTTCGTAAGGGGCTTCAACCCGATATCTAGCGGAAGCTCTTGCGCTACGGGCACACAGATTTGAACACGACTTTCAATGCCGCCCTAGACATTGAAAAGCACTTAGCCGCCAAGGCTCAATCCCGTTATTCCCACACGAGGAATAAGACCACCGTTGGAGCGTCTTCTTCCACCTATCCGGACAGGGGAAAGTCTAGAACCACCGAGTCTAAATCTGTCGTGATCACCGCTAGGAACACCAGGAACCCCACGAGTGAGCGTATTCCCATTGGGAAAGTTAGCAAGGCCAATACCACGTGTTATTCTTGCGGTGTTCAAGGCCACTTTGCCTTTGAATGCCCAATTAAGACTAAGGTCGTTGCCCTCTTAGACATGGCCGCCGATTCTACTGACTATGTGTATGAGGCCGCCAAGGAGAGCGACCCTAAAGGGGTCCCAAGCGATTTGTAAGACGATCCCCCCCTCATGGTGATGCATTGTATTCTGACCACTCCACATCCGCTAGATGACTGGAGGAGGACTAGTATCTTCTCTCTGATCTTTAAGAGCGGTGACAAGCTGTGCAAGCTCATTATAGATAGCGGTAGCTGTGTGAATGTTATCTCTGAGAACGCTGTTAAACGTATGAATCTGACCACGGAACCACACCCCACACCCTACCAGGTAGCTTGGATTAGCAAGGTTACCGTCCCGGTTAGCAAGCGTTGCCTGGTCCCTCTTGCCCTTAAATCTTACACGGATGAGGTCTGGTGTGATGTCCTCCCCATGGACGCGTGCCACGTGTTATTAGGCCGCCCTTGGCTTTATGACCGTGACGTCAGACATTTCGGTCGAGCCAATACTTATGAATTCAAATTCAACGGTAAGACCATCACTTTGAGACCGACCGTTCCGAAGGAGCCGGTAGCTTTGGCTAAGGACACTACCGTCCCGGCCGAGAGGAAGGAATTGATCCTAGTTGGTAGGAGAGAATTCGTGAGAGATTCTTTTCTTGAGGGAGTTATGTACGCTTTAGTTCTTATGAGTGCGAAGGGTGAATCGGAAGCGTTGAATGAGTTGCCTAGGGAGTTACGAGCACTTTTGGACGAATATAAGGACGTGTACCCAGACGAGTTGCCTTCTGTGTTACCTCCATTGAGGAACATACGGCATGCGATAGATCTCATTCCGGGTTCATCCCTGCCGAACCAACCCCACTATAGGCTTCATCCCGCGGCCCACAAAGAGCTGCAGACTCAGATCGAGGATTTGATGAAAAAAGGATTCATCAGGACTAGCATGAGTCCTTGTGCGGTGCCAGCCCTTCTTGCCCCCAAGAAGGATGGTACATGGCGGATGTGTGTTGATAGCCGCGCTATCAACAAAATCACCATCAAGTAACGATTTCCTATACCGCGCTTAGATGACCTTCTCGATGTCTTGTCTGGCGCCACGATATTTTCTAAGTTAGATTTACGAAGCGGCTATCACCAGATAAGGATCTGCGAGGGAGATGAGTGGAAGACGGCGTTTAAGTCTAAGGACGGGTTATACGAGTGGCTTGTGATGGCCTTCGGGCTATCCAATGCCCCCAGCACATTCTCCCGGATGATGACGCATGTCTTTCAGCCATTCATAGGGAAGTTCGTAGTTGTCTACTTCGATGACATCTTGGTTTACAGCACTACTACCACCGAGCACATCTCCCACATGAGAGTGGTTCTTTCCACCCTACGGAAGGAAACTTTATTTCTGAATCTCAAGAAATGCACTTTCCATGTTACGGAGGTGGAGTTTTTAGGCTACATCATTGGAGCGGAGGGCATCAGTGTCGACCCTAGCAAGGTTAAGGTGATTAAGGACTGGCCCGTGCCGACCACGATACGTGAGGTGAGGAGATTCCATGGGTTGGTGATGCGATGATTCGGCAAGTGCACCGGTCGCGCAAGTAATAAATTTTGGGAATAAATCCCCGAGTGTCGGTCTCTTGAGGAACACAGTAAGGTGGAGTTAAATGTCGAGGAAGGACTTGAGATCGAAGTCCTTTAGGTCGAATGGATTGCGGGAGAGTTGGGTTGGCTTTTGGAAAATAAAATAAAAACTATCAACTACTCCTATGCAATGCCGCTATGCAATGCTTCGCTTGGCGGGATGGAGACTAGGCAGGCCTTGAGCGCGCTGCGTCGATAGGGCGGATGGACGAGAAGGCTAATGGAATCGAACTATGCAGGCCTTGAGCGCGCTGCTACGTTAGGCGGGATGGAATACGGGCCGCGATGCCACGCTTCGGTAAGCGGATGGGCGAGTGGGCTAGCGGAATGAGGGTCGCAAGCACCTCTTCGATAAGCACGCCACTAGCAATTGCTAGTGCGGCACCAGACACGGTGGTGGGATGGAAAATGGATGGTGGCGCTCCTCATACACACATAAACCACAAAAGTATTTCACACAAATGAAATATATAAATATAGTGATAAGTTTAAGTGCTCTTCATCAAAATACACAAGATCTAGCTATTACAACAATCAATAAAAGGAGAACAAGGCAAGAAATCGACCGAATCCGAAGGCTCGTTGAAGATTCACGGTTGGGATCGCCGGGTTGTCAATCCGCGTCCAAGCTCGGTCCACAACTACGTCCGGGGTAGAGAGAGCTGTCACTACTCTCCAATGGACCCGTCTTCTTCGTGTCACGATCCGATAGAGGTTGCAAACTTCCTCTTGCTCGATGGAGATAGCGGCTAGGTCTTCCTTTAGAGCTCTTGGATGAAGGAGGAGGCCGAGAGGAAACTCCGGCGAAGATTTGGCGTTGAAAGCTTGCCCGGAGATCCTCCCTAAGGTGGGCGGCGATGGAGGGGCGAAACCAGGCGAACGGGGGACGAAAACGGCGGAGTCGGGCGAGGGATCCGACCTAAATCGCGAGCAGCGGATTTTATAGGCGCTGGAATTAAACAGTGCGCACGGTCAGTGGCGCACGACCAGTGGTCGTGCGCACTAGAATCCTGTGATCGTGCGCTCTGCCTGGACGGAACCTGCAAAGACAGAAATTATAAAATAAAATGTTCGCACGACCAGTGGCGCACGACCGGTGGTCGTGCGCACTAGCGTCAGTGGTCGTGCGCAATAGATGAAACAGAACTCAGAAATTTAATGGTCAATGCGCACGAGCAGTGGCGCACGACCGGTGGTCGTGCGCACTGGCATTGGTGGTCGTGCGCACTGCACCAAACAGAACTCGTGAAAAAGGCGTTAAGTGCACACGATCAGTAGCGCACGACCAGTGGTCGTGCGCAATAGAACCAGTGATCGTGCGCAGTGTTCCTGTGCAGAATTGCGCCGGGAACACCTGCACGACTCCCATTCCATCACAACCACCAATCTAGCCACTGAAGGTGGCACTTAACAGCGCATGAAAACAACTAAAGACAATAAGCAAAAAAAATCACACCAAAGTGGGCCTATAAGTGCACCTAGCATAGAATGACCAATATGAGCTAAAACATGGCTAAAGTGCAGTGAAAAGACTAAATAGATGGCCCAGATGAGTCCATATATGTGTATATAATCGGGACTCATCACACCCCCAGACTTACCTGTTTGCGCGTCCCGAGCAAACAAATTCTAAGCGAACGGGGAAAGAAAAGTAGATGGCTTAATGATTACACTACAGAGTACCATGCGAAGTCGCATGCTCACGTGCATAAGAAAAATAGTAGAAAAGATTTCTGACTATAAAAACAGTTTATATATTTCTAAAAGAGTAAAAGCATATTACAACTACTCAAAATGGTGAACAGCGGTGAATCGTTCGGTCATGCACACGGAGAAAGTAAACTAAACGCTGAGACGAGCATTGCCCAAGGTCGGGATGCCGGACAAACTCCACTGAAATCCATCAGTGTCGATGACCATAGGCTTGCCCGGTCACATTCTCTCAACGGCACTGGTTTGACTCAAATGCGTGAATCAATAGGACTTTAGGTTTTAAATGGGGCTTGGGTTTAGGTGAGGATAAACAAAGATAAAAACGACGGCTCAAGCACTAAACCCAAATGAGCTAATGCAGGAAACTATCCTCATTCACCACACAAACACGCGGGTACACAACACCCCCAGACTTGAACTTAGACGCATGGGTGTGTCCACCGCCTACTCCCAAATATAAATCTCAAACAGATTTTTTTTTAATCAAACTTTTCATTCTTCTTTTTCTTTTCAAATCTTTTTCTTCTTTTCTTTTTCTTTCTTTAACAATTTCAGCAAATTTTTAAAAATGCACAACCACATTTTCACAATGTACTACCACAATCAACAACACCAATTTGAAATTTAAACAAAATGCTTGCTTTTTGGGTGCGCGACTAGGATTGGCTTTTGGGCTTTGGTGAAATAAAAGTGGGGCTGAATCAAAGAACGGGTAGGCACAACTGGGCTAGCGAGGAAATGATAATAGGAATGGCATAAAGGCTCAACCGGGCCAAGATGATGGCCTATATCACATTCACGCCATTGACTAACCGTATACCCATGCTTCAAGAATCGCTTGGGGCAAGTTCTAGCCACCGAGAAAGATTCTCCTTTCTCCCGACTCAAGCAATACGAATCTAGCGATCGTTCACACACATCCCTATGCTACCGTTTGATTCACACCGGATTCACCATTTGAGTAGAGTAAACAACATTTACACTAATAGAGAAAAATATAAAACCATAGTATAAAAAGAAATCTAATCTACACAAATTTCTATGCAACCGAGCACTCGACTAGGAGCACTAATAGAGTCAACATTTTACTCTGCTACATAGTCCTAAGCCATCACCTAGACTTTCCCAAATAAGCAGAAGAATTAAATTCACTACAGAGCACGCATACAGACGAGTACGCGCTCAAGTGGGTGCTGTGGTGTGCAATGAAAATAAACAAAACATTTTAAAAGAAATCTTCTAGTATGCAGTGCAATAGTGCACGTGATGAGCGGGTAAACAAAACTACTCTCCCCCCCGACTTAAACTAAACAATCCGCATAATATATGACATGAAAATCAGCATAGGCTAGGGAAAGAGGGTACCCAATGCTCAGCAAGTGAGCATACCAGAAGATTGGCGTTTAAACCAAGACTAAGCTGCAGCATCCGCCATCCAGAAGAAATACCTGCAGGGGTCAGCTCCGCAAAAACAAAAGAAACAGAAAAAGATAAACTACAATAAACTATAGCTAACTAAACAGGATGGATTAAAATAAAATGCATGAAAAGTAAGATAACTACTGGGGTTATTGTCATCCCAGCACGACTTATTTGAAAACATAAAAGTTCTAGCTAATGGGCCTATGGAAGGAGAAGTGGACAGGTAACTGTCCTAATATCCGTGTCGGTAGCGGGTACCTATACGGAGAAAGAACAGTCACGCCTCTACCCGAATATAGATAAAACCTGCCCATCACAGGTAGAGGGAAAAGAAAGTAAGAAGAGGAGGAGGCCTGGTCCTCACTCATCTTACAAAACACATCCTTGCCTAGCAAGGTATCGTCTGCGGCAGGTCCGCAGGAGGAGAAGGCAATGAGTGGAGCTTCCTCTACGGAGGGGGAATAAACCTCCTCACATGAGAGGATGCTCTCATCATTGACTTGAGCAAAATGCTCCAAGTCCTCCTGAAGTACCTGTGAAGATTCAACCTGCACAGACTCAGATGAAGGAAGGGGATCAAGAAATAAAGAAGATGACGAACATAAATAAACATCAATCGGGGGAGTGATCCCGGACTCACTCCCATCAGGTTGGGGAAGTAAAATAATGTTTGCATTGTCATCAATGCTACAAGATTCGGCGGGATCAACAGTGGCCAAGCTAGAGATTTGGACTTCCTCCACCGGTGCTGAGGAAAACTCCTCTTCACCTAGAAGGTTGTCCTCCTCCATAGGAATAGGCACAATGCTAAGATCAACCGCCTCCTCCTGCAACACATCATCAACAATGTCGTCAGAGACGAGTGTAGTATGCACAACAGGGAGAGGAATAGTGCTCGGATAAAAGTCGAGCACCGATTCCTCACAAAGAATCGAATCCACTAGAGGTGGTGGATGCACTAGGAGAATGGGCTCAGCAATATCGGTGCCCAGATCAGCCACACATCTGGTGACTGTGTCAACGCCATACCCTTCAAGATGTGAAGGTGGCAAAGACACAAAACCGGATATTGAAGGTGTGCCGCCAGAGTTAGGATTCGGGACGATCCGGATATCCGGCTCGTCATCCTCATCCAATTGGCAACGAAAAGAAGCACAATCCTTCAGGGCATGGTCTGTGCTCCGACAAAACTGGCACTGCCTAGCGGGCTTCTTTGGCACAGCGGGGGCTAGAGCCGAAAAGAAGTATGACGGTAAATGCTCAGCAGAGTAGCCATAAGACTTACGCGCACCATATGGAGTACCAGACGAAGTCGGTGCTCCATATGCTGGGCTATAAGAAGTATGCCTACTATTCTCCGTGGGGCATTCATCACTAGAGTGGGAGGTAGCTCCACACCAACGGCAACGGAAATTGAGATGTGCCCACATAGTGCGAAGATAAAACGATTCAAACTAAAAATGTTATTGTGCAAATACTAAACAAAATAGAAATTACTAAAGCAACCTGATATAAAACAAGAAGAGGGAATAAAAAGAACAGAAATAAAATAAAAGATGCAATTTACAAATGGAAGGGCTTCTCTCTCAGATTCTCCCTCTCCAGAAAACTCACACGACTGTGTTCCCCGGCAACGGCGCCAAAAACTTGATGCGATGATTCGGCAAGTGCACCGGTCGCGCAAGTAATAAATTTTGGGAATAAATCCCCGAGTGTCGGTCTCTTGAGGAACACAGTAAGGTGGAGTTAAATGTCGAGGAAGGACTTGAGATCGAAGTCCTTTAGGTCGAATGGATTGCGGGAGAGTTGGGTTGGCTTTTGGAAAATAAAATAAAAACTATCAACTACTCCTATGCAATGCCGCTATGCAATGCTTCGCTTGGCGGGATGGAGACTAGGCAGGCCTTGAGCGCGCTGCGTCGATAGGGCGGATGGACGAGAAGGCTAATGGAATCGAACTATGCAGGCCTTGAGCGCGCTGCTACGTTAGGCGGGATGGAATACGGGCCGCGATGCCACGCTTCGGTAAGCGGATGGGCGAGTGGGCTAGCGGAATGAGGGTCGCAAGCACCTCTTCGATAAGCACGCCACTAGCAATTGCTAGTGCGGCACCAGACACGGTGGTGGGATGGAAAATGGATGGTGGCGCTCCTCATACACACATAAACCACAAAAGTATTTCACACAAATGAAATATATAAATATAGTGATAAGTTTAAGTGCTCTTCATCAAAATACACAAGATCTAGCTATTACAACAATCAATAAAAGGAGAACAAGGCAAGAAATCGACCGAATCCGAAGGCTCGTTGAAGATTCACGGTTGGGATCGCCGGGTTGTCAATCCGCGTCCAAGCTCGGTCCACAACTACGTCCGGGGTAGAGAGAGCTGTCACTACTCTCCAATGGACCCGTCTTCTTCGTGTCACGATCCGATAGAGGTTGCAAACTTCCTCTTGCTCGATGGAGATAGCGGCTAGGTCTTCCTTTAGAGCTCTTGGATGAAGGAGGAGGCCGAGAGGAAACTCCGGCGAAGATTTGGCGTTGAAAGCTTGCCCGGAGATCCTCCCTAAGGTGGGCGGCGATGGAGGGGCGAAACCAGGCGAACGGGGGACGAAAACGGCGGAGTCGGGCGAGGGATCCGACCTAAATCGCGAGCAGCGGATTTTATAGGCGCTGGAATTAAACAGTGCGCACGGTCAGTGGCGCACGACCAGTGGTCGTGCGCACTAGAATCCTGTGATCGTGCGCTCTGCCTGGACGGAACCTGCAAAGACAGAAATTATAAAATAAAATGTTCGCACGACCAGTGGCGCACGACCGGTGGTCGTGCGCACTAGCGTCAGTGGTCGTGCGCAATAGATGAAACAGAACTCAGAAATTTAATGGTCAATGCGCACGAGCAGTGGCGCACGACCGGTGGTCGTGCGCACTGGCATTGGTGGTCGTGCGCACTGCACCAAACAGAACTCGTGAAAAAGGCGTTAAGTGCACACGATCAGTGGCGCACGACCAGTGGTCGTGCGCAATAGAACCAGTGATCGTGCGCAGTGTTCCTGTGCAGAATTGCGCCGGGAACACCTGCACGACTCCCATTCCATCACAACCACCAATCTAGCCACTGAAGGTGGCACTTAACAGCGCATGAAAACAACTAAAGACAATAAGCAAAAAAAATCACACCAAAGTGGGCCTATAAGTGCACCTAGCATAGAATGACCAATATGAGCTAAAACATGGCTAAAGTGCAGTGAAAAGACTAAATAGATGGCCCAGATGAGTCCATATATGTGTATATAATCGGGACTCATCAGTTGGCAACTTTCTACCTCCGTTTCATCAAAGACTTTAGCAGCATAATGGCCCCCATTAGTGACTGCATGAAAAATGTGAGTTTACTTGGACGAAGTCCGCCACCTTCGCTTTCCAACGCATCAAAGAGCTTATGACTGAGGCACCCGTCTTACGTCTACCTGGCTTCTCGAAAATCTTTGAGCTTACTTGTGACACTTCGGGCGTGAGAATAGGAGGTGTCTTGAGTCAGGAAGGGCACCCTGTGAGTTTCTTTAGTGAAAAGTTGTCGGGCGCTAAATTGAATTATTCCAACTATGATAGGGAATTTTATTCTGTCATTAGATGCTTGCACCACTGGCGGCATTATCTCCTCTCTAAGGAATTCGTGATCCTCTCCGATCACGAAGCATTACGATTTATCAATAGCCAACATAAAATCAGCCCGCGTCACGCCAAGTGGGTATCCATCCTACAGGGTTACACTTTTAATCTCAAACACCTTAAGGGAGCGGACAATCGGGTTGCGGACGCTCTTAGTCGCCTAGCCCTTTTAGTCACCACTATGGAGGTTAACGTTGTCGGGTTCGAGCGAATCAAAGATGAGTACGCTACATGCCCGGATTTTCAGGATTCTTACCTATCTGCCCATGATAGTTCCCCCACCACTATTACTGCGTTCGTTATCAAGGATGGTTACCTCTTTAGGCATGGGAAATTATGTATTCCATAGTCATCTCTATGTCTCCATATCATCTGGGAACTCCATAGTGGCGGGTTGAGTGGCCATTTCGGTAGGGATAAGACTATCACCCTGGTTGAGGAAAAGTTTTATTGGCCAAATTTGAAGGCAATGGTAGGACGGGTAGTGAGTATTTGCCGTACTTGCCAAGTTTCCAAGGACACCAAAACCAACGTCGGGTTATATACTCCGTTGCCTATACCATCCGTACCTTGGGAGGATGTGAGCATGGACTTTGCCTTAGGCCTACCCACCACTTTTCGTCGTCACGATTCTATCTTCGTAGTTGTGGATAGGTTCTCCAAAATGACATATTTTATACCGTGTACTAGAACCGACGACGCAGCTCATATCGCAAAGATATATTTTAAGGAAGTTGTTAGTCACCGAGGAGTGCCGAAGACAATTGTCTCGGATATGGATGTTAAGTATACGAGCTACTTCATCCTAATGGGTACCAAACTATTGTTTTCCTTCGCCTATCATCCTCAAACCGATGGGCAAACTGAGGTGGTTAACCAGAGCCTAGGGAACCTTCTTAGATTCTCGTGAGTGATCATAAAGGCACATGGGATCTTCTTCTTCCCCACACTTAGTTAGCCTACAACAATTCCAAAAATCGGTCCACCGGTTTGTCGCCAAATGAGATTGTCCACGGGTACAAGGCCCCTGTGCCTCTTGACTTGGTTCCCTTGCCACCAACATACAAGGCAAGTCAATTTGCACAATCCTTCGCCCAACATATTCACGACCTTCATGCACGTATACGAGCTACCTTGACTGCTCAGTATGATTCTTATCAGGCACACGCCAATATACATCGGAGAGTGTCACACTTCAAGGTTGGCGATTTGGTCTTAGTACGATTAGTTCCCGAACGTTTGCCATCTGGCACCGTTAAAAAGTTAGCACCTAAGCGCGCCGGCCCTTTTCGGATCATCAAGAAAATAGGTGACAATGCTTTGTTTTGGATTTGCCTGCCGAATGGGGAATCTCCCCTATTTTTAACGTCTCGGATTTAACGATGTTCGTATCGCCTCCACATGAGTTGAGTTCCTTGACGTCTTCTCCTTCCACCAAATCTTCTAATGGGTTGGGGAGTGGTAGTATGGATGACCTCTCTCTATCGGTTCCCACAGGTATTTCACCGGATGGTAAGTTGCATACTTTTATTCCTACTGCTGATATGTTCCCCAGGTTTCTGAAGACTTTTCTCACTCCGGACATGATACTTGCTGCGGAGCCACTTACTACCTCGGAGGGTGCTACTTACCGCTTCCTCATCCATTGGCGTGATCGCCCTCCTTCAGACGATTCATGGGTCCTCGCGACGGAGCTTCAACGAGTGGATGCTGATCTTCTCCGCCGCTACCTCTCAGACCACGCATCGGAGATGCTTGATTTTGAGTGGGGGAGGATTGATGGCGCGTCCCCTCTGACACTCCTTGATGATGATGACCCGGCTGCCGAGGCGCTGCGCCACAAAAATCTGAGGTGCCATGATGATGCTGATGGAAGACCGCGTTATAATCTCCGCCCGCGGCGTGCCAAAACCTCCATGAAAAATTAGACTTTTATTCATGCACTTTTATTTTATATTAATAAATATAAAATTATTTCATGCTAGATGATAATTTTATATTTATTAAAATGGTTGTCATTTTTAATTTGAACTCTTAATTTCATTTTGGTGTGTATTTAACCAAACGGATGGATGAGGTTTCATCTCCATCATGGATGGTTATGATTTTGTGTAAACTCCTATTTAAAGGGGTCTTTATGAAAGAATGAGGACATTGAAGATTAAAAAGAGCAAACCCTATTTCCCCTTTGGAAATTTCGGCCAAGGAGGTGCTCCCCCTTGCCGCCCCCTTCCTTTTGGTGTGACTCCAAGGCCGCCTCCCTCCATCCTCTTCGGTGCGACTCCGGCGAGACTTCCGCGGTGCGACTCCAAGGAAGAAATTGTGCTTCTCCATTCGGTGCGACGCTGGTGGAATCATGGAGAGAGAGATTCCCCACATCTATCTTGTGTGTTCATCTTCTTGGTTGGGTAACCTCTCTCCTTGCTAGTGATTCTTTCTACGCTTTAGTTTGTTGAGGTTTTGTCGAATCATTTTATCCGGGATCTTAATATTTTCGCTTGCAAAATCTGAAACTTAAATGTTGTCATTGACCCTCTTGTTGTTCGGATCGGGAAGATCCGGTGCGGGAGTGAAACTCCACCTAGCCTTGGTTTGCTCTCCAAGATTGGCGCACTTAGCGTTAACAAGGGAGTTAATCTCAACTAAAGCTTTATCGCCGCTTGAATGTTCACCGCCGCTCCAAAATATTGCCGCTGCATTTTGAAATGAATCGATTGATGGAATAGATGCTTGTGTAGGTGCGGTGAGTTGTGTGCTTGTTGGAGAGGTAGGTCTTAAGGACGTTGTATCAAGTTCGGCTTACGGTGAGTTGTGTGCTTGTTGGAGAGGTAGGTCCTAAGGACGTTGTATCGAGTCCTGCATATTTTTTTCTCCATCGGATTTGGGAGCCAAACAACCCCTTTTTGTTCGCTTTTGGTCGGAGCCTTCCTATTTTATTTTAATTTCTGTGATGAATGTTTTTTTTCACTAGCGTAACGTCCACATCGTCACGGTACCCCTACATCACACCCATCAGATGGAAGTAATGGGAAAAGCTCTAAAAGTGATTTCCCAGCGGTTAGCTCCTCAAGATATTGAGGTCGCAACACCAGCATCTGCCCAACCTGCCTGCAATCAGATTTTTGACCGCGCCGTCCTTGAGCCTGCCGCTCCTTTGTGGGCCTAGGCGGTCGAGTTCGCTGCTCGACACAAGTTTTACCAAGTCGCTGCCCGGGGAAGTCCTACCCGAGCTCTGAGTTTTCAGGAAGGCGTTACTCCTCTCTCTGTTTACTTGTGGGCGGAGCCTTCTCCGTTCGTGGATCAATTTAGGTGGGAACCTGTTCCCACGGGCTTCCGAGATCCCCGACTTCCAGTGTATACTGGGAGGGATGATCCGATCTCACCTGCAAGCTTTCGAAGCTGCAGTGTTGATGAGGACCTTGTCTAAGGCTCTCCATTGTAAGCTGTTTGTGACCTACCTTGGAGGTGAAGCCAGTGAGAGGTTCTGTACCCTCCCAGCCAGATCTGTTACAAGTTTTGTAGACCTGAGAAGAGAGTTTCTCTTGAGGTTTGCCACCTCAAGGAAACAGAAGAGTGGCCATGCAACCTTTTTTAAGATTAGACAAGGTGAAAGTGAGACTATAACCCATTTCATCGCCCATTTTTAAGAAGAAATCCTGAGTATTCGTGATGTCGACCCCGTCCTCTACCAAGTTGCATTCATCAACGCCCTCCGAGAAGGCCCTCTGAAGCTAAAAGTCACTACAAAGGAACCTCATTCTTACCAAGAACTAATATCAATTGTGAACAGGTTCATCGAGGGTGAGATCTGCAACCCAGAGTATGTCTCATACCTCTCCAGCATGGCTTATCAGGGTGGTAGCAACTCCTCTTCTTCAGCCCCTCAACATCATCAGTAGCTAGCTCGCCAAGAGTATCATCTTCATGCCCCCAGAGGCAGAATTTTTTGTCATCATCGCCCAGCCATCAACCATCAACAACTCACTCAATCGCAGCAGCCTGCTCAGGCTCAACCGATAGCTTGTCTTCCTCTCCTAACTCTTCCTACTAACCAGCCTAAGCAGCGCTTTAACAACTCACAAGAATGTTTTGCAGATTTGCCTCTTCCTATTTCAGAGATTCTGGAAATTATCGAAAGACAACCCTTCTTCAAGAGGCCAACTCCAATGAAGTCAGATGTCAAATTCAAAAATCAAAGTCTCTATTATGAATTTCATAAATAGAGGGGGCATCAGACTAATAATTGCAGAGCACTCAGGTTCTTGATTGAGAAGCTCCTCAAGGAAGGCAAACTCCAAGATCTGATCAATAAGAAAGTTGAAGATCAGTCAAAGAAGGCAAAAATTGTCGCTGAAGTTGGCTGGGAGTGCGAGGAGGTGGAGGATGCCGACCTCTTTGGCAACCTCCACATCGGTTATGAGTGCGTGTAGGCGGACAATGAAGTGGAAAATGGTTTGCTCTTTTGCATCCATGGAGGTGCTGGACTCGAGTCTTCCAAGAAGTCCAGCATGGCCAAAGTCTTCAGGGATGAAGTCTCTGTTGCCTCTACCTCATCCCCTGATCCGAAGGTGGTTGTCTTCAGCAAAGAAGATCTTCCACTCCACGGGAATCCCTTTAATGATGCCCTTGTCATTAAGGCTGTGATAGAGAATTTCATAGTCGAAAGGATTCTAGTGGATACCGGAAGCTCGGTAAACTTATTGTTCAAGGCTACCTTCGAAGCCCTGAAGACTGGGAAGCAAATGATTTCCACCGAAGGACCTCTTTTTGGCTTCTCAGGAGAGAAGAAGGAGGTCGAAGGGAGAGTTTCTCTAACTATGATGATGGGTGGGATCATCAAGCAGGCCGAATTCATCATTATAGACGCTCCTAGCAGCTACTACGTGATTTTTGGTAGACCGATCCTCAACCAGTATAGAGCTATAGTCACTAAGTTCCATCTTGCCCTCAAATTCTCTTCCCAAGGGAAGCAGTTTAGGGTTAGGAGCGACCCTAGGCTGGCCCGGGAATGCTATGTCAAGACTATTAACTTTGTCGACATAGGCTCTCAGTTGGGGGTCAAAGAGGAAGTACTGGTACCTATGAGTTCAGAATGAGGGGATCACAGTACCTGAGTTTGAGTTCATTTTTAGCTGATGATTAACCTTTTATTTTTTTAGCTATTAAGCTCCCCCAAGCTTCTTCAAAGTTGTTGCTTATAAATGAATCTTTTTCAATAAAATGTGTCTTTTCCCCATCTCTTATTCAGTTGCTTTTATCTCATTCAATTTGAACTGTTTTTAGTCATTTATCCTTTACCTTATTAACCGCCCTTCTTAAACCACTTTGTTCTTCTCTTCTGCATACTTTTAAGATCGACAAGCTTAGGTCAAAAAATGGAAGCCTCAGGAGAATCCGTTTTAGAAGATCAGCAGGTTGAGATTAAAAGTAGAGCTGAGGGAACTCATTTAGAACTTGCCTAGGGTATCCAGGTTATTCCGGTCAAGGGAGATGAGGGTAAGAAACTTTCAATTAACACAGAACTTTCCGAAATTGAAAAGGAGTTAATAACTTGCTCGTTTAGAAATCTAGACGTGTTCGCTTGGTCAGCAAATGACATGCCATGGATGGATCCTGATATAGCTTGCCATCATTTAAACATTGATCCAACCTTCAAACAAGTTGTTCAGAAGAAACAAGCCGTAGCAATTACTTTAGCCGAACCTATTAAAGAAGAAGTTCAAAAGCTTCTCAAAGCTAGTTTTATTCAGGAGGTTCAATATCCTGATTGGGTCTCAAACGTGGTTATGGTGAAAAAACCCAGTGGAAAGTGGAGAATGTGTGTAGACTTCACTAAACTCAATAAGGCTTGTCCGAAGGATTGTTATCCCTTGCCTCAGATAGACTCTTTGGTTGATTCAGCAGTCGGATTTCCATACACGAGCTTCCTAGATGGCTTTTCAGGATATCATCAAATCAGAATGCATCTGCCAGATATTCCTCATCCTCTTTTATAACAAACGATGGGTGTTTTTGTTATAAGGTAATGCCTTTTGGTTTGAAGAATGTAGGTGCAACCTATCAGAGAATGATGGATTTTTTATTCAAGAAGCAGAAGAGTAGAAATCTTGAGGTGTATGTAGATGATCTTCTTATCAAGATCAAGAAGATTCCAACTCACTTAAGAGATCTTGAAGAAACTTTCTCAACGCTCTGAGTGTTCAATATGAGGCTGAATCCAATAAAGTGTGTATTCAGAGCTAAAAGGGTAAATTCTTAGGTCATCTTCTGACTCTAGATAGCCTTGAGACTAATCCAGATAAGGTGAAGGCAATTCTCTAAATGGTACCTCCGAGGTTGCCAAAAGAACTTCAGCAGCTGGGAGGAAGAATGGCAGGGTTGAGCCGATTTACATCTCGATCAGGAGATAAAAGTGCTCCCTTCTTCAGGATTCTCAGAAAAGCTTCCAAGTTCAAATGGACCAAGGAGTGTGATTCAACATTTGATCAGCTGAAGTGACAGTTAACTTCAACTCCTCTTCTCCAGAGCCCTCGTGAGGGTGAAGACTTATTTTTATATTTAGGTGTTGGAGCTGATGCGGTTAGCTCAGTTTTATCAGAGAAGAAAAGAAGAAACAATTTCCAGTTTCTTATGTGAGTAGGATTCTGAAGGATGCGGAAACCAGATATCCGATATTAGAAAAACTTGCTTTAGCCCTTATCATCTCAGCTAGAAAGCTCAGACGTTATTTTCAACCTCAATCTATTCAAGTGGTTACAGATTTACCTCTAAAGAGTGTGCTAGAAAAACCAAAGCACTCAGGTAGAGTGGATAAATGGGCTATCGAGTTAAGTGAATTCAACATCTCATATGTTCCTCGAATAGAAATCAAAGCACAGGTATTAGCGGGCTTCTTAATTGATACATCATGCAATGAATGTGAGAATGATATCAGAAGGCCTCTTCCTTGGACAATTTATGTTGATGGAGCTTTAAGAAAAAGCTCTTCAGGCGCAGGAGTTGTCTTGATTAATCGAAATGGGGTTAGATTAAATCAAGCTCTGAGGTTTCATTTCCCGGTCACCATTAACCAGACATAATACGAAGCTCTCTTAGCAGGACTGTGTTTTGCCAGGGAATTAGGTATTGAGGTTATTGAGGTGAAAATAGATTCACTGGTTATGGCATCTCAGGTAAACAACACCTATAAAACCAAGGAACCAGTCTTAAAGAGATATCAGAAGATAGTGAAGCAAGATATTGGGAAGTTCAAGAGTTTTACTAATCAGCACATCCCGAGATCAGAAAATTCAGACGCTGATCAGCTAACCAAATTTGGGTATTGTGAGGTGGAACCACTTCATATCTGTTCCATCCAGCGATTGAGGAAGATTCAGTGATGCAGATCGATCATAAATATTCCTGGATGGATCCTTTTATCTTATATCTCTCATTAGGGGTGATAGTTATTGGGTGTCGACTTATCACCTAGAGGAGGGGGTGGTGAATAGGTTTTTCAAATTATTTTATTCCCCTTTTGGTGTTCTTGTTTTCTGGTTAATAGATTTACAGATTGAAAAGCACAGCACAGAAAACACACACAGGATTTTATAGAGGTTCCTCAAGACATGGTGTCTTGAGTAGTCCTCTTTCACTCTACGCGTACCTAGCAGTGTGCTAGGCTCGACAAACTCCACCAATGTATCCGGCCCACAGGCCGTACAACTCGGACCTGCAAGTCCCTGCAGCCTAGGCCCGCAAGCCCCTTCACTGCACCCGAGCCTGCAAGCTCGACACTCAGGCCCTCAAGCCCTACACAGCACAGACTCACAAGTCTTGCGTCTTGGACCCGCATGTCCTTGCAGCTTAGGCCTGCAAAGCCCCTTCACTACACCCGAGCCCGCAAGCTTGACACGTTTGTACCCGCAAGTCCCTGCAGCCAAGGCCCGGAAGTCCCTTCACTGCACCCGAGCCCGCAAGCTCATCACGTTTGGACCCACATGTACTCTTCCCTAGCCCTCAAGCCTCACAGATCTCAAGCCCTCAAGCTTGACACTTAGATCTGAAAACACATCTTAGATTTGGCCCGCAAGCCTTTATAAGAAAGATATACAATAATTATTCTTCTACCTGATGGAGATCGACTTCTTATCTTGAAGAAGATACTTCAGTTGTGAGCGTTGATAGCACAGATCTTCTTCAAACCTTCTTCTTTTGACAGATGTTGACTGGCTTCTTGATTTGAATGAATCTTATCAGTCGATGTAGCTTGACTACAACTTGGAGAACACTGGATGAGCGTTTTTGTTCTGCTCTTCTTGTTCTTGATTCTTCTCCACAACTTTTACTGTTGTATTGCTCGGCGGGATACTTTTTTGTTTCATCGTTCTCGTCTTTTTCACCCCATTGATTAAGGTATCCACTATTCCCTTTTATAGGATGGAGGAGCCACTTAGCGGTCACTTATGATGTCCTTTACTGACAAATGCCCATACCTTAAGAGCATGCGCTGATTGGACAATCAGGCAGTGGCATTAAATGATGACAGCGCGTATGGCATTTTGAATCTGTCTCGACGATATATCCATGGTTACAACGACATATACAATATCTCGATGGCAGGACTTGTCGTTGTCTTGGACTGGCTTCTTCTTCAATTCTTCTTCAGATAGAGATATCTCGACGACAAAGGACATCCCTTCTGCACTTGTACTACAGACGACATGAAGTCATCTAACTGATGTCGACGTAATCTTCTTGATTGTTTGATATCGTTGTGACCACCTTATCTTGTCGATGACATAATCGATATCATGTCGACAGACCAATCTTCAGCAACTGCCCGTCTTCATATGACCTTCTTTAGTCTTATCCACGTCAAGGCTTCTTTTTGATTCCATTCGTTCTGACTTAGCCCTATCGTCGTCAAGGTTTCTTTTCGATGATATTGTACTTAGGCAAGTTATTGAAGTACTGGACATATTGTCTGATCTCTGCAAGCATGAACTGGATATAGCATCAAATACAACTTGTACTTATCATTGAGCTGAGCACTTCTTCAAATCAGGAACACTGCTGGGCACTGTTTCCAACAAGGGGAATTTCACGCTAGTGTCAAAGACAAGAAAAGGATCAGATTAAAGGCAGCTTATTATTATCTGATTTCATGTATCTTGTATCGGAAAACTTTTTTAGCTCTCTTATTCAGGTGTATTTCAGAAGAAGAAGTTCCAGTTGTTCTCTGAGAAGTACATTCAGGTGAGTGTGACAGTCATTCAAGTGCAAGGACTCTGGAAAAAAGAATTCCGAGGCAGGGATATTTTTGACCCAAAATGAGGAAAGATGCAGCTGATTATGCTAAGAAGTATATTCAATGCCAGAAATTTGCTCTGCTTCAGCATCAACCTGCTCCGTAGTTGAAGACCATTATGACTCCTTGGCCGTTTGCAGTATGGGGAATGGATCTTCTTGGACCTTTTCCCACTGCAAGTGGACAATGATGTTTCATTCTTGTTATGATAGATTACTTCAGCAAATGGATTGAGGCAAAAAGTTTAGCAAAAACAACTACTCAGATATTAAAGAGTTTTATCTCGGGAGATATTATCTGAAGGCATGGGATTCCTATGGCTATAGTAACGGGCAATGGGCCTCAGTTTAATAATTCAGAAATGATCAACTTCTGTGATGGAGTAGGAATTGAGCTTCGATTCGCGTCAGTTCATCATCCTAGAAGTAATGGATAGGTGGAAGCAGCTAATAAGTGTATCCTAAATCTCCTTAAGAAAAAGTAAAAAATATCAGAAGCAATTGGGCAGAACAGCTCCCGGCAGTTCTTTGAACTCTTAGAACTACTCTAACATGTGCAACTAGTGAGACCCCCTTTAAATTATTAATGCGATTACGGCAAGTGCACCGGTCGCGTGCAAGTAATAGGTGGGAGGCAACTCCCCAGATATCGATCTCTCAAGGAATGAAGGTTGTGGTGACAAGAAAATTGAGTGAGGTGATTGTTACGACGAGTAAAAGAATGTAAAAACAAGGGCGTTGTGATTGGTGTCCTAAGCTATTGCAGAAATAAGAGAAATGCGGGTCAAAACTCCGCTTCGCAAGGCGGGATGGATGCAACGTCTGCGATGTCGTGCTTCGGTGAGCGGGTGGACGAGAAGGCTAGCAGATGAGGGTCGTAGGCACCTCGTCGCGGAACACGCAACTAACAATTGCTAGTGTAGAGCACTACAAAGTGGTGGAGTGGATGGCGGACTACGACGCTCCTCAAATCTCATAAAACACAAAAGGTCTCAAAAACATGAAATCAAACTAACTAAAACACAGAGTTTATGAACATCATCCACAATAACAAACACATACAAGGAAAACTCTGAAGCAAGCAAAGGGGAAAAGTGGAAACCGAAGCTCGAAGACTATGCTGAAGATTCTCGGCCAGAATCGTAGGGTTGTCAAGCCTCGTCTGTGCTCGGTCTTCAGTTGCGTCCGGGGTCCGGAGGAGCTGTCACCTTCCTCTACTTTTACCCGTCTTCTTCGTGGTCTAGATCGAGGTAACTCTTGTTCGACACCTTGAACGCAGCGAAAGTTCTCCGTCTATGGTGTTCTTGAGCTCAAGGATGATGGAGGAGGAAAAGGAGGGAGCTTTGGCGGAAGATTTGTAAGCCAAAGGTCACCGGAGCTCCTCCTAGGTGAAAAGGTGGTGGAGCGGCGAACTGGGCGGAAATGGCAGGCTTCTCAAGCTTTTCCCGTGGGGGATCCCGATTGCAGCAGATTTCCTGCCTTAAATACTAAAAGGTCAGAAATTTAGGCACGCATGGGCGAACGCACGACCGTGCGTTGCCCGTGTGTTATTTAATGAATAAACTGACTTGAGGAAGAAGCAGCAGCGCCCGTGCGTTTTACTCACGCACGGGCGAATCCGCCCGTGTGTCAAAACGCACGAACAAATTCATATTGGCTAAAAAACAGTCGAAACAGACGATCGTGCGTTTCCTTCGCGCTTGGGCAACTGCCCGTGCGTAAAAATGCACGAACAAATTCAGATCACCGGTTTTCTCCCCAGAAGAAGGCGCACGACCACAGCCGTCCATGCGTCAAGAAAATGCATGACCGTGCAATATACACAATCATGATTTCTGGGCAAAAGGAGATGATCCAACCACCTGCAAGCACAACAATCCAGCTGGGAATGCACCTCCAGCACCAATCAAACATAGAAAAAGGATTGGGGAGCACCATGTGCTTACCCCAAATAACATGGAGCGTAAATGCACACCAAAATGGGCTTAAAAGGAGCACAAAGCACGCAAGTGCGCATGAATGAGCATAAGAGAAATATATGCAATAATAGCTCGAAAATGATGCATATGAGAGTGAAAACTAGCCCGGATGAGTCCATAAAAGTGTATATAAATGGGACTCATCACACCCCCAGACTTAACCGTTTACACGTCTCGGGCAAACTACTCAGCTCTCCCGTCGGAACAATTGGGTGTTAGAGTGAGTTTGAGCGGTAGAGACCCATGCGAAGTCGCATGCTCACGTGCGGAGAAATACGTTAGAATATAATTTAACTCAAGATTATATTTAACTATTTCTAGAACAATAATTTGAAATCTAGTTTACTCGGATGGTGAATCCCGGTGAATCTTTCGGTCGCGCACAAGGGACAATAGCGTGACTAATGAGTAGAGTATTACTCGAATAAAAAATCGGGACAATCTCCTAAGAAATCCATCAAAGTCAGTGTCCATAGGCATGCACGTTCGCACTCTCTCCACTGCATGAGATGACTCATATATAAATCAATAGGACTTATAGGTTAAGATTTGGCTTAGGTTGAGTTTAGGTTAGATAAGTAGAAGAGCGATGGGCATCGCACTCAACATAACCTGAGTACTCAAGAGTATAAAATCACCAATACAACAATTTCAAGAACCACACAATGCCCCCAGACTTCAACTGGACACTAGGCGTGTGCTAAGCCGACCATACATTGTTTTATCGAGAGATTGTATTTGAAAGTTCTTTTTGCACAATTATTTTTTTATTCTCTCTTCTAGACAAATAAATCTTTTGTAAGCACTTTATAAACTTCTCCTTTAGCTTTCTCAAAGCTACCATACACATCAGAGATAACACCAAACGTGATAGATATATAAATTTCTTTCAAACTCATTTGTTGGTGCGAATATAGGTTTGGCCGTATAGCTTTGGTGAAATTTAAGTGGAGCTAAACAAGAAGGATAGGTAGACTCAAGTGGGCTTGCAAGGGTGATTACATTGGTTAGGATTTCAAAAGCACAAACGGATCAAGAAACGGCCTACATAACGCTTTATAACGAGTTATTCAACGCAATCGTTTCAAGAGTCGCCTAGTGCAAGTTCTAGCCACCGAGAAAGGTTATCCTTCCTTCCGACCCTAGTAATTAAGCTACTACTAATCCTGCTACACTCGACCCTATGCTACCGTTGGATTCACCGGATTCACCACTAGAGTAAAATAAATTGCAACTACTATAATAGAAATAATTAAATTATAACATTGAATTTTATTCTACTCTAATTGAATTTCTAGGCGTGCCGGGAGCACTCGACTAGAGCACTACTCGAGTCAAGTCAACATTTTTCTCCACCCCTCACTCCTACACTAACAATCCAATTCTTACGAGCGGGGATCCTCGCAGCAATACCCAATAAGCGCGCGTGATTAAGTACGCGTGAACTAGGTGCAAATGTATGCATTGTGTGCAACAAAATTGAGAATCCTAACTCAGCACATTCTAACATGCTATGCAAAGTGCGTGCATGTGCATAACTCGATCTCTCCCCCAGACTTGATCAAATCCATATAAAATAAAGAATTCATGAATAAGGAAAATAGGGATAGAGTGGACCTATGCTCACGAATGAGCATGCCAGAAGTGCGGCAATTCCTTCTTTCAATTTCTCCTTCCTCATCCCTCAAGAGAGAGCTTAAAACTGCGATGTTAGCATAAAGCAAATAACAAAACAAAATAAACAAAAATCTGAACAAAAGTTCAGAACCGAATGGTTCCCCCATGGGTTGTCTCCCAAGAAGCCCTTTTGTTTACCGTCCTTAAAGGTGGACCAAATACTTGTATTAAAGCAGTTTATAAAGTCTAGGAATAAGCAAAAGCTAATAAATCCTAATTATTATTACAAGCTCAAAACAAATCAGCTATAAGCTGATTTGAAGTAGTAACAACTGATGAAAGAAAAAGGTCCAGGGACCTGGTAGTAGGGGTGTAAATTAAGCAGGATGCTCAGCCTCCAACCCCAAATCTCCTCCTTTTTCGCACTCTTCTTCTCCTCCAGTATTATGTCTTCAAAGAAAAACCGCTTGCCCCCTTGTAACCAATCCTCAAGGGGAAGCACCAACGATGATGAGGAAACAAGATGTTCCTTCACTGTACCTTCCTCATCCCGCCAGGCTTTCGGCTCCACCATGCATAAGGTCTGATCAACCGGAGGAGGGGCATCCTACATCCTTGTACATAAAGAAAGGGGGTGAGGAAATAAATTGGAAGAAAAACTAAAAGAAATCTCATCTGAGGGGATAATCCCGGCTTCATCCCCCATAGGGTGCGGCAATGACAAACTGATGATATCATCGAAGATTTCATTAGACTCAATAACGCACGCAATGACCTCCTCTATAACTTGGACTTCCTCGCACTGGACCGAAACGGTTGCTTCAGCACAATCGAGACTGTCCTCCTCCATGAGAGTGGGCACGACACTGCGCAGGTCTACAACATCCTGCAAATTGACCTCAATGATAACATCAGAAATATATGTCGTTTCGTGTGTAGTGGGAGAAGACGTGCTTCTTAAGAGTTCGGGCTCACTCTCCACACAAGGGCACAAATCCACGCAAAGTGGTACATGAACTGAAGAGTTATGGGGGGTCGCATCAGAAACAGAGTCATGAGGGACACTGATGCACGTGTCGATTCCAAAGCCTTCAAGAAGTGAAGGTGGAAGTGACACATAATCAGAGGAAGGAGCTGTGCTCGCAAAATTTGAAGATGGGACGATCCAAATATCCGGCTCATCGTCATCCGCCAATTGGCGAAGATAATCAGCACAGTCCTTCAAGGCATGCTCTCTACTTTTGCAAAATAAACAATGCTTTTCCGACTTCGCCGGCACCATAGGTGCGGCAGCCGCGTAAGAGTGCGACAACGGAGGCGCAGTAGAGTAGCCAAAAGATTTTGGGCTCCGAACGGTTTCTGAACAACACCATACTCTTTGGGACACCTATCACAAGCGTGGGATGTGTCCCCACACCAACGACATCAGATATTCAAATGCGCCCACATGATACAGAAGATGAAAATAGCATGATAAAGAATAAATTAAAAAGAATAAAAGACTCATAATCGATTCACAACCAAAATCTCATCACGCCTGCACTCCCTGGCAACGGCGCCAAAAACTTGATGCGATTACGGCAAGTGCATCGGTCGCGTGCAAGTAATAGTTGGGAGGCAACTCCCCAGATATCGATCTCTCAGGGAATGCAGGTTGTGGTGACAAGAAAATAGAGTGAGGCGATTGTTACGACGAGTAAAAGAACGTAAAAACAAGGGCGTTGTGATTGGTGTCCTAAGCTATTGCAGAAATAAGAGAAATGCGGGTCAAAACTCTACTTCGCAAGGCGGGATGGATGCAACGGCCGCGATGCCGTGCTTCGGTGAGCGGGTGGACGAGAAGGCTAGCGGATGAGGATCGTAGGCACCTCGTCGCGGAACACGCAACTAGCAATTGCTAGTGCGGAGCACTACAAAGCGGTGGAGTGGATGGCAGACTACGACGCTCCTCAAATCTTATAAACCATAAAAGATCTCAAAAACATGAAATCATATTCACTAACACACAGAGTTTATGAACATCATCCGCAATAACAAACACATACAAGGAAAACTCTGAAGCAAGCGAATGGGAAAAGAGGAAACCGAAGCTCGAAGACTATGCTGAAGATTCTCGGCCGAAATCGTAGTGCTGTCAAGCCTCGTCCGTGCTCGGTCTTCAGTTGTGTCCGGGGTCCGGAGGAGTTGTCACCATCCTCTACTTTTACCCATCTTCTTCGTGGTCTAGCTCGAGGTAACTCTTGTTCGACACCTTGAATGCATCAGAAGCTCTTCGTCTATGGCGTTCTTGAGCTCAAGGATGATGGAGGAGGCTAAGGAGGGAGCTTTTGCGGAAGATTTGCAAGCCAAAGGTCACCGGAGCTCCTCCTAGGTCAAATGGTGGTGGAGCGGCGAACTGGACGGAAATGGCGGGCTTTTCAAGCTTTTCCCGCGGGGGATCCCGATTGCAACAGATTTCCTGCCTTAAATACTAAAAGGTCAGAAATTTAGGCACGCACGGGCGAACGCACGACCGTGCGTTGCCCGTGCGTTATTTAATGAATAAACTGACATGAGGAAGAAGCAGCAGCGCCCGTGCATTTTACTCACGCACGGGTGAATCCGCTCGTGCGTCAAAATGCACGAACAAATTCAGATTGACTAAAAAACAGTCGAAACAGGCGATCGTGCGTTTCCTTCGGGCACGGGTAACTGCCCGTGCGTAAATATGCACGAACAAATTCAGATCACCGGTTTTCTCCCCAGATGAAGGCGCACGACCGCAGCCGTCCGTGCGTCAAGAAAATACACGACCGTGCGATATACACAATCATGATTTCTGGGCAAAAGGAGATGATCCAACCACCTGCAAGCACAGCAATCTAGCTGGGAATGCACCTCCAACACCAATCAAACATAGAAAAAGGATTGTGGAGCACCATGTGCTTACCCCCAATGACATGGAGCGCAAACGCACACCAAAACAGGCTTAAAAGGAGCACAAAGCACGCAAGTGCGCATGAATGAGCATAAGAGAAATAAATGCAATAATAGCTCGAAAATGACGCACATGAGAATGAAAACTAGCCCGGATGAGTCCATAAAAGTGTATATAAATGGGACTCATCAATTATCTCATGGTTCAGAAGCCCTGATCCCAGTCAAGTTTGAGGTAAAATGTCCCAGGGTCTTACTAGCTCAACAAGGTAAAGACACCTGGATAGAATATAATAATAAAGATCTCAGATATAGTCTCGATCTAAATAAAGAATTAAAAGATAAAGCCGTAATAAGTCAAGCGGAGATAAAAAGAAAAGAAGAATGGCAAGATATTTCGATAAAAATATAAGGGTCAAAGAATTCATTATTGGAGACCTGGTTTTAAAGAAGGTCGATGCAGCAGCTAGATCCGGCTCAGTTGCAAGTTAAACCCAAATTGGGCAGGTCCTTATATCTTAAAAGAAGTGCTGAAAAATGGGGCTTATCGCCTCAATACTTATGATGGAAGTGAGATCGCCAACACCTGGAGTGGAGACAACTTGAAGCGCTTTTACTCTTAATAAGCTTCTCATTTTTCTCTCTCTCCCCCTTTAGAATAATGTACTCATCTCCAGGAAACATATATTCAATATAAATTACTAACGTAATTTTCCTATGTGCTTTGAGAGGACACCCTGAGGTAGAAATAAGATGCAAACTTAATTCGCACCAAGGAAGATTTCGCCGGATCACACATGAATCCCCATGAATTGACGCTGAGCGTAACACCTACAATGACCATGGATTGCGGGGAGATTTTGATTTCATGTAGCAGTAGCTCACCAATCTCATTTGAGAGGGTTCTATGTGATAGCCCGGATCTTGGACGATATGTGATCACACCACTGCATCAAGGGAGGTATTGGTGAATGCCACATATGTCGTGCCTTCAGATAGTGGCATCAGTCCATCATAGCCTGTTACACTCGAATACTACTTGGTTGTTTCTTCTTGAGGTGCGTGCTATCTGAGATAGGAGTAGTCTTATTCTGAGACTACCACCTGTGTAAGTAAGGAGGTACCCATCTCCTTGAGAGTGAAAGATCAGTATAGGCAAATCTCCCCTGAACCCTAACCAAAAGGGTCATTTCATCTGTTTCTCATCTTATGATCGCGCCCAGATCATTTCATATGTTCATCCATGTATGACCATAGGGACATTTCCTCCTCCTCTCTCTCTCTCTCTCATCCTCATGACCTTCAGGGTTGTATCTCGGAGGTGGAATGATTTTAATGATCTTTCTGAGGAAAAAATAATGTGGTCACTTCTTAGTACACATCCACCATAGGTGGTCATCTCAGATTATGATTCTTTTTCCTTCTCTAAGATTGAGTGGTCTCCGTTTTAGACCGCCGCTTCAGGAAAATCTTGGCATTATGAAAAGAAACATTCCAAGTCTTTTAAATGAAGCAGTCTTCAGGATTCTCTGGGTCTCAATATTCTGAAGATTATTATCTAGAAGCACGAAGCCAAAGTGATCAGAATATCGAGATCGTCGGTACCTAAATTTAATGTTTCTTCACATTTATTTATGTTAATAATAGAGCAGGAGAGATCTGCAGATTAGAAGCCTCTATATCTTACCCTGTATTCAGTGTTCTTCACTGTGAAAATATAGACAGCCAGCTCCGGGGCATGATTCAGAATGCTCGAATACAAGAAGGATGTGGTGCGTAAAGTAAGCAAGCGGAATGACTAAATTAACCTTAAGATCACTCAGTCTCGATTCCAGCTTGGTTAGTTATTATAAAAATAATTCATGAGATTATTCCACCTTACATAAAACAACACAGAATCAAATAAATACAAAATCAGATGCTGCGAACAAACAAAGGTATGCAAAAAATTCTCTTTCATTTCTATTTCATTCAAAATATAGTTACAGATAGAACGAATTACAACCTGACCGCTACATCTAAAGATACATACATCAAGAAAAGAAAATATATCCTTCTATTTTTTTTCTTCTTCTTGGAGGGGGGTCTTCATCCTCAGATGAGCTGGAATCAACGCTAGATTCGCTCGAGCTGGAAGATTTCTGCTGGGAGCCAATATCTGACCTTGTCTCCGAACTCAGCTCCTCATCTTGGTCGAACTGGCACCCACTTGGCTCTTCTCCACTTCTGTCCATCAGCAAGTCTATATCAGCATTAAAGAAATCGTCTAGGGCATCAAAATTGGCCTGCGTGATCGCTCGACCTTCTCCAAGATTACCCTGCCTCCTCTCATCCTCCCATTCATGATCAACTCCAGGCTCATCCTTGCCTTCTTCTCCTTCCTTTCCCTCCGCCTCTCTCTCTCTTCATCAAAATTTTCTTCTTCCTCCACCCCCTCTATCTCTTCCTCCTGGAGAGCAGTGGCCTCAGGAAATAGGGATGAGAAGCTCACGGGTTAGATCTCCCAAACAAAATAAAACAATGAGGAAGAGATCGTCGTTATCAGACTGCGCGATCTAAATACCTCCAGCTCTGCCTTAATGGCCTTCTTCTCCTGCATATGCCTCCACAGTAACCTTCCCATGTGATGGCAGAAGACCTGATGCCTAAGGCCAGCCTGCGAGCACATATCTGGGATAACTCTGTCTTCCCATCTATAAACTTCCTTAAAGTTTTGTTCGCCATACAAAGCGGCTGAGACCGCGCTAGAATGGCGGGAAAGCTCGCCACCCCAGTTTGGAAGACACGTGGAAACCCCCACACGTCTCCCTTTGACATCCCACTTCATGAGCGGTCTCCCCAGGGTGTCCGTCATGGAGCGTCTATATCCATATAAGTCAAAGGACTTATCAGAATAGCCCAAAGGGCCAGCGGTCTGGGATTGATATCGATCTTGATTTCTCTTCAACCTCCTCTCCCTCTGGGTAAGCTCAGCCTCAAGAACATATGGAAAGGTGAGGGGGACTTGTAAGATCGCTGCAGGAAAAAGTTTTTATTCAAATAAAATATTTCTTATAAAAAGCGGTGAGGACATGAAGATCGCGGGAACTCACTGTCTTTTCATTTGATGGCGGAAACCTGAGCTCAAAGGCCAATATAGTGCTCCAGATCGGCCGTATGATCCTTGAGCATCTCTTTTATCTGATTTTCAACTCCAGAGAGGGCTTTTGATTTTCGGAAGATCGATTCATCTCGAAGCTTGGGGAAAGTCCGAAGATTGCCTAACCTCCCCTAGAAAATCAGAAATCTCTCCGCCCAATTTGGAACCTTGTTGGTGAGATTAACTACCTTCAGATCGCTGCAGGTGAAATATAGCAGGCCTTTGAAGTCCTCTCTTCTCGGACCTTCCTTCAAAACTTTCAGGGTGAAAAGAGATATGAATAGATCCAGAGTGAACCTTACTCTGACCGATCTCAAGTAACAGATGTAAGTAAAAATTAGCGCAATAGAATTAGGAGGAAGCTATTCGGGCATGAGACCGAAAAATCTGAAAATCTTCCTCATCTCCCACGACAAGGGGAAGCAGAAGCCATGATAGAAATGATCAATATGTATCACAATCTCATTCTCCCCGCAGTGGTTGAGGCGTTCACCTGTGGTGGGAAGACAGATCGTTATTTGCGAGCTCATCGGGTTGTCCCTCAGAAAATCAAGAAATTCAGCCTGAGAAAGTCGGCAAGGCCGGTGATCAGACTCAAGAAAAACCTTGAAGGCACCAGCTCGCGCGGACATCATTCTTCGAAGATTTTAGACCACTTGAGTGAAGATTTCCAGAAGAGCGTATTTAATAAGGCCACCAACCAGATATTTATAGTTTCAGAGGCAATCAAGGTACAATCATTACAAAATCTTGAACTAGAGATCGCAAATCCGGATCGCGTGAGTTAATAAGTTAAAAAGTTTTTTATAACACCTAGCATCAAGAATCTTAAATTATGTAGGAAGCGATCTCAAAACAGAGATCACAGCAGATAATAAACATAATGAAAAGAAATTAGGCCGAGCGATCTCATAACAAACTTTCCAGGACATACAAAAATAGTAGGTGAAAGCATGAGATAGAGCAGTATGTACTCACCATAGCAATAAATCTCAAAATCATCAGACAAATTCTTTAGTTTGCACTTACAAAACCACAAAGATAAATAAATTTTAAACTATTTCAGAGGATCTTTTTTCTTCCCTAAAAAAGCCACCCTATTCTGAAGTTTGTTGACCATAGTAAGTGTCATACAAATTCCCGTATTAGCGTCAACTGCATATCGCTGCAGATCAGCGGCATCTCGATTCAGCTCCTCCCAGCTAATAATTTCCTCCTGGTCCTCGCGATCATCAGGAGCAACATTTGACGACCCTGCAAGCAAAGGAGCTGAAAAGCCTGTCCTCAATTGAGAAAATGTGGTATGCAAGGCATCGACCTTTCCTCTGAAGAAAATTGTCTCCTCCTTAGACTCGCGAAGTCTTCTTCGGAGATCGACCATCTCCTCTTCCAGCTTCTTCCTGCCATCTCTTTCTCGCAGTTCGAGCAACTTCCACTGATCATTCAGTTTTTGCTCACTTTGAGCTGAGGCCGCACAGAGTGCTTTGACAGCATCCTCCTCCTTGGAATTAGCGGCTAGCAGCGCCTCATATTTCTTTAGCAAACTTCTCTCAAGCTCTCTCTCCCGGATCTGGAAAGCATTAACCACCTGCATAAAAGGGGATGCAAGTACTGGAGGTGGAGGTAGATCGGTCTGAGGGATGGCCAACCTAGTTTCTTCCAGCAACCTTTGTGCCTCCCCATCTTCTCCTACGATTAGGAAAGAAGTTCAATCAGCAACAGTCAGAAAATTAGATCAATAAAAATAACATCCATACTTGGAGAAACAGAAATAGGGCGGACAAAAGCGTGATCCCGAGCGGCCTCAGAAACCGCAGGAGCAGAGTTTAGAATCAGACGATTCAGACGCCTTCGACGCTCAAGGTCTATCTTTTCTAACTGTTTTTTCTGTTACCGATCTCCTTCTTTTCTTCGTCGTTTCAGCTCTTTACAACTAAGGAGAATGTCGTTGGTCTCAATGAGAACGATCTCGCGTCGCCGAACAGGAGATTGTGGCCTAATATAGATAGGCAGGGAGATATCAAGCGGAGCAGTCAAGTAAGGCTTACCATCCCGGATTGCAGAAATGGCAACCGCGCGGTCTGCCGCCTGCCTCACCAAATTGACATCTTCCTCAGAGGTCAGGGGTTTTCAGTCAGGTAGAATCTCCTTCTCCTTGTGCAGTTGAGCTTCCGAGTTCAGCTTCCCCCTCTTTCTCTTCCTCATCTTTCCTCTCCTTTCCTTCTCCATCTCGCGCTTTTCTTCTTTTTCTCCTTCATCCTCCCGCAGGTCAGTACCCAAGATCATTCCGGCCTCTGTTGAGGCCGCGCTGACCTTCTCAGGATCATTCCTTCTTTTCTTCAGATCCTCCTCCCTTGTATCTCTTTTCATCTCTCGTTCTCTTTCTACTTTTCTTCTTCTTCTCCTCTTTCTACTCTTCATATTTCTCTTCTTCTTTCTCTTATTCCTCTCCCTCTTCGCCCTCTAGTCCTGTGACCTGATTATGAGCCCGCGCAGTCTCAGTCTCAATTGTCACAATCATTTTTTCAGGATCTATGATTTCCTTGTCAGAAGCATCGAGAACCTCCTCAGGGTCGCCCTCTAAGTTCTCGTCTTCTTCCTTTTTCGTTTCCTCTTCTTCCTTTTTCTTTTCCTCTTCCTCCTTCTTCTTTTCTTCATCAACCTTTTTCTTCCGTTCCATTTCTTCCCTTTGCTATCGAATCTCAGCGTCTAGAGAAGCTCTAAACTGTTTATCTATCTGCTCCATCCTCGACCTCTCCAAGCGAGCTCGATCCAGTTGGCCTTCACTCTTGACAAAAATAGGAGCAGCTGGCGTGTAGCTTACTGGATCGAGTAGAGACCGAGACCGCTCATTTTCAAAAGGATCAAGGGACTATAAAAAAAGAAAATGAAAGGATAGCAAAAAACGTCAAGAAAAAGCCTTGAGATTGCAGCTACCTGTAGAGGAGCGATCTCAAGAGGTCCAACAGGAAATTAAATACCGACAGGCTTGACCGCAAGGGTCTTAACAGGAAGTTTCTTTTTATCCTTTTTCACCACAGCCTCTTGATCGATGATTTGATGTCTCATCTTGATATCTAAAGATACCTTTTCTTTGAGACCGGTCAAAATCTCCATGGAGAACACCCCAGCAGTCTGACCGAAAGTCTCTGGCTCCTTCTAAGGAAAATGAGTCACAGCTTCAGTTCATTAGGACCCACTGGCCTCCAAAGATGGATCTGCGAGGTTCATTAAACTCGAAGTCAACAGAGGGAGAGCCCGCGCCAGTATGCTTCCAGGTGCGTTATTTAAATGTGATTTAATTATTTTCTCTTTTTGAGGCAGTAGTTTCCTTGAAGTACTAGGAGGGATAATCCCCTTCTCATCCACCACACTCTTCAACAAACCCATGATCGAACAAGTTGAAGTGAGCTCGGTATTCAGACAGCTTGACAGATTTTCTATCTCAGGAATCCACTACCAATACAAATGAAAAGGCCCCCAGGGCTATTTATAGTTTGAAAAGAAAGATTAAAATATTCAAGGTCTTCGCAATTTCTGCGGTCTGATGTCAACATTTTCGAAGCACCTCAGAGCTTAGAAATGTGCGGGGATTATGTTCGCCCAGAAGATCGCTATACCCATTATGCAAGGGAGTTAGCGCGGTCTCATCCATCAGACCGGTTTTATCTGGCTGACCGAACCAGTAATCTCATCAGTTCGGGTTGCTAGCCATCCCCGAGTTCGCGTGGTCTGGATCTCCTTTTCTATCTTGGCAAAAGCATGACAGGTAACCTTTTATCCCAGCATAACTTCTCTTGAATCCCGGGCAGCCCGTAATTTCAGAAGCTACCCATTTGGGCAGCCTCCGCATCTATAAATAGATGGGTAGGGGTCCCCAGAAAAGGAATTTTGGAGTGGGGGGGGGGGGGAGAAAGTTTTAAGCTTATTGTGGAGCCAAGCGGTCTTGATTTTTAGCTCGCCCCTTTCTCCGTTGTCTGGTCTGTTTCGATCCTCCTCTAACCTCTAATCTCTAGTCTTTTCCTTATAAGATCTTCTCGCAGCTAAGATTTATCAAAACGGCGATCTCTTCTTGTCGCTCACTGACACCATATTAGACATTCTCAGTAACCTAGTAGCTGGCAGTCCAAAGTTCCTCTTCCAATTCTCAAGTGCAAGGGAGGTGCAATTTTTGCATCAACAATACTATGAGTGTAAATTCACTAATACACCTATTTTTTGTGACAGCACAAGTGGACTATTTATTGCATCGAATCGTAGGTCATTACTGCTACCTCAGCAAATAATGATGAAGATATTTCTTATGCTCCACAATTTTTCCAGGACAAAACAACTAACAATATAGTCATGGAATCCTCTGAGGATTTAGCAAACCAAGGGGGAGGGGGATAACATAAAATTATCTCTGAGGGTACATTAATTCAGTGGGAGGAACAATAAGATAAATATATCCTCTGTGTTGCTGTTGTTCCATTCTCAAAAACATATAAACGATCTAGAGGGAGAGAATATGAAAGTGAAAGCACGTCTCCTAACTCTAACGCATTAAAAAATATATGCTTCAAAGGAACTTGAGAGTTGTTCTTCTGATTCTAAAGCTGCACAAACATATAATTCCAAGACTCAACTTTTAGTTATTACTCCTGATATGATATATTGCCTATATAATCAATTTCAATTTGTAGAAGCTAGTCAAAAGGAAATATCATCTGCTCTTGCTGATAATAATAATACTACCACTCTTTCAGTGATTAAAAAAATATTACCTTAGAATGAGTTAGAACTTCAAACTTGATAGGAAAATTATGATAAGATCAACTGATGAACTTCATCTACAAAGATGCTCTCATCCTTCCTGCTCTGTTACTTTTCCTACATGTAAGATTTCTAGAAAGACTCTTCCTCAGTTGAATAAGGATTGAACATAACTCATGAAAGCTAAGTGTACTGTAAAAGTGGTAACTGAAGTGACAATGATCTTAAAGATGATTTTTGAGTTAGAAAGAAGATAGTTTGACTTAGGTAAATTATACAGTTTTGCTCCTGAAGAAATGAGAATATTAATCATAATAAAGAAATTTTAAAAGGAAAATCCTGAGAGAGCCTACAAGGAATTCACATTGTATATGCTAAAGGTATGCAAAAAGACGCTCTTCACTACTTACAATTTTCTTGTGAAAGTCATTTACACAAAGATTAACAAGAGTGAAAACTGAAGGAAGTTGAAGTGTTCTCTCTGTAAGTGATAATAAAAGGGAAGATGTACAGGAGCATGCTCTAAAAGGATGACTAAATGATTTGAGAATTTTCTCATCATGTATTTTCTTTGTCCTTTTCTTTTTCTTTCTATATAAAATCACTTATTAATATATAAAATATGCTATACAAAATAGGGGGAGATTGTTGGGAAAAACCACTTGATTTTGTATATTAGAATAAATAAGTGATTTAGTAAATGCCTTATAAGTTATATAGAAAGGCTTTTATTGTAATGTATAAATAGAGAAAGCTGGCAGTATTGAAGGATGAAGAATGCTCTCTACATCTAAAAGTATTCAATGTACATCGAAGAGCTAAGGAAGTTTGGGTCGAATTGAAAGAAAGCTTTGCAGAAGAAATCAAAACTCAGTTTAAAAGAAGTTAGCTTATGTTGATTTCTTTCTACTTAGAAATCAACGTACGTCGAAGAGTAGTCGACGATTTGCTTAACTTAAGATGATTTCTCCAATGAATGTTAAATAATGAAAAGAGAAAATTGTGGTCGTGATTGTCATTCAAATATAGTTGTTGGTGTTCCTCAAATGGAAAGAGAATTTATTGAATTATTGAAGATAATGAATGTACTAATTCATACGGTCTCCCATAAATAGAGAGAATTGAAACTGAGAAATGTAAATGATGGATTCAAAGTCTAAAAGAAAGATCGCCTTCTTCTCTCCATCTACACAATCAAAAGAAGGACTCATCTTCTCTCTGAGTCATACTCTAATTCTTCTTCTCATCTCTCAATATGAAAAGGGTATTCTGCTACAAGCTCTCAAGAAAGAAAAGAAAATTGTTGATCATTGTTTTGTCTTCTTCTCCTCAAAAGATATAGTCAATCAGATTCATCTCATCTACAACTTCCTCAACCATTTAGAAAAAAGAGTTTTAAAAATCCATCTATATAGTATTCAATGATAGTATTAAGAATCTCTCTCTAGAGGATTTAGAGATAGGATTTTAAGAATTCCTCTTTAATGAATTTAGTGATGGAGTTTTAAGAATCCCTCTTTAGAGGATTTAGTGATTGAGTATTAAGAATCCCTCTTTAACAAAATTGAATGGTTCTAAGATTGTCCATATCAAAAGATTCAGTAGTGGCTCTAAGAGTCTCCTTAAAAAAGACACATCACTAATTAGTGAATTTCTACCAAGGGCTAGAACATGACGTACACAAATTTAGGGAACCTTTATAAAACATTTGTGTCGTCTGGTTACTCTACTTTATAGCTTAGTTTATTATATTGCATAATATTATACTACAACTTTTATAAGCTGTGGATGTAAGTTTAGGGTAGTCTAATCACCTAGAGGGGGGTGAATAGGTGTTTAAGTCTTTTTTGACAACTACAAAATATTCAAGTAAATCACCACAGAAAGTGCAACGGCATCACATAGTACATAATGATTTATAGTGGTTCACCGAGTTGGGTACATCCACTTTCCCCCTCCATCTATCTAGCAGTGTGCTAGACTCGGCCAAAACCACCAAAAACTTAAATCTAATAGATCTTACATCTCAGAGTCCAAGATATCTATAACTCAGGAAAAGTTGTTGATTCCATACCTCAGATCCAGGCATAGGATCCTACAACTCAGAGTATTCCACTTCAAAAACTCAGATTCAAACTTGAATCCTACCTCAGGAATTATACAAAGCTCCTTACCTCAGATCCTTAATAAAGGATCCGACACTTAGGTCTCAAAGACCCTACACTCAGATTTCCTCAGAAATCCTATAGAAGAATGTATATAAATGTTTCACAAAGATATTCTAGACTCAGAGATATTGTCTTGTATAATGTGAGTCTTCTTGAAGCCTGTTGCGGAAATGGATTCTTCAGAAATCTTCTGCAAAGAGATGTTTAATCTTTTAATCGACAAGATGATTGTACTTTTCTTCATAAGAATAGATTGATTTGGTTCAAAGAATATCTTCTCTATACTTGAGCTCTTGAATGAATAACATGTTGATGGTGGCGAGCTCTTTCTTCGAATGATTGAGAATATGATTGTGAATCTATCATTAGGGTTTGTTGATTTCCATCTCATCACTTTTATAGTGATATTCACTAAAGGTCAAATCCTCGGACAACCATTATGTCAGATATCTTCTTTCCATAAAACACTGCTCTTATTGGCCATTCTGCTGCGAAAATAAATGAGATAACGCCAAAATCATGCCTTAATTTGAAATTAGGCCTTTCCGCAATTCGACTAGATGTCTGATCAAATCTTCTTTATTTCTAGTCAAATGTAAATCTCTTGGTTGAATTTGAACTATGCATAACTTTAGTTAAAACCTTATAGACGGTCTTTATGACTCTTGTAGTCTACAAGACAATATTTGACTACTTTTGTCATCTAGTCGAATCATCTGCACGAATTGTCTTTGATGACTCTTGTAGTCTACAAGATGATATTTGGCTACTAGTCTAATGATAAGCCTATCAGGTCGAATTCTGTATTTTACATGATATCTGCCTCATATACATTTGAAAGGTTATGTTGGTTCCTCGACAACATTTCACTTGTTCTTGACGACAATTCACTTGACCTCGACGACAATTGAGATCACCTCAACGATAAATAACTTAGCCAAATTCTTCCTTCAATAAAGTGCTTCCAAACATCTGTTGAACACCTCCAAGACGATATGAGTATAATTGAAACTTGTCAAGATGATATCATCTTGGATAGTAAATTGCCAAGATGATATACGGATATTGCCCTTCTTCTTCTAAACAAGATGATATTAGAATAGCTAAGAGTTTACAAGACGATATCATCTTGAAGCTTAAGGTCTTCATGCTGATATCAAAATAGTTATTGGAACATGGTCTTCCGCATCTCCTAGGTTTGAGAATAAAAAATCCTATGTGTATTTGATCTTGTGTGTTTAAGTGTGCAGGAAACAATGCTATATGACTTAAGGATAACCAAAGAAGGTTGCGCACAAGTTTGAAGTCAAAACTCCAACATGACCACTAGCACCAACGGTAGTAGCTAGCACATGCGCTAACCTTGAATAGAGCAATTCTGGGAAGCAGTCATAGAAGGAGATAGCGCCGACGGTAGTGGCTAGTGCAGATAGTAGCTTGATGCATAAGAGGAATCTCAGCTGGCTTGCATTGGAATGAAATATTCTCCCATGCAAGATATTTCCTAAGCCGAGATAGCGCCGGCGGCAGGGATAATGCAGGCAGTAGCTCCAAGGCTATAAAAAGGACCCCTTGGTCCCATCTTCAACATCCTCGCACAACACTAAATTTCAGAGCTTCGTGCCACAACATATAGAGGAAGTTTCAGAGAGATAATTCCACAAAGCCATGAATGCTTAAGGAGATCCATGGAGAAGATTTCAACACGCTTCATCATCGTGACGAAAGACCGCATCAACTGCGATCATACTCTACGGGTCTTCGTCTACTTCTTCAAGAGATCCACATAGGAAGTTCTTACATTGTTGTTGTTGTTGTTTCATTTCTTTACTCTTTTGTACTCATGCAGTGAATTCGCCTCGTGTTGGCGACAAGGTCTGGGTAAGACTTTGGGCAGAAATTTGCTTCGCGTTGACGACTACGTCTAGGGTGTAGATCTAGGGAGTGCTTGAGGCCGTATCAGGGGGAGGATTGGCTAGAGCGGATTGAGGCCGGATCTGAGGGAGGATAGGCTAAATCCACTGGTTCGTGGGGATACAAGTCGGGATAGAAAACCCAAGAGTCTTACTAGTCGCCTCCGATTTCTAGCGTTATATAAATCTATTTTTGTAATCATTTTTATTAATAATAATCATGTCTCTCTTTGTTTAATAAAATTGATTTGTTCTTCATTTCTCTTTATTGTTTATTATCCTCCCTTTCAATATAAAACAATTTACATCTTATTCAATATCACTATTTTGATCTAATTAGTTTTCAAGTCTTTTAAAATATTAAAAGTTTTTAAAACCCTTATTCACCCCCCTCTAAGGGCGCCTACAGATCCAACAAGTGGTATCAGAGCTAGGTTATTCCAAATTGGCCTAACAACCGAGAATAATGGCGTCTCATGATCTCACTTCTTCTAGTGGGGAAATTTTTTTATGATGAAGAAAAATCTCTTGCACCACCTTTATTTGAAGGGAGAAATTATAGTGGGTGGAAAATTTTAATGGAAAAGTTTATTAAAACTTTACATATCGAAGCGTGGAATATAGCAATAGTAAGACCAGTGTATGAATCAAATAAAAAAGAACGTCACCTAAATGCAAAGGCTTTGAATAGTATTTTTTGTGCTTTATCTCAAGATATTTTCAAATTGATATATTATTTTTCTAGTGCATACAAAGTATGGAAATTTCTTAAAGAAATGTATGATCTTCCTCTCACAAGTATGGAACAAATGCAATATATGGAGACTATACAAGCTTGCACAAATGGTCAAGAAAGCTCCTCTCATGATGGATCAATGGAGTGCACATTAAGTGGAAGAGAAGAAGAAATTTTATCTTTAGAAGAGGAGTGCCAAAAAGATGAAGATAACAAAGGAGCTCTACGCTCAAATCTCGCTGCATCCAAATGCACTGTAAGGAAATCAAATTCCCTTTTTGTTTGCAATTCTATTTCTACTTTACAATTGCTAAAAATTACAAAATGCAAAATTCAGAAATTAAAAAATGCTAATTGCAAATTGCGTTTAATAAATAAAGGTTTAACATCAAAAGTCAATGTAGAATTAAATTCTGATTTATCTAGTTTTACCCATGTTTCTTTAGTTGAAAATATTACACCTTGTATAGAATTTAATGAATTTAAATAAAAATACAAAGAACTTATTTTTGTAAAAGAATATAATAAAAATTGTCTTTAGAAAATTCATCTTTGAAAAGTGATTGTGCTACGTGCCAAAGTTATAAAATTAAAATCAAGGAGATGGATGAAACATTTGAGGAATTAAGAAATAACTATCAAACTCATATTGACTCTATTGTTTCCACTCTTAAAAATAGCACAGTAGCTTATAATAATGCTAGACATAATCTTAAGATCAAGAATGATGAATTAAAATAAAAAATCAACTTGCTTATAAAAATTATGAATAAAAATTCACAACACACAAATTCATAATATCAAGCAATATCTAAATGCAAGTTGAATACGAATATCTTGACTAAGCCTGATAATGAGAGTAAGAAAAACAAATATTTGTAAATCAAAATCCAAATCACTGTTATTTACAAAATCTTGTTTCTTCAAACTTAAAATTAGAATTACACAAATTTCCTATGAACGATACTTTCAATAATCATTACAATCATAATCTTCAAGATAAAGATAATCACAATGGAAATTTGATGCATAAGAATAACATTAAACCAAGGTTTAAATGGAGGCCCAAAGTTAAAAATGAAACATTAGCTTCACATGAATGGACCCAATTTATCACTATCTCCCCACAAGCCAACACATTTTATTTGGGTACCCAAAGAAACTACCACACTTGGTCCCCTTTGGATACCTAAAACTCTTATTCATTAGGTATCATCAAATGAATGAAGTAGAATTTTCTCAAAATGAAATATACAAATTTCTACTTCATGATATGCTTCAATGACTTTTTCTTTTCTTTTTGTTTTCTTATTTTTAAGCTATCATGTCATGATCATCTTATATATTATTAGAAATATGATTTTATCTCTTAAAGCTCAACATTCAAAGTCATATTTTATTATGGTGACCTATCTATCTTTCTTAAATTCATTGCCTATAAATATCTTATACTATCCATATAAATCTAATTCTAAATTTGTTATGAGATATTTATCTAGATTAATGAAATCATGAACTTCAATTTTTCTCATTCGGAAAATCTCGAGTCTATAAATTTTTAAATATTATAGTTGGGTAGCAACTAATAACACTTAAATATCTTAAGAAAGGGAGAGTTGGGATGTCACCCCATCACTCCTCCTAGTACTGGTGCGAACCCTTCACAGGGTAGACCTCGGGAAGTGATCCACTCTAAATTTTTTAGTCCAACTAAATTCTAGCAAAGATCAAATTAATTATAGACTCATGCATAATCTTGCAATAATCGAAAAAGAAAACTATCTTGCCTTTCAGAAAAGTTTATATATTCATAATTCATGATTAAAAATAAAATAACAAAAGTCATATTGAATGAATGTATTATCATACTAACATTGTATCCTAATGAATATTTTTAGTTGTCATGCTAATATCATGTGCTGTTAGTTATCATATGTTTGTCAAGATATAAAAATAGAAAATTTGGAACTTAGAATTCATGATAACTTTGAGGTTTTAAATTATCATTCTAAAATTTCAAATAAACTCATAGTCTATAAATCATTCATAAACTTAGAACGCTTTGTATGACCATGATCATATACCAATATTGTGTGTCTCACAATATCGTGGGCGTAGGATTTGATGCATTAGAGACCTAACCTCTAAGTCATGTCTTGTCCTTAACCGGGGAGAGTTCCAATGGGGCCTTGCGAGGCACTGGGTAAAAGAGTGCTAGGTTGAGAGTTCTCTAGTCTATGCATATGGGAGTAACAACCCAACCTACGAGATATGTGCAAGTCCTCATGCCCATCCATCACTTAGTACGGGGCAAGGGTGTAGACATATAGTTTGGGTATTTTTATCTAGGGCATACCTATTTTTATTTTAAACATGATCATTATTTTTATATAATCAGTAAAATCATGCATATTTGATTTGTTCAATCATGTCTTCTTTGTTTGCATATCCTATTAAATTATGCTTAAATGATTGTGCAAAACTCAAGTTGCATACAAAATTAGAAGTAAGTTTTTTGTTGTTGGAGCTCTTGGTCTAAAATTTTAACTTTCGCAACTTTTTGCAATTTCTTCTCATCTTTTCACTTCATTAGACATGTCTTACTTTGCACAAACATAATTGAGCAAAATTAGAAGTGAAATCAAAGAAAATCTGGGTTGTATGATTAAAATAAGCACTCTCTGTGAGCTAACACAAGCGCTAGGACCTACCGTCGGCGCTAACTCCATGATTCAAAACTCAGTGCTTCAAATTTCTAAAAAAATTATAAAAAGATTATCTTATAATTTTTCTACTTATTTATGTGTTTTTGGCATTTTTTGTGTATTTCTTTGTTTTATGAAAAATCAAATTCAAAATTCCAAAATACAAAAAAATATGTCTTTGCTTTCAGCTTATGCAAAAATTATGCAAAAATATTATTTTTTGTTTAATGAAAAGAAACTTATTACAAAATTTATGAAATTTGTTTTGTTTGTTCTTTCTCATCTTATAAAAAATCAAAATATAAAATGTCAAAATATCCAAAAAAAACTGCATGGAATTTCTTATTCATATCAAGCATGGTTTAATATATCATTTAGACCTTTTATAATGTTAACAATAATCTTTTCAAGCTACTTTGAACATTGTTTTGCTTCTTATCATGCTTTGATATATCTAAACACATGTGCATCAATTGTATTGTAAATGTTGTGTAGAACCAAGCTTAGCATGCCTCTAAGTATGAGTAAATGTTTTATGATTGATAATGACATTTTTTCACTCACTTATTTTGGCAAGTCTACATGTGCTTTTAATCTAAGAATGCTTGCTTGTGTATTGTAATTGTACAATGAATTAAAATTGCACAAGTATCTTACCTACACTACATTTCTTTGCACTCATAAATATTATGAAAACTGGTTATGCTTTCAAATTATATTGGTTTGCAAAACAAGTGTAGTCAGAGAACTTTGTACAAAACAAAAAATCATGAAATAAATTGACAAAGATAACTCCACCAAGCACTAATTGAACCTCTTGTTAAGTCTTAATAAACATTGTGAGGTTGAGCACCTTGGAAAGAAGAGTAAAATGTCTAGTGAAAACCTTAGTTTTTTTCTACACCACTTATTCTTAAGTACACCGGATCACAAAAAAT